>CM062290.1:157528048-158206826 GCA_031216915.1 Pictodentalium vernedei
TAAAATACTCAGTGGCTTAAGAATTAAGTCCAGTTTAGCCAATTGTCGATACCTATGCTACCTTGAGGTGACAATCAGGACATCCATCCATTGGTCCCAAGTCCTATTTTACCAGTAAAACAAAAGTTTTTTATGACATAAGTAAACAAGTGACTCCATCACACTGAAATACAACAAGACAGATCTCAGCCATCTAATATGGTTAACTCTGGTGAATAAGCAGACACATTGTATTTTCTAAAAAGTAAATTACATCAAAATGTTCTTAACCTTCATGGCATGTGGATCTAGTTATAAAACAATGTCCACCAATGTTTTCTTGTATTAAATGCAGATGAATTTTCCATCAAATCTAGTCATGGCTGCTTCACATATCTTTAAAATACTCAGTGGCTTAAGAATTAAGTCCAGTTTAGCCAATTGTTGATACCTCTGCTACCTTGAGGAGACAATCACGACATCCATCCATTGGTCCCAAGTCCTATTTTACCAGTAAAACAAAAGTTGTTTATGACATAAGTAAACAAGTGACTCCATCACACTGAAATACAACAAGGCAGATCTCAGCCATCTAATATGGTTAACTTTGGTGAATAAGCAGACACACTGTATTTTCTAAAAAGTAAATTACATCACAATGTTCTTAACCTTCATGGCATGTGGATCTAGTTATAAAACAATGCACTTTTCCTTTACCTAATGCAATATGGCATGACTTCAGTGAAAATTCAAAGAAACCATGTTCAGGAAAAAATTTATTTTCACTAAACTTAACTGTAACTTTAAAATCTTTGCCAGTTTAACAAGGTGAAATAACACTGAAACTATAAATGTGAAGACATCCACTTTTACACAATATCTATTCCACTGTGTCTGGCTACATGGATGCTATAATTTGTTTAAATCTGAGAGACTGAAAATCAAAGGCATTAAAACATTGTGATTGCAAAGCATACAAATACATTATTTATTTATTAGAGTTCCAGGTCATTTTCAGCATTTATGGCTATATCATAACTACAACCAAAGTATAGAATCGAGTTTAGCCAATTGGTTGTACCTATGCTGTCCACCTTAGTGGACTTCTACCCCTGGCATTGGCTACCAGGACAAAATTTACCAGTTAAGCAAACTTGTTTACCATAAACAGTACTCAACTACCACAGGGAATATTATACAATTACTGACTTTTTGTGAGGTTAATATAAGGATTTATCAATCCAAGAAACATAATATTTACCAAGTCAAAGCCGAGGTAAATATCATGTTTCTTGGATTGATAAATATTAACTGATAAATCCTTATATTGGTTCCAGACATCAATACTTGGTCAGACTGACATTAAGTCCTTTATTCAGTTTAAACAAAACTTTTATTAATTCATCACAGTGAAACAACAATAATGGAATGTTATATTACCCGCTGACAGCATTTGGAATCTTTCTATTTCCCTCTGACAGCATTTGGAAAGTTATATTACCCTCTGACTGTGATTGCATGGTGATTATAAAGTTTTACAGAGGAAACTTGCTATAGTAACAGCCAATGAAATGAAAGCAAATTTATCAGTCATATAATAAAAAGAGCTATTGGTAACTCCACCACCCATAACAGTGGTTAACAATCAACTGAGTGCTTGCATAACTAAAAGGAGAAGACAATGAATTGATATTTCGATTGCTTCTTCCAACGTGAAAAATTTCAAATTTGTGCAAACTTGTTGGATTCAAACCTTTATCTTACATAATGGCCAGTACTGTTCACAAAAATCACCATCCAAACAGTTTATTGTTGTTTCTCTCATTATTCTTTAAGTGAAGAACTGATTAGAGATTTTCAATATTGAATTTGGAAACCAGGACAACAGGTTTTCTGTAATTGTTAGTTTCGGTTCTGATAAGAAAACCGAAACCCAACCAATTTTTCGGTTAAGCGCACAGCTCTAGCCCTAGGTGAAAGACATGTTTCTATCAACTTGTGAAGGAGTTGTCTAATTCAGAAAGGGTTGTACAAACTTATTTTGCATAACCGTTCAGGGGTTATGCAAAATTTCCAATTTGCTCACCTCTGAGTATTTAAAATAAATTTTTTTGAAATTATGTGCGTTGGGTAAAGGATTAAAGAAACTTTCACCTCCATATTGAATCATCTTATTGGCAATGATGTCTGAATTAAATTTTCATGAATATTTAATCAAATCTAGTCATTGCTACTTTACAGCAGCAATGACTAGATCTGATGAAAATATTCATAAAAATACTCGGCAGGTAAAGAGTTTATGTATCTGTATACTTGCCTAAATGTAAAAAGTCTATCATCTTTCAATTTATTGGATAGTGACAACAGGAATATCCAAGACAAAATGTATGAAGATATTTTTTAATGAATTAAATGCTTATTAGATCAGCCCTTCACCTTGCACAGTATGGAGACAGGTCAAGAACAAATTTTTGTTCAAAACAAATTTTTTATTTCTTTGCTTCGAAATATGAACCTTTCTTGCGATGGTTATAAGGTAAACATTATAAGCAAAAAATTGAATAAATATTACAAATGCTGAATGGCGCTTTTGTTTATAATGCAAAGTGGATTTTGTCATGTTTGTTGGATAAACAGTTGTAGTAACTATATTTTGAGGCATGTGGTGTATCAGAAAAGTAAAAAGATTTTTAAGTGGTAAAGACCGTAGAGTGCTAAATTATTTCACATAGGTGATTTATAACAAGAGTATTTTTTAAAGATTCCATGCTATCAGCAATTAGAGTCTTAGTTTTTTCTATTAAGATTTCATTAATTTTGTTGTTACAATTTACTGGAGTGTGCCTGCTTGTCACAGCACTGATTATTTTATAAAGGCCATTGCTCCTGCTTCCAATGGCTCCTACAAAACTGAATTTAGGTGAGCAACAATTGCCCTCTTAAAGCTATGAAAAAAGCAAATAGCTCCCCTTAATTCGAGTGAAATATCAAATTGTCCATTAAAATCAGTTAATATGGCTTCCCTGGAGTTATTTAAAGAGGGCCATTGTAGCTCCCTTGATTTTCCAGCGATCAGACCTGCTGTTGGCACTCTCTTATAAATTGTAACAAAACTGTAGAAACACATGATACTTTTCAATAGAGCAATGATAGTGGCTTCTAGCACTCGATAAGTTAAAAGATCATTGTGAATCATTTCTGCAACCAATGAATTCCAAGAAAATCAAATAAAAGTACCGATACTCTGCCACATATTACCTTGCCCCACGGCAATGCATATTTCAGACCTGTATTGTTCTATTTTGCATTCACATGACATCACGCATCTCTATTTGTCACACTAAAACTTTGTAAAAGGCTATCATCCCCAATGAGAACAGATTCCTTTCCCACAATGGTTCTCACAGTGATACTTGAGACTGAATATCAATGAACAAACCTAATTACTGAAAAATAAACTGGATTTTGAAAATAAACCCCATAATCAAACCTGACAGCTATGCAACAAAAAACACAGTCACACACTTTAACCCTTTACCCAATACAGAGGATACCAAAATTTATTATTAAAAATATTCTTTTTTCAAATTTTTCCAAAAATATCAACAAAACCATATGACCCCCTCATTGGAATGTGCTCAACAAGCTCATTCCAATGAGGGGGTCACATGATATAGTTTTGTTGAAATAATTTTTTTTCCAACTGGTAATTTATGCATTACGCGAGTGGATCTGGTTGATTCATTAGGAAAAGGATTAACATTATAGTTATATTTGAATAACGAAGGTGACGAAAATAAGAATGAGTTAAAACTGTCAAATTCTTTTGAAAAAAGGAGAAAATACTCCCGAGTTGGGACGATTTATCGTTTTATTGGTAACCAAAGTAAGTTGTAGGATAAGCACAAGAAGATTTCTATTAATAAATTTGTTGATTCTTGAAATTCGCGGAATTGCTGGGAGAGCTAAACAAAGAAATGATATAAAGTGCTGAAATGATCAATAGAGGAAAAATGTCTCAGTTAGTTATCTGGTACTTCATCCAAGTTTTTCACCTGAAGTACCACATGTTCAGCTGTACAAGCAGTGTATGGCCTCTTCTCATTGTCTTTTGTATTTATATGTGAGAAATGGAAGAAAAATTAATCTGGTAGTTATAAAGGAGTTATATCAGAGCCATTTTCAGACAAATCGAAAATTAAATTTGTGAGGACCAATCTCTGCAATATCATATATTATACTAACAGTCATATTGTTCCGTACATAGCTCGAACAACACAATTTATAGGGTGTGCCATTTGACTGGCAAATATAACGTAATGATGAACTAGATGAAGGATGTTACTGATATCAGTGTTGAAATGGCCAACAACAATGTCGAATCGGTGTTGGTTAGTGGCTTGCGGTATCAGTCACCAATAAGAGAAATATGTCCTGTCCGTTCAATATAAAATGTAGTGGAGGAGAGTTGTTTTTCATGTTAACATTTGGTATTATTAATGGCCTGAAGTTGAATGACAATGCACCCATATTGCTGATAAATGGGGAGAGGAGATGGAGTTAGGATGGAATGTTAAAGAACTTCAGTACTTATTCCTATAGGATAATCATTTCAATTTTTCACATTCTACATTTTACAACCAGAGGACACAGTTGGACGGTGCATAATACGTACATACTTCCAGAAATTATAGTACATTATGCGGGCATATAAAAAAGTCTGGAAAATGGTAAAAATTGTATGTTCAAGGGCAGTAACTCCACCAAAAATCAACCAAGTGGAATGAAATTTGAACTTGATCTGTAAGTATCCACAACAAAGCTATATACCAAAAATTTTCTCAATATATCCAACCATAATGAAAAAAAGTCTGGAAAATGAAAATAAATCTGGAAAACTCTAAAAATTCTAAGTTCAAGGGCAGCATAACTTCACCAAAATCAAATGAGTGGAACAAAAGTCAAACTTGATCTGTAAGTATCCATAACAAAGCTATATATAAAAAATGTTCTCAATATGTCAATCCATAACGATAAAAAGTCCGGAAAACGGTAACTAAGTTCAAGGGCAGTAACTCCACCAAAAACCAACTGAAGAGAACGGAATTCGAACTTGATCTGTAAGTATCCATAACAAAGCTGTATATCAAACATTTTCTCAATATATCCATCCATAACGAAATGAAAGTGTCAATGACACTGTAGCTCAACTTGTCAAGACAAAGACATGTACATGTATAGTATGTGACACAGCAATGACAAACATCTAGGTAATGACCTGATAACAAAGGTACATATAAAGTATTATAACAGTCTGTACATAAATACTGACCGTTGCCTGTAACAAATGTATAGGTAAAGTATTGTAAAGGTGGGTGACAGCCAGATGCTAAACTAGAAAAGAAATCTTTGAGTCCCAGAGTGGGTCTGACTGAACCCCAAAATATTTGTTCTCATAGCACAGTGATAACAAAGGCACCCCAAAACACACTCGTTCCTGTCCCAAGGTGAAAACAAAGGTACCCAAGAAGTTTTGTGAAGATTAGTTCATAAATACGAGCTGTATAGAACTTGTGACAAAAAACTGATTGGACCTAATTTCGGTACAAAATGGCCACTGGCAGACATCTTGAATTTTGGACCGTACCCAGAAACACTCATTCTCGTCCCAAGGTGATAACAAAGGTACCCAAGAAGTTTTGTGAAGATCGGTTCATAAATACAGCCTCTACCCTGAGCCGTATTGACATGTGTGCTTACATTGTGCAAGTAGCACTGAATAACTTAAAGTTCATCTAATTTGCATAATTTCTGCACGAAAAAAAACCCCTTACAATATGTGATGTATTCCATGTTACTAAACATTCATACAAAAATTTATTTAAATCAGAACTTTCATACAGAAGTTCTGTACAAAAGACTGATTGCATTAATTTTGGTACAAAATGGCTGCTGGTGGCCATCTTGAATTTCGGACCACACCCAAAAACACTCGCTCTCATCCCACGGTGATAACAAAGGTACCCAAGAAGTTTCGTAAAGATTGGTTCATAAATATGGCCTCTAGTCTGAGCTGTATAGAAGTTGTGTACAAAAAACTGATTAGACCTAATTTCGGTACAAAATGGCCACTGGCAGCCATCTTGAATTTTAGACCGCACCCAGAAACACTCGTTCTCATCCCAAGGTGATAACAAAGGTACCCAAGACATTTCGTGAAGATCAGTTCATAAATTCAGACTCTAGTCTGAGCCGTATTGACATGTGTACTTACTGTGTGTAAGTCGCACTGAAAAAATCAAAGTTCATCTAATTTGCATAATTTCTGCACGAGAAAAAACCACGTATTATATGTGATGTATCCCATGGTACTAAACATTCACACAAAAAATTATTCAAATCAGCGCTTTCATATGGAAGTTCTGTGCAAAAATCTGATTGCACCTAATTTTGTACAAAATGGCTGCCATCGGCCATCTTGAATTTCGGACCGGACCGAAAAACACTCGTTCTCGTCCCACGGTGATACCAAAGGTACCCAAGAAGTTTCGTAAAGATCGGTTCATAAATACGGCCTCTAGCCTGAGCCGTATTGGCATTTGCACTTACAGTGCTGAAAGTAACACCAAAAAACATCAAAATTAGTCTAATTTGCACAATTTACGCACGAGAAAAAAACCCGTATTATATGTGATGTATCCCATGGTACTAAACATTCAAACAAAAAATTATTCAAATCAGAGCTTTCATATGGAAGTTCTGTACAAAAAACAGATTTCTGCATCGTCGGTACAAAATGGCGGCTGGCAGCCATCTTGAATTTCGGACCGCACCCAAAAACACTCGTTCTCGTCCCACGGTCATAACAAAGGTACCCAAGAAGTTTCGTAAAGATCGGTTCATAAATACGGCCTCTAGCCCGAGCCGTATCCAATTGTTGACGTACGGACAGACGGACAGGACGACGGGCCATGACAAAAGCTCAAATTTGGCTTCGCCAAAGTTGAGCTAAAAAATTGCGACATCGACGCCGTAGCTGCGACGGGTGGTGCAATTTCACAAAATTCTGAGTTCATCAAGGGCCATTAACTCCAAGAAAAATATTCGGAACAACACATGCATTGAGCAGTGGCTAGACATCAATAAGATACACTTACATGCCAAGTATTAAGTCATTCCATCAAGTATTTCAAAAGTTATTGAGTTTTGAAACTCGTTGGTCACAGACAGACTGACCGACATTATAAGTTCATCAAGGGCCATAACTCCAAGAAAAATATTTGGAACAACACATGCATTGAACAGTGGCTAGACATCAATAAGATACACTTACATGCCAAATATAAAGTCATTCCATCAAGTATTTCAAAAGTTATTGAGTTTTGAAACTCGTTGGTCACAGACAGACTCGTTGGTCACAGACAGACCGACAGACAGACCGACAGACAGACAGACATTGCCACTTATAGAGCTGCTAGTCGCAGCTAAAAAGCCCAGAAAACATTCTGGACAGACGGACGGGCTGGTGCCAGTGCTATAACATAATACAACCATTTTTTATAAAACGGGCATATAATAAAAATGTCTGCTTTCTCTTTTACTGGCTTGGTTCTGGAAGCCGATATTTGGGTTTTATTAAATTGTGTATGTGCCACAATAAAGTTATCATATTAATAAGCACATACTTCACATTCAGCTGAAATCAAAACTCTATTTTGTCAATATCAATTCGTTTTGATTGACTTTATTGCAGGGGGTGCTCTAAGCACTCTCCAACAAATTTTATCAAATCAGTTATGGATGAACCAAACTGGACTCTTCAAAGTAATCTAGCATTCTATCAGTTAATGAAAAAAGACATTGTGTTATATTGTTGATAATTACAAACATTGCAAAAAAACAGAATGGCAATATCTTTGAATTTAGCATGTGCTGGGCACATGTGAGTCTGATATCAAAAGTTATCAAATACAAAGTCACTTCAAGTTTTCATTCAAACTGACTTGAATCTGTCTGTGTTCCTGAGAACATATCTCAATCTCAAGTTGGCAGCATATTTTTGGAGAATTAATATTCATCCCTCGAGTGCATCTAGGTGCCATCTGCAATGCTAATGCATTGCAGATGGCACCTTGATGCACTCGAGAAATGATATAAGGAAATGAGACAAAATTGAGGTTTAAAGTAAAACCAATGTTTATGATGAGATACTTACCCGGATATATTTTAATATGGTGTTATCCAACCCGCCGCCAACTTTAAATTATCAAATATATTTTACACCTGTAAATGTATTATACCTCAAGTGACCTCATCAAGTCTGAATTTCTTGTGCAGAACACTTCAACAATAATCTCCTTTATTCCCAAGTCTAAGAAGACAAGGGGAGGAGGGTGAGCACTCACCAATATATCCAGGTAGCATCTTATCATGAACTTTGATTTTACTTAAAAATGAACAGATAACAATATGCACACAGCTATACTCAAGAGAGTTCAATTAATAATATTTAACCTGGAATGCGAGGCTCAGCGGTTATTATTTATTTATTGGTGTTTAAGGTCACATACTTATGCACAATGGCTAATCGTGACCGTGACAGTTTTACGGGTGGAGGAAGCCGGAGTACTCGGAGAGAACCACCGAGCAACGACGAGCAGCTGCCAGCTCTCCAACATCATAACTCTGAACTCTGCACCGCAGCACTGGCAGGGTTAGGTTGGTTGAAAACATGCGCACAATCGACGTGCAGTATGCCTCAGTACACAGCGTCATCGTGCCCCCATGTAGGCAATCTGGGTGAAGTGTCTTGCCCAAGGACACAACGCGGTAGCCGCAGGTGGGATTCGAACCGAGGACCTCTCGGCTTGCAGCCTGCACCTCTACCAACTGAGCCACCGCGCCCTCTTGGCTCAGTGGTTAGATCATTGAACTTCAAACCGAAAGTTTCATGCATTAATCCTGATCAGCGGTAACTGTGTTGTGTCCTTGGGCAAGGCACTTAATTCTGATTGTCCCTGTGGAGGTATGGTGGTGCTGTGTACTTAGGCATACAGCACATCGAAGTGCACTTGCATTCAACCAATTCTAACACTGCATATGCAGAGTTTGTACACTGGGGAATCTGACAGTTGCTCGTCATTGTACAGTGGTTCTCTCTGGGTACTCCAGCTTCTGCCACCCATAAAACTGTCTGACACTAAGTTTCTAAGGTCATCAAAAGTGTTGCTAAACCCCAATAAATAAATAAATAAATAAATAAATAAATAAATAAATAAATAAATAAATAAATATCTTACCCAGATTGGCATTGCGAAACATTACAAGTTCAACAAAACTTACCTTTTTATCTGGTTAAGTGCTAGAAGCCACCATCAGGGCTTTCAAAATGAAAGTGTCAATGACACTGTAGCTTAACTTGGGTGTTGTGTTTGATGAAAAGGATAATGTTCAATGTTTATGAAAGGATTATGAAATAAGACAAGAATTGTGATAATTGGGAATATGTTCATTTCTGTTCCCTGTATGCTATGTTTATGATAAAAATAATATGAGGTGTACACTGTACTAAAGAGCTGAGGGGTGGGTTAAGATGACCTCACAGTTAATGTATGTGGCTCTCACAGTTAACGTATATCAACAAAAGTTACCAAGTTACAGTGAAATTATTCCAAAACGAGCCATCCTATCAAGTTACATTAAAATCCCTTCATAAATATGGCCTATAGACTGTGCTAAAGGTTTTCGGGCTTCGGGCCCCCTGTAGCCGTCAGTTTCCCAATTGCGTCCAAAGGGGACGTTCTCATCTAGACATTATATGAAGCCAACCTACCAGGTTACAATGAAATCCCTTAATAAATATGACCCATAGACTGTGCTAAAGGTTTTTGGGCTTTGGGCTCTGGCAGCCATCATGGTTGAATGATCGCAACCAAAAGGGGACATTCTCATCTGGGCATCATCTGGAGTGATCCTACAAAGTTACAATGAAATCCCTTCATAAATATGACCTGTAGACAGTGCTCAAGGTTTTCGGGCTTCGAGCCATTGAAGCCGTCACAGTTGACTAATCACGACCAAAAGGGGATGTCATCATCTAGACATTATATGGAGTCAAACTAACAGGTTACAATGAAATCCTTCCATAAATATGACCAATAGACTATGCTAAAGGTTTTGGGGTTTTGGGTTCGGGCAGCCATCAAGGCTGAATGGTCGCGACCAAAAGGGGACGTTCTCATCTAGACATTATTTAGAGTCATCCTACCAAGTTATAATAAAATCCCTTCATAAATATCACCTGTAGACTGTGCTAAAGATTTTCGAGCTTTGGGCCCCTGTAGTGAACACAGTTGCCTAATGGTGTCCAAAAGGGGCTGTTCTCATCTAGACATTACATGAAGTTAACCTACCAAGTTACAATGAAATCCCTTCATAAATATGATCTGAAGACTGTGCTAAAGGTTTTTGGGCTTTAGGCTTGGGCAGCCATCATTGTTGAATGATCACAACCAAAAGGGGACATTCTCATCTGGACATCATCTGGAGTGATCCTATGAAGTTACAATGAAATCCCTTCATAAATATGACCTGTAGACTGTGCTCAAGATTTTCGGGCTTCAGGCACCTGTATTTATTTATTTATTTATTTATTGGTGTTTAAGGTCACATACTTATGCACAATGGCTTATCGTGACCATGACAGTTTTACGGGTGGAGGAAGCCGGAGTACTCGGAGAGAACCACCGAGCAACGACGAGCAGCTGTCAGCTCTCCAACATCGTAACTCTGAACTCTGCACCACAGCACAGGCAGGGTTAGATTGGTTGAAGACATGCGCACCATCGACATGCAGTACGCCTCAGTACACAGCGTCATCGTGCCCCCCATGTAGGCAATCGGGGTGAAGTGTCTTGCCCAAGGACACAACGCGGTTGCCGCAGGTGGGATTCGAACAGAGGACCTCTCGGCTTGCAGCCTGCACCTCTACCAACTGAGCCAACGCCCCCCCTCAGGCACCTGTAGCCATCACAGTTGACCAACCACGACCAAAAGGGGATGTCATCATCTAGGCATTATATGGAGTCAACCTAACAAGTTACAATGAAATCCTTCCATAAATATAACCTTTTGCCTATGCTAAAGGTTTTTGGGCTCGGGCAACCATCAAGCTGAATGATCATGGCCAAAATGGGACGTTCTCATCTAGATATTATTTGGAGTCATCCTACCAAGTTACAATGAAATCCCTCCATAAATACGACCTACAGACATGCTAAAGGTTTTTGGGCTCGGGCAGCCATCAAGGCTGAATGATCGTGACCAAAAGGGGACGTTCTCATCTGGACACTATTTGGAGTCATCCTACCAAGCTACAATGAAATCCCTTCATAATTATGACCTGTAGACTGTTCTAAAGGTTTTCGGGCTTTGGGCCCCTGAAGCCGGCACAGTTGCCCAATCGTGTCCTCATTAGACATTATATGAAGTCAACCTACCAAGTTACAATGAAATCCCTTCATAAATATGACCTGTAGACTATGCTAAAGGTTTTCGGGCTTCGGGCTCGGGCAGCCATCATGGTTGAATGATCGCAACCAAAGGGGACATTCTCATCTGGGCATCATCTAGAGTGATCCTGAGAAGTTACAATGAAATCCCTTCATAAATATGGCCTGTAGACTGTGCTCAAGGTTTTCGGGCTTCGGGCACCTGTAGCCATCACAGTTGACCAATCATGACCAAAAGGGGATGTCATCATCTAGGCATTATATGGAGTCAACCTAACAGGTTACAATGAAATCCTTCTATAAATATAACCTTTTGCCTATGCTAAAGGTTTTTGGGCTCGGGCAACCATCAAGCTGAATGATCATGGCCAAAATGGGACGTTCTCATCTAGATATTATTTGGAGTCATCCTACCAAGTTACAATCAAATCCCTTCATAAATATGACCTGTAGACAGTGCTAAACGTTTTCGGGCTTCGGGCACCTTTAACCGTCAAAATTGCCCAATCATGTCCAAAAGGGAACGTTCTCATCTAGACATTATATGAAGTCAACCTACCAATTTACAATGAAATCCCTTCATAAATATGACCTGTAGACTATGCTAAAGGTTTTCGGGCTTCGGGCTCGGGCAGCCATCATGGTTGAATGATGGCAACCAAAGGGGACAATCTCATCTGGGCATCATCTGGAGTGATCCTACGAAGTTACAATGAAATCCATTCATAAATATGACCTGTAGACTGTGCTCAAGGTTTTTGGGCTTCGGGCACTTGTAGCCATCACAGCTGACCAATCACGACCAAAAGGGGATGTCATCATCTAGGCATTATATGGAGTCAACCTAATAGGTTACAATGAAATCCTTCCATAAATATGACCTTTTACCTATGCTAAAGGTTTTTGGGCTCGGGCACCCATCAATTGAAATTGAAATTGAAATTGAAATTTTATTCTGCAGCATACAGATATACAATGTGAGACAAATAAAACAAATTATACAGTGAGTGTACACTGCATGGAGATGGCATAGCCTGAGAGGCTGTCTTCCTGCCATCCCACAAGGCTGAGTGATCCCGATGAAAATGGGACGTTCTCATCTGGACATTATTTGGAGTCATCCTACCAAGTTACAATGAAATCCCCTCATAAATATGACCTGTAGACTGTGCTAAAGATTTTCGGGCTTCGGGCACCTTTAGCCGTCACAGTTGCCCGTCATGCCCAAAAGGGGACGTTCTCATCTACTAGACATTATATGAAGTTAACCTACCAAGTTACAATGAAATCCCTTCATAAATATGATCTGTAGACTGTGCTAAAGGTTTTCGGGCTTCGGGCTCGGGCAGCCATCATGGCTGAATGATCGCAACCATAGGGGACAAACACATCTGGGCATCATCTGGAGTGATCCTAAGAAGTTACAATGAAATCCCATCATAAATATGACCTGTAGACTGTGCTCAAAGTTTTCGGGCTTCAGGCACTTGTAGCCATCACAACTGACCAATCACGACCAAAAGGGGATGTCATCATCTAGGCATTATATGGAGTCAACCTAACAGGTTACAATGAAATCCTTCCATAAATATGACCTTTTGCCTATGCTAAAGGTTTTTGGGCTCGGGCACCCATCAAGGCTGCATGATCACGATCAAAAAGGGACATTCTCATCTAAACATTATTTGGATTCATCCTACCAAGTTACAATGAAATCCCTACATAAATATGACCTCTAGACTGTGCTAAAGGTTTTTGGGCTTTGGGCCCCTGTAGCCATCACAGATGCCCAATCACATCCAAAAGGGGACTTTCTCATCTAGACATTGTATGAAGTCAACCCACCAAGTTACAATGAAATTCCTCAATAAATATGACCTGTAGACTGTGTTAAAGGTTTTCGGGTTTTGGGCTCGGGCAGTCGTCACGGTTGGCAGATCATGCCCAAATGGGAAAATTCTCATCTAGACGTCATAAGGAGTCATCCTATCAAGTTACAATGAAATCCCTCCACATTAAACATGACCTGCAGACTGCTAAAAATATTTGGGTTTTGGGCTTGGGCAGCCATCACGGTTGATAGATCATGCCCAAAAGGGGACGTTCTCATCTAGGCATTATACAAAGGCATCCTACTAAGTTACAATGAAATCCCTTCATAAATACGACCTGTAGACTGTGCTAATGGTTTTCGGGTTTTGGGCTCGGGCAGCCATACCGGTTGCCTGATCGCGACCAAAAGGGGACATTCTCATCTAGACATGACCCCAAACCTGCATATAAGATTTCGTGACGATCAGACAAGAACTGCGGGATGTAGCCCGTGCTAAAGGAAAATGTGAACAGACGTCACAGACTCACAGACTAACAGACTTCCGCACGTGTGATGGCAATAGCTTATCTTGACTATGTCAAGTTAAGCTAAAAATGAGGGTACCACAGCAAAAGCCAACATTTTCTCTGTTCATGTTTCATATTCAGTCAAATACAAATAACATTTTGTTCATATAAATTTGTTTTATCCACAAATTATTGAAGAGTGCATGAGGGCAGTCTTCAATAACTTGTAATAAAACAAATTTTGATGAACAAACTCAGACCACCAAAAATAATGTAGCATTCAACCAGTTAAACCCTGATGGTATATTCCATGGCAATAGATGGAAGAGCCCATATTCATTATTTGTGAATAGACCAATAAATATATTCAACGTGCAGCCTTAGGGCTGCAAATTGAATATTTTTATTAGTCTATGTCAAAAATTCACTCAGCAGACATTTACTTTTCGAAATTAAGATGTATCATGTTCCGAATGCGCAATAGCAGGCTTTAAAGTTCAAATATATTTATTTATTGGTGTCTGAGATTACTTTCAGAATCTATGGCTATATCATGACCATAACACATGTATTAAGTCAAGCTTAGTTGCTCTTATGTGCCTAATAATAGTGATGGCTGAATAACAGTGATAGTAATAGATCAACTCAATGGAGTTCGAGTGGGCCTCTGCTGCAGTATCCTGTATATAGTCTTATTGTTAGCCTAACCGGTTTCATTCTTGTGTGAACTTTGTCAGAGGCAAATGGACTACAAATGGCTCTGCTTATATGCATTCTCTTAGGCCTTGTGGTGGCTGCAGCAACCTTAGTTTAGTTTGATGGCTGCATACAAGGAATTAATGGGCATTATGTTCTATCGATGAGAGGTACACTTTCTGGGGAATGCCTATTGTTTGGTGATGTAATTTGATTGTTTGAGGAACTTCCATCTTCACTTTAAAACATTACAACCATTTGGCTTGAACAGAAAGAATAGTGATGGCATTTTCCCTTTACTCCTCACTGCCAAATAATAGAGATTACTGGGATTTTTTTCTCCAAAATTAATAAATTTGTTGACACTATTATTAGGCAGGTGAGAATAATCATTTATGCCAATGCTGCCAACTTTAGAGGCCTTCAAACCCAGATGTTCGTTATCAATTTCTATATTACCAGTAAAACATAACTTGTATACCACACCAAACAAAGGCACTGCTACATTTACTGGGGTTCCCATTGTGATTTCAAGTTAAAAGGACATGAGAAATCTGTTAACCCTTTACATAATGCAGACAATATCGATTTGTTATAATTTATTTAAATTATTTTTTTTCTCAATTTTTAAAAAATGAAAGTGTCAATGACACTGTAGCTCAACTTGTTTAAGACATGTACATGTATAGTATGTGACACAACAATGACAAACATCTAGGTAATGACCTGATAACACAGGTACATGTTAAGTATTGTAACGGTCTGTACATAAATGCTGACCGTAGTATGTAACAAATATATAGGTAAAGTATTGTAAAGGTGGGGTGACAGTTAGATGCTAAACTAGAAAAGAAATCTTTGAGTCCGACTGAACCCCAAAATATTTGTTCTCATAGCACAGTGATAACAAAGGCACCCCAAAACACTCGTTCCTGTCACAAGGTGATAACAAAGGTAAACCAAGAAGTTTCATGAAGATCGGTTCATAAATACAGACTCTAGCCCGAGCCGTATTGACATGTGCACTTACAGTGTAAAAGTAGCACTGAATAAATCAAAGTTCATCTAATTTGCATAATTTCTGCACGAGAAAAAAACCTGTACTATATATGATGTATTCCATGTTACTAAACATTCATACACAAATTTATTCAAATCAGAACTTTCATACAGAAGTTCTGCACAAAAAACTGATTGCACTAATTTTGGTACAAAATGGCCATCGGCAGCCATCTTGAATTTCGTACCACACCCAAAAACACCCATTCTCGTCCCAAGGTGATAACAAAGGTACCCAAGACGTTTCGTGAAGATTGGTTCATAAATACAGCCTCCAGCCCTAGCCGTATTGACATGTACACTTTCAGTGTATAAGTAGCACTGAATAAATCAAAGTTCATATAATTTGCATAATTTCTGCACGAGAAAAAAACCTGTATTATATGTGATGTATTACATGTTACTAAACATTCATACACAAATTTATTCAAATCAGAATTTTCATACAGAAGTTCTGCACAAAAAACTGATTGCACTAATTTTGGTACAAAATGGGCACCGGCAGCCATCTTGAATTTTGTACCGCACCCAAAAACACCCATTCTCGTCCCAAGGTGATAACAAAGGTACCCAAGACGTTTCGTGAAGATTGGTTCATAAATACAGCCTCCAGCCCTAGCCGTATTGACATGTACACTTTCAGTGTATAAGTAGCACTGAATAAATCAAAGTTCATATAATTTGCATAATTTCTGCACGAGAAAAAAACCTGTATTATATGTGATGTATTACATGTTACTAAACATTCATACAATAATTTATTCAAATCAGAACTTTCATACAGAAGTTCTGTACAAAAAACTGATTGCACTAATTTTGGTACAAAATGGCTGCTGGCGGCCATCTTGAATTTTGGAATGCACCCAAAAACACTCGTTCTCGTCCCACGGTGATAACAAAGGTACCCAAGAAGTTTTGTAAAGATCGGTTCATAAATACAGCCTCTAGCCGGAGCTGTATAGAAGTTGTGTACAAAAAATTGATTGGACCTAATTTTGGTACAAAATGGCCACTGGCAGCCATCTCACATTTTGGACCGCACCCAGAAACACTTGTTCTTGTCCCAAGGTGATAACAAAGGTTCCCAAGAAGTTTCGTGAAGATCGGTTCGTGAATACAGACTCTAGCCCGAGCTGTATTGGCATTTGCAGTTACAGTGCTGAAAGTAACACTAAATAGATCAAAGTTAGTCTAATTGGCATAATTTATGCATGAGAAAAAAACCTGTATTATATGTGATGTATCCCATGGTACTAAACATTCACACAAAAAATTATTCAAATCAGCGCTTTCATATGGAAGTTCTGCGCAAAAATCTGATTGCACCTAATTTTGTACAAAATGGCTGCCAGTGGCCATCTTGAATTTCAGACCGGACCCAAAAACACTCGTTCTCATCCCATGGTGATAACAAAGGTACCCAAGAAGTTTTGTAAAGATCGGTTCATAAATACGGCCTCTAGACCAAGCCGTATTGAATTGTTGACGGATAGAAGGACAGGCGGAGAGATGGCCACATGACCAGATGGATAGACGGACGACTGGCCATGGCATAAGCTCAAATTTAACTTATGTCAAAGTTGAGCTAAAAATTCACCCAAAATGATATCATGTGACACCTCAATGGAACAAGCTCGTGGAGCTTGTTCCAATGAGAGGTCACATGATATGGTTTGGTTGAAATTTAATGAATGCGGATGCGACCGATTCTCTGGGTAAAGGCTTCAATTACAATTCTAATAATCAGTGAGTGCCTTATTCGAATTCAAACAAATGATCATGTCTAATCAGAAAGTGACACGGATCAATTTTTTTCCAAATTAGATGCAAGTTATGACCGAAACTGAATAAATGTTTCAATATAAAAGACTGGTCATTTTGACTGCAACTCTATGTATAAGTATTATCTGTAGAATAACATAATATTGGCAATGAGTTTATTATTGTGTTTATTAAGCTTACTACTGTAAACTGTTGCCAACTTTGCTCATACAACATGGAAGTAATTATGCCAACAATGAGTGTATTCCAGTTGTTTGAACTAAGGGGGCAAACTCATTAAATATAATTAAAAGATTCAATTTATACCTCTAAGTAAGAATTCCCGGTCTGTTAAGTGATGGGATATTTTCATGCAGTTGTTTTAATTACAGCTTTACCCAGTATACAGTGTTACTGAGAAATTAATTCTGCAAAGTAAAGAAAGTAGACAGTTTGACAACACTAGTAAAAATGGTACAGTACAGAGAAAGTAATTTACTACAGTGAATACCAGCTTAATTGTATATTGTTTAATAGAAAAACCATATTAATCGCAAAATATTCACAATACTCTGAACATAAAATTAACCTGTAATATTTGGATTTCTCAAACAATTTCTCTTACAACCACTGGATACTGAATTTCCATGTTATGCAGACCTCTATTTTTGGCTTCAGTACTTCCAAAATAAGTTAAAATATTTATCTTGTTTGACAAAGTTTCATAAACACAAGAGGCCCCAAAGGGCCTGAAGCATTCACCTTGAACAGAACACAATATAAACAGAGTCCAAGAATGAGTCTGCATTAAGCAATCCATCTCCTTAGGATACACTGTCAATCCTTGAGCCCCTCAGGAGTGACAAAAATAGTCCGAGCATCATGCCTTTTCTTCAGTTGATCATAATGTAAAATGTAAAGCTCCCATATGAAGCCCCTTGATACAACGTATGTAGATTAATCTTAGTTACACACCTCTAGAGGGTACTGAATACAAAATTTCTAATTCTTCAGCTACATGGCCAATTCCGGCTCCAATAGGGAGCTCAAATATTAACCCAGGCTCTCGATTTGAACAAAGTTGAATTTGACCTCACTAGATGTTGTATACCAAATATGAAAGCATTCTAACTGTTGGATATAAAGAAGAAGAATTTTAAAGAAATTTCTTCATATTGCACAAGTTAAAATTTGGGCTACCATAGCAAGCCCAACTATTAACCTATGGACTTGAGTGGAACAAACTTGAATCTGACCTCCCTAGAGATGTTGTATTCCAAATATGAAAGCATTCTGACTGGTGAATCTGAAGAAGAAGATTTTTGAAGAAATTCTTTCATATTGTACTAAGTTAAATTTGAGGTTCCCATATGGAGCCCAAATATTAACCCAGGCACTCAAAAAGAACAAACTTGAATCTGAACCCCCAGAGATGTTGTATACCAAATATCAAAGCATTCTGACTACAGGGTCCAAAGAAGATTTTTAAAAAAATTCCTCATATTGCACTAAGATGATATTCGGGCTCCCATAGGGAGCCCAAATATAAAACCAGGGACTCGATTTGAACAAACTTGAATCTAACCCCCTATAGATGTTGTATACCAAACATGAAAGGATTTTGACTGGTGGATCTGAAGAAATTTCCTCATATCGCACTAAGTTAAACTTTGGTCTCCAATAGAGAGCCTAAATTTTAACCCAGAGACCCGATTTGATGAACAAACTTGAATCTGATCCTCCTAGAGATGTTGTATACCAAATATGAAAGCATTCTAGCTGTTGGATATAAAGAAGAAGAATTTTAAAGAAATTTCTTCATATTGCACAAGTTAAAATTTGGGCTACCATAGCAAGCCCAAATATTAACCTACGGACTTGATTGGAACAAACTTGAATCTGACCTCCCAAGAGACGTTGTATTCCAAATATGAAAGCATTCTGACTGGTGAATCTGAAGAAGAAGATTTTTGAAGAAATTCTTTCATACTGTACTAAGTTAAATTTGAGGTTCCCATATGGAGCCCAAATATTAACCCAGGCACTCGAAAAGAACAAACTTGAATCTGAACCCCCAGAGATGTCATATACCAAATATCAAAGCATTCTGACTGGTGGATCCGAAGAAGAAGATTTTAAAAAATTATCCCCGATATTGAACTAAGTTAAAATTTGGGCTTTCATAGGAAGCCGAAATATTAACCTAGGGACTTGGTTTGAACAATCTTGAATCTGATAACAATGATGTATGCCAAACATTAAAAGATTCTGACTTGTGGTTTTGAAGAAGAAGATTTTTAAAGAATATTCCCCATATTTCCTTAAGTTAAAAATTTGGGCTCCCGTATTCAGCCCAAATATGAACCAATGGGCTTTGTTTTAACAAACTTGTATCTGACCCTCCTATGAATGATGTATACTGAATATCAAAATATTCTGACCATTGGTTCTGGAGAAAAGATTTTTTTAAATTTTTGCAAATATGCTGACTCAGCATTTTTTTGATGCCCTCTGCAGAACACACTAACATAACCGATGACATTTTTTTTTTACCATTCAATTCTACTGGCCCAAAGGATGCTTCATACAAAATAACAGCTCTCTGTTCCATGTGGTTTCGGGAAATATGGGCGTTTGAAAATATTTCTATGTTCACCTCCTGGGGTTCCCATGGGGATGCAGGAATTTTTTTTGCACAAGTCAAGTACTTATGACCCAATAATACCACATATCAAATTTGGTTCAAATCGGACCATTGGTTCATAAAATAGAAACTTGGGGCAGGGCCAAAAATCTTACCCCTCCCATTACAAAGCCAAATATTGCTTCATGAACTTCGTTTGAACAAACTTGATTCTACACCACAAAAGGAAGCTCCATAACAAATATCAAGTCATTGTTCCCACTGGTTCATGAGAAGAAGATTTTAAAAATATTTTGGAGCATTTTCCCCCACCCCCTCCCTATGGGGCTGGGCATGTTGAGTCGAACAAAAATGCAATGCCCCTTCGGGACCATCACTCACACAAACTTTCACTTGAATTGGCCCAGTGGTTTTGGAGAAGACCAAAACATGGTGTTGACAGACGACGGACAGAAAGTGATGAGATTAGCTCAGCTTGACTTTGTCAAGGTGAGCTAAAAATTTAATAGAATAAGAGCTCAATTTATCAGGAGAACTGAGGAAAATGACCGAATTCTGGTTTATTGAATATTCCTCTTGACTGAATAGTTGTTCATAGCACAGTAAGTATCTGCTTAAGAGTGTTTCATTTTAGAACTAGAGTTGGCTGTTAGAGGTGTCTACCCTCACCCCCCCCCCCCCACCCCCCTCCCCCCAATGAAAAAATACCCTGATGCAGCAATGAGAGAGGAAACAAGCAAAATTTGAAATTTAAACATCACTATGACCGTGATCTTCAGCACAATGAACCTGATATAAATAGGGTTCTCCCTCTCATCATACTCGACCACATGTCAAGTTTGGTTTTGATCAGACCAGAAAAACTTTAGTGAGCGGAACCAAGGAAAATTTATATATTAAAGATCACTGATACTTTGACATTGGGCACAATAAACCCCAAAATACATATGGTTCTTCATCTCGTAATACCCAACCAACATGTGAAGTTTGATTTAGATCAGCACAGTGAAACTTTCATTAAAGAGTGAAAACCAGGAAAATTTTTAAGTTAAAGGTCACTGTGACCTTATGCTTTGACACAATAACCCCCAAATATATAGGATTCTTCCTCTCATCATACCCAACCCAAATTTCTAGTCTGGTTTCAATCGACACAGCAGAAATTTAATTAAAGAGCAGAAATAAACTCCTGGAAAATTTTCAAGTTCAATATCACAGTGTCCTTGATCTTAGCACAATGACTTCAATATAAATAGGGTTCTTTCTCTCATGCCCAATGCACATGTGAAGTTTGGTTTTGAACTTTAATTAGGGAATGGAAATCAACTCCACTTTCAGATGAATGGCAGGACAAATGGGCAGAAGGATGGCCAGATGGATGGACAACATCATGACCATATCAAACTTATCTCCTGTAATTTCTGCACTATGCAATTTTAAAATAGTGGTGGCGAAATGGATGTGTGCTGGTCTCGACAGCACTGTGGTGACGATAACAAAGATTGTGATCTGGTCAGAATTTTCTGTCTGCTTTCCTCACCCAATGCAGTAGAATTTCAACTGACAACTAGAGGTAGCCACCTAGGGGTGGCAAATCCCCCTTAACAATCTCCCTGATACATTAAATTAATACAGCAACTGTTGGTATTATTTATTCACATAATACAGATAATATTACCTGTATTTGATGAAATGTCAAGTTTGGTTTCGATCGGGACCGGTAAGATTTTTAGTTCAAGATCACTGTGACCCTGACCTTTGGCACAATGACCCAAAAAAATATAAGGCTCTTCCTCTGAACATGCTCAACCCACATGCCAAGCTGGGTTTCGATCAGGCAAACAACAATTTAATTTAATTAGGGAGCGGAAACTAACTCTGACTGAGAAAAGTTAATATTCAACGTCACTGTGACCTTTTCCTTTTGACACAATAACCCAAAAATAAATAAGGTTCTCCTTTCATCATGCTCAACCCATAAGACAAGTTAAGTATCAATCGAGCAAGCAAAATTTCAATTTGAGAAGCCAACTCAGGTAAATGTTTAAGTTCAAGGTCACTGTGACCTTGACCTTTGGTACAATGACCTCAAAATGAATAGGATTCTTCCTCTCATCATGCCTAACCCACATGCCAAGTTGAGTTCCAGTTGGCCAGGTGAAACTTTAATTTATCTATTTATTGGTGTTTAAGGTCACATACTTATGCACAATGGCTAATCATGACCGTGACAGTTTTATGGGTGGAGGAAGCTGGAGTACCCGGAGAGAACCACCGAGCAACGACGAGCAGCTGCCAGCTCCCCAAAATCGTAACACCGCACTGCAGCACAGGCAGGGTTAGATTGGTTGAAGACATGTGCACCACTGACATGCAGTACGCCTTAGAACATGGCGTCGTGCCCCCATGTGGACAATCAGGGTTAAGTGTCTTGCCCAAGGACACAACGCGGGAGAAAACTTTAATTGCAGAGCAGAAACCAACACTGATAAAAATTGAAGTTCAAGGTTACTGTGACCTTGACCTTTGGCATAATGTTCCCACAATAAACAGGGTTCTTTCCCTCATCATGCCTAACCCACAAGCCAAGTTTGGGTTCAGTTGGCCAAGCAGAACTTTAATTACAGAGCAGAAACCAACACTGATAGAAATTAAAGTTCAAGGTCACTGTGACCGTGACCTTTGGTACAATGATCCCAAAATAAATAGGGTCCTTCCTCTTATCATGCTTAACCCACATGCCAAGTTTAGGTTCAGTCTGCCTAGTGGAATTTTAGTTAGCGAGCGGAAACCAAGTCTACAGACAGATGGACAGATGGATGGACAGTGCCACAGCTATATCCCCCTGAAAAACGTTCGGGGCGATAAGTATGAAATACAAGAGGCCCCACGGGGCCTGAAGCGCTCATCTTGTACAGAACACAATTTAAACAGAGTCCAAGAATGAGTCTACATTAAGCAAGCCATCTCCATAGGCTACACTGTCAATCCTTGAGTCCCTCAGGAGTGACAAAAATAATCTGGGCATCATGCCTTTTCTTCAGTTGATCATAAGTAAAATGTAGAGCTCCCCTATGAAGCCCCTTGATACAACCTATGTGGAATAATCTTAGTACCTCTAGAGGGTACTGAATACAAAATTTTTAATTCTTCAGCAAAATGGCCAATTCCGGCTCCCATAGAGAGCCCAAATATTAACCCAGGCTCTTGATTTGAACACAGTTAAATCTGACTTCCCTAGAGATGTTGTGTACTGAATATGAAAGCATTCTGACTGTTGGATCTGAAGAAGAGAAATTGTAAAGAAATTTCTTCGAATTGCACCAAGTTCAAATTTGGGCTACCATAGCGAGCCCAAATATTGACCTATGGATCCGATTTGAACAAACTTGAATCTGAACCCCCTAGAGATGTTGTATACCAAATGTGAAAGCATTCTGACAAGTGAATCTGAAGAAGAAGATTTTTGAAGAAATTCCCTCATATTGTACTAAGTTAAATTTCATGTTCCCATATGGAGCCCAAATATTAACCTAGGCACTCGAATTGAACAACCTGGAATCTGACCCCCCTAGAAATGTTGTATACCAAATATAAAAGCATTCCGACTGGTGGATCTGAAGAAGATTTTTAAAGAAAATTTCTCATATTGCACTAAGTAAAAATTTGGGCTACCATAGTGAGCCCAAATATATACCTAGGAATTTGATTTGAACAAACTTGAATCTGACCCCCGTAGAGATGTTGCATACCAAATATCAAAGCATTCTGACTGATGGATCTGAAGAAGAAGATTTTTTTAAATTACCCTCCATACTGAACAAAGATAAAATTTGGGCTTCCGTAGGAAGCCCAAATATTAACCTAGGGACTTGGTTTGAACAATCTAGAATCTGATCCCCATAACAATGATGTATACCAAATATTAAAAGATTCTGACTGGTAGTTCTGAAGAAGAAGATTTTTAAAGAATATTCCCCATATTACCCTATGTTAAAACTTCGGGCTCCTGTAGAGAGCCCAAATATGAACAAATGAGCTTTATTTCTACAAACTTTTATCTAACCCCCCTATGAATGCTGTATACCAAATATCAAAAGATTCTGATGATTGGTTCTGGAGAAAAGATTTTTTAATTTTGCAAATATGCTGACTCAGCATTTTTTCGATGCCCATTACAGAACACCCTAACATAACCGATGGCAATTTTTTTTTACCAGTCAATTCTACTAGTCGTAAGGATACTTCATACCAAATAAAAGCTCTCTGTTCCGTGGGGTTTGGGAAATATGGGCGTTTGAAAATATTTCTATTTTTAGCTCCCAGGGTTCCCATGGGGATGCGGGAATTTTTTTTTTTTGCATGGGTCAAGTACTTATGACCCAATACTACCACAAACCAAATTTGGTTCATACGGGACAATCGGTTCAGAAAATAGAAATTTTGGGCGGGGCCAATCTTACCCCTCCTATTACAAAGCCAAATATTACTTTACGAACTTCGTTTGAACAAATTTGATTCTACACCTCATATAGAAGCTCCATAGCAAATATCAAGTCATTGTACACACTGGTTCTTGAGAAGAAGATTTTAAAAATATTTTGGAGCATTTTCCCCCACTCCCTCCCTATGGGGCTGGGCATGCTGAGTTGAACAAAAATGAAATGCCCCTTTGGGACCATCACTCACACAAACTTTCACTTGAATTGGCCCAGTGGCTTTGGAGGAGAAGACCAAAACATGGGTGTTGACGGACGACGGACGCCGGACGACAGACGACGGACGACGGACGGGAAGCGATTAGATTAGCTCAGCTTGACTTTGTCAAGATGAGCTAACAAGAAAACTGAATCTCATGCAGGGTTCGACACTAACCCACGTCCGCCCGACATTGTCTAGTAGATTTTGGTCCGGTCGTGCTGTTTCTCTGTCAAACTGGCCCGACTGGTCGTCCTCATTTTTCTAGGGCAATAACTGATTAATTGAAAAAAAACTATCACTTTTGTTATTGCAGCGAGACCGAATGAGATAGAGTCGGATTGGCACACAAATAATACAATATATTTGTGTGCCGATCCGACTCTATCTCCTTCTATTATCATGTCGAAACATACGGTGATGATAATATCGTCGAGTTATCTCCTGTCGCAACTGTGAAGAAGGGATCTACTCGAGTCGACTCGTATCTGCACCGTGCTGAATGAAACACGGAAACTTGTGACGTCATGACTCATAGCTTATCAAAACCTGTTGCAAATTGAAAGCTTGTTATGCAGAGAATGAAAGACAGCGTCGTAGGTGTGTCCAATATGTCAATCAGAGTGACGTCATCAAGTTTCAACTGTGTCAGTGTGACTGTCTGAGTGTGTGGGAAATTCCATTTTGAATCTGGAATATACTGTGAATTATCGTGATTTCTTGTATGCAAATGGATTACAATAATAATCTCTTATGATTCGATAATTTGCTGGGAAAATTAACTTCTCGAAATCTATTTGAACCTGAAACTTATGTGCACGGTTTTATTGGACTTGTACAAATCTCAGTCTTTACACAGTACTTTTTCTTGAAAATGTGGCGGCCGAAACGGAAAGTGACAATTCCACGAAATGAGAAACAAAATGTCAAGGTGAGTTTGCTTGATGCTGTCGCTGCACAAAACCATCAGAGCTGGTGGGCAAGTAAAATGGCTGTCACCTGTACAGGTAGAGAGAGAAAAGCACTCCATGCTGACTTAAAGTCTCTTTGTACTTTCGTAGAGAAGTGTTTGCTACAGACTACACAGGCAATCTCACAGAACTTGTGCTCTTGACTGGGTCATGGCAAGGCAATAAAATAAGTTATAGAACTCCTCTGTTGGTCCCTGTATAATGAAAGGGATTAATAATGTCAAGTACCAATTCTATTAAAAGCACAATAAGTACGAGCAAGGTTTTACCTTTTCGACTTCTGGGCTAAGCCTAACACCGAGGCTCACTAGGTGAAACTTTGCTTGTAATTCCTTTGCCTTCACGTAGAATGTGCAAATTACTGTTTGGAAGAAAACCACATTCTATGTATGTTTTCAAAATAAACCAAATGCCTTGAGGTGTTTGTGCAAACATCTGAAACCCAACAACAAACATATTCAACTATTCTGGTTTTGACTTCTACAGCACTCTAAGCTGCCAAAATAGGATTCAGCAAAACAAATTGTCCATTCATCCACACTGAGTGAAAATCTGATTTGTCATGTAGTCTCATATGAATTGTTTGTCTACCATACAATTAGATCCATGAAAGGTAAATGTTACATTGCATAACGAGAGATTTCATAAAAATGTCTTTGCTTTCATTATTTTAAGGTTTACAACCACATTATATCCCAAGTTTTGCTGTGGAATAATGATTTATTTCTGAGGTGTGCTCACATTCTCCAACACCAAGGAAACCCATTATTTGCAACAGACATACACTTTTTCACATGCTCTTAATTAGAGGCAGTAGGATATATCTAATAATTCTATGCCACACCTCAAACCTGCCTGGGCTCTATGCCCAGGTAGGCCTGATATGTGACAATAAAAATTATAAGATATATCGTTGATGGGCTTCCAAAAGGTTGTATCTCCTGTTTTGGCATGAAACACTTTTCCGCAAATTCAGAATCTAGAGGACCGATTCCATAAGATGTACAAGAAGAGAAGCAACTGATCCTGGCAAATAGTGGGGTTTTTTGTTCTAAATGTTCACATATTGTTCTTAAATGTCATATCTTCAAAGCATTTTTCAAAAAGAGGCCTCTCAGCCTAGACAGCTCCGCCCAGGGTCGCTACTTTTAGGGGAAGCTAAATAGAAGTCAAAAATCCAAGTGTTAATGCTTGTGACCTTAACCTTCATACGAAGATGGGTCAAGGTCATGACACAATGTTAGGTTACGGGTAACAATTGAATGAAGTATGAATAAGATCTGTCACATAGATTCAATTATACAGACCAGACAAGAGCTGTATAATAATATAAAAGTTTTGCTGTCTGTGACCTTGACCTTGATGATATGACCTTGGATCAAAGTCGCAACACACCTTTGAGTCATTAGCAATATTGTATCAACTATGAATAAGATCTGCCAATCATACCAAGTTATATGGACTGGACAAGGACTGAATATGTATAACAATATAAAAGTTTTGCTGACCTTGACCTTGATATGACCTTGGATCAAGGTCATGACACACCTTTGAGTCATGAGCAATAATTGTACCAAGTATGAACCAGATCTGCAAATTAGATCAAACTATATGAACTGGACAAAAATGATAGTAAAATATCAAAGTTGTCTTGACTGTTACCTGATCTAAGGGACCTGTGACCTTCACCTTGAGGGTACAGGCCACATTGACTGGTGACACACTGTCTAGTGACAATACATATGGTTACAAAGTTCTGTTAGAAAAAATATTCTGTGGTTAAGAAATTGTGGCCCGGACAAACAAAATGTTGACGTCGGATGGATGGACATTTTGTCAGGCATAGCTAAAAACAGGGAGTGCTAATTCTAAAATGTAGTATCTCAAAATTCCTGTCTTGTGAATGGAGGCAATCAGCTTGTTTCGGATAGGTGGAAATGAAACAGGAGTGAAGCCTTGACTAACCACTCATAGTCTGAACGGCACAGGTCATAGAAGGACAGAGATATAGTCAATTCAAAAATGTTGTATAATTTCCATTACTGTAAGTTAACTCTCAAAATGTCATAGCACTTCCTAAAAGGCATTTTTCTCACAGAAAACACATCTAATGGACTCTAAATGTTATCTGAAACAATGAATGTGTCTTTCTGCTTGGGGAGCAACTGTTACTCTGTTCTGTGTTCCCCATACTTGGAGTTATTCAGGTTTTTTGTCTTTCCTGAAAAGTTGAAAAATTCCGAGATATGACATTGTGGAAGCCCACTGACAAAATTCTACTGTTGATATCTTTGGAGTATGAGAATATGCAGGCATGAGGTGAGTCATAGTATTACTAAGACTACTAGTAAAATAGACAGTTTTATATTGGTGCCTTGGATTGGAGACATTTTGTTCCCATTCATTTATTTCAACTCCCTAGATGTGCTTTCCTGAGCTAAGAATGCATACAGGCTTGTGGTGCAGAGTAAATATTTCCTACGATTATCATAAAAGGTCATTTCATCACTGTTCAACATGTTGTAACAGCTACTGACACAGAAGCCAATCAGTAAACATTTTGATATTATGCATATAAAATTTACATGAAGAAAATAATAACATATACTTTCCAAAAACACTAGCTTTGAACAAGTCCACTGACAATTTTGGCTCCCCGACCCTCCCCTACCCCTCGCCCCAACAACAGCACCTTTCAATTATTTTAGGTGCACTAATTTTCAATAGCCTTGATGGAGTTTGAATACTTTTCTGTCCTGCACTTGGCCACGGGACGAGGGATTTCAAAAGTTCCTGGTATGATGAGAAAAAGCTTGATAAGCATCTTTTTTAAATCGACTTGTGCTGTGAAACCTAAATTACCAAAGAGGCACAGAGTAAATATTACAACATTATCTTCTGCTTGTTCAGCTTAAAATTTAATCCACAGACAAATTTAATCTCATTACAGAATGCAAAGTCACAGATTTATTTAGTAAGTAGACATCCATTGGCATCATGATTTTCTATTTCAGGAAAAACTTGAGGACCAAACAATTAAATACACAGATTATGGGATGATAGCAAGTACACCCAGTAGTAAATGACCTTAATTTCTTCTTGAACAGTACTCAGTTTTTCTATTGGGTCAGCGAGTAATGGTATTGCAAAATGTCCCCAACTGCTATTGTTTGACGTTACTTTTTTGATTTGCACAAAGGAGAACTTCCATAAAAGAAACATGATTCAAAAGAATGAAAACTAGGTCGGCAGTGTTTTTTTTAAAGTTATTTTACCACTTTTTTCATATACACTGTACCTTATATCCACAAACAAAGTTTGTGGGATAGAAACTCACATTGTATATGGTATAGCTTGGGTTGACCATAATGAATCCTGGTACATTGAACCTGCTAGCATAATTAACACCTCAGTAACAAATCCACAAAACTTACCCCTACACTTTTCTTATAGACCGTCACAACTGGTTGAAATTCTCTCCCAGCTTTCCGGCTCACAACAGCAGGAATCTATTATATAAGGCTCATTAACCCCCTTCACACTTAAGTAAAATCATCAAAATTTCATCTTGAATGATATTAATTCATGTTTAACTACTTTAAAGACAGGAATCTATTTTATAACCAAGGCTAAGTAAAATTATCAAAATTTCAACAAGAATGATATTATTGAAAATATTCAGGTTTTCAGTTGTTAAACATTTCCTCCATCTAGCCTAGCCTCCATCAACAAATCCTATTTCTACCACTGTAGGTGGCTGAGCACTGGAACACTTTTCAAAAACAAATTATTACACTCACCATTTAAAATGGTCTCCAATCTACTTGTAAACATCCTTTTTGAAATATCTTACATATGTAAGCCTCTCAAATTCTAGACATCAATTTTTCTCTACTTCAACCTCACTGACCTGGTGATACATTTTTTCTTTAAAATGGGTGTAATTGGAAACAATATCAAAGTTGATTGCCCTATTAAAAAGTGCTAGGCTTTGTGAAGAGAAACTATTTCCAAACAAAACATTAAGAGAGTACATGTTGTACCACAACTAAGTCTTAACAACGTGAAATAATAAGTTACACCTACCTAGATGCAGAAAAAAACTCCTGTACCAGAAAACATATGGAACTGCACACAAAAAAATACTTGAAATTGCATGCTGTGATTGAAGAAATGTTTCTCATGAAATTTAAACTAAAAATAGATGCCTAATCACAAAAAGTAAGTAATATGATGAAAGCACTGGCTGGTCAGATACTGAGTGAAGGAGAGCCATTAAACAACTACAGTTAACAGCTGCATAACCAGAGTACCTACAAAATAACATGTAATTGTAAGGTCTTTAACCACTTCCATCTCCCTCTCTCTGTGTATAGTTCTGTAATCACAATGGCAAGCAGAGGATTTCAACTGTATCGCGACTGAGTTATGATCCAATCGAAATTCTCAGTCTTCTTTCCTCTCCGCAACCGTAGAATCCACCAGTCAACCATTTACCCAATGCAGATGATATCCGAATTTATTATTTTAAATATTATCTTTTTAATTTAAAAAAAAAATATCAACAAAACCATATTATGTGACCCTTCATTGGAACAAGCTTGATGAGCTCATTCCAATGAGGGGTCAGATGGTTTTGTTGAATTTTTTTGAAAAATACTTTTTTTTTCATTTGCGGAATTTCAATATTATGTGGGCAGATGCAGCCATTTTGTTAGGTAAAGGGATAAACAAGTACAGGATCTATATCATAGAACACTTCAAGGCTTGTCAAAAAGGAGTGCAACATTTCTTTAAATTACCAAACACAAAACATTTGTGAATCAAACACCTGATATAGATAAGTTTCAATGAAGGAAAAATTTCCAATTTTCTTTCCATTGCAATCATGTTTCACAACAGGTGACAGAGTTATTGAGAAAAAATAGTGATAGTAAAAATGTGTATATACCTTGTACTTGATATCTGTTTGGAAACAGTAATCATATTAATGGTGATCACATTCACATTGGCCAGTCCATCCTTAATAATATTAGTATGAATCAAGTAACTCTCCATGAAGTAGGAGGCATATTTTCTGGATTACTGAGGTTATTAATACAAAATAATTATAACCGGCTATTTTTTTCATGATGAATCAGGCATGTGTTTTAATTTAGCAAAGAAAATGTATCAATACATGATTAAACTATAAGAGTGATCAAATGAAAGCCAGGAGGCAAAAATGCAGTCAAGTCATTTGGTCAAAGTAGTCATGTCACTGATATAATTTCACAGAGGTGAGGTCTGGAATTTTTGGTTTAGTCCTTTGGTTTATGTGACATAAAAATGAAACCTTGTACCTGCAGCCTTCAACAATACACTCACTTTCATTTTGTTTTATTTCAAAAATATTATATTTTACAATTTATTCAACAGTGTCTGTTGGCACTCTACAACAAATCTTAACCCTTTATCTAACACAAAAGGAAGACGACACTTTCAAACAAAATTCTTGAATAATCATTTTTTTTCATTTTTGGCGTAAAAATTGTTCCAACGATTTCGTTCCAATAAGGTGTCATAAGCTATGTTTTTGATACAAAAAAATGAAAATTGAATGGTGATTTTTGTGAATATCCCTTGATGGTTTTGGCTGTTACGTTGGATAAAGGGTAAAAGAAGTAATTTTTAAACATATAACTTGTTCTTACGTCATGTAAATACAAATATTACTCTTCTGTACATTGATGTAAAAAAAAAAAATTTAAAATCAAGCACCAAATATTTCCCACAATGCAACTAGGAATTTACACAATTCAATCTTGTATGGCACAGCTCAATGAGCTCCATTAAAAGACAAAATGGATCAAATTCATTGTTGCATTGCAGCAAAAATTTGCAGTTTGAAACTTTGATCTTAAGACATCAGCATGCAGTGGGTTAATAAACAGCTGCGCCATGAGCTCATGATATGCCCGTTATTAATTACAAGAGGGAACCACACAATATGAGTATAGATGTGTACTTGTCAGGTTACATATACTTGCTACCAAAAAATCATGAAAATTGCTCAAAGTCCAACATGTGGAAAATTGCCTATATTTTGATGAATAAAGTCCCATAACTCTGGAATGACTAATAGGACGGCGACACAAATCGAAAGGGAGATTCCTTCTATCAACATATACTTGCAACCAAAAAATCATGAAAATTGCTCTAAGCATTTTCAAGTTATTGTTCGACATGTGAAAAATAAAGTCCCATAACTCTGGAATGACTAATCGAACGGCGACACCAACCGAAAAGGAGCTTCCTTCCATCAACATAAACCACCTACCAAAAAATCGTGAAAATCTCTCGAAGCGTTCTCGAGTTATCGTACGAAGTGTAAAAAATCAACAATTTTCTAAGTAATAAAGTCCCATAACTCTGGAATGACTAATCGAATGGCGACACTAAACAAAAGGGAGCTTCCCTCCATCGATATACACCACCTATCCAAAATCACGAAAATCTCTCAAAGCGTTCTCGAGTTATCGTACGACGTGTAAAAAATCAACAATTTTCTAAGTAATAAAGTCCCATAACTCTGAAATGACTAATCAAACGGCGACACTAAACGAAAGGGAGCTTCCCTCCATCGATATACACCACCTACCCAAAAATCATGAAAATCTCTCAAAGCGTTCTTGAGTTATCGTACGACATATGACCGGACAGACAGACGGACAGCGGTATCCCATAAACGGGCATATAAAAAAGGAAAACACTGACTTCCAGCATTTTTAATGCAACCAACATTAGGTATGTTGGCACCTGACTGGTTAGACTAAATATTTTGGTCTTATAACTCACATCTATTATTGAAATCATCACAAATGTTACACACATCCAACATATGTCAAGGACATGTACTTTGGGCTAATTGGGAATTATGTGACTGTTTTTTTAAAATGTGTCAAAAAAAAAAAAAAAACAGATTGCAATGGTGTGACATTTTGGATTAAATGAGGAAAGTTGGTTTACATGCCAACAGGATGAGACATTGCTCTATGAAACTGCCATAAAAAATTCACACTCTCTTCAAATGCCAGTTTCCTTGTCTACTGCCTTTCAAGTTCTGTCATTTCCAATTTTTAACAACTACAATATTCACAAATGTTTTGTCAAATACATGAATGAACAACAGGTTACCACAAAGTGATACAACAAACAAAAAATTCGAACAAATGAAGCCCAGCTATCATTTGTGATATGATTGGTCCAATTTATAGTGATACATTCTGATAAACAGAAGCAAAATTATACCCTTTCTGTTGGCAAGAGTATTGGTGTCCAAGTGGATATATGTATCACTGTATCAAAAATTCAGTGTCCACGATAAGATATGTATGATGCAACATTATGCTCTCTCATGGCATGCAACTACAGATGTCAGCTTCTTTGGGGACAGCATGTATTCATTTCCAGTAGCTTACTTGTATCACAAATTTGGATGCACTCTTTAACCCTTTACTCAACGAATCGCCCACATCTGCCAGCGTAATATGCAAATTCAGCAGTTGAAAAAATATTATTTTTCAAAACAGTTCAACAAAACCATATCATGTGACCCCTCGTTGGAACGAGCTCGACGAGCTCATTCCAATGAGGGGTCACATGATATGGTTTTGTTGAAAGTTTTTGAAAAAATTTAAAAAATGGTATTTAAAATAATAAATTTTGATATCGTCTGCGTTGGGTAAAGGATTAAACAACAGGTTACTTCTCAATGTGATAACCAATGACATTAAGTAATTTAAGGGTTTGATTTTATTCCCCATTTTCCATTGCTGTATTCCTCTCAGAAAATATGTTCTAAACATTTAATCCCCTATATCTTGTTTGACAGAGCTCAGTGAGCTCTGTCAAACAAGATATATTGGATTAAGCAAATAAATATTAAGTAAAATGGAGGGAATTCACCAAATTTGGTAAACTAAATAATGCCTTAAATGGAATATTTATCACTGTCAATGTTGGTATACAAAAACATGATTTCACTGCACCAGTTTTCAAAATCCAAGATGTTGTTTTGCCTGATATTATTTATATTTATTGTATCACTTTTCATAGTGAACAACGATACATATTGAATCGTGAGCAATGTATCGTGATTCAAGCATATCACGATTAATTGTTGCAGCCCTAATGTGCTGTGATATAAAACACTGCTCCAAAGATCCTTTTATGTATTTATTTATATGTATTTAAGGTCACTTTCAGCATCTTTGGCTATATCATGACTACAACATAGGTATGAAGCCAAGCTTAGCCAATCGTTTATGCCAATGCTGCTCACTTTAGATGACTTCCACCCCAGATGTTGGTTCTGGATCCCATTTTACCAGTAAAGCAGAACTTGTTTACCATAGCAAAATTACCATAGCAAAAACCACTTGCTCCACTTCCCGGTGTCCTTCTAGGGGTGGAGGGACTGGAGAGATGATCATTTTAACATGGTGTATAAAAAACAGCATTTCATTGCCAATTTCAAGGGACATTAAGCTGTCATTATGTTTATTCTGGAAAAGTTAATAAATGGATACAAGTACAAGGAGAAATACAAGTGAAATTTCTTGCTGCTTGTCCGAGGGGTAGCAATGTAGTCAAAGTAAAAAACTGCCATGTCTATTTCTTTTTAAGCAAATGAAACGATTGACTTCTCAACCTTTACAGGGCATGATGACCGTGTGTTTGCTAAACAACCAATTGGCACATGTAGTTTATTCTGGAGTGACAAACTCATGAAACTTTCTTTTCTTGCGTAGAAGATAATGAAAAACCACAAAATTTCTAGGAGTTAATTTTTTGCCTTTTTATGAACTGTGATATTTTCGTGGGGATTTAATTCTGTTGGTGGGTGATCTGAAAACTTCAATATGATGGTGTCGTATTTCAGTGATTAATACTCACTGGTATGAAAACCCCATTTACGGCAGAAGCTAGCATTATTAACCAGTGTGAGATTCACTACTTGACTTGGTGTCAGTCTTGAGTAAATGGTGTGAATCCTAATTAATTACTTATACAACATGATCGTTCAAACTGTGGTATTATAAAAGTTGCCGCCACTGTATAATTTCAATTAATACAAATAATGTTATCATGGCTCTGTTAAAATGGTTAACAAATACTAAAATACATGAACCATCTTCACTTAGTCTGCCATTGCCAAGTAGATTATTAGATGAAGCCAGTGCTATACAAATAACAGCATCAAATGATGAAACAGAGACAGTTTGGCAATCGTCTAAAACACCAACCAGCGGTAGAAAATGGAAACGTGGTGACTTTGAAAGCTTCACTCCAGAACGGCGAGCTAAAATAGTGAAGTAGGCATATCAAAATGGTGTCACCAAGGCAGTGCATTCCTTGACAGAAGTCTTTATTAACTTGTATGCCTGTGAAGTGTCAAAAACACACTTCGTAGGGTAAGCAGGCTTGTCATTTTGAAAATTGCAGGAAGGCCATTATGGTTCGCCTCAAATTACCCCGGGAGGTCCATTTTGGGTTCACCTAAAATGACCACAGGATGGCCAATTATGGTTTGGGGGCAATTTTGTTTCAGTCTGCTGGGTTGACAACTAATATCATTTTAAGGTACATGGTTTGTGTAATTATGATGTACATCATCAAGTAATGTATAGATGCAGGCTTGAATATTTGGATGCAAGATACCAGGTTACCCATGACACTCACAAACATTGAGTGTTATAGCACATGACACAAGAGTTGTCACAGTTTGATGTACAATGTAATTGCTAATTACAACTTTGGAATAAGCCTTTTTCGAAACTGCCATTTTGACTTTTAATCTATGCAATGTCACAGGTCTTGAAGTATAAACATTTCGAGAAAACACATTGCAAGCAATCAGGAGAAAAACAGCAGGTGAAGTGCTTCGGACCCCATTATGGTTATTAGTGTGAATTCAAAAAAATCTAGACAAGGTTACCATTTGTTTAAGACAGTGGCAATATGGTATGAGAACTTTCATTATTTCGAATTGAGTTCCTATCGACTTAAATGGAGTTTGAATGCACACTGTGTCATGTCTTTGTGGCAATCAGCGTTTTCTTGTTGTCACCCAAAACAAGTCCTCGCCTCCGTAAGAAAAAGTTGTCTAGGGTTGTCCCTTCAGTTAATTCAAATGATGACATCAGTTCTACGAATTTAAACTTGATATTTCACAAAACTAGTTGTCTTGGCTGACGCAAAACTCAACGCAATGAACATGGAAATCGCTTTGTTTACACCCTGCGATCTGTGACCTTGCATAGATTAAAAGACAAAATGGCAGTTTTGAAAAAGGCTCATTGGAAGACCCCTCGCTCGTATTTGGAAAGTTACTTACTGTCTCTGGGTGACTGCGTCGACGACAAACTTTACAAATTAGGCTTTGTTACCTTCTTCAATGTGTGAAAATTGCCTTTTGAGATGGATAATTTTGAGGTGCCTTTGACTGAATTAATGGGCTGTAGAAATCGGGGTTAGGTGGACGTTTACCGTCCACGGAATTTTGAACTCGGGCGGACTACTGTGGCCCAGGGCAAAAGCCCACCTCAAAATGACAAGCCTGGGCAAGGAAATTGAAGACGTCAAAATAGAGTTATGTATAAGCCAAATAAAACCCATTCATGCAAACTGGCTGTTATCGGCATTTGACCAAGTATCAAAAACAAAAAGTGTATTTTCGAATGACTTTTGCCTTGCGGGTGTAGCAGGTGTATTGAGTAAATAAACATTTTAGTGGACCCTTTAATGCTAATTAAACAGTGACCTGGCCTGTGATGAAATGGTTTTACTCATGTAATCATGTTTAGTAATTGGTATGAATTCATGTGACAACGAGTTGTAAACTGAGACATGTTGTGTAATAAATATAGTTTCATTTAATTATGTGTAGTTTTATTTATCTTGTCGCCAGTTGTAGCAATCTGTTCAGTGTGAATGCAGATGAGTGGCCAGTAAAATCTGGAAAATGAACATAAAATCACTGCAAAATTTTGTTGGGATTTAATTTCGTAATTTTTTGCCAGTCACGAAAATAATGAAATTAAGTCCCCAACGAAATTTTCTGATTTACAGTAATGATCATCAGCATTGTTACCATTAGTATTATTTTTACTGTTGGCATATGCATCATCATAGGGTCCTGCAAATCGTACATTTTCAATTCGAAACAAATCTCAAATCGAATGACTTTTATTATTCAACATCAAATTGAACCTCAAATCAAAACAGTGTCATCTTGATGATGACAGAGACTTGGGCATCAAATAATAAATTCTACTCTAAGGATAACAAATGTATTTTGGTCCACTATTATATATTATTCCATTTACAAAGAAATTAAAAGAATAGAAAAAAACTATATTGCAAAAATTGAAGAGATTATCACTCACATGTAAGTAACATCTCAAATTTTTCAGTTCCTTGGTAAATAGAAACAGTTCAGTGATATGTAAGAAAACAACTTGAATGGTCAGTGATGTACATGTATGTGGCACAGAGATGAACAATTACATATACATCACAGAAAAGTTGTATCATTTGTTAGAAAACTTATTCAGTCAATTCATGCAGATCAAGATAAATGGCCCGAGACAAGTCAATACCAGGTGTCAGATATACTGTAAGTGATATGTTGCTTATAATTATATGCTTTCACAACTGTAGTGAAAAAAGACAAAAAATCAAGCTCTTAATTCATTCAATGCATTTCAGCCTAATTTTTGACACAGATTCCTACCTGCTTTAATCTGAATCTGCAGCTGATGTTATCCAAATATACAGCTGCTTTCAGAATAAAATTAATGGAATACTCTCTTACACCTGACACATGTACAGACAGCCACAGATAAAACCCATAAATTGGACACTTCAGCAATGCCAAAATTATTCTTTTGAGAAAAATAATGTATTTTGAATTGTGTTATTTTCTTTGAAGTGACCTTCTAACAAATGTATCACTTTTTTCTCATGATGGTCACACTGATTACCAATATACTTTGAGAAAATTTTCTATTTTCCAACCAAATACCAAAATAAAGATTACAACCACCGCATACTGATCATTGTCAAAATATCATAATATTTCGATCCACAAATTATTCCCATTATGCAAAGAGGAATTTAACCAATTCAACCATGTATGGCAGAGCCAATCCTAGTTGTACTTATGATTATACGAAGAAAAAAATTGCAACTTGAAATTTCAGAATTTTTACATCAAGTTTTCAAGGGGCTTATGAATGGTATAATGATTCTGATAAACTGACCAGGTCAAAATAAAACAAGGTGCAATGCCAATGGTATCTCCCGCCAAGGGTTTCTAAGTTGAAAAAAATAGAAAAAGGCCCTTAACTCTACAAAAAAAAATTGACAAAACCTGTTGCTTGTGATTATTATTTCCCCCATGGTTGTCTACCAGCATACCAGAGATCATTTGAATCCAACATCCACTGATTGAGATATGAAGGTCCTAAGTTGTTACAGCTGGCAGGCCAGCCAGCTGGGTGGACAGATGGATGGCCCAGCCTGATGGAGACGGATGGACGAACCCCATTTCTACATGTATGTCCCCAGCAAAATTTCGATAACTATTCTTCAGTTTTCCAAGCAGCGGAAATTTGCATGTGCTGCAAGATGGAGCCACTGTGTAAGATGAGATGTTCAACCAATGCTCACAGAATGTCGCCTGACTCAAGTGTGATTGTTTATCTTACAACTTTACCATGGCTATCCACATTTGATTTGGGGTGGCTTGTCCTCTGATGGGGTCAGGGAATTAAGTATTTAAAGGATATCAGTGATGGTTCATTTATTTATTTATTGGAGTTTAACGACACATTTGACAACCAGGGTCCCCACGTGTCGGACAGCTCTACACATAGAGGAAGCTGGAGTACCTAGAGAAAACCACTGAGCAAAGGCAAGTGAGTGACAGACTTCCCAACGCACAAACTCCACACATGCAGGGTTAGCATTGGTTGAAGACAGGTGCACTACTGACACGCAGTACGCCTTAGTGCACAGCGCTACCATGCCCCCACATTTGGGCTTTATTCTAAAAGGCAGATACTGGTAACATTAAAACTTCATACTCTGTGGATCTGCTTCATATTATCTTGTAAGTGGAATTATTTAGTCTCCATGGATTTGCCTTGTTACAATTTATGGGAGAGTGCCCACTGGCACTCTCCCATAAATCATAACGAGGCAAAGACATGTGAACAAATGCTGAAAACCAAAAATAACTTAGCACTCTACCAGTTAACTGAGCAGTAAGAACTGAAAATCAGGTGCCAGCTACTGGGTCATGAGTTATGCAGAGGAGGATAAAGAAATGAATACTTCAAATTTTTCAAGTTATCTCACTCCAAATCTCAAGACTTCAAGTGGAGCTTGCAAATCACATTACACAACTGTGGTGAATTGACACAATACATGAAATTTGGGCCACAATATTTAAAAGAAAAAATGCTGTCGATTTTACTCTGTCTGCTCCAGTTGGTTTTACCCAATTCTCTTGCTACAATTTAAAGTGTGCTACTATAATCTCACCCATGATATGCTGGTTTGTTTGTTCATTATTATACTGTGACAAATTTCAACAATTAGGGATGTGTCATGTTCAACAGCTCCACAGATGAAGGAGAGAATCCATAAAGATCTGCAGTACATGTACAAGAGGAATAATTTATTTATTGATATTATCAGTTTATTTTCCTCTTTGATGGTAGGGTCCTGCAAATCAGAAATTTCAGGATCAAATCGAATCAAGCGAGGTAATCAAAATTGAACCAAATTCTGAATCGAATCATACCATAAGAACTCAAGTTTATTAATGCTTGACAGCAAGTTGGAAAACCAAACCACAATTATTATTTCTATGTAGGCCTATCCTCCAACTTTTGCACCAGCCTGGAAATAATGACAGGAATTATGGTAATTATTTCAAGGGTGATACAAACTTTGGATTGTAGGCCTACAGCAAAATAATAAATATGGTTCTGTTGCTCCATTCCCCATATATGTATCCGTAAACTTTTTTTCATTTTTAATGCAATGACCATTGCAGTCACTTTGTTTCTTCAGGTTTAGATTGGTTTTGTACACTGGCAAATGCTCGACATGATGACCGGTATGGGAATAAATCGCTAAGTCATTTTTGAAACCACACCCCATTCTGACAGCGAATTAACTCGCCTGTGAAAAGCTAAAAATATACAATGTTCCAGATTTGAAAATGATTCAAACCGTATCACAAAGCTGATTAGAGAATCAATTTGTTCTCTAAATATCACGCTGGACGGATGATGGATGGATAACAGATGGATGGACGGACGACGGACAGAAAGTGATCACTTGAGCTTCCCCTGACTTTAAGTCAGGTGAGCTAAAAAGTGACAGGATGTGAGTGAACATTCAACAAATTTACATACTTTTCCATCTACCACCTCCGATCACATAAATAAAATGACACAACTAATGGGTTGAGTTCCTATTTTGAAGATGTCTCCATGTTTACAAACAAGTATTTGTTTTACAGCTTCTCTAATAACTTTTAAACCCCCCAAGAGATCAGATTTTCCATGAAGACAATAGTTCTCACAATCTGAATAAAACAAGAGCTGGACTTTTGTCCGGTGCATACCCCCACGCAGTGTACCACTTAGTGTGGGCATACCTATGACCAACAAATATTATTTATGAATATTCTCGTATGGACTGATGGACAGATACACAGATGGACAGACGCAATCCAGTATAATTCCCCCGACCATTTTCTTCGAAAGTTTTCAACAATTTCTAAGTCAAAAAGTATGGTAAATTGTCTGGTGTTTGGAAGTTTTATGCAATGAGGCAGAAGCCTTTGTCATAGGCAAACTGCATGCCATATTTCACTGAAATACGATAACTCCAATCCAGTATACCCCCCCCCCCCCCCCATTTTCTTCTAAAGTTTTCAACAATTTCCAACAATTTCTAAGTCAAAAGGTGTGGTAAATTGTTTGGTGTTTGGAAGTTTTATGCAATGAGGCAGACGCCTTTGTCATAGACAAACTGCTTGCCATATTTCACTGAAATCCGATAACCCATACCTGAGATACAGGCTGAACAGACAAATAATGTCTATTTCCTACAATTTCTAAGTCAAAAAAGGGGGATAACTCTAAAAAAGGAGAATGTGAGAAATATCATTGAATCCTTTTTTTAAAGCCTATACCATAAGCAGTGTTCATGGCAAAGTTCATTGCAATAGAACATTTGATACCCGAGATACAGGCTGAACAGACAAAATTTGGCTCGGACGGACACAATTTCTAAGTGAACAAGTAATAAAAAAAAAAAAATAACTAGTGTGGGCATACCTATGACCAACAAATATTATAGAAAATAATAATTTACTTAAGTTATGAATAATCTCGGACGGACTCGCACACGGATGCACAGACAGATGCACAGACGGACGGATGCACGTCATCCAGTATACCCCCATTTTCTTCGAAAGTGGGGGTATAAATACAAAAAGCAGAAGCAAACAGGTCCATAGGTTAATATGCTGGAAATATGGGTATGACCCACTTTTAGAATTTTTATCTCCAGGCCACTTTTCTTCACAGAGCTGAAATTCATATATGAAGTTCAGGAATGCATTAGGTCTTCAAATGCAATTTCCAGCAGGTTCTGAAAATGCACTCAGTTATCTCTGGGTGACCACAGTGACCGTGACCCACCTCCAGGGAGTTTCGACACATTTGGTGTTGGATCCAGGTCCATAAGTTATACCATTCATGAGATACAAGTGTGAAATCACTTAGAGCTGGGAGGTTAACCGAAAAACAACTCGGTTTCGGTTATGAAAAAATAACCGACAACCGAAACCGAAGATAAACTGAAAAAACGACTTTCTGGGTTATTTGAATGTCACGTGAGAATTACGTTTTTACATGTTTTTTTCTGAAACAATGGCGGCAATTACGGTCGAGAAGAGCCCTATATGAGCTTAAATTAGCTCAACTATTAACCCAATTTCCGCTAGTGACTCATTGTGTTAGCTACAAATTATTTTTAATTAACTTCGAGTCTTCGGCCGAGACCGCGACAGTTCGTCCTTAAAGTTCGTTTATATTATTTCCAAGTGTCAACGACTCGACAAAGTTTTTACACACTCAGGGAGAGTTTATTCAATCATTATTTAGTTCATACAACTTAATTTTTTTCTGTCATTTTGGTTTAGAATCTGTTTAATAAAAAAACCGAAACCGAAACCGTAACCCGACTCTTTTATTAAAAACCGAGTTGTAACCGAAACCGACCCAAAATTCAATAACCTCCCAGCTCTAAAATCACTTTCAAAATTTTCAACTCCACCTATATTTTGAATATGGAAATACATACAGGAATGCATTTACAGCTAAAAAAAAACCCCCAGTTTCTCATTCATGTTGTGGCATTTTGGTCTGTAACTAGCATGTGAAAAAATGAAGTTTTTTTATTGGTAAACAAGCAAGAAGTGAACCGTCTGCTGAAAAACACAAACAAGGACATATTGGATCACAGATGATAAAAATACCCTTGAAAAAACTTAAGTTGGTAGCCAAAATGGCACCTCCTCTTTTTAAATCAACTTTTTCATTAGATCACATGTGGGAAATATTCTCAAGAGTTTGTCTCTCAAAATACTAATGAGAGAGGTTGTAATGTCGTGGAAAAATCCAGTAACATAAGGACTACACATATCGATGCCCCAGATTGTACAAAATAGCCACTAAAGAATGACAGACTCTTCTCAACTATATCCTACATCATCAAGAACTACTTCGTTGGGATTCTTACAACCTCTGCAGCAGTCACCACATGCTACCACACACTTTTTGCGACAAGGATACAAATTTGTCCTAAGATTCTTGTCCGAAAGCTTGAACTTGCAAATGTAAGCAGACTTTCAGTTGCAGCATGGAGATTAGTCCTAATCAGGGCTGATACAGTCCTCGACCTTCCCATCTCCAGACACAAGGATCAATTTATTCATTTTTGAGTTGCTTCCAAATCAACATCTGTAGATGCATCCTCAAACTGTGGTAAAATGCTGCCCATTTAGCAGATGGACGTTTTTGTAGATTAAATGAAGCTTGGTACATGTCTGTCAAGATTTTTGGCTTCAATATGTATTAAAGCAAAAAATCTCATAAAATTACTTGCAACCCCAATAGAATGTACATGTCTTATTTACTCTGTCCTATAGAAAAGATGAAAAACTAAACTGAAGGAAAGTTGACTTCAAAGTTTTCATCCACATTTGTGCTAACATGAATATTTATAAGCTGTCCACTAGGATATGTTGAAACATTACACATATTATTCATGAACAAACAAAACTGTCTCAGGTAATTTTAAGCAATAAACTAGAGGTACTGTGAGCAAACTCACAAAGTGATACCTCCCCCCCCCCCGCCCCCCCCCCCCCACGTCTGAATGTATAAGTTAGATTATGTCCCCTTGGAAATGTCAGAACGAAATTATATTGCTTCATGCACATCTTCATATGGAGTTCTTCCATTGTGTAAAGTTTCATGAAAATTCTTCAAATGGTTTAGGAGGAGTTGCACTTACAAGGATGGACAGATGGTATAAGTTAGATTATCTCCCCTTGGAAATGTCAGAATGGAATTATATTGCTTCATGCACATCTTCATATGGAGTTCTTCCATTGTGTAAAGTTTCATGAAAATTCTTCAAACAGTTTAGGAGGAGTTGCGCTTACAAGGATGGACAGACAGTATAAGTTAGATTATCTCCCCTTGGAAATGTCAGAACAGAATTATATTGCTTCATGCACATCTTCATATGGAGTTCTTCCATTGTGTAAAGTTTCATGAAAATTCTTCAAACGGTTTAGGAGGAGTTGCGCTTACAAGGATAGACAGACGGACAGACGGATGGACAGGGTGATTCCTATATACCCCCCAAACTTTGTTTGCGGGGGGTATAATAAACTTCTTGAAAAAGTGGATTCCAAATTACAACAAATGAGTTCAACCTATGTAACAACTTAATCCTTTGAACCTGAGCGGCCACTGTTCTGGCCAGGAACTTGATATGTCATAACATCATTCAATAGGAAGGCTGTTCAGTAAATGAGTGGGACAGACCAATCAATATTTTCAACGTGCTGCCTTGGGATGGGGGGGGGGGGGGGGGGGGAGGGGGATTATCCTGAACTGGGGCTCATTCAGCAGACTGGAATTCCATTTTCATATCAAATAAGACCTTTTCAGGTGTAGCAACAAAATGGATTATAAGCAGACATTTAATAGCTTCCTTTCACCCATCAAAATATACCAAAAAAAACCTACAAAATGGGTTTTCCAAGAGAAACAAAACCGAAATAAAATTTAAAAGCCATACAGCTCAAGGCACAATGCACAAAGCTCCATGCAGGAGTCTGTTTAACCCTTTACCCAACATAATGGCCAAAACCAGCCAGTGCTATTCTCAAAAATCGCCAATTAATGTTCATTATATTTTCATTTTTTGTCTCAAAAACATAGGTTATGACCCCTCTTTGGAACGTTCCAATGAGTGGTCATAACCTATGTTTTTTAGACAAAAAATGAATATAATTAGTTATTCAAGAAATTTGTTTGCAAGTGTCTGCTTTTCATGTTAGGTAAAGGGTTAAGCATCACTGAAAAGTTCTGGGTAATGTGAAGAAACAAGACATAAAACTTACTTGTGAATAGAAGAAACTAATTCATCTTGATGAGATTTTGAGGTGGTTGCAACACACCTGCTCTAATGGGTGGAGATTTCATAAAACATCTATTGCAATAACAAGATTGAATCAAGAAAAACAAACTAAAATAGTATCCGAGATTCAATTTTCAAGCATGTCTTTTTTGACAACAGAGATTCTACAAAGGGGTGGGAGGAATGCAGACAGAGAATTTGACCAGACATCAACCCACTCACAATCCAGCCAAAATTCACTTTTGTACATGTAATCACAGTATTGAATCTGGCAAGTCAACTGACATGGCTCCCATATCATAAAACTTACTAAACTAGTTGAGTGATGGAATCCCATATTTGGGCTTTACTCTGGAGTGCAGGTACAATAACTTAAAAGTTTCATATTCTGTGGATATAGTTCATTTTGTTTTTGAAGTAAAATTATTTAGTCTCTGTGGATTTGCCTTGTTACAGTTCATGAGAGAGGGCTTAGCCATTAACTGTATGAAAGCAAAAGACATGTAAAAAAAATTCTAATGACCCCCAAAAATGTCACACTCTATCAGTTAAATTAACTAAGGAAGAAAAGTTGTTTAAAAAAAAATAAACAAAAAAAAGGAAAAATAGTCAAGAAGTCAAAAAAGAAATTATTTATAGGATAAACTACTATTTGCCACAAAAAAAAAAATATTATGTTGGGAAAATGTTAAGAGTACACTTTGATGTATGCCATGCAGGAGCAAACATGTACTTGAATCTCTATGAGGAATGAAGTCTACATAGTCAACTACATGTACATATATCTAAAAGCATACCAAAATAATGTATGGGTATAAACAGTGATTAGGTTTATAAACACAAAATAAATTTGTACAACAGGATAACAGCCAGAGAATAAATTACCGATTATAATGATAATAGGTACATTTTAGTGCTAAATTTTTGCAGTAGATAAAACCTGACCCTCCCATTGTTTTATCTTATTTACATGAACTCATTCTGTAAACATGGTCTATATAGAACACAACTACTTTTCATGGGCCACAATACTGAAAATACAGTCTCCTGCATAGGACTGCTTACTAGAGTTGAAACGAGTAGGTAATTTTTGAGTTGACTAATCATAAGCAGTTAATTAACTGGGAGTCAACTAATCATTTCAATGTACAAGTACAATCAAAATGAAGCACCTCATATTAAGAAATTCAAATTACAAATCAGACATGTTAACAACTGCAGATTGATCGGGATAATAATTGAATTCCTCCTGGAATGAGACCAGTTTCAGCTAAAAATTCCTGAAAATCTAGCATCAAAGTTTTTTTGTTTGGTGGTAGCTGTTTGAGTTGATTTTCAAGCAAAAATATGAGACTTACGCTCCTAATATTTTAAATTCTATTTGAATGGAGTCCCTATTGAATAAAATACATAAAAGGCATTTAATATAAATTTATTTAATTGGTTTATTTATTTACTTTGAATACAATACAGAGCGGACACATGTTTGAATAGCTGCTAACACCACATTTCATTACGTTTAGGTTGATTCATAGTGATGTGCCTATTGCCAGAAAGAGCCATATGGAATTGGACCAATTTAAAAAGAAATCTAATGCTTCACAAATGATGACCAATCCAAGAAAATCACACACAAAATGGCCAATACCTATTTTTTAGATAGTTCACATGAAGCATGACCAACACTGACTTTCCAACCTCTGATTGTCAAAGCAATTAGCTGGTCAGCAAGTGATTAGTGTGTTTCATGGTCATTTTATTATTGTACTAATATTGTTTTAACAGTGATTGAAGATTATTTGTGCAACAAGAAAAGCATCTCAAAGCAATTCCAATCCCCCTCCCCCCTGAAAACAAATATATTCAAAAGCAATCACAATCAGGCCCATAAAAATTTACATGGACAATGTTTTATCACAGAAAATTTGACATTTAAGGACAGGCACTGAAGATTGGATTACTTCCAATTAACCCTTAACCCAACTCACACAATATCCAAATTTCTTATTTTCCAATCAAAGTGGTTATTAAAATTGTTCAAGACTTTAACATAAAGCTCCAAACCAAAAATATATGAAACCTAGAAGAATTGAAATCCAGTTAATATTGTTCAAGTTATTGCATAAACAAGTTTAACTCGATATTTTTTTAACAAAGGGCAATAGCCAATAACTCCCATTACTTTCATCAGATAGCAGCTGTTACTGAACTTGACGTGAATATTGTTGCCATAGAGACATATGCTAAAAAGAATTGAAATCTGCTTACTATTGTTAAAGTTATGCCATAAACAAGCTTAACTCGATTTTTTTAACAAAGGGCAATAACTCCCAAAATTTTCATCATATTGCAGTGGTTTCAGAATTTGACGTACACATTGTTGCTATAGAAACATATGCTAAAAAGAACTGAAATCCAGTTACTATTGTTAACCCTTTACCCAACGAATTGGCCACATCCGCCCACGTAATATGCAAATTCAGCAGTTGAAAAAAATAGCATTTTTCAAAAAAATTTCAACAAAACCATATCATGTGACCCCTCATCGAGCTCGTTCCAACGAGGGTTCACATGATAAGGTTTTGTTGAAATTTTTTGAAAAAAATTAAAAAATGATATTCAAAATAAAAAATTTTGAAATCGTCTGTGTTGGGTAAAGGGTTCAAGTTATGCCATAAACAAGCATTACATGATATTTTTTTAACAAGCATTGCATGATACTTTTTTAACAAAGGACACGAACTCCAACAATTTTCATCGGATAATAGTGGTCATCGAACTTGAGTTAGACATTGTTCCTAAAGAAATATATACCCCAAAAAATTGAAATTCGGTTACTAATGTTTAAGTTATGACATAAACAGGTAGTACACAATACTTTTTAACAAAGGACAATAACACCCATAATTTTTTAATATTGCTGGTCATCGAACTTGACGTAGACATTGTTGCTATAGAGACATAAACTGAAAACGATTGAAATCTGGTTATTCCTGTTAAAGTTTGGAAGCGCGGTGGATCAACAGGTAGAGATGCAGGCTGCAAGCTGAGAGGTCCTTGGTTCCAATCCCACCTCCAGCAATAAGGTAATTTTCTCAAAAGTGGCCAAAATAATGGTAAAGACATGTTCATAGCCTACCACAGACATATAAGGATATTTTACAGAAGAGACCCTAACCATATTATAGACATCTCCTATTGATGTTTCGGGCAATTTGTCTCATTAAATTGAATCAAGTATTTGTTTCACAAATTACACCCTAATTAGCTGAAATATCAACTCAATTATTGCATTTTTTCTGAAAAGCTGAAACACTACCCTGCAGAATTTCACAAATGGTTACTTTCTTGAAATTTATATTGGACTAATATTCTGAAAAATTGTAGTCTCAGGATTTATAAATTTGAAACCACGTACAATTTGGTCCATTCGGTTTATTTACATGAGATCATCGGTGGTCACAAAAATTTATCTGTCATTTCTTTACTGTTACCGTGCATTAGCAATCAGCTTTTCTTACTTTAGGCTGATTGGTGCCCCTAGAATCTGTTCATCTGTTTAAAAAGTGCTGGCTAATCATTCCAAATGCCAGCCTCTAAATGGTGGGCTAGATCTTTTATTAACAGAAAGCAAAGACTTTTGTCTGCTGTTACTTCGGTGTCACACAAATTGCATGTGCATTCCATTATCTCACCCCTGTGAGTAGCCATGCCATTCACTGAAATAGTATTTGTTTCTGCTAGCACATTTGAAAATCTCACTACATGCATAATTACCCTGTTTAAATATTCTGCAAAATCAAGGTGATAAGAAGAGATGTGTCTTTACCATTATCTTGTTATGTCTTTACTAAGACAAAATTATATAATGGTAAAGGCATATAAATAATGGTAAAGACATAAAAATTGATTTTAAGATGAATGGAGTCCTCAAAGGCAAATAGGATTCAATGGATCAAGCAAGGTAAGTACTAAATTTACAAGAGGTAAATAAGATAATTGAATATGCTTGGGTAATTCATCCACCATGTCTTTACCGTTAGAAAGTTAGAAGTCTTTCCGTTATGTCTTTACTGTTAAAGAGATAATGGTGAAGACATCAGCAGGATTTTTGAATGAAATGAGTGTCATTATTTGCAAAGACAAGGGAAGAATTACAACATGAGAGCTATTACTCAGAAAGGGCTTATAAGAGGGAACTACATAGAATTTTTTACATTTTTGTAAAACTTCAATTTGTCATCTCCGTTATGTCTTCATCGTTATAGGCAAAACTTTCAAAAGTGAATTTCCATAAGTTCTACTGAATTTCCAGAATGGAAACCTGAAATTTAGCCTCGATGATACCTTTCCTTTCATTTGAGATGGTTTTCTGTAATTTTTTTAGCCCATCACCAGCATGTCAAATGTCTTTACCATTATTTGATCATTTCTGTGAAAATCACCCGCCCACGTTGTGTCCTTGGGCATGGCACTTGATCCCGATTGCCCACGTGGGGGCACAGTGGCACTGTGTGCTAAGGTGTACTGCACGTCGATGGTGCACTTGTCTTCAACCAATACTAACCCTGCTTGTGTGGAGCTATTATGCTGAGGATTCTGACAGTTGCTCATCGTTGCTCAGTCGTTTTCTCCGGGTACTCCAGCTTCCTCTACCCATAAAACTGTCTGACATGAGGTGACCCTGCTGTCAAAAGTGTTGTTAAACCCCAATAAATAAATAATAAATTGTTAAAGTTATGTCATAAACAAGCATTATCAACATTTTTTAAACAAATGCTGTCAAGGTGACAGCTAAAAGTGGCGATTTTCTTGTTTAAAAGTGTAAATATTTTGGGTAATATTTCTGCCTGGGTTAAAAGTAAAGCGTAAAGATAGGTATGTGACGCGGTCATGATTAGCCATTGTGCATAAATATGTGACCTTAAACATCAATAAATAAATAAATAGGTATGTGACGAACCCAGAAAACAGATTTGTTAAACTAGCGTTAATTCAAGAGCTTCTAAATGAAGTGTGAAATTTAATGTCCATTATGGCGCACTTGTTGAATGCCACATGGGCAATCTGATAACAGATCAGTACTAAGAGACAATATTCTCTCAGGTCATCATTATCTGGGTAATTAAAGCTAGTTAAAATCTAATTGTTGGAAACCAGTGCATCACACATGTTCTGGACACACACCCATATTACGCATCTATTCTCCGAAATGTCAAAAGAGTTTACCTCAAACTAAATTCGCATTTATATCTCTATCCATATCGAATTACAAAGCACTCGTTAAATCAGAATTAATATGTTTTGAACTTTGAGTTCCGACTGTATAAAGAGTGAAGCAGAATTCTGAGAGGCAGTTGGCCTGAGGGCACTCAGAGAAGGTGCCAAATTTAGCCTTGGCCGTCGAGGGTCATAGGCACCGAGATTGAAAGTCTGCGTATTGTCGTAACCCTGTGAGGGTTGTAAGGAACCGATAGTAGTTTGTTAATGGTTAATAGTGGCAAAGTAGCCAAAGAAGTAAAAGCTGTAACGCTGAGGTCTAAAAACCGTATTAAGAGCTTGAGTAAGTGCTCGAATGGCTCATGAGAGAATATAGTTTTAGGCGGTGTGAGAATTGGTGATGTTGAGAACACTTTGCAGAATATTATTATGTAAGCTTTGTTAAGTATATATCTGAAGGCGAAGAATAACTTAACCCCGTGAGAGCCAGGCAAGGTGCAAAGTGATCGTGAACTGTGGTAGACGCCGATTGAATTGTGATTGAACTGTGAGAACACTGATAGAGTCACACAAGCAGAATATTATATGTGTTAAGACCGGATGACTGCGAAGTAACCCTGCAAGGAGGAAGCAACGAGAAGTGAATAGACACTTTGTATGTATCACAAACTGTGAGAAAATGAAGATGATGTGAGGTTGATCCAGCAAACACAGCTAGCTGTGGAAGACGTCGAGGGCCCTAAAGAATAAACTTTTATCCACGTAATTAGTGTATTCTTATGGATAATTTTGTTAGTAGTTTGTTTAATATTTTATTTCTTTGTACATGTAAATAAATAATCTTTTCAGTGAATTATCGTTGATCACCCCTTTGGAATTGTAAGCCAAAGGCACCTTCCGGAATCCTAAAAGTCCCAAGCGGATAGGGCATTGATAAGGTGGCAAGGTTTATATTCGAACTGGGGTTCAGACAACAGTCACTGACATAACATAAATTTTCCTCCATCAATTTAACCCCTGCAATCCTGCGACAAATGCCAATAACTCCCATAATTTTCATCGGATATTGGTGGTCATCAAACTTGATGTAGAGATTGTTGCTATAGAGAGACATACTGAAAAAATTGAAATCCGTTAACTATTGTTCAAGTTATGCCATAAACTAGTTTTGCAGGATATTTTTATAACAAAGGGCCATAACTCCCATAATTTTCAACAGATGTCGGTGGTCGATGAACATGATGTAGACATTGTTGATATAAAGACATATACCAAAAAGAATTGAAATCTGTGAACTATACTGAAAACTGGCTACTTTAATAGTCCTGTTAACTGGCTATTTTCAAATGACATTTCAATGACTCTTTCCTGATCTACAGCTTTCTGCATTTGAGAGATATTTTACCCCCTAAAAGTCTGAAATTTGGCATAAAATTTCTGTGAGGCATGCACAAAAAATGATAAATTTAAAGACTTAGCTGGTGCAACCTCAATATTATCAAGGGCCAAACACAAATTTTGAACCCCCCCCCCATCCCCAAAATTTGCATACAATACCAAAATTTAAAAGTCATATCTGGCCCTCCATACTTTTAGTACCAGTGTATGCACAGTACCCAGGAAGAGACCGGAATTGGCGACAAGCATCATTCTTCCTAGTTGTGCCTACTAATGTTATAACTCAGCAGGGAGGTATGAGTGCCCACTCATGGGAGGGCCATCCCCATCTGGGCCATTGGTAAGTACTAAAAATATACAAATTGCTTTAACTTTATCATATTTTTATACTAAAACCAATGGCCCAAACTTAGCTGAATCGTAAAAAGGGAGGTGGGCCTAGGACTTAAAGGAATAGCAGACTAAAATTCAGCTCCTTAGACTGCATTAGAACTCCCAAGTTGAAAAAGAGATTAAAATTTTTAGGAATTACATATATGTCTCTCTATACAACAATAGAGAAGGACATACCACCGAAATAAGGAGCAATATCCAAGTAATTCCCTATTAATTAGCATAAATGATTGCCCCAATTTTAAGACTAGTCCAGAATAAGACACTAAAATTAGGAAAAGCATGTATATAATGTAACAAGCTGTACATAAGATCAGAATAATGTATGGACAATAACCGCTTCACTCATAGTTACACATTTATTATAAGGCCAGAAAAGTTAAAGAGAAATCACACACAATACCCCCCCCCCCCCCCCCTCATTTTTGAAGGAATTAACCTTCAAAACAAAGAGGGAAGCGCCCCAGAATTTGTGAAAAAGCAGTACCAAATAATATATAGACACCTAAAAGGCTCCCGGTTATTAATTATTATTTATTTACCTATGCTTAATGCCACATCAGCAGCCAAGGCTATATCATGGCGGTCCTGGGTATTAAAATCGCAAGCTTCTAAATGTATGCCGCATCCAGAATACGTAGATGGGTCGATAATCGGTGATATTAATATGTACAACCTTAAACTTGTCCAATTGAATCCCAATGGAAAGTTATCTAATAGAACTTATACGCTTCTGTGCCAACCAACAGGCGACAACATTCAGGTGTACAAGTAAATTCCAATAATGAACTTCCAAACTGCAACCATTCCATCTACCAGAATGAAAGAATAGGATTCCCATTTGTGTACCACTTTCGGTTGAAGACTGGATTCAGGACATAGAACGGGATATGAATAAAAACCTGTCAGAGACTGTCCCCAAGTAACTCTTTTGTCCCTAGGTCCGTTAACACCAATGATTGTTCGGAGAAAGAATACCACTCCGAATAATGAAGCCAAAAATAGAGAACGTACGCACAGGCGGTCTATATGGAAAACCATAACTGATTCAACTAGCCCAAAATTCTCATAAGCTCTGATATTTACACTGAGCAAATACGAATATATTTCATTTCGAAACCCTGCCACCGGCATTACTTGAATTGCTAGATAAGTAAAGCCAGTGCAGTAATACTAAAGCTTGGAATTGTGACAAATTCCTTTTTCACTGTAGGAAAAGGAAACCGCACACCACAATTCCAAAGCTATGTTGCTGCTGCTATTCTCAATAAAGAGTAATACAGCTAATAGAAGCTTATCGTTTGTCAAAACAAGCATGAACAATTTAACCCAGCGCGACTTATAATGCTTTAGCGTTAGTCATCTAGAATAGTATAAAACCGTAGGGCTCCCTCACGTCTGATCAACTCCATAATGCCACTAAGGACAGAGAGGGATATGATGAACATGGCACTATTGCAAGGAATACACCTGCTGATATAGCGTGGACATATCCCTTGAAATCAAGACCGTACGCCATAGCCCCAAACAATACACCATATAGACATAATATCCAAATCTTCCGAGTGGCAATATATTCCACTACAATAGATTGGATAAAATATGACACGGGCGACAAAAAGGTTCCGGCACCCAATCAAAAAAACCTAGATGAACTCCTTGCACCTCATATCGACTACAGCAGGAAATATATTCCTGAGAAAGGAGCTAACTACAGGCATCCGAAAGGACGCTCATTATTCTCACTAGGTTAATATGGCGTCATCAATAGGACTAAAAGCCTCAGACAACTAACACCAAACAATAACAGAAGTCTTCATCTCCGTGAAGACAGATATCTCGGAGTAATTTTTGCAACTTTAGAAAGCTCACTAAATGGAGACTTACAACCTTAGTCGATCAAGTTAAGGGAAAAAGGGTCCCACTTGCTTCTAATAAGGTGTCAACAAAAGGACTAAAAGCCTCAGACACCTATGAATACAACACCAAGAAGGAAACAATGTACTCTTTCCTTTTAACGGCCCTAATTCCAAAGAGACAGCCGTCTCAGATTAGCTAGCGCAGCTAATAAGTCTTCATCCCGTAAAGACAGATATGTCAGTGAAACTTGCGACCTTGAAAGCTCACTAAACGAAGACTTACAACGTTAGTCGCTAAAGGTATGGAATAAAGGACCGCTGTTCTAACGGCCGAAATTCCAAAGAGACAGTAGTCTCAGCTTAGCTAACGCAGCTTATTAGTTTTCATCTCCATGAAGATAGATATCTGTGTCACCTGCAGCCTTGGAAAGCTCACTAAATGGAGACTTTCGACATAGGCCGCAATATATAAGAAAATACCGATGTAAAATAAAAAAGGCCACTATGATGTTAGCTGCTAATGATATATAAACAGACCGCTCTTAATTCACATTAGACAAACTGAGGCGACAACAATAGGACTAAATGCCTGTGAAGCCTAGGAATACCACACCGAGAAGGAAAATGTAATCTTTCCTTCTAACGGCCTTATTCCAAAAAGATAGCGGTCTCAGCATAGCTAACACAGCCTAAAAGTCATATATCGGTGAAGACAGATATCTGTGTTTTACCCTGCGGCCTTAAACAGCTCACTGACCAGAGACTTACGACTTTAGCCACTAATGTATAAGAAAAGACCGTTCTAACAGTACACAAGGCTACTATGGCATCAACAATAGCACTAAATGCCTCCGACGCCTAGAAATACAACACCGAGAAGGAAAAGACATACTTATTCCTTCTAACAGCTCTATTCCAAACAAGACAGCTGTCTCAGCTTAACTATGAGCTATTGATCTTCTATTCGTAAAGAATAGATCATTGCCTTTCTTATACTATTGCTAGGCCAAGGGAGGCATCGTTAAGCAGACCAAAGGCCTTCAACACCTGAGCAGAAAGATCCGGGAAAGAAAGATCTTTGTTTTTTGCCTAGCAAACACAGACTTTTGTTCAGATAGAACAAGATTCGAAAGAACTTATGAATAAAATTCATAGTCTTAATGTGTTGTTCCGTGAGGGATGGAGAATCAACCGCCATAGCCCTCTCACCATCTGAATGTTCCATCTGATGAAGACTGGGAACATCTCCGTGGAACAGCAAGAACATGCGAAATTGGACAGCTAGTCGTCTGTGGTCTAATGTGCTTTATCGATGAAGCAGAGGAAGAAGCGATAGCCGCAACGGGCCCTGGCTGCAGTGTGGAAGGAGCTCCTGGACCGAATGCGTGAACGGTCGACACAACTCACTCAAGTTTCTCACAACAGAAAACAGTCGACCCTGACTGCAAATGTGACGGAGAATGCTCTCGAACTCGCGATCTGACCTATCCTGTTGAGAAACTTGTAGGCTAATCCCCTTTGCATGCACTTCCATGTAAGAAGAAATAATAACCGCAGCTGACCCCAGCTGCAGTGTGATAGGAACATCTTGACGTGTGTTCCGATTCATTATAGTTTCTCGCAATATCGACCCCGACTGCTAACGGGACGGAGAGGGTTCTCCAACTCGTGATCTGACGCCAGATCTCGCTGAGTGTACCATGGAGAAACTTTCAGGCTTCTCCTTTTGCCATTGTCGTTGGGTGAGCTTTATATTATGAGGTGCTCGCTCTACCCATGTTATACTACTCGACCGAACGGACCTACCTGGCATCCCGGCTCCCATATAGGGACGACCGCTTCACTGGTCGAGCTAGCTGCATGCAGAGGATTAAGCGAACTAACTAGAGACCTCAATCCTGTGCTAAATATCATGAGCACCTTGGCAGCTAGCTCTGTTTTACTCATCAGAGTGGGGCTCATCAGAGTGCAAAGACGGCAGCACGTAATGGACAGGTGTCAAAAGTACCATCACCATGTTCTTGTTCCTCTGAAAAAGAGACTGAAAGACTAGTATTAGCCTGCGGTGAAAGCTCCTACATCGGAACTTCACTGCCCACCACACAGGTCGACATCCGTTTCCAATGTTCACATCCCATAGCACAAGTATTGAAGGAGTTCTACGACTACCGGCTGGACTTACACTAAGTACCAATTATTATAATAAATAAAATAGTAATGAAGCCAAAATCATAAGTTCACTGCACTCCCAATAATACAGAATAAACATCGCAAGGATACATAACAATGTATCTGGTAGAAGATGCAAGAATACAAAAGTAACAAACAGGACGTAAACACAGGGGATAAACAGAATACCTATTCCGTAAAACAAGTTAAACTCCCAAGAATTTTAATAAAAAATTCTCGATAAAAAAGCTGTAAAGAGCTTGGGAGTATAACAGGAGGGTTCAGGAGAGAGAAGGGAAGTAATACTAACAAAACAACAGTGGAGTCATATTATAATGACGACGTTCAGAAGCATATCTCGAAAATTGGGAACATGAATAATTTTACATAAAAATTAAAAGTTACAGTCCTGAACATCCAAAACCACCGTTATTCACTTCCAACATCTTGCTACACTATTGATTCCATGAAAACCATTATTGATTTGTGTCTGGAATCTTCAAAAATGAGAATTTATTGCACAGATGACAGTTCAAATGTTTACTGACTTGGGCCAAACAAAAGAATGATGCTTGGCATCAATTCCGGTCTGCTCCTGGGTGCGGTGCATGCGCAGGTACTAGAAGTATGAAGGGCCAGATAGGACTTTTAAATTTTGGTATTGTATGCAAATTTGGGGGATTGGGGGGTTGAAAATTTGTGTTTGGCCCTTGATAATATTAAGGTTGCACCAGCTAAGTCTGGGCCATTGGTTTTAGTATAAAAATATTCACAGCAGTACACACACATGTTTACATAAAGTTTATCCCACAGCCACAAGACATGTAAATCAGCAGAAAAGTTTAAAACCCATGATAAAGTGGAATATTTATGAGGCATGATTTAAGAGATTACAGTATCTGTACCCATGTCCATATGTATTACAACACAGCATGACATCTGTGTGAAACACATCAATGCAGCTTGAAATATTAATGATAGAAGACTCCCACATACTATAATAAACATCTGTAGCATCAAGCTTGGGACACATAGCTAACATCTCAAATATTTATCATCAGATATCTACTACTCTAATCAACCTATATCCCCACTATTTCCAATACAGCAGGTTTATTTTTGGCAAGAGTAAATACTGAAAGTATGTAGGAAATAGGTAACAAGGAAATAAACATAATAGCAGGTGAAATAAAAAATAAAGTGTAGTAGCTGAATACACTGCCTGCTTACAGCCACTAACTGACAAAAAAAAGAAGACTTTCACAGACCTTGCATTTTTATCACCTTTGAAAACATGAGCTACAAACAACAGTACAACAACTTGTTTCCTAAATAGTGAGAAATAATTTAATTTCCCAAACAAAAGCTTACGACCGCTCAACTGATGATCTGAAGGAGTCATATCAAATGTGGAGGCAGGAGTGGGGAACTTCATAAGCCACGGTTGCAAGAAAATTAATTGAAAAAAAAGGAAACTTCAACAAATATTTTTTGCATGGTGTGGGGCAGCTGCACCTGATTCTTGAAGCAAATGCTTTTAGGGCAGTGCAAACCAAGTTCCTTAAACAATCACAATAAATTAAATTCTAAACCACTTGATCAACACAATCGAAAGGAACTACATTTATGATTGTTACAGCATATAACAGAAGAATATAGTTTTTGTTAATATAAATTATATTTGCAAATATGTTTTGTATGCAGATTATGTTGGGAGTGTGTTGGATCATTCGTTATAGTAATATTTGAGATAGAAAGACTCAACGTTTCGATCCTGTCCCATGTTGGCTGCATTGTGTCCTTTGGCAATACACTTCATCTAAACTGCCTCTATAGGACCATGGCGGTGCCTTGTACTAAGGCATAGGACATGACAAAGGTAAACTTGCCGTCAACCAATGCTAACCCTGCTTGTGCTGGGTTAGAAGATTGGAGAGTATCAACAGTTACTCACCACTGCTTGGTAGTTCTCTCCAGGAAATCCAGCTTCCTCCATCTGTAAAATAGTCTGACTCAATAATGCCCATGGCTGTTAAAAGCATCATTAAAATCCTGATAAACAATAGACAAACATGTAGATTTTGTAAAACTAATGTTCTATTAGGGTCATATGATCCTTGGGACAGTTTTTAGAGAAACTACAGGTATGTTGTACAATGCAGCTCAGGTATTTCTTGAGAATGCACCCTACCACTTTTGTTAAGTCATATCACTTACATTCAGCGGTCCATTGGTTGAAACTAACTGTGCTGAAGAAATCCAAGATGGCTGCATGGCGGTCATTGTGGGCAGCCAACTGTGACCATGATGGGACATTCTCATCTAGATCTAGACATGAACTGGAACATGCATATGAAGTATGGTGATGATCAGGAAAGAAATGCACACTGAGTAGCCCGTTCTGAACAAATTGTGGACAGACTCAGACATCCGTGTGTGCCATGACAATAGCTTACCTTGACTTTGTTAAACTAAAACTAGAGGCTCTAAAGAGCCTGAAATAGCTCAACTGGAACTACATATAAAAATGTGATTTCCCATAGGCTTTCCATGGTAACTATGAGCTGCAATTTTGGCCATGTTTGCAACATTACATCAACATTACACGAGGATCATTGGTAGGTTTCCCAGTCCTAAATCATGTGAAGTTTGAAAAACATTTTGACTTTGTAGTTTCAGAGGGGAAGATTTTTGCAAAATCCATCAGTCAGAATCAGAGAATGTCTCTGGTGGCCATATTTTCCAACCAATGGAAACAAAAAGAGGATCGTTTGTAGAGGGCCTCCTATAGAGCATTCCTGCAAAGTTTGGTTCACGTCGGCTAAGTAGTTCCAGAGAAGAAGATGAAAATGTGATTTCCCATAGAGTTTCCATAGTTAACTATAAGCTGCAATTGTGGCCTTGGTTGCAACACGATCAACATTGAATGAGGATCGTTGGTAGAGGGTGTCCCAGTCATCAACCATGCAAAGTTTCAAAACATTTGACCTGTGGTTTCAGAGGAGAAGATTTTTCAAAATCCATCAATCAGAATAAAAAAAAATGCTTCTGGGAGCCATGTTTTTCAATGCACGGTAACAAAAATGAGGAGCATTTGTAGAAGACCTCCCATAGACTATCCCTACCAGGTTTGGTTCACTTCGGCTCAGAAGTTCCAGAGAAGAAAATGAAAATGTGATTTCCCACAGGGTCTCTATAGTAACTATAAGCCGCAATTGTGGCCATGTTTACAACCCGATCAACATTAAATGAGGATCGTTGGTAGAGGGGGTCCCAGTCATCAACCATGCACAGTTTCAAAACATTTGGCCCTGTGGTTTCAAAGGAGAAGATTTTTCAAAATCCACCAATCAGAATCAAAGAATGCCTCTGGTGGCCATGTTTTCAAACCCATGGGAACAAAATGAGGATCATTTGTAGAGAACCCCCCATTGACTATCCCTGCCAGGTTTGTTTTCATGTCAGCTCAGTAGTTCCAGGGAAGAAGATGAAAATGTGATTTGCCATAGGGTTTCTACAGTAACTATAAGCCGCAATTGTGGTCATGTTTACAATCCGATCAACATTAAATGCGGATCGTTGGTAGAGGGGGTCCCAGTCATCATTTATATGAAGTATCAACACATTTGACCTGGTAGTTTCTGAGGAGAAGATTTTTGAAAATCCACTAATCAGAATCAAAGAATGCCTCTGGAGGCCATGTTTTTCAACCCACAGGAACAAAATGAGGACTTGTAGAGAGGACCTCCCATAGACTATCCCTGCCAGATTTGTTTTCATGTCGCCTCAGTAGTTCCAGAGAAGATGATGAAAATGTGATTTCCCATAGGGTTTCTATAGTAACTATAAGCCGTAATTGTGGCCATGTTTACAACCCGATCGACATTAAATGAGGATCGTTGGTAGAGGGGATCCCAGTCATCATTTATGTGAAGTATCAAAACATTTGGCCTGGCAGTTTCAGAGGAGAAGATTTTTGAAAATTCACCGATCAGAATCAAAGAATGCCTCTGGCGGCCATGTTTTTCAACTCATAGGAACAAAATGAGGATCGTTTGTAGAGGACCTCCGATAGACTATCCCTGCCAGGTTTGTTTTCATGTCGCCTCAGTAGTGCCAGAGAAGAAGATGAAAATGTGATTTCCCATAGGGTTTCTTTCGTAACTATAAGCCGCAAGTGTGGCCATGTTTGTAACCTGATCAACATTAAATGGGGATCGTTGGTAGAGGGGTCCCAGTCATCATTTATATGAAGTTTCAAAACATTTGGCCTGGCAGTTTCAGAGGGGAAGATTGTTGAAAAACCCCACCAACCAGAATCAAAGAATGCCTCTGGAAGCCATGTTTTTCATCCAACAGAAACAAAATGAGGATCGTTTGTAGAGGACCTCGCATAGACCATTCCTGCCAAGTTTGGTTCACACTGGCCCAGCGGTTACAGTGAAGAAGATGAAAATGCGAAAAGTTTACAAACGCTGGGCGATGGACGCCAAGTGATGAGAAAAGCTCACATGGCCTTTTAGGCCAGGTGAGCTAAAAATGGTAAAACTATTCTTGTTCATTTCCTGCTGTTTCAGCTCATTAAATGCAAGCTATTTTTTAACATGTAGGTGAATTGTGTCCAGTATATCACTGAACTCAGTACATTCTATTTAGACAGGATTGGTCTTCTAATGTACAGAAAGTAATTACAAATGAGATAAGGAGTAAAATAGCCTGAGCTGGAAGTCTTAGTTGAATGACCTATGGCCTCATATATTTGATCTTTCATTGGAAGACGTTTATTTAACAGAACTATTCTGCCTATCCATAAGTGTCAGAAGAAATTTATCGAAAGCTTTAGCACATAGACCACTAAATAGATGTGGGGTACAGTGATTAAGAAAGTGGTACTGTGATTATGAAAGTGATAGGCTTGCAGTCTGGTTACAAGTGTCTGATTTCCTCCCCAACAAAAGTGTAATTTCTCATGTGTTGAAAAAGAGATGCAAGAACATTAAATGTCAGATTCTCCTCAATTTGTTTTTTTTGAATAATATCTTAGAGTTTATGTAAAGTCAAATCAGCATAAACAAATGAAGAAGACAAATATAATATTTAAATTTATAGTAAAGAACAAATTAACAATTTGCTTTAACACTTTACCCAACGAATCGCCCGCATCCGGCCGCGTAATATGCAAATTCAGCAGTTGAAAAAATATTATTTTTCAAAAAATTTCAACAAAACCATATCATGTGACCCCCTCGTTGGAACGAGCTCGTCGAGCTCGTTCCAACGAGGGGTCACATGATATGGTTTTGTTGAAATTTTTTGAAAAAATTTAAAAAATGATATTTAAAATAATAAATTTTGATATCGTCTGCATTGGGTAAAGGGTTAAAGAGAAGTAGCCTTGTTATCACAACAGTGGATAGGGAAATTTTGATCCTGACTGGGTCATTCTGATCAAAATTTTCTGTCCATGTACCTCCCAGCATCACTATAGAATCTAACATGTCGAAAAAGAAATGTGAGAACAGTCAATCCAAGATGCTATTTTTGTTTGTCTTTTGCTTTTGTTTGGATGCAGTCATGATTTTGCAGTATCTTATTTATGAAATCTCAACTCACTGATGTACAGTGCAGTTGCCGTGGACTGGTCGTAATCCACGTGTGGGCAGTGATGTCCACACATGTGTTTACCAGGTAATAAAATTCAAAAAATCATCAGGAAAATTTTAATTAATGAAGCACCGGGATATGCACTCTGCACCTCTTGTTTATCCAAACCAGGATACTGCTCCTACAATGCATCACCAAATAATCCAACCTTCGCATTGGCTGATTCCAGTTGAAACAAAGGAACTACTTTGCCGTTGTTACCAAATTCTTGCACCTTTGTTTCTGTTAATACTGCCATAGAGGGGTCATCCAAATGACCAGATTGAGACACATTGACATTGATTCATGACAGGCATATGAGAATGTTAGCAAACCAGCCGGTCATTCCAACTGCCCTGACTAAATGTCACTAAAATATTATGCCATGTGAAGGGTAACAGAGAATCTGTATTTTGCTGCTGTGGAATAAATACAGATAGCTACAAAGCAACTATCTGGATATTTTTTATGATTATTCCTATAGTTAGTGTTTGGAATGAAATATTGCCCACCAGTGGAAAGTGACTGGTCCACATTGGTGGTACTGTAAGTGTGTCTTGCTCAGAGTATGAGTTATTCACGAAAAAGACTGCTTTTGTTATACTGGTACTATACAAGTACAATTGAGCCTGTGTTTGTTACCGACATGTACGTGAAGTGGGGAAACTGAATTCAATAAAATGATTATATTTCTTATCCCTGAATACAATCCCAACTCAATTAATTTAGACACTTTTCCATCATCTACAAATCAATTTCAATGAGAGAATATGAGTATAGCTATTGGTTCAAGATCATGGTGTCTCTAGAGAATGAGAGACAAACAGCCAAAAAGAGATGAGGAAGAAAATAAAATAATGCAGAGAGCAGATTCACACAGCGGAAATTAATATAGTTAAGATATCAGAGATTTTTCAGACTAAAAGAACCTTATCAACTTCAACTTTCCGAAATGATCTCACTTCAAACACAGGTGAAAACAGCTGTTTCATAAACAACACTTGAAATAAAAAAAAAAAATTGTTTGCCAGTTTACATTATTCTACAGGACTGGGTTTTCCATAAAAGGAATGCAGGCAAAAAAAAACAAGCCCAGAAGACCTTGCCACTTAGCATTTGATTCAGCATTATTTCCAGCGATATACTCATATTGGAAAGACAGATACTTGTATTTCTTTCGTAATTCTATTGTGAAGTAGTTGACAAATAATTCAGAAATTCATTCCACTGACCTTGACTTCACATGTGAACATAGTTAACTGAAAGATTTGTCTGTGGTCCTCTACTACACCAGTAGCCCTTGGTTTGATAACTGAGAGGAATATAACACACTATCATTACTTTTCATTTGTAGGAATAGAAGTACAGTGGAATCCTGTCAATTGAATGGCCTCTTTGCCAGTGAAAAATATTCAACAGGAGTATTCAATTAACAGGAAATTGGTAAATTTCTTTACTCTAGTGATAAACTTCGCATTTGCTCTATTATATATTGTTTGACAGAGCTACAGTACTGAGATCACAAAAGCAGACTGAGAATTTTGATCGGATTGCAACCCAGTCATGATCTGGTCGAAGTTCTCTGTACTTTCTTGTCCCTACAAGAATGCAGATTTTCTCCCATTGAAAAATAAATGTGAAGACATTGAATATCAGATGCTCTTTCTATGTGCTTTCCTTCCCACAGGCTTGAATTTGCAAGGTTTTCTTCTTGAAGTATTGACCCACTGATGTAGGTGTGTTGCAGTCAGTTCGCGATCTGATCACGAACAAGGCCACTTTTGTAATCAACATGCTGTAATGGAGCTCTGTCACACAAAATATCACAGTCAAGGAAGTTTAGTCAATTGTTTTTACCAAGTTTAGCAGACTTCCACCCCCCAAGCATTGGTTACCTGGCCCTATTTCCCCAGTAAAACAAACAAGCAGTGCTTCATTTACCGGGGTTCCCACTGTGGTATTTTACCAGCAAAGCAAAACTTGTTTACCACACTAAACCACACTCTGCCATTTCCAGGATTCACACTGGGAATCGACTGTACTAACCCACACTTTGGTTGAAACATGGCATCCATTAAGGTGAAGTAGTACTGATAGTGTTTTTAGTGATTTTACTGAGACATTTTGAGTATCCCTTGGGTGAAAAATCAATGCCACAATGTTTTAGTACTAATCCACACACTTTCTATACCACACATCACTGAGGAATTTTGCCTATGGGGTTCGGAATAAAAAAATTGATAATATTTCACTGTTATCATTATCACAATTGTTGAGTCGTTTTGTCACTTGTCTGCCTGGGCATGAAATTGCAACTTAATATGATTTTATGGTTCAAGTGGCAAACAAATATTTGATGCATACATCAGTAGCCCCATCTTGAACTGTGCCTGTGGTTGATGTCATTATCAGGGTGCCACCAAAAAATGAAGGGGTCAAGTATAATAGTCTCATATTATCTGCATGTTGTTAATTTTCTGTAAAGCCATACGGTTCTACCTTTTATTAACCCTTTACTTAACTTTTAGAGTGTTGAATTATTGTTGGTTGGCAAACTTTGTTTACATGTACAGTCCTTGTTACAGTTTATGGAAGAGTGCCTGTGGGCCGTGTGAGCCGTGCCTGTGGGCACTCTCCCATAAATTTTAACAAAGAACATCCCTACAGACAAAACAGTTTCAATCCAAAGATAAAATGGAGCGCATCCATAGAATATGAAACCTTTAAGTTGGAGTAGCGAAACTTCAGAATAAAGTCCAAATATGGGCTTCCAGCACTCTACCAGTTGATGAAAGGCATATCCAAAGAGTTTGTTTGTTTTTATTGGGGTTTATTCAACATCCAGGGTCACATAGGGTTGGGTAGGTTTACGGGTGGAGGAAGCCTGAGTACCCTGGGAAAACCACCAAAGAATGCAAGCAACTGTCAAACTCCCCGATATACTAACTCTGTACAAGTAAGGTTAGCAGTTGTTGAAAGAAAGTGTACCATCAACATCCAGTATGCATTAGTACATGGTGCCACCATGCCCATACATGTTCAGTCAGTGTTAAGTGCCCTTACCCAAGGACACAACACAATTTACTGCTGGCAGGAGCAAACCATCGCCCTTTCAATTTCAAGTTCAAGGCTCAAACCACTGAGGCACTGCACCCCCTACCTGGCAAGTACTATACAGAAAATCGCCATTCAAATTATATTATTTTTGTTTTCCCCAAAACACACCTTCTGACCCCTCACTGGAATGAGCTTGATGAGATCATTTCAACGAAGGATCATCAGCAATGTTCGGGAATCCCAAAATAAAAATTAGTTATCTCACAAAAGTTTTACGCTTTAGTGTAATTTTCTAGTTGCGTTAGGTAAAAGATTAAAGAGTGCATGCCCAGTTATATTTCTTTTGTCAAAGTCTATTCAAAGTAGGCAATTCACAAACAGTTTCATAAATGTAAGGTGAATGGCATAATTGCCACAAGTTCTCCAAACTGTAACTCTTCAGGTATAACATTATGCAGAACTTGCTAGTTATGAACTTATCAAAGTTCAAGGATCTTCATTAAGAAATGTCCAAGTGGCAATCGCCATTCAGGAAATACTTATAAATACTATTAACACAATGAAAGCAACAAATTAACAAATCAGTAATGGTCTTTACCATGATGTGAAGGCGTAATAATATAAATTTGTTCAAGGATTACAACACATTATTGTCCAATACAGAGATTGTCAGTGTGATGTAATCTCAAAATATTTCCTGCCATCTTAGTCCCCATTTCCCAGTTCTTCAACCTCCACAACCGGGTACAACCCAGTGCTTCATTAATTAAAATTTTGCTGATGATAATTTTATTACCTGTTAAACACATGCATAGACATCACTGCCCACACATGGATTATGAACAGTCTTATTTCCACAATATCATTTGTTATCAACTGTTCTCCTACACACCACAACTTCAATAAGCTTAATGAATTGTTCTAACATGTAATGGGAAAATATAGTCAACAAAAAGGCTTGGGAATTGATCTACTTTCTATTTTTTATGCAACAAATGATGTGTGATTGAATACAATCCCAAAAAAAGGAGTTTTCATTAATTTTCGGAAATTTTTTATAACTGTTGCTTATTACAAACAAATTGGGACATATTGCTGTAGCTTCCTGAATTACATTATACTACTCTGTTATTATCCAGAAGCATAGCATGCTAATTACACCTTGATCACACTCAAACATGAGAGATGATATACAACTATCAACTATTTGGTCATGGTTTACTGTAATTTTCAGTAGCCAATGTTGCACTTACTACTTATACATGTGTAGAAACTGAAAGCTGATATTGTAATTGGTTAACAAATCATTCCATCTAAATACCAGCCCTGTCCAGCAAAATGACGTAAGTGTGCAACAATTATTTTTAACCCTTTACCTAATATAATGGTAATATCTGTAGATTTTCCAGAATAATTCAAATTAAAAAGAGATCAGGCCTCGATTTGTTTGGTTTCACATCGCAAAATGTGAAGCAAAAATTGTGAGCTGCGATGCAATAGCTAGAATTGGTCAGCAGGTTTTTTTTACTTCAGGATGAAATGTTAGAACACAAACTATTCTCACAATCGCTGAATTAGATGGTATGATGTAGAAGGGTGCAAAGTGTGTCTTTTTTTTTATCAACTACCATATGTAGCTTGTAGAATGCATATAGCTTCTGATTGGTGGCTGGGAGAATCCCAATTGTATCGAACCGGAATGTCTTGGACACACATTTACATATTCTGGGACGTATAAACATGTGTCTCGTGAAACTGAAAAGTACAATATGTCACTTTTCATGTGTTCCAGAGGACACACACAATGATAATGTCGGATATAATAAGATGAATTTGTAGATATATTAAAGATGGGATCAACCTAAATCATAGCAATAGTTTTTTACCTGGTCTCCTCGAGCACTTGAATACTAGTGAGTAACAGAATAAAATAATTTCTCTTTACTCACTTGGAATATTGGGTTTCAAAGTAAGACTAAGTTACAATTTCAGTAGGCCAAACTTGGTCTTGAAGGCCCTAAGGACATACCAACATAAAGAAATACATTACCACCTTCAAGATCAAGTTTGGACTACAATCCCAGATGTCAGGAAATTATGTTTTTCAAGTTTTTTTAAATTTTCTCACTCCAGACCGAACCATGGTTGGCAGGGAGGCTCCATGGACCCTCAACCTGGGCTACAAAAAAGTTGCTAATCAATGTTCAGAAAACAAATCGAGGCCTGTAACGTGGATACACGGTAATTCACACTGATGTTGTTAGGTGCCAATGTATTCCAACTGAAATTCAATACACACGGGATGTATTTTTGGACAATTGTAATTTATCCTGTTGCCCCGATTCAATAGCAGAGATGGATATAATCAAATGTCAACAAGATTTCACTCGTCAACTGAACTGCTAATTGCGCTGACTTTGACTAGTTGACTAATCACTTCAACACTACTAATTATAGCAATTTAAGGTCACTCTCAGCATCTATGGCTATATCATAATAATAAAAGTACGTCAAGTTGAAAACAATTGTCTATTCTTTTTCAGTCAATTCTGGAGGATTCTCAACCTAGGTATTGGTACTGTAACCTATTATACAAGCAAAACAGAACTTGTTTCAATGCCTCAGTTCCGGGTTTCAGTGGGTAATTGTGATATCCAAGTACAGAGCAAAAGGTCCTTTTCTTGATTAGATAGTGATCTATTTATTTATTTATTTATTTATTGGTGTTTAAGGTCACATACTTATGCACAATGGCTAATCGTGACTGCGACAGTTTTATGGGTGGAGGAAGCTGGAGTACCTGGAGAGAACCACTGAGCATCTGTCAGCTCAACATTCTAACTCTGTTCAAGCTCCGTTCAAGCAGGGTTACAGCGGTTGAAGACATGTGCACCATCGACGTGCAGTACGCCTTAGTACCTGGTGTCATCGTGCCCCCATGTAGGCAACCAGGATAAAGTGCCTTGCCCAAGGACACAACATGGATTGTCCCAAATGAAGATCGAACTCAAGACCTCTAGCATAGAAGTCCAACAGTCTACCACTGAGTCACCACGCTCCATTAGATAGTGATCTGATTGCCATCTACTTGCAACACAGTTACACCAGTTGGTAGAGATTTCCAGAACAAAATATTGCAAAATGAAGAAAGAAGCAGGGAAAATACATGAAAATAGCACCAAAATCAAATGTTCTCGCTTTCGTTTAAATTATTGTGGGATGAAATGCAAACAGAGAATTTTGATTTGATTTCAACCCAGTCGCCATCTGGTCGAAATTCTCTGTCCACTTTCATAATCACTGTACTATATAGGACATATTAGTTAGAATTTGATATACAAATTGCTTACATTGCAGGAAGAATGCAAACAGTCTTTTGATATTGAAAATGGGAGGCACGCTGTATATAGCTCGATACCATTTGAAGTGAAGCACGCTCTTGTTGAGTCCCCATCGGAAAAATGTTTTCAAGAAAAGCATCAACGAACATCTGCAAACCATTTTACTCCACAGGTGCATAATAAGTGGGAATTCAAAAATGAAAGTCTCACTGACACTGTAGCTTAACTTGTGTGTTGTGTTTGATGAAAAGGATAATGTTCAATGTTTGGGAAAGGATTATGAAATAAGACAACAATTGTGATAATTGGGAATATGTTCATTTCTGTTCCCTGTATACTATGTTTTTGATAAAAATAATATGAGGTGTCACTGTACTAAAGAGCTGAGGGGTGGGTTAATATGACCTCACAGTTAATGTATGGGGCCCTCACAGTTAACGTTTATCAACGCAAGTTACCAAGTTACAGTGATATTATTCCAAAACGAGTCATCCTATCAAGTTACATTGAAATCCCTTCATAAATATGGCCTGTAGACTGTGCTAAAGGTTTTCGGGCTTCGGGCCCCTGTAGCCGTCAGTTTCCCAATTGCTTCCAAAGGAGACGTTCTCATCTAGACATTATATGAAGTCAACCTACCAAGTTACAATGAAATCCCTTCATAAATATGACCTGTAGACTGTGCTAAAGGTTTTGGGACTTTGGGCTCGGGCAGCCATCATGGTTGAATGATCGCAACCAAAAGGGGACAATCTCATCTGGGCATCATCTGGAGTGATCCTACAAAGTTACAATAAAATCCCTTCATAAATATGACCTGTAGACTGTGCTCAAGGTTTTCGGGCTTCGAGCCACTGAAGCCGTAACAGTTGACTAATCGCGACCAAAAGGGGATGTCAACATCTAGACATTATATGGAGTCAAACTAACAGGTTACAATGAAATCCTTCCATAAATATGACCTATAGACTATGCTAAAGGTTTCGGGGTTTTGGGCTCGGGCAGCAATCAAGGCTGAATGATCGCGACCAAAAGGGGACGTTCTCATCTAGACATTATTTGGAGTCATCCTATCAAGGTACAATGAAATCCCTTCATAAATATCACCTGTTGACTGTGCTAAAGGTTTTGGGGCTTCGGACCCCTGTAGCCATCACAGTTGCCTAATGATGTCCAAAAGGGGCTGTTCTCATCTAGACATTATATGAAGTCAACCTACCAAGTTACAATGAAATCCCTTCATAAATATGACCTGTCGACTGTGCTCAAGATTTTCGGGCTTTGGGCACCTGTAGTCATCACAGTTGACCAATCACGACCAAAAGGGGATGTCATCATCTAGGCATTATATGGAGTCAACCTAACAAGTTACAATGAAATCCTTCCATAAATACGACCTATAGACTATGCTAAAGGTCTTTGGGCTCGGGCAGCCATCAAGGCTGAATGATCACATCCAAAAGGAGATGTTCTCATCTAGACATTATTTGGAGTCATCCTACCAAGCTACAATGAAATCCCTTCATAATTATGACCTGTAGACTGTTCTAAATGTTTTCGGGCTTCGGGCCACTGTAGCCATCACAGTTACTCAATCGTTTCCAAAAGGGGACGTTCTTATCTAGACATTATATGAAGTCAACCTACCAAGTTACAATGAAATCCCTTCATAAATATGACCTGTAGACTGTGCTAAAGGTTTTTGGGCTTTGGGCTCGGGCAGATATCATGGTTGAATGATCGCAACCAAAAGGGGACATTCTCATTTGGTCATCATCTGGAGTGATCCTACGAAGTTACAATGAAATCACTTCATAAATATGACCTGTAGACTGTGATCAAGGTTTTTGGGCTTCGTGCATCTGTAGCCGTCACCAATCACGACCAAAAGGGGATGTCATCATCTAGGCATTATATGGAGTCAACCTAACAGTTTACAATGAAATCCTTCCATAAATATGACCTTTTGCCTATGCTGAAGGTTTTTGGGCTCGAGCAGCCATCAAAGCTGAATGATCGCGATCAAAATGGAATGTTCTCATCTAGACATTATTTGGAGTCATCCTACCAAGTTACAATGAAATCCCTTCATAAATATGACCTGTAGACTGTGCTAAAGGTTTTCAGGCTTCGGGTCCCTGTAGCCGTCACAGTTGCCCAATCACGTCCAAAATGGGACTTTCTCATCTAGACATTATATGAAGTCAACCCACCAAGTTACAATGAAATTCCTCAATAAATATGACCTGCAGACTGTGCTAAGGGTTTTCGGGTTTTGGGCTCGGGCAGTCGTCACTGTTGACAGATCACGCCCAAATGGGGAAATTCTCATCTGGACATCATAAGGAGTCATCCTACCAAGTGAAATCCCTCCATATTAAAAATGACCTGCAGACTGTGCTAAAAGTTTTTGGGTTTCGGGCTTGGGCAGCCATCACAGTTGGCAGATCATGCCCAAAAGGGGATGTTCTCATCTGGGCATTATACAGAGGCATCCTACCAAGTTACAATGAAATCCCTTCATAAATACGACCTGTAGACTGTGCTAATGGTTTTCAGGTTTTGGTCTCGGGCAGCCATACCGGTTGACCGATCACAACCAAATGGGGACGTTCTCATCTAGACATGACCCCAAACCTACATGTGAAATTTCGTGATGATCAGACAAGAACTGCAGGGTGTAGCCCGTGCTAAAGGAAAATGTGAACAGACTCACAGACTAACAGACTTCCGCATACGTGATGGCAATAGCTTACCTTGACTTTGTCAAGTTAAGCTAATTATTACCTGATTTTTTTTAATAAGTTTTTTGCCGCAATAATCACATTGATTTGAGTTTGGTATAATATATGACATGCAACTCAATGGAGTAATCATAAGTCAATCAGATGATTCTCTACAGAATCCATGAGTGAAAAGACAGTGAGAAGCATTACTGGCCATTGAAGTTTGCAGAATTATGTTGTTTACGTACCAATTCTCGGAAAGTATGAATAGCTTGAAGTCTTGGAATGCTATAACTTATAATTCATGGATGAGATTTCATAAATACAATATTGCAAAGTCAAGACCGAATCAAGAAAAACAAACAAAAACACAATCGGTGTTCTCACATTTATTTTTTGATGGGTGATATTCTTTAGTGCGGTGCAGAGAAAACCTTTTCTTTCTTCATCTGCTTTTGCAATCACAGTACTGTTCATGTATCTGAGAAATTCAGACATTCCAAAAGCTTCTGGAGCCCCATGTTACTTACACTGGCTTTCAGCAGTGTAAAGGTTAGTGTATCAGGATACATATACAGGAGATCTGATTATACAGCAGTTGTCATATATGTGCTAAATGCATTATACTTATTTAAAATGAAATTATGGTTGGCTGCTCATAAGTGACTTTATGTACAAGTCTGGAAAAAGTTTTAAATAAACTGTTAATTTATGTCTACAGCTGGAGGCATTACAAACAAGATTATACATTTTAACTCTGTATAGCCAAGTTGGAACTCTTTTCAAATAAAGATCAATATTTAGTAATCAGTGTTCAAATACGCTTACAGAAATATAAAAATAACAAAAATAGACCTATCAAGGATTTGATATTTTTTAATGAAACTTTCTTAATGCAAAACCTTATTAGTTATGAATCTTGTCAAAATCAGAATAGAATAACCAATAACAAATTCAATTTGATTTACTTTAACACTATAATTTGCTAATTTAACCCTTAGCCCATTGAGTATTAGCAAGACATTTTTCATCAAATCTTGTCATGGCTGCTGTAAAGCAGCCATGACTAGATTTGATGTATAATTCATCTAAATTTAACTTGAAACATCATTGATGAAAAATCCATTCAATTTATCTGAGGAAAATTCAATTAAATATGCCCAAATTATCATTATTTCAGTGAGAAGTGAAATTCTGTCCTGGGAAGGAATATCTGCCAGCAGCATGAAAGGAGTTAAAGTACCTAGACACACTATAACACCAGTGTAGTGGCATTCTCTCCGAAACAATAACTCTTATAAATCCCATAAAAAAAGCATGAACAGCATATGCAGTGTTCCAGCCAAAGACCTCCAGGTGCCACCAGGAGTTCCATTGGCCAAAACTCTGCCTGTGCTTGTGCAAAGCCTGATTTTAATTTACATATATGTATACAGTACAATGAAGTGACTTCAACTGAAATGCTAGTGACCAATGGGATGAATTTTCAATGCAATGGGTACTTACATTTTTTTAGAAATTGAACAAAAAGCACTTGTGCTTAGTTCTAACTTTTTCTGACAGATTATAAGTTCATTGTGGAAAATTCACCCAATCTGTTTACTGAAGTTTGAGGGAGTAAAGTGGCTCGTTGGTTAGTGCATTGGACTATAAACTAAAAGGTTGACAGTTTTATTATGGGCATGCCATTAGCATTGTGTCCTTGGGCAAGACTCTTACCGTGGCACTGTTTACAAAGGCGTACTGCATGTCGATGGTGCACTTGCCTTCAACCACAGCTCATGCCAAGTTAAGAAGTTGGAGAGGCTAACAGTTGTGCTGCTGCTTCATGGTTCTCTCTGGGTACTCCGGCTGGACTTCCTCTACCTGTAAAACTGTCCCAACAGGATATGACCTTGGCTGTTGAAAGTGTTGGTAAACTCCAAAAATAAACTGGAGTTTGGGGTCATTTGCAGTAACAAAGTTAACTTATTACCTAGCCAAAGTTTCATCTAAAAACTTCCCATAGTTTTGGGAGTTGGGGTTTTTTTTTGCACAATTAGAGCAATCATCTGGGTGGAAATTCCACACAGTGTTTTCTTTTTTATTTCTTTTTTTTTTCTCTCTGACCATATCCTGAAAGTTCCAACTCATGACCACAATAATTCTGACCATAAATACTAAATTCCCAAAGAGGAAATTCCAGTTAAAGTTAAATTTCATCCATTAACAGTTAGTTACTAGTCAGGTGTTAAACTTTGCAGTACACTCATGCATATATTATGCAGAGCATTTATTTACTCAACAGTTCACAAATCACCAAGAGTTTGGTGAAAACACCAGAGATAATCTGACTATAACACATTTTCCAGTTGCTAGACCAACAGGGTGTTTATAATGCTGTGTTTCATCGATTAAAAATATGCAAATGCATTCAGCTTGTTTTTATCAACCATGCAGGTGCTTACGTTACTGAATAACAACCTTGTAAGTGAGTATAAAATCTATACGAGTACTTGTAGCAATACAACTCATGCAATAGAAAATCTTTAAATACAGTTTAATTCTCAAATCATTGTTCTCGGTTTTTACCTCCACTTTATAAGTCAAAGGATCAACAGATATTATTCTGCACTGCATTTACAATGTGGATGTACATATTTCAGGTATATTGTATCTCCTGGGCAGACTGTAGTAGACACTACTGCTCTTACTGTCATCAAGCATTGTTACATTCATGTGCATGGTATATGGCTGGGTAATCCAAGACAAAGTCAGAACTGAATTTCTGCTCCATTGCCAATGTGAAAGAGTTGAACTAACCACATTTTTCCTGATCTAGTACCATTTACCAGTGATTAAATACAAGCAGCAATGTGTCCTGGTCTTGAACATATTAAATGCAAACTGCCATGGAATAAATTTTCACAGGGTTTACATGTAATATAGGGCAAGTTACCAGAGCTGCTTTAACTGGTTGAGTGCTAGAAGCCACTATCATGGCTCTATTGAAAAGTGCTGGAAGCTATTTCGAGGGCTTTACACTATTTGTATTAGATTGAAGTTTGATCAGCAGAAGAATATTTGGCAAATTGTCACTCACACTAACTTTGGGGTTCCCTGAAATTATGACATAGTTTGCTTGAACATAACAAGTTTTGGCAACTCTCATGGTAGAGATGGGTGGTACTGAAAGTTTGAGTTCCATATCAAATACCATGGCATTTGTTCGGAATTCGTCATCTGACTTGACTAAGATCTTCCTGGGCAGTAATTTCTAGTCAAGTCTTGACTTGACTGGAAATCACTGTTAAGCAACTGGATATGTACAGGTTGTAGTCTAGAGGGGATTCAGGACAATTGCCCAGGCCCTTAAGAGTTTACAAAACTAAAAAGAAAATCAGTCATCTCTTTCATGAAAATGAATGCTTCAACTGCTGTCAAGCCTCAATGAGGCCTTAGAAATAGTGAATGTTGAAAAATTTGAAAATTCAGCAGTTTTGCAGTTCAATGATTGGTTCGGTCAGTTTTTTGGTATCCCCATGATATTGGTATAAGTTCAATTATTTGGTATATTGCCCATCTCTACCTCATGGATCTCATTCTTTTGAACAGTCCTTTCCAATTTCCAAAGATTAAATCCTGAGGAAAATTTGCTTTGTGACTAAAACACAAATGGAAAACAGTTTTCACCCAAAAATAAAGCCAGGTCTAAATTCCATTCAGTTTTTGTGAGAATACAAACAAGAGGCCCCAGGGGGCCTGAGGTTGCTCACCTGGCATGGTAGCCTAAATATCAACCCAGAGAATTGATTTCAACAAGTTGCATCTGCCCCTCCTAAGAAAAGCTAAAACCAAATATCCAAAGATTCTGACCAGTGGATCTAAAAAAAAAAGAAGATTTTTAAAGAATATTCCTCAAATTGAACCAAGTAATAATTCGGGCTCCCACAGGGAGCCAAAATATGAACCCTGGGACTTGGCTTGAAGAACTTGAATCTCACTTCCAGTGAGATGCTGTATACCAAATATCAAAAGATTCTGATTGGTGAATGTGAAGAAGATTTTTGAAGAATATCCCTCATATTGAACTAAATTATAATTCGGGCCCAAATATGAGCCCATGGACTTGGCTTGAACAAACATGAATCCCCCCCCCCCCCCAAGGATGCTGCATACCAAATATCAAAGCATTCTGGCTGCTGAATCTGAAGAAGAGGATTTTTTAAGAAAATTCCTCATTTTGAACTAAGTTATAATTCGTGCTCCCACAGTGAGCCCAAATATGAACTCAGGGACTTGGCTTGAACAAACTTTAATCTCACCCCACTAAGCATGCTGCATACCAAATATCAAAAGATTCTGATTGGTAGATCCGAAGAAGAAGATTTTTAAACAATATTCCTCATACTGCACTAATTTAAACATTTGGGCTCCAATAGAGAGCCCAAATATGGACCCAGGAATTTGATTTCAACAAACATGTGAAACAATCTTCCAAACATGTTATATGTGAAATTTGAAAGCTTTTGGAGCCGTGGTTTGGGAGAAAAGTAGTCTTAAATGTTTTTCCCATTACCAACAGTGTTAAAAAATGCTGACTCAGCATTTTTTCAAAGTCCCGAAAAAGTACCTTATGACAAAACCGATGGCAATTTTTTTTGACCATTTCTTTCTGTTGGTCCAAAGGAAACCTCACACCAAATAAAAATTCTCAGTGCTGTGCAGTTTTGGAGATATGGACGTTTTCGTTTTTTACTATTTTTGGCTCCTGAGATTCCCACGGGGCTGCAGGGAAAATGTTTTTGGCATAAATCAAATACTTATAACCCAATAATACCTCATATTAAATTTGGTTCAAATTGGCCTCTCGGTTCAGAAAATAGAAATTCTGGGCGGGGCAAAAACTCTTGCCCCTCCAGAACAAAGGCAAATATTGCCCATCAAACTTCTCATGAACAAACTTGAGTCTACACCTCAAATGGAAGCTGCATACCAAATATCAAATCTCTGCTACAGCTGGTTCATGAGAAGATTTTTAAAAATTTTGTGCATTTTGGCCCAACCCCCCTCCTCAATATGAGCAGAAACCAATTAGAAAAACCCAAATGCCCCTATATAACCAATACTCATGTGAATTTTCATTGAACTACAGCCAGTGGTTTGAGAGAAAATGACCCAAACACCACCTTCACGACTTACAACGGACGACAGACAAAAAGTGATCAGAAAAGCTCACCCTGACTTTCAGTCAGGTGAGCTAATGATAATCCTGCAATACATCAGAATGGGATGTCCAGCAGTTTGCGCTGAGAATCTTTATGAGGATCTGCTTCAGATTCTTGTTGAAGTTGAAGGCCTATAAATTAAAATCACATATAACACAGTACAGGCTATAACCTAGTATAGCATTGTACCCTTAATAACTCCAGATCTTGCAATGGAAATCGGGCAATAATCCAGTGTTAAGAAGATACCAGAAATATTTTTTTCAGTTTGCAAACTGTTGCCTCCTCACCAGAAAAAGCACTTTATAGACAGGGATGCACAAACTGCATAACCTTGCATTAAGTTCCCCTAAATATTTGCTGAGATAACTTTTTCTCACTCCTCTAAAATCACCCAATTCAAACTGGAGTTTCAAACAAATTTATCAGAACCATTTTCTTTTTTCATCTGTTGATTGTTTTCTATTTTTTTTTTTTTTTTTTTGGAGTGGAGGAGGAAGCCGCTTTAATATTTATTGGGTGTCAGTAGCCGGAGATTACTCTGAACATAACCCTTTACCCGATGCAGACGATATCAAAATTTATTATTCTAAATGTATTTTTTTTTTTAATTTTCAAAAAGATCCAACCAAGCCATATCATGTGACCCCCCTCATTGGAACAAGCTCGTTCCAAAGAGGCTGTCACATGTTAAGGTTTTGTTGAAATTTTTTGAGAAATAATATTTGTTCAGCTGCTGAATTTGCATATTACATGGGCGGATGTGGCCCGATTCGTTTGATAAAGGGTTAAAGGAATATGCTTTCACTTGCCTTATGGATGGTATTTAGTGAAGGCCCAACTTATCCACCTGACCAGTTATATACTTGAACATTGAAAGGGTAGGTGGTGGGGATATCACAATGTACTCATGGAAGGGAGATCAACTGAATAATGTAAAAGGAAGACATTTTACTTTTGTGTTCATTAACTGATAGAGTGCTTGAAGCCCATTTCAGGTTTTATTCTGCAGAACAGGTACAACCTAAAGGCTTCATATTATGTGGATATTCTTCATATTATCTTTGGAGTATAATTATTTTCGCCTGTATGGATTTACCTTCTCATAAATTATAAGAAGGGCAATGCAAAGCGTGGACCATTGCCCCTGGCCTGTATGCAAGTTTGAAGTAGCCTTGAAGGTACTGTGAGAAAGAAAAATTTTCGATCATCAAAAAAGGGCTATGTCTCTGTAAAGAATTATTGGATGGAACCCGTTCCTTATGCATATCCGTTCCCCTATGCAGGTCTATCAGCATACCAACGGACATCCAAATCTGTGCCATGGCTTTGAAATTACAATGAATGAAAGTGTCAATGACACTGTAGCTCAACTTGTCAAGACAAAGACATGTACATGTATAGTATGTGACACAGCAATGACAAACATCTAGGTAATGACCTGATAACAAAGGTACATATAAAGTATTGTAACAGTCTGTACATAAATACTGAGCGTTGCCTGTAACAAATGTATAGGTAAAGTATTGTAAAGGTGGGTGACAGTCAGATGCTAAACTAGAAAAAAATCTTTGAGTCCCAGAGTGGGTCTGACTGAACCCCAAAATATTTGTTCTCATAGCACAGTGATAACAAAGGCACCCCAAAACACACTCATTCCTGTCCCAAGGTGAAAACAAAGGTACCCAAGAAGTTTCATGAAGATCAGTTCACAAATATGAGCTGTGTAGAAGTTGTGACAAAAAACTGATTGGACCTGATTTCGGTACAAAATGGCCACTGGCAGCCATCTTGAATTTTGGACCACGCCCAGAAACACTCGTTCTCGTCCCAAGGTGATAACAAAGGTACCCAAGAAGTTTTGTGAACATCGGTTCATAAATACAGCCTCTAGCCCGAGCCGTATTGACATGTGCACTTACAGAGTATAAGTAGCACTGAATAAATCAAAGTTCATCTAATTTGCATAATTTCTGCACGAGAAAAAACCCCGTACTATATGTGATGTATTCCATGTTACTAAACATTCATACAAAAATTTATTCAAATCAGAACTTTCATACAGAAGTTCTGTACAAAAGACTGATTGCACTAATTTTGGTACAAAATGGCTGCTGGTGGCCATCTTGAAATTCGGACCACACCCAAAAACACTCGTTCTCATCCCACGGTAATAACAAAGGTACCCATGAAGTTTCGTAAAGATCGGTTCATAAATACGGCATCTAGCCTGAGCCATATAGAAGTTGTGTACAAAAAACTGATTAGACCTAATTTCGATACAAAATGGCCACTGGCAGCCATCTTGAATTTTGGACCGCACCCAGAAACACTCGTTCTCGTCCCAAGGTGATAACAAAGGTACCCAAGACGTTTCGTGAAGATCGGTTCATAAATACAGACTCTAGCCCGAGCCTTATTGACATGTGTACTTACTGTGTGTAAGCAGCACTGAAAAAATCAAAGTTCATCTAATTTGCATAATTTCTGCACGAGAAAAAAACCCGTATTATATGTGATGTATCCCATGGTACTAAACATTCACACAAAAAATTATTCAAATCAGCGCTTTCATATGGAAGTTCTGTGCAAAAATCTGATTGCACCAAATTTCGTACAAAATGGCTGTCATCGGCCATCTTCAATTTCGGACCGGACCCCAAAACACTCGTTCTCGTCCCACGGTGATAACAAAGGTGCCCAAGAAGTTTCGTAAAGATCGGTTCATAAATACGGCCTCTAGCCCGAGCCGTATTGGCATTTGCACTTACAGTTCTGAAAGTAACACCAAAAAACATCAAAGTTAGTCTAATTTGCATAATTTACGCACGAGAAAAAAACCTGTATTATATGTGATGTATCCCATGGTACTAAACATTCATACAAAAAATTATTCAAATCAGAGCTTTCATATGGAAGTTCTGTACAAAAAACAGATTTCTGCATCGTCGGTACAAAATGGCAGCTGGCAGCCATCTTGAATTTCGGACCGCACCCAAAAACACTCGTTCTCGTCCCAGGGTCATAACAAAGGTACCCAAGAAGTTTCGTAAAGATCGGTTCATAAATACGGCCTCTAGCCCGAGCCATAGCAGCTTGGCACTTACAGCTCTGAAAGTAACACTAAATAAATCAAAGTCAGTCTAATTTGCACAATTTACGCACGAGAAAAAAACCCGTATTATATGTGATGTATCCCATGGTACTAAACATTTATACAAAACTTTATTCAAATCAGAACTTTCATACAGAAGTTCTGTACAAAAAACTGATTTTTGCATCATCGGTACAAAATGGCCGCTGGCAGCCATCTTGAATTTCGGACCACACCTAAAAACACTCGTTCCCGTCCCAGGGTCATAACAAAGGTACACAAGAAGTTTCGTAAAGATCAGTTCATAAATACGACCTCTAGCCCGAGCCATAGCCAATTGTTGATGTACGGACAGACGGACAGATGGACAGACAGACAGACGGACGACGGGCCATGACAATAGCTCAAATTTGACTTTGTCAAAGTTGAGCTAAAAATGTACAGACAGACAGATGGACAGAACAGATGGACAGACAGCTTCACTGGGTACCCCCGAATCCTCCTTTGGAAGTGGGGGGCATGATAAGGCAAGGACATGACAACAAATTTTGACACCCAAAAATAATTCAGCACTCTACAAGCTAAACAAAATACTGACAAAAGAGATTGCAATGGGCAATGGGAATGCAGTTAGTTATCTTGGCTCCAAATGGTTATGCAATATTTATTTGCATAACCTTTGTGGGGTTATTTTCAATTTTCAATTTGTGCATCCCCGCCCATAGACATGCTGCCCCTTAAGTTACTTCAAGTAATTACAAGTACTTTATTGCTTCAAAGCCAGATTAATACACCATTACATGACAATACATGTACATCCTGTTGTTTAGCCAGTCGTTTACCCAAGTTTTTCTTACTGATATTGTCACATTGTGGTAAGATTATGGCAAAATTATGGCATTAATCTCCCCATCAGCTTCCAACTTTACTTGAGGCTGTAGTGTATTTTGTTAGAAAGAATTAGCCCTAGATGTACATGCAAAGTTTTATCTACTTCACCTCAGGGTTAAAGTTTTCATGCCTTTTTGTAGAATTTGAAACTTACTGGGAGGGTTGAGCACCCACTTAGAGAAGGTTTTACTGTCAACTCACTTCTCCTAAAACTGCACAAGTAAGAGCTACAGTATGAGAAGTGTGAAAATATACAAAACATTCACATAGTAAATTTCCAGCATGGGCAAAAAATCCAAAATAGAAATTAAACTTTCTATCTAAGTTTATCCAAGACACCAATCACAATTTTTTTCAAATCACAGTTCATGATTACTCAGCTGGTGGAGTGCTAAATTTGTCTTTCAAAAATGATTCGTAACATGAGTATTTTTGTTCAAAGATACCATGCTACCAGTAAGGGGAACCAGCTAGATATATTTTGTTCAAAAGAATTTAGTCACAATTTAGTGGAGAGTGCCTGCTGTAACAAAACAATTTTAAATAAACTTTTTTTTACTTATGTGAAACAACAAGCTAATGCATGCAATGTAAAGCAACTACAGGGGCATTCAACCTTTATCAATAGGGCAATGATAGTGGCTTCTAGCACTCAACCAGCTAATGAGTTCATTCATTTGTTTGGGGTAAAAAATAGGCCGATGAAATCGTCAGATGTGTACCCATACGCGCAACTAGTAGAAAGCTGTATGACGGAGGGCCACCACGGATGCCGACATTATGTACACCATCCAAGGTATGGGTACATATAGAAATGGATTGGAGGAGTGTCTAATTTGATGGATAAAGGGTTAATATCTCCGGCTCAAATTATCAGATTTATATAAAAAAAACTACACAGCACAGCACATCAGTAACCTGAATAAATATATAAAGTAACATGACAATCGGATTGATATTTTTTGGGTTATCTCATGCCAAAGGGATTGGAGGAATTTTCAATTTGAAGGATAAAGGGTTAATAACTCGGGATCAAATTATCAGATTAACACCAAAAACTATACAGCTCAGCACATCAGTAACCTGAACACAATTATAAAGTAACTTGACAATCCAAGCAATATTTTTCAAGTTACCAAATGCAAAAGGGATTGGAGGAATTTTCAATTTGAAGGATAAAGGGTTAATATCTCAGGATTAAAATAACAGATTTACACCAAAAACTATACAGCTCGGTACATCAGTAACCTGAACACAAAAATAAAGTAACTTGACAATCCAAGCAATATTTTTCAAGTTATCGAATGCCAAAGGGATTGGAGGAATTTTCAATTTGAAGGATAAAGGGTTAATATCTCGGGATTAAATTATCAGATTTACACCAAAAACTATACAGCTTGGCACATCAGTAACCTGAACACAAATATAAAGTAACTTGACAATCCAAGCAATATTTTTCAAGTTATCGAATGCCAAAGGGATTGGAGGAATTTTCAATTTGAAGGATAAAGGATTAATATCTCAGGATCAAAATAACAGATTTCCACCAAAAACTATACAACTCGGCACATCAGTAACCTGAACACAAATATAAAGTAACTTGACAATCCAAGCAATATTTTTGAAGTTATCGAATGCCAAAGAGATTGGAGAAATTTTCAATTTGAAGGATAAAGGGTTAATATCTCGGGATCAAATCATCAGATTTACACTAAAAACTATACAGTTCGGCACATCAGTAACCTGAATACAAATATAAAGTAACTAGACAATCCAAGCAATATTTTTCAAGTTATCGAATGCCAAAGGGATTGGAGGAATTTTCAATTTGAAGGATAAAGGGTTAATATCTCAGGATCAAATTATCCGATTTACACCAAAAACTATACAGCTCAGCACATCAGTAACCTGAACACATATATAAAGTAACTAGACAATCTAAGCAATAATTTTCAAGTTATCGAATGCCAAAGGGATTGGAGGAATTTTCAATTTGAAGGATAAAGGGTTAATATCTCAGGATCAAATTATCCGATTTACACCAAAAACTATACAGCTCGGCACATCAGTAACCTGAACCCAAATATAAAGTAACTTGACAATCCAAGCAATATTTTTCAAGTTATCGAATGCCAGAGAAATGTATACGGACGCCAGACGGCCAGACGGACAGACGGACGGATGGACGGACAGACAGATGGACAAACGATGGACGAACGACGGATGGTCACCCCGGATGCCGGTATTATGTGTACCATACATAGTATGGGTACACATAAAAATGAATATTTCCAGGAAATGTCAAGCAGTTCTCACATACTTAGACAGAACTAGCAATTACATGTAGATAGAGCAATTGTACACACTACTCCACAACTGCAACAAAGTTATTAATTTCTACAGAGATACACTAATAAGTGTGTTATCAGAAGTTTATATGCACAGTATCATTGACATGGTTGTTTGATAATAGGTGGCAGTAAAAAAATACATATCCTAAATATATGCATATGACAAGGTACTTTGGTCTTGAGTGGAACAGTCCTATCTATAAATGTTGATGACAGAACACCTAATAGATTCAGGAGAATTTTATGGATGAAGTTCAAGGGATGTCAGACAAGACAGATGAATGCAGAGATGATGGATGAAGTTGATAACAATGGAGTCCTTGTATCTCCAGCTTAGAGGAGTTAATGATGACAAGACACTGTATTATGAACCAACATAAAACAGATATTTGGTATTTCAAAGTTAAGCCAAGCCAATAATATAAACACACAACAAATAAATGAACAGTTCCGGTGAAGGGGAATAGAAGAATATGAAAGAAATTCCAGCACTCTTGTTCTGCAAGAACATCATATGAAACATTTCTTGGAAAGATACTTACATACAAATGTACTGTATATCTTATCTTTTGAACAAAAGCAGCATATTTGTAACATATTATCTGCGGGCACTGGTACTTAACGGCACTTGAGTCAATAACATGCTTCAGGCAATCTTTTCTCATCAATAATCAACAAAGTAACACATCGATTCTTTTGATGAAATCAACTCAGCATGGTATGATGTGACTCCTATTAAAACCCAAACAATGGAGAAATATCTTTAGGATTGGTATTATTGGTATTATAGATGTGAAAAAAATAAGAGAAGAAAACTGACTTGTATTGGACCTTCAACTCACTTGGGCCGATTCTTTCCAATATTTTTCTTCTTTCAGCTGTTAGCTGTTAACCCTTCCCGACATAGTTTTCACATACGGCTAGAATTATTCAAACCAGAGGCTCAAGTGAGCCTAAAATGCTCACTTGGCTCGAGTTGTCAAAAGAGATGAGTGTATCAGTAAATGACTGGCATACGGAGCCCAAATATTATCCCAGGGACTCGATTTCAACATACTTTAATCTGACACCCCAAATATTAACCCAAGGGCCCAATTTGAACAAACTTGAATCTGAGCCCCCAAGAGATGTTGTATGCCACATATGAAAAGATTCTGACTGGTGGATATGAAGAAGATGATTTTAAAAATTCTCCTCATATTGCACTAAGTTCAACTTTGGGCTCCAATAAAGAGCCCAAACTTGCATCTGACCTCCCTAGAAATGTTGTGTACCAAATATCAAAAGAATATGACTGGTGGATCTGAAGAAGAAGATTTTTAAAGATTATTCCCCATATTGCACTATGTTAAAATTCGGACTCCCATGGGGAGCCCAAATATTGACCAAGGGACCCGATTTGAACAAATTGAATCTGACCCCCATAAAGATGTTGTATACCAAATATGAAAGAATTCTGACTGGTGGATCTGAAGAAGATTTTAAAAAATGTTCTCATACTGCACTAAGTTCAACTTTGGGCTTCAATAAAAAGCCCAAATATATCCACCCAGGGACTCGATTTGAACAAACTTGAATCTGCCTCCCTCTCCCCCAAGAGATGCTGTATACCAAATATGAAAGAATTCTGACAGGTGAATCTGAAGAAGAAGATTTTAAAAGAAATGTTCTTGTACTGCACTAAGTTAAACTTTAGGCTCCAATAAAGAGCCCAAATATCAACCCAGGGATCCGATTTGAATACACTTGAATCTGACACACCTCCCCCCCCCCCCCCCCCCTTAGAGATGTTGAATACCAAATATCAAAAGAATCTAACAGGGTGGATCTGAAGAAGATGATTTTAAAGATTATTCCCCAGAGTGCACTAAGTTAATATTTGGGCTCCCAAATATTAACCGCGGGTCTCCATTTGAATAAACTTCAATCTAACACCTCTAGAGATGTTGTATACCAAATATCAAAAGAATCGGAATATTGTATCTGAAGAAGAAGATTTTTAAAGCTTATTCCTCTTACTGCCCTAAGTTAATTATTCGGGCTCCTGTATTGAGCCCAAATATTAACCAAGGGGTTTAATTTGAACACACTTGTATCTGACACCCCCATTCCCCCATGAATGCTTTATACCAATTATCAAAGGATTCTGAAGAAAATATTTTTTCAATTTTTGCAAATATGCTGACTCAGCATTTTTTCGATGCCCGTACATAACAGCTTGAGATAACCAAAGGCATTACAATTCCATTCTACTGGTCCTAAGGATGCTTCATACAAAATAACAGTTCTCTGCTCCATGTGGTTTGGGAAATACCCGGTATGGGCATTTTAATGTTTTTCTATTTTTAGCCCGCGGGGTTCCCTTAGGTCTTTAAAAGATTTTTTTTCAGACATCAATCAATTACTTAGGACCCACTTATAACTACATGCCAAATTTGGTTCAAATTTGCCCACCGGTTCTTGAAATACAAATTTTGGGTGGAGGCCAAAATGGATATTCTCCCACAGAGAGCCCAAATATTGAAATATCAACTTCCCTTGAACAAACTTTAAACTTCAACACCCAGGGATGTTCCATACCAAATATCAAGGCATTCTCTCTGGTGGTTCATGAGAAGAAGATTTTTAAAGATTTTTAGGCTTTTGGGGTAAAATAGAAAGGGTATATACTCCAAAGACAGGCTGTGCAACATATGTCTGAATTTGGCTTGGTGGTTGTGAAGAAGACAGATGGTGTGGTTTTGTTGAAATCTTTTGAAAATTTAAAAAAAACAAAAATTAGAAAAATAAATTGAGATTGTCTGCACTGGTTATATGCTTGAACCCAATGTCTGGACACAACTGAAAAGTGCTAGCTAGATGCCAATAACTGGTCTTCAACACAATGAAGTCATTCATAAAGGTACAGTGGAACCCTATTGACTGCATGGCCTATTTGCCAATGAAACTTATTCACTTAACAAAGGTATTCAATTAACAGGGACTTGACTGGACTCATGTCAAACAAGATATAATAGAATAAATGCTAAGTTTATCTCTAGAATACAGGAAAGTGACACAGTCCCTGTTAATTGAATAATTTCCACTGGCAAAGTGGCTATTCAATTCACAGGGTTCCACTGTACTTTTTATACATCTTCAGAAAGAGTTATAAGTGTATGACTGTGGCACGCTGACTTCAGTTGGTTGAGATTTCCTCTGTAAAATACAACAAAATCAAGAGCGAATGAGGAACAAATGAAAATAGCACCTAGGATTCACTGTTTACACATGTCTGTTTCAACAGGGTAGATTCAAGTGTTGTGGGAAGAAAAGCAGACAGAGAATTTCAACCAGATCATGACCCAGTCAAAATTCTCTGTCCACTTTTGTAATCACAGTTCTAAATGTCACAGTGTAAAGAAAAACACATTTATTTAAATTTGGGGAAAATACTGACAGTATCAAATGCAACTTCTTCTAGGTTATGATTACTGAATGTTGAGACTGGAAATACCAGTAAAATACCTGTGGAGTGAAGTTTCCACTTACACAAAAAAAAATCTAAAATTTTGTAGAAAAAGGCACAATATGTAAAAGCGAAGTTTCATCAAAGAGATCCCAAGGTTCGGTAAGGAGGGTTATTAGCAAGATCTAGGACCACCCAGTCTAATTCTGTAAGAAATTTGACTCTGTTCAGGCCTGAAAATAAGCAGTCTAACATTTGCAGAATGAGGTCCCCAGAGGATGAATTTGATGATGCTATCCCATACAGTGGGCCAATATATCCTCTGGGTACCACTTTCTGTTTAGTTTTGAGACCCTGATTCAGACTGAAGTTCACACAGAATGAATTTAGTGATGCTACCCTGCTATGCAGGGTAGCATCACTAAATTCACCCTCTGGGGACCGCATTTTGAGGATGACAGTCTGCTTATTTTCTGGCTTGACTCTGTTATGGCTCGGACCATGACTAGCACTCAAATGGGTCATTGTTTAGATTCACCTGTTTGCATATTTCAGTTGGTTGGAAAGGCAAACCTCCAGTTCGCTTTTCCAACCAACTATTATATTCCAGACGACTGAATATGAAAAATTTCATAAAGATACATTTTAAATCTAAGCTAGAAATGTTGCTCAACTGAAACTTGATTTTATTGATATTCTGATGACATCACAATCAGAACTGAAGATTCACCAGTTGTTGTGTTACAATTATACCAGATAGTTCCACAATTTATGTTAATATCTTGATGTTTTCAAGAGGGGTTGATTATTTATTGGAATATCTGTAACTATGGCAGGAAGAATACCGGTACCTGTATATCTTTGGAAGTGAATGCAAATCAAACTACAACAACTGTCGTATGATTGTAAATTTCCACAAAAAGGTGTGCAAACAAACGGCCCGTAACAGCATCAAATTCCAAACAGAATTAGACAGGTTCTCTGAGAGTTTGTGTGATCAGCTGAAAATTTTCTTGTGCTCAGTTGACTATTTTACAGAATTTGAATTGCTGCCCACGTGGAAAACTCCACACTGTATGGGTGTTTCAGTAATAATTTACATAAATGCATTGTACTTGGTAGGAATGAAATGTTAGGTAAGGAAAACATGTTCCCACCATATGGTGTCCTCTAAATGAATTTCAGAAATGTTTTGACATAAAAATGCAATAATGCAGTTTGTTTACTTACATATCAATACAGTACTAAAGAGACACCATGATGCAAGAACCAGTCCACTTGGAAACAACAAATATAAGAAACAGATGCTGGTGAAGGTGGTGTGAACAAGTTAATACTCCAGAAATGTAGCTGTCTGACCCTGTACTTAACCCTGAGTTCAATTAAGGTGAAATCAGACAGTTCTCAATTTAGCTGAAGCCCTCAGTGAAAAAGTTGTTACTATTTTACAAGTACATAAAGTTAAGTGGCTTCAAACTACAAATTGGTAAGAATTCTGAACACATAAACAAACAGATGGAGTGCAGGAATAAAGTAAGGTATGAAACTAGTTGTCCTTACATCTCAACAATTGTATGACAGGTCACACCTATGTGGTAACATTTAGGTCACAATAGTAGTATAAATTACTATGAGTGTAATGTATACACAGAATCCTAGTCACAGATGAGAAAAGAAAAGTATTTAGGAGTGAAGAAACTATGTTAATAAGAGTCTGTTATTTTTAAGTCTCCTAATAAAAGCGTTCAGGTGTGTACATGCCTGAGTGTTGTGTAAAGGTAATACAATCTGGACCACAATCACATAGTTTAACTGTTAACCCTTTTAACTGACGTACAAGGCGAGTGGATAAAACAACCAGAGAGTGAATCATCCATCCATACTGTGATCACAAATCAGACAGAGAAGTTTGATTGGACTGCAACTTGGTCCAGTGGTTGGTGGGAGCTGGAGGGGAGGGAGGGCGTTGCATACAGGGTGGGGGGTGTTCATGGCCTAACACATCAGGAGCCCAGGACACACCTCGTCAACCATGGTTCGGCCATTTGTGGGTTAAAATTTTGAAAATTGCACATGAAAAGGAGCAAAATCCTAGGCCCTGAGAACTGATGATATGCAATCTACATGGAGAATTTGGTTAGTGACTATATACTCAAGAGTGCCCTGAACTTAAGAAACTGAGTAGGCCTATAGTGCATTTTGAAAGACTTGAATAAAATACAACCCTTTTGACCTTGTTGAGCCATGGTGGCATCCTGAGGTCGAGGGCCCATGATCATTGGCCACTCAGGTCCATAGGACAAGCCACACCTGATTAGGTCAAAACCTGGGTCAAAACGTGGGTCGCCCTGGACTGGGATCGAACTCGGGATCTCTAGCATAGAAGCCCAACAGTCTACCTCTGAGATCTGTTGACAAAGGTAATTGAAAACATTATAAGTTACTGTGATGAATTGATGGTAACATAGTCTGAGGTTTGTAGAGATGTGCAATATATCAAATTTTCGATACGATATTGATATTGTTCCCATATCGAATATCGTATCGAGCGTAACTGAAAAATATCGAAGAGACGATATCAGTTTCCATTCCATAACAATAGGGGAAGTTGGGAATCCCTGTTTTACTTATGCATTCACTGTTATCATGGCAGAATGAATTAAGAGTTTGTGGTCAACGTTTTTTGAAAAGCTGGATAAAAAAAAACTTGCAAGTGCAAGTTATGTGGCACGGTAGTGGCTTTGATAACAGCAAATACTTCGAATCTCAGATGACATATTGAACATCACCACAAGAAAGAATTTGTAAAAACAAGGAACGATATAAAAACCTCAGCAGGGAAATGAAAAATGGTCAGTTTCATAATCTATTTATATACAACATAACAAATTGACAACATTGGGTTAATTAATCCCATTGACAGCCTAAACTTAGATTTCAGTTGAGTTGTTTCTCTATATTAATTTTTTTCATTTGGAGCAAAAGAGAAATTCAGGAAACTTTCGAAATGTTTGTCAATCATTCTGTTTTATTCTACTTTTTCATTTACAGCAGAAATAAAATTCGGAAAACTTTGTGTTTGTCAATCACTTCAAAGTTTAATTCAGTTTTATTTTTAGAACATAAGGGAATGTCCCGATATGCAAAGTTCAAATAACATTAGTTATTTATTCAGATTTACTGATATTTTATAAATTACCTGATAATATCTTTGTTGAAAGAAAGTGTGGAAAAAAGAATTCCCATTTAGTACTTTCATACACACTGTCAAGTAAAGCAAGATAAGTCAAATGGAAACAATAAATTGAAGTCACATTGTTGTGTTCAACTCCAATCGATTGGGGAGTACTTTTTGTACATCAAGGTGCCCTGTTGAATATTTTCAGATTTTGGGCTATTTCTGCGGTGTTGGAATGTTAGTTCTTGTGCGGAAACATTATATTTTTTATAAATTCCCCATAAAAATAAAAATAATAATTATTTTCAGCTAGGAAATGTGTATACATCTTTCTCAAAGATAAAACGAATTTGCAGTTTACTTTTGGTTTCCATATTTTACACTTTGACGTCTGTTACATTATTTTTTTTCATTAAGATTTTAGTTCATCATACTAGTATTTTATGATTAAGGAGAGTAGTCTTCCTTGAGTGGAATCGTTTAGTCCATCGGATAGAGAAGCTGTCAGGGCAAAGCCAGTCGAAAAGGGAGGAGGCCCCCTCCCCCTAATTTCAAGTTCAGATATATGTATATTTTCTTCTCTCTGTGTAGTAAGCACACATGGTTTAATTAGATAATTAGCCTCAGGCGATTCACAGTGGGATACTTCCCTGGCATATCACTGGTCAGAATAAAATGTCCATGCTATCAGTGACCAGCACTGATTAATTGAGTTCAGTCATCATGCCTATCAAGTATATTATTTCTCAGGATACGCTTAATAGAATATGCAGTGGCGCAAGGTGGTTTTATCTTCAAAATGTTGTATGCCATGTTTTGGCATGTTGACATATTGCTATCTGACCATCGCAAGACGAGATATAAAGTGTGGGGAACAAGCTATTTTAGAGAGACTTGGGTTCCGAACGTTTAGGAGTGAGACGCCACATTGGGTCTTGTGAGAGTGGAATTGCTGGGCAATCCACGAAGCTCCATTGCACGCCGCTATTATCAGATTAGGTTAACGAGGGCTACAAGCCCGAATTCAGAGAGCAGATCATGAACCCAAGTAACGGCTAAGTTTAGATGTCATTAGCGAAGATCGACTTGCACCGGTTTCAAAGTGTAGGCTTTTGTATTGTGCTATTAACCCTTATGAATGCAGATGTTGATAGCGTAGTAGCCTGTTTAGTATCAGAGTGCTAAGAGTATAGACTCAGGGTCGACAGTGACAATTGGCGCAAGCTCGAAGCGCTTATTGAATTTGTGAGTTCCGCATGAACTGTGTGCATTTCAAAGCACAGGAACGTTCACGGAGAGTTCCATCAAAGGATACATGAATAAGGTATGTGACGTAGACTTGATAAACTAGCCGACAGAGTGGATAAACTGAATCCAAATCAGAACTGTGTTGCCACAAGTAACTGAGATTTGCTAGTCGGGATCCCCCGGCAGTCAGGGCTGCAAACGCGCACATGCGCAACAGATTAAGACTCGGTGTTTTAAGCTCCTGTTGTGAGCCCACGACAGCAACATTTTGAGAGTGTACTATAGTGCCAGTACAGGGCTATAGATAAACTGAATTTGATGAAAAACTATTAACCCCTCTGATAAATCTTCTACCATGTTGATGAAATTGTTAAATGTGTGGAATACAGAAATTAGTTTATTCTGAAGGTAAATAAAAGAATCGTTGTTACTTTAATCATTGTTTCTTTTCCACAACCTGAAGTGATTAGGAATCACACCTAACAAAGAATGAACCTATATTTCGAGTTCACTCGGCAGGGAAGAAAATCATAGTGCGGTCCCAATTCAGCTCTGTGAGCCGAGTTTGGCCCATGCCCGGATTCCGACCCTCCTAGTTGGCTGGTCCCCCAATATTTTCAATGGCGAGGCTAAACAACCCCAAGTCACCCCTCCCACATGGATAGATGTGCTCTGACAGAAGCATGCTGTTTCTTGAGAGAAGGCTTTCACAAATGGCTTATTCTTCAAAAAATCAGACACGTAGGTTGTTAAAAAAATCAATATAGGTATTTTCTGGCCTAGTGCTAGTGTACAGAGTGACTAACATGTCTTGATAAATGTTCAGTGAGAAAACAAGGTCGACCACAAGTTATTTTCATAAATAATGGAGGCATTTTGACCCGATTTATATTTCGCGTGTCGGAACTCTTGATAGATATGAAACACTTTTGATAGATTTAGAATGAAAGTATGCATCTAACGAAATGCACATTACCTTTGCAGACCTATTTTAGCTGATCAATAGACTCAACATTATATAACTTTTATTTGTCCTGAGGAGCGTTGAAGCTATCGGGGGAGGGGGGGGGGGGGGGGGTAAGACTTAGGAAAAGGGCCACTGCATCATAATTAATATTGAATATCGTATTGATATCGAGATTTTTGTAAGAAAAATATCGATATCAAAGTCAAAAATTCCATATCGCACAACTCTAGAGGTTTGTGGCTCAAGCATATGTTGAACCTCAATGCTTCGCATCTTGGTTGAACATAATTCATCACAACAATGTATATGTTCCAATAAGACCATACCCATAGCCCAAAACCGACACCATGAAATGAACAAGGCAACTTTTATGATAACCAATTTAGTAAATAAACCACTTGTGTACCCTGTAATATCATTGGCCAACAAATCAATAACTTAAATAAAGGTTGACGTTACTCCATCTCAGTTCAAATCATGAACTTATAAGTGGGTTGAGAGTATACTATACATTCATAGAATGATCACTGGCCTTGAAAAATACAATTTTATAGGTAGGATGCACTTTGAATCTCCTCCCATTGTCATAACCTTTTCAAATATTTCATGTAGTGACGGCAGATGGTAACATATGCCACTGGAGCCATGAAGATAGAAAAACTAAGCAAGCTCTCAATCAATCCGAGGGGTGAGGATTTTAGTCTTATTGGAACATACATGTAAGATGCAATTTTTATTATTTTTTGATGTGGCCTTGATTTTGTAGTACTTTGTTTAGGAAATCTTGACTCACTGATGTAAGTGTGTCATGAAAGAAACCTTAGTACTTCCTGGGTGTTTTAAGAGTAATTCATGCCCCATGCATTGTATAAATCTGCAGACAATACTAAAAATATTTTTACCCAGATTAAATGTACTGTAGTTGAAAACGATTACAAGGTTGCACTACACTTTGAAAACAATTTAAAACCAGTCTGAAGTTTAACCCTCTCCATGCTGATGTCAAAATTCTTAAATTTCAAGAAGCACTTTAATGCAACTAGAAATTTAACCAATCCAATCTTGTTTGACAGAACTCACGGAGCTCTGTCAAACAAGATTGAACTGGTTAAATTCCAAGTTGAATTATATGAAACATTTACAGCTTGACTTTGTGATATTTTGACATCAGTGTGCCGGTGGATAACAAACTGAAGAAAGACCTCCAAACTCCAATCACTCTTGTAGCCTACCAACATTTTCTTTAAAGACTTACACGTACCATAGGTACATGTACATATAAGACAATAAATTTAACCAATCATATCTTCTTTGATAGATGCCAACCAGTGCTGTCAAAGAAGACACAATTGGGTATACAGGGGGCGTGGTGGCTCAGTAGGTAGAGGTGCAGGCTGCAAGTCGTGAGGGCCTCGGTTTGAATCCCACCTGCGGCAACCGCATTGTGTCCTTGGGCAAGACACATCACCCCCATTGCCCATGCGGGGGCACGGTGACGTTGTGTACTAAAAGCGTACTGCACGTCGATAGTGCACCTGTCTTCAACCAATGCTAACCCTGCTTGTGTGGAGTTAGTATGTTGGGGAACTGACAGTTGCTTGCCGTTGCTCGGTGGTTCTCTCCGGGTACTCTGGCTTCCTCCACCCAGAAAACTGTCATGGTCATGATTAGCCTTTGTGCATAAATATCTGACCTTAAAGACCAATAAATAAATAAATATAAATAATTGGGTATACAAGGTTCATACGACCCAGGACAAAAAAAAATCAAGGACGTTTCATGGACAAATAAGCATTTATCAAGCAGTAGTTTTCTGACGAGTTTGTCATTTCTAAAAAATCTCACCTGCATCTAAAATCTATTTCATGCACAATTGTCTGGGTGCTAGATTCTGTTTGGTGGTTACAATTTATTCAATATTTATTTTATTATAAATGACTGGAGAGTGCCTGCAGGCATTCTCCAATGATTTATAATAAAGTAAATTGATGTGAAGAAAGTGTCATATGCCAATGACTGAGCACTGAGTCTGTACAAAGAATATAAGGACTTGTTTGAAGTACTCTCACTTTTCAGTTAATTTAATGGTGACTTTCAGCACTCCACCAGTTATTTCCGATATGCATGTTTTCTTTCCTCACCTTTTTAAAAGAATTAAAACCAAATAAAATTGAAAATTTGGCAAAAGGTTGGACTCAAATACACAAGCTGTAATGATAGCAGGAAAAATCCAAGGACATTCAAGGAGTCTAACTGATTTTCAAGTACTTTTCAAAGGCATTTTCTGAATATTCCAAATTCAAGGAGTTTGGCTAAAATTCAAGGACTTTTCAAGGCTGTGCAAACCCTGGTAGATTCCCAAATGCATTCTGGGAGGACTTTGTTGTTGAAAACTATGATCTATTCACATCAGAATGCAAAGAGTTAAGTAAGAATGGTCCTGTTACAGATTTGGTATCATGGAACAATGTTAATTGAATAGACAATTTACCAATGAGAAATATTCAATCAGTTGGAGTATTCAATAAAAAGGAATTTGGTCATTTTTCTATATCCTTATTATCCTAGTGTTAAACTGAGCATGTATCCTGTTAAGTCTTGTTTGACAGAGCTAGTAGAGCTCTGTAAAACAAGATGTAATAGACAAAATGTCTATATTGGATTGTAAATGGGTCTTTAAACCAAGGTAATTCAATGGTTGTCATAGTAATGATTGTAGGTCATTTCCCCACGGGACCATTTCCCCACGGCCTCTTAATTAGAAAAGAGACCCTTTCCCAACGGCGCTAAATTCACAATGGTCCAATTCCCCACGGCGCTAAATTCACAATGGTCCAATTCCCCATGGCAATAAATTCACAATGGTCCAACTCCCCACGGCGCTAAATTCACAACGGTTCAATTCCCCCGGCACTAAATTCAGCAGCTAGAAAAGAAAACGCTAAGCATTTTTGCAGCAGTGGTTAGCAGTAAGAGTCAGTAATCTTAGTCTATTCTGAGTCTCGTTGCTCAGTATTACAGTCCGCGGTCCTGAGAAACAAGGACCAGAATAGACTAAGATTTTGGACTTGTATTGCTATAGCCAATGCATAAAAATAATGTAATATGAAGTTCTGTTTGTTAATATAAAAAAGGAAGAGTATTTAAATTATGGTATGCTTTTTATTAAGACAAAATAAGATGTGGCCTACAAATAACATAAAAATATAATATACAATAAAATACAAACATCTACCTTTACCAACCCGGAATATATTAATTATTTATTAACACTTCCCATATCTTATGGCCACACATTGGAACGAGCGCCTGGAATGCGCCACTCACATAATTCCTGTCAAAACAATCCACAACATCTAAAACACTGCATCTGGAGCAACATCTTTCACATACTTAAGCCCATCTTTCACCTTATCCTTTGGTAGGAAGGCCAGACCATCCAACATACCTATTGCATGTTTAATCTTGTCATCTTCCTGATATTGTACTGATAAACCCTCCTCCAGGACACTTCGCCATGTACTCTGAGTCAGGTGATAAAAACATGCCTGAATGTTTACCGTAAATCCAAACATAGTTCTTATGGCGTTGTGAAGAGCAGTTTCGAAGTCACAGGTTATTGACACAGGGTCAGGTGAAAGACCTACTTCCTGACACTTGTTGAGGATTGCGGTTAACATTTCCTCATATACTGACTGTTCTTTTGAAGGGCGAAAGGCATAACTACATGTGGTAGCAACATTGTCCTTCACTGCGAGCATGACAAACAACTGCTTGAATAATTTTGGTGCCACACCAAAAGTACCATCCATGAAACACTCATCACAGTTCGTAAGAAAGTCTAATCCTTGGTCAGTGCCAAACATGATAATCCGATTTTCATTGTTTTCTCCTTCTGTATAATTGTCATAAACATGGAGGCAGTTTGTCTGCACCACCAGTTGTCGAAAAACCATACAGAATCTCTGGAATATCTGCCAAAGTCTTTGGTTTATCAGGTGTGTCTCCATGTTTTTGTCTCCTAACAGCTTTTGACTTCCATCATTGCAGAAGTTATTATGAAGGTCAGTATGGGGTGGACCAATATTTATAGAAAAACGCTAAAATAACAGAGTCTTTTTGAAAACAGTCCATTTTTGATGTAAGCATTAACTGAGATGTTTAACACAATCACTTTTGAAAAAAATCTTTGATGCTTGGTAATGAACATAAGCGATCAACCTAATCAATAATCTGTGTGGTATCATTATATGTTATCACTCCAAACAATGTTCACTTTTGAAAACAATCACTTTTGAAAACAATCTTTGATGCTTGGTAATCAACATAAGCAATCAACCTAATCAATAATCTGTATGGTATCATACATGTTATCACTCCAAACAATGTTCACTAATCAGTGTGGTATCACTTTTTGTCAAAACATAAACTTTCAAACATTGCTCACTTATGTACTGTTCGCCGACGGAGTGTGTATGTAACAACATAAGCTATCACCAATGAGAGAAACCGGGCTGTGGGGAACTGGTCACCTTTGCAAAACGAGCCGTGGGGAACCAGAATCCGTGAAAGCAAAAAAGAAAAAGATGTTTATGACCTTTTTGGATGTCAAAAAGGCATACGATAGAGTATGGAGGGAGGGTATGTGGCGCATGCTGGAGGCTCTGGGCTTAGGAGGCGAGTTTGTTGGAATTATGAAAGCACTATATAAAGATGTACAGAGTGAACATAGCCTGGGAAACATTACAACAAAACGTGTGCCTATGGAGATAGGCCTGAAACAGGGGTGTATCCTTTCGCCAATCCTGTTTGCATTGTACATCAAAGGTTTAGGAGATGAACTTGAAGATCCCAGGGCTATTTTTGGCAGACGATATGGTTCTAGTGTCAGAAAGCGAAGAGAGGGCTAACGAAAATGCTGGGAATTGTTGGGAAATATGGGAGCAAATGGAGACTCAAACTTAATGAAAGCAAGAGCAAAGTTATACCTGTGGGCCGCAAAGTGGACCCCACTCGAAGGTGGAGAGTGGGTGAGTTCTGCATTCCCGAAGGGAGCAGCAAACTTCTCAGTGTAGGAGAGACAGGTGATTACGAGTATTTGGGGGTAAATATAAACATTACAGGAAGAGGCATCTACCGAAACCACACTAACTGATTCTGAAGGGGAAGCGAATCCTTAACCAAATGAAACTTATAGGGAGAAACAGTTTCAATAAGGTTTTCGTGGGGAAAACCATTTGGGAAATGGTGGGGCTGCCAAGTATAACATACGGTATGGAAGTGGTATCCCTAAACCAGACGGCCGTAAAGAGCTTGGAAATCTTGCAGAACGATGCAGGCCGATGGATAACGGGGTTGAGTAATGCCGCAGCGCTAGAAGCAATCAGGGGTGAGCTTGGGTGGATGAGGATCAAGGACAGGATAGACCTGTTGAAACTCGGTTATCTTAATTATTTGGTAAATCTCCCCGACAGCCAATGGTGTAAAGTAATGTTCCTGAGAATTTTCAACTCAAATATCAAAATGGGGTGGATGGTCCAAGTGAGGGAGCTAGTCGAGAACTACTCATTGGAGATTTCGGACCTGGACGTTGGGGCAAACCAGGGTAAAAAAATCGTCAGAGAAAGGGTCATGGAGGATTGTAACCGTAATTGGCGAGAGGGGGTCAAATCAAAGAGGTCTTTGGGTGGCCTGCGCGATAAAGAGAGGCCAGGTTTTGAAGAGTACCTTGCTGGCACCTTTGGGGGGTCACTGTTGTTCAAGCTGAGGTCGCGATCCCTGGAGCTGAGGGGAAAAATTGGGAAAGACGGTGAAAGGGAGTGCCAGATGTGTAACTTGGGCATGGTGGAGGCCCTGGAACACTTTCTTCTAGAATGCCCAAATATCAGTCTAAAAGAATGAGATTCACTGGGAGTGTAATGGGGAAGTGGGATGGGAGAATGAAGGACATGTGGTTAGGGGGAGACTCAAAGGAGAGGGTTAATATGCTAATCGGAGAGATTGGGAAGAATGGGGCAAGGGATGTCATCAAGCAGTTCGTCTCCGAGTGTTGGGAGGAGAGGAGAAGCGTGGGAATAGGGAGGCAGTTGGGAGCTCAGGGGTAACCATGGGCTTCTCGTCCAAGAACCGCGACAAATCAGCGGCTGGCCAAAGTGTTATTATTATTATTATGGTCACCTTTGCAAAACGAGCCGTGGGAAACTGGTCACCTTTGCAAAAATTTCCGTGGGGAACTGGTCACCTTTGCAAAAAGAGCCGTGGGGAACTGGTCACATTTGCAAAACATGCCGTGGGGAACTGGTCCCCTTTGCAAAACGTGCCATGGGGAAATGGCCACTTTTTGCCGTGGGGAATTGGACCGTGGGGAAATATGTAACAAAATTTGTAATTCAATTAACAGGAATTTACTCTATAACTTCTAACCAACTAACAGGTCAAATTTGCACTGAGAGTATGGTAAATGATTTGGTGTTTGGAAATTATTTGCACTGAGAGTATGGTAAATGATTTGGTGTTTGGAAATTATATTTATTTAACCAGGTTATTTAGTTTAGAGATATACAATTAAGTGGGCTCCATTGCATCAGGATACATTTTATAATGGTGAAAGAGATTAATTACAAAGGCCATGGAGAGTGGATGATTACTCAAACACCTGTTGCAAGGAGTTTTTAAAAATGCCAAGTTTACAAATCAATGCATTACATGCTGAAAAGTGACAATGACATGATTAGAAGCAGTTATTTCATCAGAACAACTATAACAAGTGGAAAAATATCTTCACCACTGAAAAAAACCATGTTCTTTATTCATGTTAGCTATTGTTAGTGGCAAATGTGTTACATGTACCTCAGAAACAGTTATGATGATACAACAAAAGTTTTTTGGATTTTTTTTAAAATAAATTTTATTTCCATAACTGAAATGTGGTTTGGCGAACAGGCATGGCCTATATAAAAACCCCTCCATAAAAAGTTGAAGTTTGTTGAGCACAAGATTTTGAGAAGTCATCATGGCAAAACTATACTTACAACTTACAATCATTACTGAGGGCATCGATGTCAATACTAAATAACTATACTGACATAGAACAAGTATTAAAAGTCATTCACAAATATTTTCTATAAATGTTTGCAGGTGATGAACAAAGGAATGCTACCTTTTACCAGGCCACTGCCAAGCTGTGCCTCAAAACAACACTCGCTTGTGTACCTATGTAAACATCAAATACATTTGTTACACAAGCTGAGTGAAAATCGAAGAGCTTTGATCTTACAGCATGGACTTTGTCATCTGGGGGCATTTTAAAAAGGGGCCTTCAGAATAGACAACTAGATATCACGGAGATGGAATCCATCTCAGCGGGCCCCGCAGCAACTAACCGATGTTAGGTATAAACTGATGTGAACCGTAATACTAAAATATTTCAAGCAATAGGTAAAATCTGATTAAAATCCCTTCCCGGGAACGAACTTGTCAGAAAAAACCCCCAAATTCTGAATAATTTGACCTTGAGGTCAAACTTCAAGATCAAAGCATGGCAACCTTGGTACGCGACAAGTCGCCTTGAGATAATCTATCCACATACTAAATATCAAAACCCTATCTGTTAAGGGAAAAAAGTTACAGCCCGGACACGAACTTGTCAGAAAAGAAACCTGAATTCGGAATAATTTGACCTTGAGGTCAAAGCATGGCAACTGTGGTACGCGACACATCATCTTGAGATAATCTACCCACATACCAAATATCAAAACCCTATCTGTTAAGGGAAAAAAGTTACAGCCCGGACACGAACTTGCCAGAGAAAAAAAAAAAATCTGAATAATTTGACCTTGAGGTCAAACTTCAAGGTCAAAGCATGGCAACCGTGGTACGCGACACATCATCTTGAGATAATCTACCCACATACCAAATATCAAAACCCTATCTATTAAGGGAAAAAAATTACAGCCCGGACACGAACTTGTCAGAAAAGAACCCCGAATTCGGAATAATTTGACCTTGAGGTCAAACTTCAAGGTCAAAGCATGGCAACCTTTGTACGCGACACGTCGTCTTGAGATAATCTATCCAAATACCAAATATCAAAACCCTATCTATTAAGGGAAAACAGTTACAGCCGGGACACAAACTTGTCAGAAAAGAACCCCGAATTCGGAATAATTTGACCTTGAGGTCAAACTTCAAGGTCAAAGCATGGCAACCTTGGTATGCGACACATCGTCTTGAGATAATATACCCACATGTCAAATATCAAAACCTTATCTATTAAGAGAGAAAGATTACAGCCCGGACAAGTTTTGTTACGGACGAACGGACGGACGGATGGATGGGCGGATGGACGGACTGATGCACGCACGGACGGATGCACGGACAGAGCGATCACTATAGGGTGTCTGCCTCACGGCGGGGCCCTAATTATTCATATGACTGGACTTAAAATATGTGCTGAAGGATGAATGGAAGAAACAAGTCAACGGTAATATTAATGTTATCAAAACTTTCAAAAACTGTCCCACAAGATGTATGGTACTGTGATCGTAAAGGAAGAGTTTTTTTGATCAGATCACAATTGAGTCATGACACACTAACACTAGCTGATCAAGATTTTCAAAATAAAATATTGCAAAATCGAAACAGAATCATGAAAAACAAATGAAAATAAAACCAGAGATTCAATTAGGGTTCATTGTCTTTATTTATTTATTGGTATTTAACTCTTTATCTGCTGAGCATTTTTAAAATTATTTTTATCAAATCTAGTCATGGCTGCTGTACTAGATTTGATGAAAATCTCCTGGAAATTTAATGCAAGAAATCATTGGTCAAAACCTTTATATTCCAAGCTAGAATACAACTTTGAGTAAAAATTCAGATTAAGAATACTGTGCAGATCTGAGTTAAAACCTAAAAGCTTAAAGTTGATGTTGTACAACAGGAAATAATACTGCTAGTAAGCCTGGAAATAAGCAGTCTGTCATTTGCAGATGGAAGTCCTCAGACGGTGAATTTGCTGATGATATCCCATACAGTGCGCTAGAATCCCTCAATATATCCCCTGGGTTCCTCTTTCTATTTAGGCCTGAGACCTTGATTCAGATTCAGGTTGACAGAGGGTAGAGCTGGGCGGTTTTGAAATTTGTGGTTCGGTATCGGTATTTTTTTTTTACTGATACCACGGTATCAGTATCTGTATTTCTTGCCATGCCTTGATCTGTTCCAACATCGGGCCAAAAATCGGATGTGTGTTTGAAGCCAATAGCATTCAGGAGTTGGTCGGGTGATTTAGAAATACAGTGGTTCCCGCTTAATCGAATATGGCATTTGTCAGAGGAAAATATACAAATAACCGGAGAAAACAAATAAGTGGGATTCAGGTAGGGGCAGGTAAATCGGGTCGGACTTGGCACGAAATCTGATTGCATGTATTGTATCATTCAGTGATTCACTCAATGAGGTGTCAATCTTATGAAAATGTGTGCATTATGTACCACTAACAGACTGTTGCTAATGAAATGAGAAAAAAATATTCCATATGTGCAGTGGCGTTCGTGTTTTTATTATTCCATGTACCACAGCAAAAAGGACAATTGTAATGTTGACGTACCAAAACTGTGCAGTGTTATGATCTGCCATGTTTCCAACAACACGTTTCCATTGCAACATGTTCACTAACACCACATGGACACGATGGAGTTGTGTACACACCACACGTGTGGCCAGCCCTGCAATCAATCTTTTGTACTCTGCTGTACAGGGTAGCATCAACAAATTCATCCTCTGGGGACCTCATTCTGCAGATATTTATTGGTGTTTAAGGTCACATACTTATGCACAATGGCTAATCATGACTGTGACAGTTTTATGGGTGGAGGAAACCGGAGTACCTGGAGAGAACCATTGAGCAATGACAAGCAACTGTCAGCACCTCAACATTCGAACTCTATTCAAGCTCCGCTCAAGCAGGGTTACAGAGGTTGAAGACATGTCCACCACTGACGTGCAGTACGCCTTAGTACAGGGCGTTATCGTGCGCCCATGCAGGCAACCGGGATAAAGTGCCTAGCCCAAGGACATAATGCGGGTCATCCCCATTCTGCAGATGAGTCTGCTTATTTCCAGGCTTGACTGATACTATAATGAACAAGAAAAGTCATATTGCCTGTGCAATTCTTTTTAGTCCAGTGGCTTCTGCCCATTCAGGCAGACATTTTATTAAAAATAACCGCTAGACAATAAGTCTTATTATTTTCTGATGTTCAATAAATTTTCTCTAAATTTACCAGGCTTGTACAAATTAAAATTTTGAAGCATCCTTAAAAATCTAGGCATTTCATGGTTAACGCACAAATTTCAAGCATTTTCAAGGTCTTGAAAACCCATTTTTTATTTCATGGACTTTCAAGGTTTTTAAGGACAACAATGAACCTTATTCTTGCATGTCAGTTTCGGTGGTGAGCAGGAAAGTGGACAGAGAAATCTGACCAGATGGTGAGCCAGTCGACATTCTCGATTTGCTTTTGTAATTACAGTATGGTATGCCTCTATGTACCTAAAAACTCCACTGCTTTTGGACTGAAGTTTTACTGCAATAACAGAGATAAGGTTATCAAAATTTAGACTGATCATAAATGTTTTCAGCTTTGTAAATCTCAACTTGAAAATCACTTTAACCCTTTACCCAACAAATCGGCCACATCCACCCACATAATACGCAAATTCAGCAGCTGAAAAAAATATTATTCTTCAAAAAATTTCAACAAAACCATATCATGTGACCCCCTCTTTGGAACAAGCTCGTTCCAATGAGGGGTCACATGATATGGTTTTGTTGAAACTTTTTGAAAAGTTTTTAAAATATGATATTTAAAATAATAAATTTTGATATCGTCTGCATTGGGTAAAGGGTTAATGGATAAATTATCAGGTACTCAATTTATCACCAGACTAGAGAAAATACACCAAACTCTGGTCAATAAATATTCATGTTGATTGTTTCACTGGTGAATTTGCATTTCAGTTAAAGCAGTTTCACAGGGCTATTTACTTATTATTGGTATTTAAGGTCACTTTCAGCATCTTTGGCAATATCCAGGCTTTCAACTCCCTTTTCGTGAAAAATAAGGGAATTTTTAGGGACAAATTTTGTAAAAAAAAAATAAGGGAGTTTTTAGGGATAAATAAGGGGACTTTCCAAAAAATAAGCGCAACATACTATACATCTTTCATAAACATCAATTAAATTACTCACTTGTAACCATATGAAATAATGAAATTAAGATCATTACCTTGGATGTTGGCTTCCATAGTCATCAACATACCCATTACAACTTGTATTTTACAAGGAACACAATGATATCTCAGTACATAATGTATTTCTTCATTAGGAACATGCAGTGTCAATTAAATTCATTTCAATGGATGAGGGCCATCTTCATCAGATAAATGCTGAATGCATCTGTTTCTGACTGTAGCCAAACTCTTGTTGATCTTTTTCAGTACAATGAAAGACTAAAACTTAGATCAGATTAGCAATACAGATATTTTATTATTTCTGAATTAAAATGTGTATCATAAACTAACAAAAGCACAACATTTTTTGTAAAAGAAATTTTCATTAAAAAATAAGGAAAATTTTAGGTTACATGAAAATTAGGAAAATAAGGGTTGATACAAAAAAACCCAAGAAAACCAGTAAAACTGATGGATGCTCCCTGACAGTCGACTTAGTTAACAAGCAGACTCATAAAATTGTGCTCCCCCACTATGAGAAATAATTTGGCAAATGTCTTTGAAATGAAAGGACTGTAACTCTGGTGAAAAATATGCAGGCAACTTTTTATAATATGTGCAGGAGTGGCTTGTCACAAGGATCCCTCATGCTAAATTTCATTGAAATCCATCCACTCAATGCCGAGATATTGCTGCAGACGGATGGAGAGATGGATGGACAGATGGACAAAAGTAGCCTTTTTTATAACATGTGCAGGAGCGACTTGTCACAAGGATCCCTTGTACCAAATTTCATTAATTTCCATTCAATCATTGCTGAGATATTGCTGCAGACGGAAAAAAATCATAAAAAATTTACAAATTAAGAACTGTAACTCTGGTGAAAAATATGTGGGCAACTTTTTAATAACATGTGCAGGAGCAACTTGTCACAAGGATCCCTCATACCAAATTTTACTGAATTCCATCTCTGCACTGGTAAGATATCAATGTGTATGAAAACAAATCATGAAAAATTGACAAAGTAGGGACCATAACTCTGGTGAAAAATATGCGGGCAAATTTTTTATAACAGGTGTAGGAGCAGCTTGTCAAAAGGATCCCTCATACTAAATTTCATTGAAATTGATCCACTCACTGCTAGGATATTGCCGCAGATGGATGGCCGGACATACGGTCAAATGGATGGCTGGACAGACATACGGAGTGGCAAACTTCCACTCCAGGCTTTGGTTCCATGTTCTATTTTACCAGTGCAGCAATAACGATTTACAGCATTAAACTAGAAATTCTCCACTTCCCAGGATTCCCACAAGGGATTTTACACGGCTGTATAGATGAAATGAAAGTGTCAATGACACAGTAGCTTAACTTAACTGTGTGTAGTGTTTGATGAAAAGGATAAAGTTCAATGTTTATGAAAGGATTATGAAATAAGACAAGAATTGTGATTTACGAAAATATGTTAATTTCTGTTCCCTACATGCTATGTTTTCAGTAGGAATAACTTGAGGTGTAGACAATACAAAGAACTGAGGCCGAGGTTAATGTGGCCCTCACAGTTAATGTATGTCAACCAAAGTTACCAAATTACAGTAAAATCCTTCCAAAATGAGTCATCCTACCAAGTTCATGAAATCCCTTCACAAAAATAACTCGTAGACTTTGCTAAAGGAATCTAGGTCGCGTGAGAGTCTGGCAGTCATGGTTGACCAATCAAGACCAAAATAGGACAGTCTCATCTAGATATTATACCAAATTATCCTACCAAGTTACAATATAATCCTGTCATAAAAATAAACTGTAGACAGTGCTAAAGGAATCTAGGTCACGTGACCAGGTGGCGGTAACAGCTGACTGATCATGACCAAAAGAGGACAGTCTCATCCAGGACACCATACCGAGTTATCCTTCCAAGTTACAATGAAATCGTTTCAAAAATATGAACTGCGGACTGTGCTAAACAAATCTAGGTCACATGCCTGTGCGGCCATCATGGCTGACTGATCACGGCCATTCTACTGAGTCATCCTACCAATTTACAAAGAAATCCCTTCATAAATGCAAGCTGTAGACTGTGCTAAAGGAATCTAGGTAACGTGCCCCTGCAGCCATCATGGCTGACTGAATCCCGACCAAAATAGGACGTTCTCAACTATACATTATACGGAGTCATCCTACCAAGTTACAATAAAATCCCTTCATAAATACGACAAGTAGACTGTGCTAAAAGGTTTTGGGGCTTCAGGCCCATGCAGCCATCACGGCTGGATGATCACGACCAACAGGAGACGTTTTCATCTGGACATTATACAGAGTCATCCTATCAAGTTACAATGAAATCCCTTCATAAATACAACCTGCGGACTGTGCTCAAGGTTTTTGGATTTCAGGCCTGCACAGCCAGCATGGTTGGCTGATCGGTTTCAAAAGGGGACATTCTCATCTAGACATGACCTCAAACCAGCATATGAAATTTTGTGATGATCGGACAAGAACTACGGGGTGTAGCCTGTACTAAAGAAAATGTGAACAGACTCACAGACTTCCACCCGTGTGATGGAAATAGCTTACTTTGATTTTGTCAAGTTAAGCTAAAAATTTACTGAAGGTTACAAACATATATCAAAGTTTGCAGACAAAATAACATTTATATGCGAACAGCTCATAGTGATGTAACAGTGTACATGTATTTGTAATTATAACAGTTTGTGTGATTATTACACTATAAAGTGTAATACATTTATTTCACATCATTATTCTCACAATTACATGTCTGATGATGAAGGCATCTGAAACCTTGGGGAGTCAACACCACTGGCATGAACAAAACTGCATACATTAAATCTATGTCAAGGTATTTAACCCTTTGGTCCCCTTAGATATAAAAAAAGCCCCTTTTATATTGCTCTGAAAAAGTTGTCCAAAGTGTATTCTTCCTTGAGAACTCAACTGGTAGGATTCATTTCGCTTGACAGTGTTTTTACATCATTGTTGGCTGCCTGTACAGGCAGCCAACAAAAAAGTAGAAACACTGTTAAGTCATCTGTAGCTGTGTACATGTACATGTATTTACAGTACTTACAGTGCGTGGAGAGTGTATTATCACTAAATCACCTGCAGAGTGATGGTTCCACCCAAGCAATAATTGCAAATTTGTTGCAAAGCATAACCAACACAAGCAAAGTTTCAGCCAATAGACCTCCAGGTTAAACCCGGAGGTCCATTGGCTGAAACATTGCTTGTGTTTTGTGTCGATATGTACACAATTTGGAAGTTATAGCTTGGGTGATAACTCCACTCTGTGGTTGATTTAGTTACAATCCACTCTCCATGTACCGTATTAACGTAAAACTAATCTGAGGACTTGAGGGTTAAATTCAAAGATACAATCCATGGAGAGTGAAAACACTCTCTTGAGTAAAGTTCACAACCATGCAAAATTCTCTCGAAATCAGTGAGAATACTCATAAAACTGACAAGCAAAGTTTCAGTTGACGGATCTCCAGAACCATTAGCTGAATCTTTGCCTGTGCTTCTTTTGTCGTTCACAGAATAGAGTTATCACTTGGGTGGAAATGCTGTCCTTTGGGGGTTTTGGGGATTCACCTTACACATATGTGTAATACATGTGTCATTGTTCACAAATCAAAACTGGCAGTGAAGTGGAACTGGTGCTGAAACGACTACTGAATTTTGAGTCGACTAATTGAGGACCAAACGTAGAGTCACAATCGACTGATTGCGTCCCAGTACAATTAAGGAATGAAACTCCATGTTAGTCCTCAGACCAAGTTGCAGTGCCTCCATTTGTGCCATGCAGACATGCAAACCTACTGTAATGCCCAGGATAATCACCAAATCACTCCTGGAATGAGACCAATTTCAGTTTGAATACCACAAAACAAATCAAAGGGATTTTGGGGGTAGTTTAGTGTCAAATTTTAAGTATGGACTGTTGTCAGTGTTGCAGAATCAGAGTGAAAATAGGTGACTTACGCTCATATTTTAAATTCCACCTCCATTAAAATTAAGTTTCCAGGTGAATAAAATATATCAAATCAAAGGGCAACTAAATAACAATTTTTATTTACTTGAATTAATTATTGATTTATGTTCTATTTTGATTCGAAATCTGCATGGACATACAGAACAAAAGTTACAATTTACACACAGTAATTCAGGTTGCTTCCACTGCATGATGAAAATCAACAACGGGACTACATACACAACAGCTGTATTTTCAAATAGCTGCTAATACTGCATTTCACTCCATTGCGTAGATTCGTAGTTGGACAACTATTGCTGAAAAGTTGCGAATGGAAAAAGATAATACACGAATGATAACCAATCCCTGAAGTCCATGCACAAAATGGCCACACACTATTTTTAGATTGTTTACAAGCATAAGTAACATGGATAACACATTGCCTTATTCCCACAACTGTCAAAACAGTCAGCGGATGAGTGTGTTTCATTTTCATTTTTTTATTGTCCAGTAGTCCACTTTGTTTTGATAGTGATTAAAGAATAATTGGTTTACTACCATGTAGTTAAATGAACGGACTGTGATAACTGATGATGAAACAGCAATTCATGTACTGGTGGGGTACTGTGAATGTAACCTGCACTGGGATATTACATATGTTTCCAACTAGTCAACAAGCACTTTTAGTCGACTAATGGCATAAATCAAGTTGGCATAAGCTAATCGATGAATTGTTTCATCACTAAGTGGAACCCTATTAATTCAACAGCCACTTTGCCAATGAAATGCATTCCATTAAGTGGAAATTTATTTTTGTTCTTTATTCTAGTGACCAACTGAGCATTTATTCTGTTACATAGTGAGATCAGTGGCTCAGTAGTTGTGGCATTGAACCTCAAACTGAAAGGTCCATGGTTCGATACCCATCATGGGTATCTGTGTTGTGTCCATGGGCAAGGCACTTGATCCCAATTGCCCATGTGGGGCTATGGTTACACTGCGTTCTAAGTTGTATTGCATGTCGATGGTGCACTTGTCTTCAACCAATGCTAACCCTGCTTGTGCAGAGTTAGTACGTTGGGGAGTCTGACAGCTGCTTACCATTGCCGAGTGATTCTCTCCAGGCGTCACGCCTTCCTCCACCCATAAAACTGTCCGACGTGGGTTGACCTTGGCTGTCAAAAGTGTTGTTAAACCACAATAAAGAAAAGCATTGCAAAGCGATTCCCATCCCCCCCCCCCCCCCTGCAAACAAATATATTCAAAACCAATCTATTGAAATCTGCTTACTATTGTTAAAGTTATGCCATAAACAAGCTTAACACAATATTTATTTAACAAAGGGCAACAAGAGGCCTGCATCACCAAGCACTACTAATCCTCCACACCCCAATTGGGGAGCGGGAGTATAGGTGTTCTTTTTTTTTTCAGCGCAAAAAAATCGCTCTAAATCTGGGCAAAATTTGCCAGACAGGGATAGGGAGTGCAGGTGGGTCATAGGAGCCAAATGTTTTTTTCTGCATGTACTCACTCTAAATCCTTCAAAATGCATTTACAGGGCAAAGAAAAAAATTGCACCGGGGTGGGGGGGGGGGGGGACCAGGGGTGCAGGGCAATAACTCTGACAATTTTCATCAAATAATGGTGGTCCTTATCAAACTTGAGGGTAGACATTGTTCCCAAAGAGATATATACAAAAAATGAAAGTGTCAATGACACTGTAGCTCAGCTTGGCAAACTTGCAACTTGGTAAGTTATAAATGAAATGGCAAAATTGAAGATCATTGGTACCAATGTCATTTTTTTGGCCAGTGGCAACATTTTTTGACAGAAACCGAAGAAAATCGATAGCTCCCATCTAGAGGCTTCCCCAAATAAGCATGCCAGGTTTCAAAGCAATCCGATCATAAATGTGCCCTGCAGGGTGTATAAAAGGGAAATATTGTGGTCTGACTAGACTAAATTCTAAGAACGTTGGCCGTGGCAACATTTTTTGACGGAAATGGAAGAAAATTGATAGCTCCCATCTAGAGGTCACCGTAAATAAGCATACCAGGTTTCAAAGCAATCTAATCGAGAATGTGCCCTGTAGGGTGAGCCAAAGGGAAATATTGTGGTCTGACTAAACTAAGTTCTAAGAATGCTGGCTGTGGCAACATTTTTTGATGGAAATTGAAGAAAATCGATAGCTCCCATCTAGAGGTCACCCCAAACAAGCATGAAAGGTTTCAAAGCAATCCGATCATAAATGTGCCCTGTAGGGTGTGCCAAAGGGAAATATTGAGTCTTCTGACTAAACTAAGTTCTAAGAACATTGGCCGCGGCAACATTTTTTGACGGAAATTGAAGAAAATCGATAGCTCCCATCTAGAGGTCACCCTAAACAGGCATGCCAGGTTTCAAAGCAATCCGATCATAAATGTACCCTGTAGGGTGTGCCAAAGGGAAATATTGAGTCTTCTGACTAAACTAAGTTCTAAGAACGTTGGCCGCGGCAACATTTTTTGACAGAAATTGCAGAAAATCGATAGCTCCCATCTAGAGGTCTCCTCAAACAAGCATACCAGGTGTCAAAGCAATCTGATCATAAATGGGCCCTGTAGGGTGTGCCAAAGGAAAATATTGAGGTCTGACTAAACTAAGTTCTACGAACGTTGGCCGTGGCAACATTTTTTGCCGGAAATTGAAGAAAATCGATAGCTCCCATCTAGAGGTCACCCTAAATAAGCATACCAGTTTTCAAAGCAATCAAGTCATAAATGTGTCCTGTAGGGTGTGCCAAAGGGAAATATTGTGGTTTGACTAAAGTAAGTTCTAAGAATGTTGGCCGCGGCAACATTTTTTGACGGAAATTGAAGAAAATCGATAGCTCCCATCTAGAGGTCACCCCAAACAAGCATGCCAGGTTTCAAAGCAATCCGATCATAAATGTACCCTGTAGGGTGTGCCAAAGGGAAATATTGAGTCTTCTGACTAAACTAAGTTCTAAGAACGTTGGCCGCGGCAACATTTTTTGACAGAAATAGAAGAAAATCGATAGCACCCATCTAGAGGTCTCCCCAAACAAGCATACCAGGTTTCAAAGCAATCTGATCATAAATGTGCCCTGTAAGGTGTGCCAAAGGGAAATATTGAGGTCTGACTAAACTAAGTTCTAAGAATGTTGGGCGCGGCAACATTTTTTTTATGGAAATTGAAGAAAATCGATAGCTCCCATCTAGAGGTCACCCCAAACAAGCATGCCAGATTTCAAAGCAATCCAATTATAAGTGTGCCCTGTAGGGTGTGCCAAAGGGAAATATTGTGGTTTGACTAAACTAAGTTCTAAGAACGTTGGGCCCGGCAACATTTTTTGACAGAAATTGAAGAAAATCGATAGCTCCCATCTAGAGGTCACCCAAAACAAGCATGCCAAGTTTCAAAGTAATCTGATCATAAATGCGACCTGTGAGGTGTGCCAAAGGAAATTGTGGACGTACGTACTAACGTACTAACATACTAACGTATGTACGTACGTACGTCGACGGACAAGAAGTGATGGCAATAGCTCAGCTTGACTTTGTCAAGTTGAGCTAAAAAATTGATATTTACTTACTAGTGTTTAAGTTATTCAATAAACAAGCATTAGACGATATTTTTTAACAAAGGGCAATAACTCCCATACTTTTCATCGGATATCTGAAATTTTTTGAAAACATTTTTTACCAACTGCTCAAATTCGTTAAAGGTCGAGTTGAAGCTGAGTTGAAGAAGATGTGTGTTTGCACATTTTGATTACTTTATCATCAATGAAACAATAACCCACAGTATGATAGTGACCTTGGTATGACAATGGTACTCGATGGTTGAATATTGTCAAACAGCTTCTGGTTCTTAATGTGAACAATTAGACAATTACACCAATTTTTACTGCCTGTAATAACCATGTCCATGGCAAGCCTCCAACAGACAGATTGGGTGTGTTGTGGCAGGCATTTGGGCCAAAATGCTGCATTGGTATTTGGGCAAAGAAATATTACCCATGAGGGCTCGGAGTTGGAGCGATGACGCCTCTCTCTTGGGGGAATAGATTTGCACCAAAACTTGTAAAGTGTCATGTCTAGCTCGAATATCTTAACCAAATTTTTCCATCGCACACCTGTCTTGAGTTATTATAGTCTTATACTACTCAAATGTACTTGAGAAAATTCAAAATCTATGATCAAAATGTAAATGTACATGTATTGAGTCAAAGAAAAACTTCAAGTGAAACAGAACAAGAATTTAGTAATTTTATTTTTCGAAAGATGTGTTTCAAACTGATTTAGCTCTGGTCATCGAGCTCTGGTCACCTTTAACAAATGTAAAGACAGAAAACGACCAGTGCTATTCACAAAAATCACTATTCAATTTTCATTACTTTTTTTCATTTTGAGTATTGAACTCATTCCAAAAAAATGAAAAACATTAGTTATAGAAGAATTTTGTTTGCAAGTGTCGTCTGCATTTTGTGCTAGGTAAAGGGTTAAAAACACATATATTCATTTTCATCTACAACTCTATCTAATGTATAATTCTGTGTGAGTTGAATTTGTTTTTTTCCAAGTTTTAAGGTTTATTATGACATCATCACATGATAAAGTCATTCAAAGCAACCTCCCATAACCCAGTTTTCCTGAATGCTATGCCAGTACAACAAAATCCTACATTTTATCTGTGACAAATAGAATACTTTCTGCACAATGCACAAGTGGTACATGTTGGGGCAGAACAGAAGCATGTAATTTAAAATGCATGTCAACTTTCACAGTGCAGTGTGTACTGAGCCAAAAAAAAAGTACTATAGTGTGAGATTCACTTTTCGTTTTCCCTGTGTTTATTTGTGGGTGATTTATGATCACTTTCAGCACCTCTGGCTATATTGGAAGTCAAGTTCAGCCAATTGTTTAAAATTATGTTTCTCACTTTAGAGGAGTCCACCCTTCACACACTCTGAAAAATGAAAATCCTGGACTTTCAAAAACTTTCTGGGGACATTCCAAGATCTTCATGAAAATTTATTAACACATCTCTAACATTTGTATACATACATGTATCTGTTAACGATTCTTACCCATAAACATATATTTCACATAACCCCTGCACTTGAGAGTGATCCTTGGAAGCTGTCTTAGAGAGCTTCCCAAAGGTCATTGACATGTGCAGGTATTTTTTCAGTTGATAAAAAAAAATCCTTCCAATTACTCAACAAAAATACAAGAAAATTAAACACACACATGTAAAAAATCACAGTTAAACTGGTAGAGTGCTAAATTATTTTTAAACATGAGTATTTTTTATCAAGGATATCATGCTTTCAGCAAAGGGATCACTATTTTACCAGGATTTTGTTCATAACTGTTTTGTTACAATTTATTGGAGAATGCCACTTGGCACATTCCAATAAATTGCAACAAAACAATTTTGTATATATTTCATATGAAATGAGACAAATACATTTGTTTTTTGTTTTGTTTTTTTTTTGGGGGGGGGGGGGGAGGGGGGGGAGAGACTTTCCACGACTTCTCCGAGGAAAGTGGAATTTGCAAGCACTTTCAAGGGCCTTGAATTTTAGTTTTAAAATTCAGAACACTTCTGAGCTCTTTCAAGGACCCATATGAACTCTAAATCCAGGCATTGGTTACCAGATACCATTATACCAATGAAGAACTTGTGTGCGGCAGTGAGCAGGCACTGTTCAACATGTATCTCTCAGAGTTCTCATAATAAATTATTATGAGAACTCTGAGAGATACATGTTGAACAGTGCCTGCTCACTGCCGCACACAGATTATAAAGTAATCTCATTTCCTAACATGAACCAAGTACATTACCTAACAGGAACTCATTACCACAGTACAGTACATTGGAAGCAGGCTATTGCATGTACTAAATGACCAACAGAGTGAAGTCTCAATCAGCCAATAAGTGGCAAAAGCCAAGATTTACCCAATGGCCTTCAAAGTTGAAGCAAGAGATCTATTGGCTGAAACAAAGCTTCAGCATTTTATGCACTTAACAGAATCTGAAGGTTCTTGTCTGGGTGAAAACCCCATTCTACAAGTGTTTTCATGGAAATTCACTCTCAGTATACTGTACCTCCACTCTTATCAGAATAACCGAGCAATTGTACCTGTAGCATGTATGGACCCCCAATTAAAACAAGATCAACAAGCTAGTTTTGGTGGGTCGTTAACCCATATACCCTTAGATTAATTTTACATTTATTTTAATTTACATTTATAACAACTGTATATACATGTACGCTGCAAATGACTTAACAGTGTTTCTACATCATAGTTGGCTGCCTGTACAGGCAGCCAACAATGATGTAAAAACACAGTCAAAATAAATGCAGCCTACCAGTCAAGTTCTTAAGGAAGAATACCTTTGGGACAACTTTTCAATGAAATATGAGAGGGGCTATTTGTGGCTATCTTTGGACTTTGAGTTAAAGGGGATCGTAAGATGGAAAATGAATTGAAAACAAAATGAAATTTAAATGGAATTTTTTGTGTTGTGTTTGGTGGTTCTGACTGATTTGTTACTTGAAAGCTCAACTCCTTTTGGTTTAGGGGACTATTCTAAAATGGGGAAAACATTTTGTTATGTATCTTTGTTAAGGAAGTTCTGTTATGTAATACAGTGTTGGAAAGGCTCACAAGCACCTTTCCTACAGTGTAAATGTCCAGAAATGATTTGAAATATTGGACCCATAAGATCAACCTTGGTATTAACACAGGGTTAATACAGTGTACACTTCATAGACAATAAACTTTAGAGTACAAAGTTCATAAATTTTATTTTTATTTTAAATACTGCTTGTAAACAGGACTTACTTTATATAAAACAATAAAACATGAAAGATTTACAAAGCATATGACAGGCATAAAAAGGTACATATTTTAATGCATCACAGAACAGAACTGTGATAAAGTTCTTGTTGCCTCTGGATGTGAAGTTTATGTACGTACATGTATTTGAAGGCTTCACATTACATATGGACAGTGCACACTGATTCTTTACCAAAATTATTATGTCGGGCAAAAAGCAACATCTATTCTTCAATTAACCCTTTGTCAAATAATTGTAATAGAAGAGAAGACTTGCAAACTAATTTCTAGAACAACTAAAAATTTTCACTTACTGCCTCAAAAACATACTTGTAGCTTACCACCTCCTCACTGGAACAACCCCCCCCCCCCCCCCCCCCCCCCCCCACCAAAAAACAACCCAATGAGGGGCAATAAGCTATGTTTTTGGTGCACAAAGTGAAAAAATATAAATATGAATGCCGATTTTGTGAATACCACTTATCAGTTAAAGTCATTTTGTGACAAGTAGGTGAGGAGTTAATTTTAAAATTTCATTATCTAATCAAACACATACAGTACTGGGATCACATAAATGCAATGTTTCTTGATCAGATCCAGATCACTTTGTGACACATGTACTCAAGTGTGTTGAGATTTTATAACTGAAATATTACGAAATCAAGACCAAATTACGAAAAGTAAACAAAAATAGCTCCCCAGATTCAATGTTCTCGCAATTCATTCCGATAGCTTAGATTCTACAGTGCTATGGGGATAAAATGGAATTTAGTGTTCTCTGACTTTAACAATGAACTGCTGTGATGTAACACAAAAGGTATAGGAAGGGGCTCTCAGTCCTTTTCAACAGTGTATTACATGTATATTGCAGCATATTTAGAGGTTATAACTTGGTTAGTTTCATATCGGCCAAGATATCAAGCCAAGGTAACTTCATATCCACTCAGAACCCAAGGTCGATGGCAGATGTGAAGTTACCAAGGGCCGATATCTCAGCTGATATGAAACTAACCAAGTAACCACCTCTATGTTCATTAAATCAAAACAAATAATTATAAAATGTTCTCAGAGCTGTTATAGTTTTGTGACAGTGTTATTGTTTCTCATTCTTTTCACAAAGTCCGAAGTTTCCATTCTCCTAGTTTAGCTATCTGAATGGCAGGGCTTCCCCTATTGGGGAAGGCACAACATTCGGATACCTGAACTATTTCCTCTCTCACTTCAATGAATCTTTGCTTTCAACACTGAATATTGAGTTGCGTCGAATTTTCTGTACAACTCTCTTCTTCAATTCCTCAGCATAATTCTCACTCACTGCTGTTATTAATTCGTCATTCAAAAACTTCACTTCAAACCACTCCATTATATAATTCCTGTTTGTTCGACTGCAATTGATGAGAAACAATTTCATTGTAAACACATTGATTGTGCTTAGTTACAATGCATCAAGGGGAATAACTCTTGCTTCGTTCATATTGGCTGAGATTGGCATCACATCAGCCAAGTTCAGTCATACCATCAAAGCCATACCATCAAAGCCATGTTTAATAATGGACAATTCTGGGAAAGAAAATCCTATCTAATAAATAACATCAGATAACGAGATTACTGAAAGGAACAATTGAAATTGGCAGCAGTGTTCCAAAATGCTCATCCCAGTCTCTACATTACCACTATGTACAGTACTGTGATTTATTTATTTATTGGTATTTAAGGTCAATTACATATTCACAATGGCTAATCATGACCATGGCAGTTTTACGGGTGGAGGAAGTGGGAGTACCCGGAGAGAACCACTGAGCAATGACGAGCAGCTGCCAGCTCCCCAACATCGTAACTCCACACTGCAGCACAGGAAGGGTTAGACTGGTTGAAGACATGCACACCATCGACGTGCAGTACGCCTTAGTACACAGCGCCGTGCCCCCATGTGGACAACCGGGGTTAAGTGACTTGCCCAAGGACACAACACGGGAGTCCGAATCGATGGTTCAGACGGTCAGCCATCCGAAGACTAACCCGGCTCGACGTTGCTTAACTTCGATGATCTGACGAGAACCACAGAACTCTGATTACAAAAGCTGACAGAGAAATTTGACTGTATCACAACTGGATTATTTATGTGCACTCATATTTTCGGTGTTCTACAAGCCACAGCTTTCATTTTGATATATAATTTGTAAATATTTATTTTAAATTTAGGGAATTTCAAAGTAAATTGTTTTTCCTTGCTGAAAAAGCATTTTAAATTATCATCTGTGATGTTTTTCTTTACCTGTTGATTTTATTTTTAATTACTATGAAAATTAGCTTAAACATCATTCAATGCTTCCAAAGAAACTTCTTGTGATTACTTTTCGAAAGTTTTCAAAAAATTCAAGGAAGACAAAAAGTCACTTTTTATTGAAGACAAGGCAAATTTTTATCCATCCAAAGTTAATTCTCTGCCCAAGTCGCCTGGTCTCTGCTTATAAAAGTTACCTTATTTTGGGCTATTTTAATGTCTAATTTGTTCTGGTCTAGAAACCCCACACTGTGGGAGGTTTGGTTAATCCATTCTCCACATAATCCATCACACTGATAAATTCCCAAATTCCATTGCAGACTATATAAAATATACAAAAGCTGTTACAGTTGTTACACTTGAATGATGAACTTAGTCAAACAAGTATGTTCATGAATAGGCCTGGCATTCTCAAGAAGGGCAGGAGGGCTACCCTCGTAGAGCACTTGCAAATTTTTTTTTCAGGTCTATTTTTAGCCCTCCTGCATCTAGCCAATTAAACACATCACAAATTGTTTTGCAATACTACTTCTATTTTATGTGCACAATTTCTATGGCTCACTTTATCCACATGACAAAAAGGAATGTGTAATTTGCTCAAAAATAAAACTCAACTGCACCACTGGGCATCATGTTCAAACATTCTGTCACATTCATGGTACTGGTGGTATGTGACTCTCTGGAAATGCCGCCAGTTAGATGTAGAATATCTGAACACTGTTGGGGAAAGTACAATTCTACCTTAAGATGCTGTTCACATCTCCCTAGAAATACTGCTAGGGATAGATGTGGTCAATCTTGTTATTCTAAACTTACTGTATGAAGCAAGAAGACTTCCAGAAACATGTTGTTACCTGAGTTCCATTCTGTTCTATCTCCCAACTGGGAGATAGAACAGAATGGAACTCAAGTGACAATGTTTATCCTGGCAAGAGCATTTGTCCTCCTGGGAGGATTTACACAAAGGAGGGCAATTTTTAGCCCTCCTGAATTATTTATAATGCCAGGCCTGCACATAGGTATATGTATGAGCACACTTGTTTCACTTACTATTGAATATATTCAAGAGAACACTTGTATTTTTGTGTATCACAATTTCTCAAAACAATTGTCTAAATTAAAGTACTACTTCAAAGGTTTCCTGCTTATAATTAAATTATTAAACAAATTTTTTGAGTGCATGCATTGTATAAAGGCAAGATACTCCTCCCTGAAATGTGAGAACAGATACAATAAATACAGTTTTCACATAGTGTTATAGAGTTTTTTCTGCACTGGGTTGAAGACTTATTTTAGAAAACCAAGTCGAAGTTTCATACCAAATCATCACATATTTGAGATACCTTTTTTACATACATGTAATGTGTAATTTCATGAAATAAATTACTTCAAAAGCTCAAAAGAATAATTCAGTTCTATTTCCCAAACCAACTCACAAACAATGGTATGATCTTCCACAATCATAAAAGTAGGACAAAATGGTCCTCATGTTTTTTATTGTCAAATGACAAATTGCAAGATCCCTTGTAGTCATGCAAATGTTGGTAGTAAATAAAACATTAAATTGATGAACAAGAATTGTTTTTCTCCAAAAGTCAAAGTTAGGTATCAAAATGGCAGTCTTTGACCAATTTAAGTTGGTAAGTCTGTACGTTAAAAGTTTGCCATACCGCACTTTCTGATTTGCTGAAACTTCTGCACCGCATCAAACGAACCTGATGCATTTCACAATCTCACTACCCATATATTCACTGAAACCCTAGTTTAAATTCATTCAATTTGTCATGACCTCTACCTCAGGAATTTATTACACCTGTTATTTCAGTAATGGGCTGCTGTTTGAAGATAATTATATGATAAAAGGGGGCCATCTAACGATACATTGGTGAAAAAAAGCTTACTGTTACACAGTTTAGTGAAAAGCCTAGGGGGTAAATCAAGGGAGAAATCACTTCTCCTTCTACAGACTTTAGGAAGAAGTCAACTGAAAACAGGGAGAAGTGAGCCGAAAGAGAATGCATGAATGGACTTTTGCATGATTGCTCCATAATATAGTTTTCTCAAATGTAAAATTTTCAGAATAAATTGACCCCTGAAATTCAAATCTGCTGTCCACTTTTCTGTCCCATTGTGTGACAAGATGATATGCTTGAAGTTTCATGTTTTTTATCAAATCCTTGAACCTGAAAGGTCGCTTATTGAGGCCAGGATCATGATACGGCCTGAATTCATAAAACAGATAGTTACTCAGTGAATTTGTGTGGTAGATCAATAAAAATTTTCAATGTGTAGCCCAAAGGCTGCACACCGAAAACATTACTTCATCTTCCCCCAAGTAACAAATATCCACTCTACCACTTGATGGCCCTGAAGTGTCATGGAATATACCATCAGCTTCCAAAGGGTTAAATCTACAATGAATGCTTTTTTCTTTTTCAAAAAGTTTCAAAGCTGAGAAAAATAATGTTAAAAAAGAAATATTACACGAAAGGTGCCGGTATACCCCCATCAATATCAAGTTGAGGGATGGGGCTGTGTCCAGACAGACAGTATTTCTCAATGGAAAAGAGGCTTAACTCACATGTAGAATGTGTCAACAGCATATACATAACTTTATAATATGTGTCTGAAGGGGCATGTCATGTTGGATATCATATAAGATTTCATTAAGATCTGACTGCTATGAACAGAGGCACATGCAGGACAGACAAAAATACGTATCTCTCAATGGCACCATAACTTTATTTGAGTCTGGAAGGGCATCTCTGTAAGATTTCATTAAGATCTGACAACAGTTATCTAAGTCGCACTCCAGACGGACCAAAAATGTCTATCTCTAAATGGAAAAATAGAGAATAACTCATGACTGAGTGGAATGTGAGGACAACATACATGTAACTTGATGAGTGTGTGAAAGGGTATGTGATGCTGAATATCCATGGAAGATTTCATAAACATCTAACTATTATCAGCTGAGTTACAGTACGGCCGCCTTGGACTGGTCACTTCCCATGAGTGGGCATTATTTCATGGACGCAATATTAGATTCCAAACACTAATTATAGGAATAATCATCAAAAATTTAATTAATGAAGCACCAGGTACAACCCGGTGCTTCATTAATTAAAATTTTGCTGATGATGATTTTTATTACCTGCTAAAGCCATGCGTGGACATCACTGCCTATGCGTGGATTATGACCAGTCCACAGCAACTGTGCTGTATACATGTATATGGTAAGGACTCATACAAACATACCAACTATTTTTTGAAAAGTGTGGGCATAAAAAAAAATTCCTGGACTTTCTCTCGATGAACTCTGCAGAAGAAGAAATTTTACAATTCAAACGACTTGTCTGACAATTCAGCCTTTTTGTTTTCCAAACTTGACATGTATCTATTTGATCCTCAATGGGGCAAGATCGTCATGCTTTTTCCAACAAGGAATCAGAAGCTTGGATTTGAGAAAAAATATTTTTATGTTTTAATGGCTGAAACACTTCTTATCCTTCATAAGATTTTACACGGGATAAGAATTATCTGGGTGGAAACTCCACTCTGTTGGTGTTTAAGCCATTACCCAATGCAAACGATATCAATTATGTTATTTTCATAATTTTTTTTACAAATTTTCACTCTTTCAAAACATCTGAGCTCATTCCAATGAGATGTCACGACATTTTTGGAATTTTTTTTTTTCCCAACAGCTCATTTTGTGAATTACACAGGCAGATGTGGTCGATTTATTAGGTAAAGGGTTAAGGAATAATTCATTCTCCCCATACTGTAGGAAAGATCTATCAGTATGGTTATCCTTTTTTAATGTGTACTTGATAAAGATTGAAATACCCAAACAGATCACTCAGTGGAATACATGTAAACCCATGTAATTAGCTTGTTTCATAAACTGGTCACAAACTTTCTATGGCTTGAGGACAAACATATTATTCTGATATTTATTTATTGGTGTTTAAAGTCACATATTTCTGCACAAGGGTCAATAGTGAATGCAATATAGATATAAAGTCAAGTCAAGCAAACTGTTTACATCCGTGTTGCTCATCTTAGAGGACTTCCACCTCAGGCATTGGTGACCGGGATCTTATTTTAACCCTTTACCCAAAGAATCAGCCGCGTAATATGCAGATTCAGCAGCTGAAAAAATATTATTTTTCCGAAAAATTTCAACAAAATCATATCATGTGACCCCTCTTTGGAACGAGCTCCTTGAGCTCGTTCCAATGAGGGGTCACATGATATGGTTTTGTTGAAATTTATCAAAAAAAATTAAAAAATGCTATTCAAATTAATAAATTTTGATATTGTCTGCATTGAGTAAAGGGTTAACAGTCAAATAGAGCCTGTTTACCACAGTAAACAAACATTGATTTACTTCTCAGGGCTCTCATATGGAATTATTCTGACATATGCCAGGTTTAGCCCAGAATGTTTTGAGAAACAAACAATAAAAGCTTGCAGGCGTCCTCCAAGCCTCTCAAGTTGAGAAAATTTGGTGGCAAATGAATATAAACTGTCTGACTGGCACTGAACACTTGGACAGAACCATGATCATGGTAGAGAGTGAAGAAATGTGGGACGACAAAAACATTTCTGTCTCATTTTTTTTTTTGCTCAAAATACCAGTCTATGACACAATATCAGTCTATGACACTGATTTTCAAAAAAAAATTCACAAGAGAGCTTTCAGAAAATTAATACCATGGGTCGGTAAAATCAGGGAGTTAAGAAATGAGATTGTCAACCATCATATTTCCACCTGGCACTACACTGTTTTGAGAAATGTAATGTTGGGTGAATTTTTAAGTCGCAAGATTTGTCATTAACAAAAAATAGGTACATATACATGCAAATACACATTACTCAACACAGTTTGCTGCTGTTCTGTCAGATGCACATGTACACAACCAATTCCTCTGCAATAACTTAATTAGTATGTCATGTTGACATATTCAAAGAGGCATACATTGTAAACCCTGGAGAAATGTAACAAGTTTCCTAGATTCAGTTGTGGATACTGGTAGATCAGAGAAGAAAAAAGTGGTTACTGAAACAATACTTCTAGAGCAGAGAAGAAAAAGGAGTTTACTGAAACAATACTTCTAGAGCAGAGAAGAAAAAGGAGTTTACTGAAGCAATACTAAAAACAAAACTTAACTCTTTACCCAACGAATCGGCTGCATCCATCCTCATAATTTACAAATTAAGCATCTATAGAAAACAATATACATTGTATTTTTCAAAACATTTCAACAAAACCATATCATGTGACCTCTGAATGAAACGAAGTCATCGCACTTGTTCTAATGAGGGGGTCACCTGATGTTTTTGTCCAATTTTTTATTTTTTTATTTTAAACAATAATATTTAAAATAATAAATTTTGATATCATCTGCATGGGGTAAAAGGTTGAAACTGAGGAGAGTAGTCCTTTCAATGCACATGTTTTGAGTTTGAAACTAGACTGAAGCATGCCCTGCACAGCACATGGACACAGGAGGTTGAAGACCAAACAGTGATTTGTTACATGTGCTGAGTCTGTAAGACACATGATGTCTCTGTGAGTTCTACTAAGTACTTTAATTTACATATGTATTTCAAAATAAGTAAAATTGGACTATATTTAAGAAGCAAAATATCTCGAAGTCTGCTATACACATCCTTCAAATAAAAAAAAAAGTTTTAGCTTGAAACCGGAGATCCTGACAACAATATGCACACTTTTGGAATATGTATATGCACGCACACCTTTGGTATATGTAAAAATATCCTATAAAATAAATTGGTTCTAGCTTGAAAACTGTGGCAGGAATTAGGCTGACAAATCTTGAACCCTTCAGTGTATATTCGAAATTTTACAAACATTTTCTAAGTATAACAACCCGTAACATTGTGAGAAATTGAACAAAATCAAATTCCTGGCAATATGCACACCTTTGGTACTTGTATAAAAAAATAAAAAGGTTGTAGCTCCCCCCCCCCCCCCCCCCCCCCCAACTTTTAGTTGCAGGGGCATAAAAAATGAGTACATGTATATGTACGTGTACTTGAAAATGCAGAAACAAATATTAGTTTTCTTCCCACTGGATTGATGACCATACAAATTGTGTGCAAGAGGCAATTTGGTATTTATTCAGGTTTCTCACATGAACAGTCAAGGACCAAAAAAAATTCAAGCACTTTTCAAGGACATATCAGCATTTTCCAAAGATGTTTTTTTTTAAAATGTACATTTGGAATATAACCTTTTAGAAGCCTTACCTACTTTAATGAAAGTGTCAATGACACTGTAGCTTAACTTGTCTGTGTGTTGTGTTTGATGAAAAGGATAATGTTCAATGTTTATGAAAGGATTATGAAATAAGACAAGAATTGTGATAATTGGGAAAATATTAATTTCTGTTCCCTGTATGCTATGTTTTTAATAAAAATAATATGAGGTGTAGACTGTACTAAAGAAGTGAGGGGTGGGTTAATGTGGCCCTCACAGTTAATGTATGTCAACAAAAGTTACCAAGTTGCAGTGAAATTTTTCCAAAACGAGTCATCCTATCAAGTTACAATGAAATCCCTTCATAAACATGGCCTGTAGACTGTGCTCAAGGTTTTCAGGCTTCAGGCCTGTGTAGCCATCACGGTTGACCGATTGCAACTAAAAGGGGACGTCATCATCTCGACATTATACTGAGTTATTCTCCCAAGTTACAATGAAATCCCTTCACAAATACGATCTGTAGTCTGTACTAAAGTTTTTCGGGTTTTGGGCTCGGGCAGCCATCATGGTTGAATGATTGCGACCAAAAGGGGACGTTCTCATCTGGGCATTATCTTGTGTGATCCTGCAAAGTTACAATGAAATCCCTTCCAAAATATGACCTGTAGACTGTGCTAAAGGCTTTCGGGCTTCGGGCCCCTGTAGCCGTCACAGTTGACGAATCATGACCAAGAGGGGATGTCATCATCTAGGCATTATATGGAGTCAACCTAACAAGTTACAATGAAATCCTTCCATAAATACGACCTGTAGACTATGCTAAAGGTTTTCGGTCTGGGCTCGGGCAGCCATCACGGCTAAATGATCGCGACTAAAATGGGACGTTCTCATCTAGACATTATTTGGAGTCATCCTACCAAGTTACAATGAAATCCCTTCATAAATTTGACCTGTGGATTGTGCTAAAGGTTTTCGGGCTTCGGGCCCCTGCAGCCGTCAAAGTTTACCAATCGCGTCCAAAAGGGGACATTCTCATCTTGACATTATATGAAGTCAGCCTACCAAGTTACAATGAAATCCCTCCATAAATATGACCTGTAGACTGTCCTAAAGGTTTTTGGATTTTGGGCTTGGGCAGTCGTCACGGTTGACAGATCGTGACCAAATGGGGAAGTTCTCATCTAGACATCATACAGAGTCATCCTACCAAGTTACAATGACATCCCTCCATATTAAATATGACCTGCAGACTGTGCTAAAAGTTTTTAGGTTTCGGGCTTGGGTAGCCATCACGGTTGACAGATCATGACCAAAAGGGAACGTTCTCATCTAGACATTATACAGAAGCATCCTACCAAATTACAATGAAATCCCTTCATAAATACTACCTGTAGACTGTGCTAATGGTTCTGGGGTTTTGTGCTCGGGCAGCCATACTGCATGGTTGACCGATCGCAACCAAAAGGGAGACATTCTCATCTGGACATGACCCCAAACCTGCATATGAAATTTAGTGACGATCAGACAAGAACTACGGGGTGTAGTCTGTGCTAAAGGAAAATGTGAACAGACTTCCGCACACGTGATGGCAATAGCTTATCTTGACTTTGTCAAGTTAAGCAAAAAATGTCTTCTACCTCATCCTTCTAAATTCCAGGAAAACGGTGCTTCTAAAGTGCACTGTAAAAAATTATGGTGCTTACAAAATGACACACAGTTATATAATGCCTGAACTTTAATTCATCATTTTTGGTAAACATCGATTGTTCATTATTTATGCTTGTTTTTTTTTGTTTTTCAACAAAAAAAAGTGCAAAAGAGATGTTTCAATTGCTTGCTATCACACAGATAAAAATTATATAGGGCAAAATTCAAGGACTTTCCAGGAGTCTGATGGATTTTCAAGTACTTTTCAAGTACATTTTCTGAATTTTCAAAATTCAAGGAGTAAGACTGAAATTCAACGACTTTTCAAGAATGTGCACACCCTGTTATCTCTTAACCCTTTACCAAATGAACTGGTTGCATCCATCCACATAACATTCAAATTGAGCAGTTGGGAAAAAAAAATTTCAGAAAATTTCAAGAAACCCATTACCCCTCATTGCTATGAGCTCGTGGAGGGGGTCACATGATATGGTTTTCTCAAATATTTTTTGACAAAATAATATTTAAAATAATAAATTTTCATACCGTGTGCGATGGGTAATCTGCTAAGTCTATGTATTTACTTGAAATTTTCATAAAATCAAGTCACAGGTGCTGTAAAGCAGCCATGACTTGATTTGATGCACAATACAATAGCGTATGGCATCAAGAAATAGCTGATATGGTCACTACTCTAAAAGGAGTATATTTTGTTAACAAGAACCATAAACATACAGCAACTGGGTACATGTACAGTAACAAAGTATTTTGTGCTGGGCAGAAAAATCTTCCTGCAGCAGGCAAAGATTTAATTGCTTGATGAGAGAACATTTGCAACTGGTCCAAATAGAGATTTCTGGTTCCAACATCAATGTCTGCAGTTCATATTTATTTATTTACTGGTGTTTAAGCCATAAGGTCACATGTTTTTGCACAATGGCTAATCATGACCACAACATGAGTATCAACTCAAGACCAGGGGTGAGCATTAATAAGCCATGTTGCCCATTTTAGAGAGGGTTTGCACCCCCAAGCATTGGTAACTGGGTTCTATTTTACCAGTAAGGCCACACAAAGTGGATCTTCTGTTTCTCAGCCCATTATTTGTAAAATTGCATGCGGGCGAGCGGTTTTCTATTTTATTTTTTATTTCAGTAATTACTTCTTTGCCATCAAAAGTTCATGTTCTTAGTTCGAGTTTTAGGTCTCATAATCTACAGAATAGCATGGGTGGTGGTGTATTTCATCCCTTGAGTGCAAGAAAGCTTTGCAATGCTAAAGCATTGCAAAGCCTTCTTGCACTCAAGGGACAAATTCATAAATTTTTTTAACTTGGGTAAAATATCGGACATAAACCATTTAATTTTAATTTTTTTTAAGTTTACATTGGTTATAAAAAGAGAGCATGCGGCAGCCAAAAGGACCATGCGGGAGGGCCTGAGAAACAGATTTATTATTTTTATAGGCCTAAAATAGAGCCTGTTTTTCAGTTCATGGACCGTTGAGTAGACTGCCTGTTCCAAGCATAATTTTACTCACATGTGCACAGGCCAGGCATTCTTTAGGAGTGCAGGAGTGCAGCACACCTAGAGAAAATTGAGGAGGGCAATTTTTTGCACCTCTTGATTTTCTGGACTGGTTTGGGACTGCCTTTAAAATATATTATCATTTCGTCCCCTGAGTTCTAATGTATTCTCTGTACCAACTGGCACAGAGAACACATTGGAACTCAGGGGACGATTTGTCAATGTTGCATTGATTCGCAATAATTCATGACCCATTCTGTGTTGCATTTCGATACATTTTGAGTTTAGAAGACAGTCGCATAAGAATTGAATGGAACATTTGGAATAATGAGATGTGTGTGCCAATATTTCCACTATGTAGCTGAATGTAGTACAATTTTTCGTCACAATATTAATACCTTGAAGTGAATAAAACCAAAATAGCATACAAGTTTTTGCATTGAAAATTTCAGGTGCAATTGCACTCCTAAGCAATCTGAGGAGGGCAATTGTTTTGCACTCCTGCATTTTCTAGATTGCCAGGCCTGTGTGAATGTAATGTTTTTTTTATGGACTACAGTGTGAGGATACTGGTGGAAGCCTGTATATGAACCCTCTTGATGGCCAAGAACCAAATCAGTGATATCACTCTGTGTATACTCTGGGCAACCTTACATACCCAGGCAACATGTCTATGCAATGATGTACCATGTGTATAAAGCAGGGATCGAAAAAACTGGTAATGCAGTTATGTGCTGTAATAAAAAAAATGTTTAACATTACCAAAAACAGAAGAATGGTAACATGCCAGCACCATATATTTATCCACAAAATTTATAGATGTCTACTTGAACTTAAAATACCTATATGCACGAGACTTAAAGTTATGCTGTGCTGGAGAATCTCCCTAATTTTACATATGGAATCTTTTAAATGCGTTCTCATTCTCAAATGATAGCATCATTCAGACTGCTAAACAATCAAATAATTTACCTAATACACATGTAATATGAACAAAAATATAAGTTACAAAGGTGCAATGATAAATCCAAAATCAATTTTTGGTCGTCCAACAATTGGTCATCCAACAATCAACAGATTTTGGCATCACTGGCATACGTTTCAATCAACATTTTCACTTTTCATGTTCATACATCAGGGTAACTTATTTATTTATTGGTGTTTAAATTAATAAAGACACATATTTCTGCTCAATGACCAATCGTGACGGCAACATGGATATACATGTAAGGTCAAGTCCAGCCAATCGTTTATACCCACACTGCCCATTTTTGAGGACGTCCAACCCAGGCATTGGTTTCCTGGTTTTATTTTACCAGTAAAACATAGCTTGTTTATCACAGTAAACAAGCACTGCTTCACTTCCCAGGGTTCAGCACAGTAATTTTAATCTCCACTACCAACAATTAGTTTATATTACCAGGTAATAAAAAGTGGGATACCTTAGAATATTTTAAATTTCAAACTCTGCAACAACATTCAATGTTTTGTAATATGTACCAAATGGGTCAATGACTGCTTTTGTGCATCTAAAGATGCAATGCACATGAGTTATGTCTTACAACTCAATGCTAAGGAGGGCTATCAATTACGGCCATGGGATGCAGTAATGAGTTTCACAGTTATAGACAAATGCATATTAACTGGCGTCTTTGAATTGAATAAAAGTTCACTTTCGTCATATTAATCACATTGATAAAAGAAACTCTGAATAAAGGCTACCACATGTATTTGATTAACTGATAAAGTGATGGGAACAGAAAAATCAACTATTCTTTTCAAAAGATAATTGTCTGAAAACATTGTGGCTACATTAGTTACAAGGTTTACATGTATATAACTTGAATGACTACCAAACCAGAAGCTCAAGACAACCCACATTACAAAGGAACACATTGCAAAGGGATGCCAAAAATTTTCAGTAGCAAAATGGAAGTACATGCCCAATACTACCTCCCCAGTGTTGAAACTCTTGGTAAAAGACCTGTGTTATAACATATACAGCATTAGGAGGCTTATGGTCAAAACACTTACATATTTTCATTTGTTTGTAAACCTTTAAATTAATTCTGTAATACATGTGCAGATCCTGGCGATTATGTTGAATACAACAGTACAATGACTGATATTCTAAAGAACATTAAACATTGCACACAGTCAACTGAGATTGATGTGTTAATCTTATCTAGAAGGCAGAAAACATTAGTATTTAAAACAGGCCTTATATTTGTGTATACATGGATTTAGAGAGTTAATTATAGTGCAAGGTTTACCTGGGAAGCAGGTGATAACCCATATGTGTTGATTATGAATGATTTAACAACATGGTCTATATATAATGTTAACAGACAGACTGATCTAAAGATAACTCATTACATGCACTAATAAAAAACTTGCTGTTAAATGTAAACCCACAGCTAATATTACTTCTACTTCTGCATGTTTCAATATACTGTTTGTATTAAATATACATACATGGTGCACAAAATAAAACAAGTCCTCTCATTTCATGTACTGTAGTTGTTATTTTTAATCAAGGCAACTGAATTTTTGTGTTATTTGTGGTTGAATCAAACTACCAATTGAAAACACTCAGGAAAAGGTTAAACAAAATTTAAATTCCTTTGTCAGGGCGGGAGTCAACACATGATGTACTAGGGCCCTGTAATTATTCGAGTTTCAAATCATCCTCCCAATTTGATTCGATTTGTTACCGAATCACAGACAAACAATAGATTCGAATCGGTCTTGGTGAACAATGATCATGTCAATTGTATGAATTTTCTATCTAATATGACAGATCAGGAAAGTCGTGGGAAACCAGCAGCAATATATAACTCACCATATATAGAGGGTATCTTGCGTTTTCGAGTGGATACCGAAAATTATACAAATGGTTATTTTTCGTGAGAGCTCAAAAACACTAGATTTTCTTTTTATTATACGCTTTTTATAAGAATCTGATAATTCCGCTTGTTTCAACCATGAATTGATGCATGGAAGTAAACAGAGCATTGAATCATTGATACGCAGAAGTGATTTGATCAATACTCAGAACAGATAGAGTCTTGCGATCTGATTCTGTTGGCGGGTTTCTAGTCCAAACCACTGCCATAAAAAGCAAGAACACTGAATCTGGAAGTCGTGCATTTTTCTTGATTTAGTTTTGGTTTTGGAGTATGTTAGTTCAACTTGACCCAATGGCAGTCATTTTTGGTCAAGTCTTGGCTGCCAGTATACATTATGGCTGGATGTTTTTTTGTTTTTCCGGTTTGGTATTAGTTTTTATGGCAAACCAGAAAACCGAATCACAAGACCATTAGACCAAGCAAAAAACGTCCAAACAGTTTTTCCATGTTCATGCATAAACTGATCAAACTTTATTATTGGAAGGGAACTGGACTAGTGACCACTATGGACTCTCTTCACTAATGACTAATCTACCTGGAAAAGGGGCAAATACGTCTTCTCAATGTCACATTATTTTCCTCATTGACTCATCCACCAGACGAGTCAATAAGGGAGAAAATGTGACCATGAGAACACAACATAGTTTATATGAACCTCGATTTGTGTGTGTGTGTGTGTGTGGGGGGGGGGGGGGGGGGGGGTTCTGACTGAATAGGCTCACCAGCTGATTCCCTAGAATCTAAAGGGAAGTTAGGCTGAACCCAATAGAGACAGGGCTTTTGTGGTGAGTGGTGTCATACAAACTATGGCAGATTTTTCACAGTCAAGAACCCTGAAGTGTTTTATCACTTAGAAACACCAAACCGAAACTGAGGTTTTTTTGCCAAAACTGAACAGAAACTGAAAAATTTGTCCAAGCTCTAGTATACATTTAGGTTGCCAAGACTGGACTTGAAATAATAATTGAGATACAAGAGAACCTGACCTGTCATCACAAAATTTGAAAGTACATTTATGTCACTTGAATGCAAGGCACTTACAAGTAATCCTGATTGCACACATGGGGACATGGTGTCTCTGTGAACAAGGGTGCACTGCACGTCGATGGTGCACTTAACTTCAATCAATGCTAACTCTGCTTGTGTGGAATAGTCTATCTGGCAAAGGGGCAAATACGTCTTCTCATTTTTTACTTGACTTGTTAGCATGCTGGGGTGTCTGACAGTTGCTTGGCATTGCTCTGTGGTTCTCCTTGGGTACTCTGGTTTCCTCCATACATAAAACTGTCTGACCCTGGCTGTCAAAAGTGTCATGAAACCCCCCAAAAAATGATGTGACTTGAATGTTTTTAAGAGTCGGTGAAAAAACAAGCTGTTATTTGACAGCCAATAGCAACTTCGATATAAGTTAAAAGTCAAATGGATTTTTTTTTAAGTACAAGTATATTCAAAGTAATGTACTGAAAAGTGATTAAATCGTTTGTAAAATTAATTTTTCAATAAATGGTTCTTCTTGAAAAGAAAAATCACAATTGCTAAAAGAAAGGAAGAAAGAAACGAATTTGATACATTTTACTGGAATACACAAATTAACTTTCTGAACTGAGGTGTGGCAGTATTACACAAGGTGAAACATATGCCTTGATAACTTGGAAGATAATCTACATACCATATCAATAGACCAGGATGTTTTAATAACAGAGAGCACCATCTAGTAAAATGAATCCACTTTCACCAAGTGATAAAACTGCCAGCAAATAACAGAGTAGAAAAACCAGCATCATCCTACATACATGTCCAAAGTATACACAAAATTGCCAGCATTTCCTGCAGTGCCAATCAGTTCACCATGCTTTATTTAATTTTCCAGGGTTATTTATAAAAAAAAATGAAAGTGTCAATGACACTGTAGCTTAACTTGAAAGTGTGTTGTGTTTGATGAAAAGGATAATGTTCAATGTTTATGAAAGGATTACGAAATATGACAAGAATTGTGATAATTGGGATTATGTTAATTTCTGTTCCATGTATGCTATGTTTTCAATAAAAATAATTAGAGGTGTAGACTGAACTAAAGAATTGAGGGATCGGTTAATGTGACCCTCACATTTAATGTATGTCAACCAAAGTTACCAAGTTACAGTGAAATTACTCCAAAACAGGTCATCCTATCAGGTTACAATGAAATCCCTTCATCAATATGACCTGCAGACTGTGCTAAAGGTTTCTGGGCTTCGGGCCTGTGTAGCCATCATGGTTGACTGATCGCAACCAAAAGGGGACGTCCTCCTCTAGACATTATACTGAGTCATCCTCCTACCAAGTTACAATGAAATCCCTTCATAAGTACGACATGTAGTCTATGCTACAGGTTTTCGGGCTCCGGAAGCCATCACAGTTGAATGATTGCGACCAAAAGGGGACGTTCTCATCTAGACATTATCTGGAGTCATCCTACCTAGTTACAATGAAATCCTTTCATAAATACGATCTGTAGACTGTGATAAAGGTTTTCGGGCTTCAGGCCCATGTAGTCACCACAGTTAACCGATCAGGAACCAAAAGGGGACATTCTCATCTTGACATTATATTGAGTCATCCGACCAAGTTACAATGAAATCCCTCCATAAATACAACCTGTAGACCGTGCTAAAGGTTTTTCAGGTTGTGGGCTCGGGTAGCCGTCACGGTTGACAGATTGTGACTAAATGGGGAAGTTCTCATCTAGACATAATACGGAGTCATCCTACCGAGTTACAATGAAATCCATCCATATTAAATACGACCTGTAGACTGTGCTAAAAGTTTTTTGGTTTCGGGCTTGGGCAGCCATCACGGTTGACAGATCATGACCAAAAGGGGACGTTGTCATCCAGACATTATATGGAGTCATCCTACCAAGTTACAATGAAATCCCTCCATATTAAATACAACCTGTAGACTGTGCTGAAGGTTTTTTGGGTTTTGGGCTCGGGCAGCCATCACGGTTAACCGATCGCAACCAAAAGGGGGCGTTCTCATCGAGACATGACCTCAAACCTGCATATGAAATTTTATAATGATCAGACAAGAACTATGGGGTGTAGTCTATACTAAAGGAAAATGTAAACAGACTGACAGACTAACAGACTCAGACTTCCGCTCATGTGATGGCACTAGCTTATCTTGACTTTATCAAGTTAAGCTAAAAAAAATGACTTATTTTTATCAGTATCCAACAAAGTACATTGTAATTGGTTACAAAATCTTTAACCAGTTTTAAGTGATTTGCTGTGAGAAGCCCATATCTGGACTTTTTTTAAGAACAGAAGACTTGTGCATCTTATTATTATATTATTAATGTTATTTAGTAAGAAGTGACATTGTCTTACACATTATAAAAGAGTGCCCACGGGCACTCTCTCGTAAAGTTGTACCAAAATAATTATTGTCAACAGACTTTAGCTACATATGTAAGAAGCACTCTGCCAGTTTATGGCAACATCACTTGTTATGTGCTTTGTGGTCCATTTACATGCCTGGCTTCAACAGCAATTGTCAACTGATGTTAGCTAATTTTATGGCTGAAGGAATATGAAGTATGGTACTGAAGTACTTGCAAAAAACCACCTTCATGTTATAACGCCAATATATTATAAATTCAGTGACATGCACACTACATGGAGATACAATATACATGTATGGAGAACAAATGTCACTTCTGAAATACCACTACTGGATCATTACTCAGAGCCCACTCAGCCCAGTATAAAATTTTGGTACCGTATAGAGGGTATAAATCCCTTGACTTTTGTAGTCAATGCATATTTTCTCAGCTCAGCTATCTCATCAAAAGTATATGAAAAGGCTGAGAAGTCAAAAAATAACATATATATCTAAATTTTTTGGATTGCTTTTGTATAACCAGTACAATAAATCTAAATTTATTATTAAATATCTTTTTCTTTCTTGGCTTGGGAAAAACATCTACAATTACAGAAACAGGCACATTCTTTTTGAAAACAAAAGCCTTATCAAATACAATGTATGATATATACTCGCCCAAAAAAGAAAGTGTGCATTACAGAAATTGATCAAACTCCAATAAAGTAATTTCGTAGGTGTAAAGAGTGTTAACCTGTTCATGAATAAGTTATATTGAACACAGAAACAGCTTTCCTAATTAAAATTGCATTAACGTTAAATGACGTGCTGCACATTTGTGAAAAGGCATGTTTTGCACGTGGAGAGTCTGAAAATTCATGCAGCAGTGTGAATCCTTGGGTATTTAAACACTAAAGTAAGGACTTCCTATTGTTCACATTCAAACTTGCGCTGCTGTTAAAACAACTTCACATTAGCATGCCAAGATTGACAATGAATCAACGTCTCCTTGCCCTGGATATGATTAGAGCTGGCAGAACACACAGAGAAGTTGCCGAGCATTTGACCTGCCACCGTAACACTATAGACAGGCTAGTCCATCGACATGCACAACATGATGACGTTCGAGACCGACCCCGCTCCGGGAGCCCCCGAGTTACCACCCCTGCACAAGATCGGTATATCCGTGTCGTGCATCTCCGGAACCGGCAACAAACGGCAACGACGGCAGCCAGGAACATCCCTAACCTGAGACGGATACATCCTCAAACAGTAATCAACCACCTGAGAGAATACAGCTTACGTCCTTGAAGACCTGCAATTCGTCCGATTTTGACGTTACGTTACGCCATCGTCGTGCTCGACTGCAGTGGTGTAGACAACATCTCAGGTATCCCTTACACTGGTGGCGACGTGTTTTATTCACAGATGAATGTCGTTTCCATCTTTCATCATCAGATGGCTGCCAGAGAGTGTACAGACGTCGAAACGAACGCTACGCAGATCCATGTGTCGTGGAGCGAAACCGTTATGGGGGAGGGTCTCTCATGGTGTGGGGTGGCATTATTGCCCGTAACAGAACTGAGCTGGTCATTATTGATGGTAATCTCAATGCAGCCAGATATCGTGATGAAGTGCTTACACCTGTTGTTGTCCCATTTCTGCAACGTCACAGCCCCGGCGTCATTCTACAGCAGGACAACGACCAACCCCACGCAGCTCGTGTTGTTCAACAGTATCTGCAGCAACAACAAGTGGATGTTCTTCCCTGGCCCGCAAATTCGCCAGATATCTCACCCATTGAGCACATATGGGACGAAATGAAACGTCAGCTACGCCGGCTTCCCCATGCACCGTCAACGCTTGTGGAACTCCAAAGACAGCTTATCAGAATATGGAACAACATCCCACAACACTTCCATGCTAACTTGTTCGCTTCCATGAGGCGTAGATGCACAGCAGTAGTCGATGCAGACGGAGGTCATACCAGATATTGAGTGTGTGACTTTTGTGTTTGACCCTTAGTGTCTTTGACTCTCCATGGCACCAAGAGTATTCGTCGTAGCGTAATGAAATTTCTTGTGTTGATCACAAATTGATTCATCTGTGATTGAATAAAATTTCCATGAATGAAAAGTATATATATCTTTTTTCGTGTTATTTTTTAGCATGCACACTTTCTTTTTTGGGAGAGTATACATATATTATCAAGGTTTTTTCAAGATTTAAAGTGTATTTTTATGTCTCCAAATTACTTCCAATACATATTTGCTATAAGTTAATACTGTGGCACAGTTGTTATACAACCGGAGGGTGAATTTTGACTGAATCCTGAGTTGAGTTGTGACCTGGTCACAATACTATGTCCACTTTCTTCTCTGTTCTTGTAGAATCTCAACAAATGTAGAGTCTGCAACACATGTAAGGAGTTCAGTTTAGCCAATCATTTATAATTTTATAATTATACATCATGACGCTTTCAGTCTTTTCATTCATCACACTTGGGTTAGCATCTCAATTTCATGAATACATGTACAGGTCCCACCAGCTCAGTAGGTAACTTGTAAATGTTGACCAATCTGGAGGACTTCACACCCAGGAGTTAGTTACTGGGTCCTTTTACTCAGGTAAGCAGGTGCTGTTTCACTTCCTGTTTGCACAGGAAAACCAGAGCCCCAAAGCAGAATTTATTCACCTACGATGCTGTATAACAGATGCACTTATACAACTACATGTATGATTCAGATAATCAGGAAGATAAATGTTGGAAAAATCAGGGAAACACTAGAAACAGAGTATGGTATATGTTTCTATTCAAGTGTGGTCTGCCTGAACAGACAAGTGACACTTGGCTAGAAACAACTCGTCCCGAGTTCCGATGTGTTCTATGTGCCTACTGGCACATAGAACACATTGGAACTCAGGGCAGTCAAATCATAGGCCCCAAATATGTTTTCATGTTCACTAAATTATCCCCAGAGGGTGAATTAGCTGAAACATTAATGATTGGGCTAATTTATCCTCTGGGTACCTCTTTTTATTTAGGCCAGAGACCTAAAATCAGATTAGGTTCACAGAGGGTAAATTTAGTGATGCTGTGGAGGTTTGCATCATAGCATCACCAAATTCACCCTCATTCTACAGATGAGTCTGCTTATTTCCAGGTTCGACAGCGACTGAGTGACAATTTGGTCAAAATTCTCCCTACTTTCCTCCCAACAATACTGTAAAATGTTGCTTGTTGAAAAAGAAAATATAAGAACATTAAACTTCAGATGCGATTTATGTTTGTTTTTCTTGATTCACTCTTGATTTCTTGAAAATCTGATTTCTGAAATCTCAACCCACTTGAGCAATTTTGTTGTGAGCCAAACATGATCTAATCAAGAAAGACAACTTTGCAGTCATAGATGCACAGTACTGTATCTCTTCTCTTCACCTGGTCAGTCAGTGAAAGAAATGCATGTTCAGCCCAAATTCAACTCTATGCAACCTTTCCACCAGAGAAGTGTTTATTCAATGGGAATGGGAAATGAATGGTAAGAATATTTTTTAACCAAACGTAAGATACATGTATATCATGGACACTTGTACCAGGCTTGTCATTTTGAAAATTGCAGGAGGGCCATTATGGTTCACCTCAAATCACCCCCAGGAGGGCCATTTTGGGTTCACCTAAAATGACTCGAGGAGGGTCATTTATGATTTGCTGGGACCATTTTGTTTCAGCCTGATGGGTAGACAACTAGGCCCGTAACGATACACCGATGCATCGTGATACACTCTCCCCGAGATACGCGCATCGGTTGGGAAGTGCCGTATCGTGGAATCGCAATGCAGTTAGATTGGTAATGGTCGCTTGATTAAATGCTTACATACACGACAGTCTATCACTTCTTATATACCATACTGACTTGTGTTGAAGTCCAGGGGTTATTTGCAGCGGATAAATAGCAAAGTGTGTGTGGGGGGGGGGGGGAGCTTCGGGACGAGTAATAGTGCTTGCAAGTCGCGTTTGGATGCGACGGAAATTGGCGATATAAGAGAAGTCAGTATCCACTGGCACTGGGTATGTTACGTTTCTTTGGAAACCGCCTACCAATTTGTAGAATTTGCTTTAAAAATTCTCATAATTATCTTGCACATACGTTTCACTTCAGATTTTGGGTTTTAATACTCAATTTAATGAATAAAACAAACAGAAAACCCTGCGGTGTTGTTTTCATATTTTTTTGTACAGGTTACTCTCGAAGCCAGAAATGGACGTATGTCAATCAACACTGTAAACCACCCGCTTGAAAACAGACAAACATAGTCTGTTTAAAAATAGCTGTTTTTTTTTAAATATGTACATTTATTATGAATAAAACAAAAATATAGCTTCACACACAATCAATAAAAGAATCATATTATGAACTTGAAGACCAGATAAAATTTGGCACAGCAGAATATGAATAACAAAATAGTTTCCTCCCTTGGCAAAATTCGAAAAATTGATTTTACATTGAAAGTCATAACTTCACATGCTGCAGAGCATGATGAAATGATAAATCAGCATGTTTTATTGAACCAATAAGTCATAAATCATATCCCTGGTTATATCAGGCCACGAAATTTCATGTGAACGATCGTTTCATTCGCGGGATGGTTACGCAAATCCAAAAACCCGTGAACGATGTTTTGTTCACGCAAACAATATGACATGAACAAAATTTTTGAGTCTGAATTTTTTGTTGTTCATTGATGTGTCAGTGTGCCGTGGTACCCTGATCGCCAGATAAGAAATGCAATGAATGAGTATGAAGTAGAAGCGGTAGTTTGTCCTGTTGCTTGAACTTATATAGTACTGTATTTTACACGTGCGATTCTAAACACAACATTTCAACATTTATTTTCACGGACATTATGTAAGTATAGTAACTGACAGAACGAAAGCATGAAACATATCAACCATTGTGGGTTTTTCCATGGTTGTGTTTTATTTGATTCAGAGTGCTTTCCCCCTCATTATTACTGCGTGCGAATTCACCCCAGTTTTTTTTCATATCTTATGGATCAAACAAAGGGATGTAGAGGTTGAGATTGAAGACATTAATTTTAAAATTTGGACTTCAATAGTATTTGCAGTGGCGTTGATATGGAAATGCAGAAAAATATTCAAGGAAAAACTTGATCTAACGTTAAACATTTATGTGGGCGGAAATGGCATGGGCCTGGAACACCCATGGTTGTTTCACTAATAGACTTCAATTTTTTGGTAAACACGCATGCACTGGTGTTTGCTTTATCATTATGGATGCAAGACTCCACCACTGGGACTCAGCCCCAGTCCTGAGGACTTGCATCCATTGATGTTTGTCAGCGAAAGAATCTTATACTGACTCCAGCCTTCCTTTGCTGACATTGACAACACCATCCACTGGTATTGTCTACGTCAGCAAAGGAAGGCTCGAGTCACATGCAATATTCATTGATTGCGGAATGGCTTCTACGTCAGTATTCATTATTGCTCTAATTTATTACAATGAATACTAGTCCCTTTAAATATTTTGTTTCTTGATGGTTTTATCATATTGGTACAAGCGAACACCTGTACAACTTGTCAACCACTGTATATTTCATCTCATATCTTGTTTCAATCACGTAACCTTTTGCGTAACCAATTGGTTGCGCAAAAATAATTAACGTGAACAAAAAAATGGGTTACACAAGCCTAAAACATGCGAACGAAAAATGGGTTCCGTAAATTTTTGAAATTTCGTGGCCTGTTATATTGTTATATAATTCTCAAATACCAGAGTTGTAATTATTTTTTATTTTTAATTACCACTTTCTCATTAATTTCTGAACATCCGTTTTTCACAATGAGTTGTGCACGCTTGAAGGTGGCAGTGTTTTTTCACAATGAGTTGTGCACCGCTCGAAAGTGGCAGTATTCAATCAGTATCTTTCTGATGATATTCAACCACTGTGAAAACTATATGTTGTGGGCATGTTTCAAACAACTATTGACAGCAGCCTGCACACTCATTTGAAACAAGTGACAGCTTCCAAAACGAGGTCAACAAAAAAATAAACAAGTCAATTTTGCTTGGGATATATAATTGTTTAATAAAGATTTATTACACTGAAGACAGACATAATGTATTACACAAAAGACGAATTTAACAACATAAAAATCTCAACTCCAAAAAATATACATAATACAGTATTACAGTTCTATTTGGTAAGTACAGTGTTGCAACAAGGCACCTGTTTTTCCATTTGATGCCTGTAAATTTGACGTCTTGTCTCATGCAACTTTCGTCCAAGTTGAAACTTGGGGGTGGGCTTTGACTCGAGTTGGGCACCCTGGTTCACAAATCTGAAGAAAGGGGGGGTGGGCTTCGGCACGAGTATGGGCTTCGACACGAGTCAGACTCAGTCAGTACAGTAATAAAATTCATTGAAGTTGAACAAGCTTTGCCTGGAAATAAAATTAATTAAATTCCCCAAATCCCTGATTCCCTGTGTGTATTTAAACATTGATTGTATTCTTATATTCTGACAGGGTTACACACTGTGTAACCCTGTCTGAATATAAGAATGCAATCAATATTTAAATTTTTAAGTAATGAAAAATGTTCAGAACCCCACTCCCTCAGTCTCCCTGAAACCCACTGGCTGAGAATGAGTGACCCTATAGAAGTTCAAGTCATACAAGATCACCCATTCTCAATCATTGCAGTTCAGGGGGTTATACTGAAGTGACAGGTGCACTGGTGCAGTGTATATATAGAAACTGAATCAAGATAGTTTGAAGATACGTATCGTATCGCGGGCAAAATATAGAGATACGAATCGTATCGTGGCCAAAGCGTGTCGTTACGGGTCTATAGACAACTAATATCATTTTAAGGTACATGGTTTGTGTAATTGTGTTTGTGTAATTATGATGTACGTCATCACGTAATGTATAGATGCAGGCTTGAATATTTGGACGCAAGATACCAGGTTACCCATGACACTGTTGGTGAGTGTTATAGTTACATGTATCTTGCATGTAAATAACCAAGCCCATATCTATACAATACATGATGACTAAAAAAACCTAATACATTGTGCTCACTGCCAGATGCCGATATCTTGGGACAAATCAATCAGATTTCGTCCCAGTTATGATTCGCGTGTGACACAAGAGTTGTTTCAGTCTGATGTACAATGTAATAACTAATTACAACTTTGGAATTGGTAGACCTCCCGCTCATACTACAAACTTCACAAACTGCGCTTTGTTACATTACCTCCTTCAATCTGCGAAAATTGTCATTTGAGGTGGTCGATTTTGAGGTGCCTTCAACTGAATTAATGGCCCGCAGAAATCGGGGTTAGACAGACGTTTACCGTCCACAGAATTTTGAACTCAGGCGGGTGACTGTGGCCCGGGTCGATCGCCATCTCAAAATGTTGCACCATAAATGAAAATGTCAATGACACTGTAGCTTAACTTGTCTGTGTGTTGTGTTTGATGAAAAGGATAATGTTCAATGTTTATGAAAGGATTGTGAAATAAGACAAGAATTGTGATAATTGGGAATATGTTAATTTCTGTTCCCTGTATGCTATGTTTTTAATAAAAAATAATATGAGGTGTACACTGCACTAAAGGGCAGAGGGGTGGGTTAATATGACCTCACAGTTAATGTATGTGGCCCTCACAGTTAACGTATGTCAACGAAAGTTACCAAGTTACAGTGAAATTATTCCAAAACGAGTCATCCTATCAAGTTACATTGAAATCCCTTCATAAATATGGCCTGTAGACTGTGCTGAAGGTTTTTGGGCTTCAGGCCTGTGTGGCCATGACAGTTGCCCAATCACATCCAAAAGGGGACATTCTCATCTAGACATTATATGAAGTCAACCTACCAAGTTACAATGAAATCTCTCCATAAATATGACCTGTAGACTGTGTTAAAGGTATTCAGGCTTCGGGCTCGGACAGCCATAATGGTTGAATGACCACAACGAAAAGGGGACATTCTCATCTGGAGTGATCCTACGAAGTTACAATGAAATCCCTTCATAAATATGATCTGCAGACTGTGCTCAAGGTTTTCGGGCTTCGGGCACCTGTAGCCATCACAGTTGACCAATCACGACCAAAAGGGGATGTCATCATCTAGGCATTATATGGAGTCAACCTAACAGGTTACAATGAAATCCTTCTATAAATATAATCTTTTGCCTATGCTAAAGGTTTTTGGGCTCGGGCATCCATCAAGGCTGAATGATCACGGTCAAAATGGGACGTTCTCATCTAGACATTATTTGGAGTCATCCTACCAAGTTACAATGAAATCCCTTCATAAATATGACCTGTAGACAGTGCAAAAGGTTTTCGGGCTTCAGGCACCTTTAGCCGTCAAAGTTGCCCAATCATGTCCAAAAGGGGATGTTCTCATCTAGACATTATATGAAGTCAACCTACCAAGTTACAATGAAATCCCTTCATAAATATGACCTGTAGACTGTGCTTAAGGTTTTCGGGCTTCGGGCTCGGGCAGCCATCATGGTTGAATGATCACAACCAAAGGGGACAATCTCATCTGGGCATCATCTGGAGTGATCCTGTGAAGTTACAATGAAATCCCTTCATAAATATGACCTGTAGACTGTGCTCAAGGTTTTCGGGCTTCGGGCACCTGTAGCCATCACAGTTGACCAATCACGACCAAAAGGGGAGGTCATCATCTAGGCATTATATGGAGTCAACCTTACAGGTTACAATGAAATCCTTCTATAAATATAACCTTTTGCCTATGCTAAAGGTTTTTGGGCTCGGGCACCCATCAAGGCTGCATGATCGCGATCAAAATGGGACATTCTCATCTAGACATTATTTGGAGTCATCCTACCAAGTTACAATGAAATCCCTTCATAAATATGACCTCTAGACTGTGCTAAAAGTTTTCAGGCTTTGGGCCCCTGTAGCCATCACAGTTGCCCAATCATGCCCAAAAGGTGACTTTCTCATCTAGACATTGTATGAAGTCAACCCACCAAGTTACAATGAAATTCCTCAATAAATATGACCTGTAGACTGTGGTAAAGGTTTTCGGGTTTTGGGCTCGGGCAGTCGTCACGGTTGGCAGATCATGCCCAAATGGGGAAATTCTCATCTAGACATCATAAGGAGTCATCCTACCAAGTTACAATGAAATCCCTCCACATTAAACATGACCTGCAGACTGTGCTAAAAGTTTTTGGGTTTTGGGCTTGGGCAGCCATCACGGTTGATAGATCATGCCCAAAACGGGACGTTCTCATCTAGGCATTATACAGAGGCATCCTACCAAGTTACAATGAAATCCCTTCATAAATACGTCCTGTAGACTGTGCTAATGGTTTTCGGGTTTTGGGCTCGGGCAGCCATACCGGTTGCCCGATCGCGACCAAAAGGGGACGTTCTCATCTAGACATGACCCCAAACCTGCATATGAAATTTCGTGACGAACAGACAAGAACTGCGGGGTGTAGCCCGTGCTAAAGGAAAATGTGAACAGACGTCACAGACTCACAGACTAACAGACTTCCGCACGTCTGATGGCAATAGCTTATCTTGACTATGTCAAGTTAAGCTAAAAATTAGGAATATTTTTTGTTCCTCAATCTGCAACTTGATTGAACGAGTACAGTAAATAAATTCTGTTTCATGTCTTGCCATATAGTTCACATGGACTTCAGCCCCAAAGATAAGCATGTCTGAATCACAAGGGTACATGTATCCACATAAATAATGGTAAGAAGTCAGTTTTATTAGCAGAAAATACTAATAGCATCATCAACACTTCACCATAGTGTGTGGGTTATCATACAGAAACCAATCACTAAGAAATTCACCTCATCCATTAAAATAATTACTGGCAGATGGTTCTGTGTATAGAAGAGAAAAACAGAGACTTGAATATTTCACCAGATAACAAATTAAATTATAAAAAAAATGTTATTTTTACACTGGCACACTGCAAGAGAGATTGGAAAGATTGCCAAAATTTATATCCATGTAACATTTTATGATTTTTTGTTCCCAAATTTCAAAATTTTTTATCTTCATGAAGATGTACAATGACAACAGAACACAGACTGTGAGGTTGGCATTTATTTATTTGGGGGGTTTAACGACACTTTTGACAGCCAGGGTCACCTCGTGCCAGGCAGTTTTACGGGTGGAGGAAGCTGGAGTACCCGGAGAGAACCGCCAAGCAACAGTCAGGCTCCTCAACATACTAAGTCCACAAAAGCCATGTCAGCATTGGGTAAAGACAAATGCACAAACGATGTGCAGTACGCCAAAGAACACAACGTCACCATACCCCCACATGGGCAATAGGGGTGAACTGTCTTGCCCAAGGATACAACATGGTTACAGCAGGTGGATTTGAACTGAGGACGTCTCGGCTTGCAGCCTGCACTCTACCTACTGAGCAACTGTGCCCCATGACGTTGGCAGGTTTACAGAAACAAGAGGCCCCAGGGGGCCTGAGGGCACTCACCTGACACTGACATAGTCATATCACTAAAATATCAAGGGATTCTGCCTTTTTGGTTATTAACATTTTTTTTTCAACATAAATATTGTTTTTGAATCTCACCCCCCAAAGGATGCTGCATGCTAAATATCAAAACATTCCAACTGCTGAATCTAAAGAAGATTTTTAAAGAAAAATTCCTCATATTGACCTAAGTTATAATTTGGGGAGCCCAAATATGAACCTAGGGACTTGGCTTTAACAAACTTGAATCCCCCCCCCCCCCCCCCCCACCCTCCCCCAGGATGCTGCACACCAAATATCAAAACATTCCGACTGCTGGATCTGAAGAAGATTTTTTAAGAAAATTCCTCATTTTGAACTAAGTTATAATTCGGGCTCCCACAGTGAGCCCAAATATGAACCCAGGGACTTGGCTTGAACAAACTTGAATCTCACCCCCCTAAGCATGCTGCATACCAAATATCAAAAGATTCTGATTGGTAATCTGAAGAAGATTTTTAAAGAATATTCTTCATACTGCACTAATTTAAACATTTGGGCTCCCGTAGAGAGCCTAAATATGGACCCAGGGATTTGATTTCAATAAATATGTGAAACAATCTTCCAAAGATGTTATATGTGAAATCTGAAAGCTTTTGGAGCAGTGGTTTGGGAGAAAAGTAGTCTTAAATGTTTTTCCCATTACCCACAGTGTTAAAAAAATGCTGACTCAGCACTTTTTCAAAGTCCCAAAAAAGTACTCCATGATAAAACCGATAGCAATTTTTTTTTACCATTCCGTTCTGTTGGTCCTAAGGAAGCTTCACACCAAATAAGAATTCTCAGTGCCGTGTAGTTTTGGAGATATGTGCGTTTTAATTTTTTTCTATTTTTAGCTCCTGCGGTTCCCATGGGGTGACGGGAAAAGAAATTTGGACATAAATTAAATACTTATGACCCAATAAGCCCTCATATCAAATTTTGTTCAAATCTGCCTCTCGGTTTGGAAAATAGAAATTTTGGGCAGGGCAAAAATTCTTGCCCCTCCCATAACGAAGGCAAATATAGCTCCTCGAACTTCTCTTGAACAAATCTGAGTCTAAACCTCAAAAGGAAGCTGCACACCAAATATCAAGTCTCTGCTACTGCTGGTTTATGAGAAGAAGATTTTTTAACATTAAAGCACACATTTTGGGTGTGGCCCTACCGAGGGGCGAGACAACTTGCGATGTCATAATATCAATTAAACTGGTTCAGTGGTTTGGGAGGAGAAGACGCAAACGCAGCGGTTTGAGACGATGGACGACAGACGGTGTGATCACTATAGCTCTCCTGACTGAAAGTCAGGTTTGCTAAAAAGTGTTGTGGTGCTTTTCTGCCTTCTGTGTTTTTGCTACAATGTGCGCTAGACATGCAGGCTATTCAGGTCTTAACAGCATTTAATAAATAGCAATGACTAACAAACGATCTTGCTTCAGCACGATCGTACGTTAGTTGTTGCTATTTTATTGGTAAAAGAAACAGCATGTCACTCTATTCATACATGTCGAGTTTGTCAGGCCTCAAAATAAGGATTTTTTTCGTAACCTGTTTATAGTTATATAATTTAACAGTTGTAACCGGTTTCCGGGTTACGATAGGTTACATCAGTGTCAACTGATCGTAGCCTGTGGTAACCCATTTCTAACCATAGCTTTTATGGATATGCTATGACTATTAAATGGGAGCGCGGTGGCTCAGTAGGTAGAGGTGCAGGCTGCAAGCCGAGAGGTCCTCGGTTCGAATCCCGGCTGCGGCAACCGCGTTGTGTCCTTGGGCAAGACACTTCATCCCCATTGCCCGCGTGGGGGCACGATGACGCCGTGTACTAAGGCGTACTGCACGTCGATGGTACGCATGTCTTCAACCAATCTAACCCTGTCTGTGCTGCAGTGCGGAGTTACGATGTTGGGGAGCTGGCAGCTGCTCGTCGTTGCTTGGTGGTTCTCTCCGGGTACTCCGGCTTCCTCCACCCTTAAAACTGTCACGGTCATGATTAGCCATTGTGCATAAATATATGACCTTAAACATCAAAAAATAAATAATAAATATATGACTATTAAATTGATTCGCAGTTTTAGACCAAGGTTATTTAATTTTAAGTTTTTTGTTAACCAACCCATTTCGTTTTATTTTCGACACGAAATGCCCTGCTGTGCACAATTCTTCATCACTGGCACATAAATTCATGGCTGATGCTGCCCTCACAATTCAGAAATTTCCCCTCCGTAAACAGTGTCAGGGGTTTAACATTGACTACAGCATTATTTATTTATTTATTTATTGGTGTTTAAGGTCACATATTTTTGCACAATGGCTAATCATGACCACAACATGAGTATCAACTCAAGACCAGGGGTGAGCGTTAATAAGCCATGTTGCCCATTTTAGAGAGGGTTTACACCTCCCAAGCATTGGTGACTGGGTCCTATTTTACCAGCAAAGCAGAGCTTGTTTACCGCAGTGAACAGGCACTGCATAACTTCCCGGGGTTCCCGCAGGGACACTGCAGCATTATAATGCAGTTCAACATGCATTCGTTTTTATCACTGACACACTAAAAAAGACAGTAAGTTTGCTAACCTTGATTTACTTATTCCCTCGAATCAATCCATGTCACTCGTTTGAGGCTAAAATTTCAAAGTTTCAGATCACAGTTTGCACTGTATACATGCACAGTTGTTGTATTTATGTTGGTTTTCCTGGATGTGCCCAACAACTGGGGAGGTGTATGCCACAAACTTGTCTCTGGAGGAGCTATGGTATGAAAAACCAATGAGACTGAATGAGTCGTTGACTGTCCCTCGCCCCTCCCCCCCCCCCCCCCCCCCCCCCCCACTCCCATAATATAAGTTGACGAGTCCGGATACAGATACTTTGAACTTGAACAGGTTTAATTCGAGCATATGGTGAATTGTTTATACCTCATCCGGTTTTTAGATTCATAATGGGCATTAAATGTCAAAAATATAGATTTCACCTTAAGCATGGACGGGAATCCACTTGGGTTACTGTATTTTCATTTTATCGGAAATTACAGGAATTTGATTCCTGTCGAAAAACGAGCCTTGGGTCATTTCTGAGTAAATAATCCACTACGTTTGAGCGTCATTATTATCCATAAAAGTTTCCATTTACCAGTGAAAACAGATCACGAACAGAGGGCAGGTTGTGCATATTTGAATCACCTAACCTCCATGTAACCTGAACAACCGTTCGTGACTTATTTCGAGGCCTGGTTAGTCGCGAAAGATTGTCTAGTCTGACAGCAAGACATGCAGTATTAGGAATTTAATTTATGTTAAGATTATTTTGTTTTAACCTGTAGTTCGTTTGCGTATTTTACAATTGACGTAAGTTCCACATTACCTAAACGATCATCTGTGTTGTTATTTCTAGACCTGTACAGACAAAGTGGGATTGGCCAATTACATGTACATGTAGGTGCCCAGTAGGTGGACACGTACTGATACCCAACGAGGCAAGTCCAGTGAAAATTCAAAGTCAAAAGATCAAATAAGTAAATGAATTTGATTTCATACATGTATTTAAGCATGCACTGTGTCTAGGGCTGCAACGATTAATCGTGATGCACTTGAACAGGGATACATTGCTCACGATTCAATATGTATCGTTGTTCACTATGTATCACCATACAATAAATATAAATATTATCATGCAAAATAACTTCTTGGATTTTGAAAACTAGTTCAGAGAAACCCTGTTTTAGACCCCAAATAGTGATAGTGATAAATAATTTGGAGAATGAAGTCCCCAGAGGGTGAATATGATGATGCAATCCCATACAGTGGGCCAATTTATCCTCTTTCTGTTCAGTTTTGAGACCCTGATTCAGATTGAGGTTCACAGAGGGTAAATTTAGTGATGCTACCAGGCTATGCAGGGTAGCATCACTAAATTCACCCTTTGGGGACCTCATTTTGCAGATGACAGTTTGCTTATTTTCAAGCTTGATTGTAGTAAATATTTATTTGATTAATACAGTTAAAACTAGAAGTAGGGCTGGGCGATATTTCGGTATACCGGTAAATACCGGTATTGAAATCGGTACCAGTTAAATATCGTCTATTTTTTGGCAATACCGGTATATCGTCTGTAACGATATTGGTTTGGGTCTCATGATAATAAAATTTCAACATGTGTTTTTTCGTTAAATCGCACAGAAAGTTGCTTTGAAAATACAGGAAGTTTATCTTTCCTTATTTCGTGAACAAATGATAAACAGCGAGAGATGATGAGAGTAACGTTCTATCTCGTTTATCGTCACCGACATGCAAGCATTCATGGAGAAATTATGAAATAACAAGAGGCCCCACGGGGCCTGAAGCGCTCATCTTGTACAGAACACAATTTAAACAGAGTCCAAGAATGAGTCTACATTAAGCAAGCCATCTCCATAGGCTACACTGTCAATCCTTGAGTCCCTCAGGAGTGACAAAAATAATCTGGGCATCATGCCTTTTCTTCAGTTGATCATAAGTAAAATGTAGAGCTCCCCTATGAAGCCCCTTGATACAACCTATGTGGATTAATCTTAGTACCTCTAGAAGGTACTGAATACAAAATTTTTAATTCTTCAGCAAAATGGCCAATTCTGGCTCCCATAGAGAGCCCAAATATTAACCCAGGCTCTTGATTTGAACACAGTTAAATCTGACTTCCCTAGAGATGTTGTGTACCGGATATGAAAGCATTCTGACTGTTGGATCTGAAGAAGAGAAATTGTAAAGAAATTTCTCCGAATTGCACTAAGTTCAAATTTGGGCTACCATAGCGAGCCCCAATATTGACCTATGGATCCGATTCGAACAAACTTGAATCTGACCCCCCTAGAGATGTTGTATACCAAATGTGAAAGCATTCTGACAAGTGAATCTGAAGAAGAAGATTTTTGAAGAAATTCCCTCATATTGTACTAAGTTAAATTTCATGTTCCCATATGGAGCCCAAATATTAACCTAGGCACTCAAATTGAACAACCTGGAATCTGACCCCCCCTAGAGATGTTGTATACCAAATATAAAAGGATTCCGACTGGTGGATCTGAAGAAGAAGATTTTTAAAGAAATTTTCTCATATTGCACTAAGTAAAAATTTGGGCTACCATAGTGAGCCCAAATATATACCTAGGGATCTGATTTGAACAAACTTGAATCTGACCCCCATAGAGATGTTGCATACCAAATATCAAAGCATTCTGACTGATGGATCTGAAGAAGAAGATTTTTTTAAATTACCCTCCATATTGAACAAAGATAAAATTTGGGCTTCCATAGGAAGCCCAAATATTAACCTAGGGACTTGGTTTGAACAATCTAGAATCTGACCCTCATAACAATGATGTATACCAAATATTAAAAGATTCTGACTGGTGGTTCTGAAGAAGAAGATTTTTAAAGAATATTCCCCATATTACCCTATGTTAAAACTTCAGGCTCCTGTAGAGAGCCCAAATATGAACCAATGAGCTTTATTTCAACAAACTTTTATCTGACCCCCCTATGAATGCTGTATACCAAATATCAAAAGATTCTGATGATTGGTTCTGGAGAAAAGATTTTTTAAAATTTTTGCAAATATGCTGACTCAGCATTTTTTCGATGCCCATTACAGAACACCCTAACATAACCGATGGCAATTTTTTCTTACCACTCAATTCTACTGGTCATAAGGATACTTCATACCAAATAAAAGCTCTCTGTTCCGTGGGGTTTGGGAAATATGGGCGTTTGAAAATATTTCTATTTTTAGCTCCCAGGGTTCCCATGGGGATGCAGGAATTTTTTTTTTTGCATGGGTCATGTACTTATGACCCAATAATACCACAAACCAAATTTGGTTCATACCTGACCATCGGTTCAGAAAATAGAAATTTTGGGCGGGGCCAAAAATCTTACCCCTCCTATTACAAAGCCAAATATTACTTCACGAACTTCGTTTGAACAAACTTGATTCTACACCTCATACGGAAGCTCCATAGCAAATATCAAGTCATTGTACACACTGGTTCTTGAGAAGAAGATTTTTAAAATATTTGGGTGCATTTTCCCCCACTCCCTCCCTATGGGGCTGGGCATGCTGAGTTGAACAAAAATGAAATGCCCCTTTGGGACCATCACTCACACAAACTTTCACTTGAATTGGCCCAGTGGCTTTGGAGGAGAAGACCAAAACATGGTGTTGACGGACGACGGACGACAGACGACGGACGACGGACGGGAAGCGATGAGATTAGCTCAGCTTGACTTTGTCAAGATGAGCTAAAAATGTAATACTGGTTTGCTAAATTTGTTTGATTATTTTTAATTAGTGAATAATTAAAGTAGCACACATCACACAAATAGTTTGTTGTTACACGGAAAACACACCCGACTGTCATGCTGTAAAAACACGGTCACCTGCTGTTGGTCGCATTTGTTTGAACTGTAATCCGCAAGCCATACTTATCGCTTAATTCGTCGTCAGCAATCTGACACAAAAATGTTTCAAATCACATATATTCACAATTGCGAAATGTGCAACAATTTTTGTCAAATATGACAGAGGTGTGATGCCATCACTGGGAGAAAACATTGTCGGCTGGTGATTGACACCTGCAGACTCTCATGAAAGTGAAGGGTGATCACGTCTTGGAGGCGTGCTTAATATCAACAGACCGACTGGCCTGACATGTGACAGATGACATTTGACATTGTCATCTGAGGAAGTTCACTGCAGGAAGATAGGAGAAGGGGAGGAGATACTTCTGGTTCTTTGTGAAACCAGGCCCTCAGAATCCCATCAACTGGATACCCGTTGTTTTGATAAAAAGTTTTGTTTGCCACTGTTTTCATGAAGCCACACATATGCAATTAACACAATGTGACAATTGCCTGGCTCAGTAATTAAATGCTTATCAGTCAAGAGAGGCTGGCCATGTTTTTACAGGAATTAAATTGACAAAGACTAATTTACTTGTATCCCAGATTCAGATGAAAGCCAGTAAACCCATGATAATTTTATGGCTTATTTTCGTATTAAACAATAGGTTCAATAACTTTGTAGTTTGTAGACATGGATTATTATGGTCTTCCATTCAAATCACTCATTTTTCCAGAGCAGTAAGTGATACTTCTATCTTTTGCTCCAAAAATATATTTTTTTATTCATGATATCCCTTGCTCTTAATATGCGTTTCACACACTGCTGCACGATATACCGGTATATCGCGATATTTTTTCTGATATCGTTACCGGTATTCAGATTCCCATATCGCCCAGCCCTAACTAGAAGTCATGTCATGAAATGTGCACAAATACATGTACATGTAGCACGTCGATCTGCACGTTATGACCATAGCAAGGCTATCAAATTCTATACATATGACCTGTGCACAAGCAATGATTCAGCCAATGGACCTCTGGGTAACCCAGAGGTCCACTGGCAGAAACATTGCCTGTGAAACATCGCCTGTGTTTGCTATGAGTAACCAGGAGAACCTGCTGTGCTTTGGATGTCATTCGATATGGCAATTGCTCAATGAGCTCTGTCAAACAAGATAAAAGGGATTAAAAGTTTAGAACATATTTTCTGAGAGGAAAAAAACACTGGAAAATGGGTCACAAAATCAAAAACTTAAATCTTAATTATCGCATTGAGGTGAAAAGTTATAGTACCTATTGTTGAAAGAGTGTATCCTAATTTGTAATACAAGTGAGCAACTGGAAATGAATACATGCAGTCCCCAAAGTAGATGACATCTGTAGTTGCATACCAAGAGAAATCATGTGTGTCATGATACATACATGTATTGTATTGTGTGCACTGAATTGGGATACATAACGTACCGTAAGGGAAGCATATCGTTGCAGCCCTAACTGTGCCTCACTTAACTGGATATTGATAAAAGGGATTCTTCTGCCCTCTTTGGGAAAGTGTTCGGGACCCATGCCATTGGGAAAATTTGCATCATGGGGCTCCAACTGGGAATTTGTTTTGGAGGGGAAAAAACATACATACATTTAACTGTTCTTACCGGTATACTATTAAAGAATAACTTGTCACTTGACTTTGAATTAAGAGACTTTGTTAGGCAAGCAATTTAAATTTAATTGTACAATTGGTGTCTTGGACTGGGTGGTCATAAGGCCTCAGAAACCCAATGGTTTTCTGAGGCCTTATAACTACCCACTTCAGAGCACCAGTACTGCCTTAAGTTTTTGTCTGAGTGGGGACAGAAAGTGAGAATTTTGGGGTTAAGAATTGGGAAAAATCATTCTCAAATGTCATTGGGAAAGTCAGAAAAGGGTCCCATAAATGACCGCTGTAGATTCCCAAAAGAAACCCTGGATAAAGATACAACCCCTCCAGTTCTAATTGCATATACAATGTAACTTCCATGCATCAAACATGATTATCATTTAGTTCAAATTTGACCTGCTAAATGCATACACATGTAACTTATGCAATACTGTAAAAATAAAAGCAACCCCTTTCGTGATCAAATCATGACACACCAGTGGGTTGAATTTTCTAAACAAGAGGCTCAAATGAGCCTAAAATGCTCACCTGGATCAAGTTGTCTGCAAGTTATAAGGTCATTAGTGTTGAGGGATCAGTAAGACAGCGGTAACTAGAAGCTCAACAGAGCCTGTAATCGCTCACCTGGAACTACATATAAAAATGTGATTTCCCATATGCTTTCCATGGTAACTATGAGCTGCAATTGTGGTCATGTTTGCAACATTACATCAACATTACATGAGGATCATTGGTAGAAGGTGTCCCAGTCTTCAATCACGTGAAGTTTCAAAACATTTGAATCCATCAAACAGAATCATAGAATGTCTCTGGTGGCCATATTTTCCAACCAACGGGAACAAAAAGAGGATCGTTTGTAGAGGACCTCCTATAGACCATTCTTGCCAAGTTTTGGTTCAGTCAGCTCAGTAGTTCCAGAGAGAAGATGAAAATGTGATTTCCCATAGGGTTTTTCTATAGTAACTATAAACCGCAATTATGGCAATGTTTGCAATACGATCAACATTAAAATGAGGAACGTCATGGATTGTGTCCCAGTTACCAACCATGCACAGTATCAAAACATTTGGCCGCGTGGTTTCAGAGGAGAAGTTTTGAAAATTGACCAATCGGAATCAAAGGATGCTTCTGGCGGCCACGTTTTTTCACCCAACAGGAATAAAATGAGTAACAGTTATAGAGAACCTCTCATAGACAATGCCTGCCAAGTCTGGTTCACATAGGCTCAGTACTTTCAGTGAAGATGATGAAAATGTGATTTCCTGTAGGGTTTCTATAGTAACTATAAGCCACAATTGCAGCCATAATTCCAACCTGATGAAAATTAAAATGAGGATCGTTGGTAGAGGGGGTTACAGTCATCAGTCACACTAAGTTTTCAAACCATTTGGCCTTGTAGTTTCAAAGATTTTCTTGAAAATGCACACATTTATAAATTCTGTTTCAACCAAAAAAATCAGTAAAAGAAGGTTAAACATTTTTAAAATTACAATTTTCTCAGACAGTATTCTCTTTTCAAAATAGCTTTGGATAGGTAAAGGGTTACAGTCAAACACATTTTACTCCAATTTTTGTCAAATCTTAAAAGATATACATTAATTACTGTCATCTAAGCTGACATGATTGCAAGAGAATACAAACAAAAACTTTCCTGGTTTTCCAAACACCTGTCATCAATCAGTACTTTCTGATAAGTAGCATGCGACTAATGATGCATATATCAAGATACAGTTGCAATGGTTTACAGTTAAGTCAAAATAAGTTGTGTAGGATAATCCTATAAACTATGTATCTTTTTCTCTTCCTACACTGATAAGACCAGAAGCTGACATCATTTTCTGGAAAGCTCTCACTGATAGCTTTCCAGAAAATGTCAGATTCTGATCTTGTCAGGGCAGGAGCAGCAGTTTACTTAGTTTATTGCAGTTATAGTACAGCTTATTTTGAGTTGTACTGTATACCAGGGGTTCCGCGAGGGAAAAATTTTTGGGTCCGGTATTGGAAAAAAAATAAAATACAGACGCCGAAGGGGGTTTGGGGGGGTTCTCCCCCCAAGAAAATTTTGATTTCTAGGTGCTCTCTGGTGGCCTCTGGGAGCATTTTTCTCGCAAAAATGCTGAATAATTGAAGATGAAAACATGTATTTTTTTCCTCTGCAATACTCAAAATTTTTACAGAACATACAATACTACGACATTTGGTCCAATTTTTCATAAAAATACAAACGCAAAACAACACGAATCCACGAATTCTGACAGTGACGGCGCCACAGCGACTGCGACCTTGACTTCTTTTTTTACGCAACCCAATATGCTCCAACGTATATAATTGAAAATGCAGAACGAAACGAAATTTGTTTTCGTTTTAAAAGTTTAGTCAAACGAGCATTTTTTTTTCTAAATCGACCCTACTTTGTTGGGGAAAAGTCGTTTGGCAACAAGGTCGTATGGCACCACAGTCTATTCGCCCCATCGGTACTGGATTTGCAGCATCGGTGGTCGTTTCAGACCAGTATGATCATCTCATCATTATCAGTCAAACAGTTCGCGAAATGTCTTCAGGAGATATAAATAAAAAGAGCACCGATTGGCTGATATATTCGTCTATGGTGACGTGAGGTCACCACGATTTTGCCGAACTTTGGGAATATCTTGCGTTCTATAAATACCGGTAGTCGAAGTTACGATTCCGACAAATAATAAACACATCCCTCTGCTTCTTTGAGGATTCAATAGTAATGCTGATACTAGCCTAGAGAATGACTTTTGTATACGATTTCAACTTTATTGAATACATTTAAGAAAAACGTATAGGGGAAAAAACTCAACTTCTGGGGGAAAAATTGCTGCTTGATTTTGGGGGAATGGGTCCGTTTAACGGACCGAAAAACTGCCCGGCGGAATGCCTGGTATACACAATATTTTGGAGTTTTTTTCCCAGTTCTCAGTGGAGAAAATTGGAACCAACCATTACCAGATTCTCAAATAACAAGTATTTTGCTGACAGTACCGATCTTCATGCAGACAGGAGGGCCACTGGGTTAAGCATTAGAATATAGCCTCTGGGGGCCACATATTTCCATCCTCTCATGGACCATTCCTGCGAAGTTTGGTTCACGTCGGCTCGGTAGTTTCAGAGAAGATGAAAATGTGATTTCCCATAGGGTTTCTATGGTAACTATAAGCCGCAACTGTGGTCATGTTTACAACCCAATCAACATTAAATGAGGATCGTTGGCAGAGGGGATCCCAGTCATTACTTATGTGAAGTATCAAAACATTTGGCCTGGCAGTTTCAGAAGAGAAGATTTTTGAAAATCCACCTATCAGAATCAAAGAATGCCTCTGACAGCCATGTTTTTCAACCTTTGGGAACAAAATGAGGATCGTTTGTAGAGGACCTCCCATAAACCATCCCTGTCAGGTTTGGTTCACGTCAACTCAGTAGTTCCGGAGAAGAAGATGAAAATGTGATTTTCCATAGGGTTTCTGTAGTGACTATAAATAATAAGCCACAATTGTGGCCATGTTTGAAACCCAATCAACATTAAATGAGGATCGTTGGTAGAGGGGGTCCCAGTCATCATTTATGTGAAGTATCAAAACATTTCGCCTGGCAGTTTCAGAGGAGAAGATTTTTGAAAATCCACCTATCAGAATCAAAGAATGCCTCTGGCAGCCATGTTTTTCAACCCACGGGAACAAAATGAGGATCGTTTGTAAAGGACCTCCCATACATGTAGGCTACCCCTGCCAGATTTGTTTTCACGCCGTCTCGGTTTTTCCAGAGAAGAAGAGGAAAATGTGATTTCCCATAGTGTTTCTACAGTAACTATAAGCCGCAATTGCAGCCATGTTTGTTTCACAATCAACATTAAATGAGGATCATTGGTAGAGGGGGTCCCAGTCATCATTTATGTGAAGTTTCAAAACATTTGGCCTGGCAGTTTCAGAGAAGATTTTTGAAAATCCACCAACCAAAATCAAAGAATGTCTCTGGAAGCCATGTTTTTCATCCGATGGGAACAAAATGAGGATCGTTTGTAGAGGATTTCCCGTAGACCATTCCTGCCAAGTTTGGTTCACACCGGCTCAGCGGTTACAGAGAAGATGATGAAAATGTGAAAATTTTACGGATCCCAAGTGATGAGAAAAGCTCACATCGCCTTTTAGGCCAGGTGAGCTACAAAGGAAGTGTCATCTTGTTATTTATTTATTGGGGTTTAATGACACTTTCAGCAGCAGGGATCAATTTAAGTGGATTCGCATAGTGCTCAGTTTTTGAATCAATTACCAACTATAGCTACTAGTAATCAATTTCAAATAAAAAAATCATGTAAATAATTGGTGGTTTGAAGTTCAATGCCATAACCACTCCCATTGTCACCTTGGACATATTCTGTATATTGCAATGATTATCACAAATAAAGTCTCTGAAAAATGATACTGTTTTTTCAGCAGTCCCTCCCCCTTCATAGAAAACATCCCATGTTAGGCTTGAGATTATGAAGAAACCAACAAAAAGAGTTCTTTCTGACAAGGTTCGTTAAAATTTGGGGTTGAAATTTTGTGCAATATTCAGTCTTCATGGAAGACATTACATGTACTTATGTATGTGTAGAAAAGGAGTGAAATGGCAGTCAACAAAATAAATTAAAACAGAAAAAATTGTGGATATAAGTGCAATAAATAAATATAATAAAAGACTCTTGTATTAAATATATTTAACTTGTACATGTACTCATATTTGGGGTTTCATTCATTATAATCTGCACTCGAAGGCCTGAGATTTGACAATTAATGTCTCAAAACAGGAAATGAAATATTTAACAGTTGTAATTTTTCCGGGATATTTTTGCCTAAACAGATTCATACAACCCAACAAGACCTCAACTTCGCTTCAGCCAGTTTACAATTAACATGTTATCTGGCCTCACTACACAAGTTCTGGTGGCAAAGGATCCGTTTCCATAGGAAATAAGTTGGGCATCACTTTCTGGTTTTGCAGGGAGAATATTATGATTGATTATTCTGTGTCAACAATATCCATAATTCTTCAAAAAATAATACTCAGGAATTAAAGATAGGACGCATTCTCACTGAGAATATGATGTGCTTAACTGTGTTCTAGTAATGCAGAGTCAACCTGGGAATGTAGGACTTTGAATCTAATTTCGCTGTTACTAATATCAGGTTATTCGATCCCAATGGAAACCATGGGATGTGGAGCAGTCTTTTTTAAATGAAGTAAATGGTTTCTATTTTCTTGTAGGCCTAATATACATGTAGTAACTGGTAACCTATTCCTGGGGAGAAACTCCTCTTAAGTGAGTGGCATAGGTATAAATGACTGCAAAAACTTGACTCTATTCTTGTGCTGTGGTCATGATACAACCATATTGACAAAAACACCAAGAAATGAATAAATAGTAGCATTTGCACCTTAACTCTTTAACTCTTCCAGTAGAAACTGTGCGGTCTGAAATTCATAATGTCAGAAAATGCGAAGTTTTATCCATGTCACTTCTAGCCCACCCCCTTCCCCTCCCACTCAACACACATTTACACATATCAAATATATTGGTTAATGTCCACTCTTTATGTTAATTAACTATTTAGATGTCCAAATTGGAAACAAACAAATATGACATACACATGCACAGGCCTGGCCTTTTGAAAAATCCAGGGGAGCCACTATGGCTCCCCTAAATCTGTTTCAGGGAAGCTAATCCACACTTACATTAATTATACACGGTTTTTAATAAGGGAATTGAAAGTTTGAGGAGAGCCATTACAGTTTAAGGAGGGCAATTATGGCCCTCCCCAATATGATTTGAGGGGAGCCAAGGAGAGCCGGAGCAATAGCTCTCCTCAAACGGCCAGGCCTGCATGCATAAGGATCCATTTAAACATACTGAAGATCAAGTAGCTACATGTACTTGGATCTTGCAACCTGTTCACATGCACGTGAATATTAACAGTAAATGTACTGATATGGATTGATGTTCAGAAGCAAACATGTGAATAAGGAGGGACGTTTAATTCACATGTAACTCTCTAATAGTAGTGATCAGTCTTTCAATTTTGAAAATGTGAGACACACTGTGTACTGCTCATTTCCATTTGAAGTGAAGTGTGCTATTGTGGAGTCCCGGTATCGCAAAAATGTCTTCAAGAAAAGCATCAAAGAACATCAGCACACCGTTCTCTCCACTGGTATACAGTGAGTAGGGATTCCAAAAATATCACCTGATTTTTCAAACAGGCTTTTTGCAATAATAATCAAATTTATTTGAGTTTGGTATAATATATGAAAAGCAAATTCAATCGAGAAATTGAAAATTAATCAGATGATTCTCTATGGAAAGCATAAGCAAAAAGACAATAGGTCAGAGTGGCATCAAGCCAGAAAATAAGCAGACTGTCATCTGCAAAATGAGGTTCACAGAGTGTGAATTTAGTGATGCTACCTTGATCTATATTCAGACACAAGTAGGGCTGTCACGATTTTTTAAATTAGGAATCGATTAATCGTCACAAATAATTGATTAATCGTACCTAGATGACCCCCTCTCCCTCTCTCTGACGTCGATAAAAAATGAAGTTCAAGTCAGTTGACCTACCTCTGGTAAACAACGAAGACGATCCTCTTTTAGGTACATTCAAAGCTTTGATGTTCTGAACTTTTGAACTGCCAGTGTAATAATCAAGACCGGTCGGCAGTTGCGAACTTCGCAACTGCCGACCGGTCTTGATTATTACACTGACGGTTCAAAAGTTCAGAACATCAAAGCTTTGATGAATGCACCTGACACACAAATGCTTCCAACGGCTCATTGGGGTTTAATATCATTGTTCTTAACTCTTTACCTTTAGAAACAATAGTTTTTTCATAAAATTTTCTTTTAATTATTAAACGTCTAAAGCGGGATAAGATTTACCGATTAATCGACAACGGAAAACACTAATCAATTTCGCTGTGACCGATCAACAATCGACTAATCGATTAATTGTGACAGTCCCAGACACAAGCGCTCCCATGCAGACTGGTACATTCCATGTCATGGCTAGTGATGAATCGATTATCAAAACTTGCTATGAACCGATTACTTCTTTGCCGATTGTGCCAATTTCGATGTCAATACGGATGATTGAAATAGGACTAAGAAGAAAATCTGTTAGTACCTGTTATTATTTATACTGCAGAATTTCGTTGATAAATCACCAATTATGAAAGGTAAATACCACATAAATTTCTCAGAGTATGCATGTTTAGTGCTGGGCAATATTAGCCAAAATAATAATAGCATTTTTGGTAGTTGGGGTGGGGGAAGATCGTTATAAACGACACAATCACATGATATTGTTCTCTTGTGAAGATTGTGGTTTATTCTGGTAAATAGTGTTAATACGGTTTTGTGTAAGAATATAATACACTTGGCTATATTAACCAGGAAGATACTGAGCACACATGCTTTGCGTCTTGATTGAATAATAACTTTGAGGTTAATGTGTGTTGTGAAGTTGTTTGGTGCCTGGTTTACAAAAACTCATGTGACGTCAAAATATATTATTTAACGTTCATTGTTCAACTTGTTAACTCTCTGGATGTGCTTCTTCAGTGTTAAAAAATGAACCTGACAAACTGAAAACGTGTTTGTGACAGTCATGCGACTTGTACATGTATGTTGCGTGACAAACAAAAAGTGTTTTTTTAGTTTTTCTCCAATTTTAATTTCTTATTGTATTGTGATGCTTGCATCATTAAGCACTACAGACTACTACCATCTGAACACACTTTATTTATACATGTACCCAATGCAACATTGTACAGCACCATGATTGAAGACCAGTGACTTCAATCACTGGTCTTCAATAATGGTGCTGAAGACCAGTGATCTAGTACAGATCGCAGATGGTAAATTCCATAATATTTCTGCTCTGAAAATCTCTAAACATCCTGATATGCACTCCAATGGGGAAACTTTATTGAAAAGGCCAGATATCAAATGGATTTTAATAGGCAGTGTTAAATACAGAATAACCAGAAAATGTCTGTTTTTACTGCCTGTTGTTATAATCGGCCGATGTACCATAACCGGCTAGTTACGATTGCCGATTCTGAATATCGGTTCATCACTAATAATGACTGCATAATTTATTTATTGGTGTTTAAGATCCAACATTTCTGCACAATGGCTAATCATGACCAAGACAATTTTATGGGTGGAGGAAGCAGAAGTACCCCAGAAGGTGAGCAACTGACAGTTCCCCAACATCCTAACTCCAGTTCCCCCAACATACTAACTCCACACAAGCAGGGTTACCATTGTTTAAAGACAAGTGCACCATTGACATGCAGTATGCCTTAGTACACAGCACCACCATTCCCCCACATGGGCAATGGGGATGAAGTGTCTTGCCCAACGACTCAAGGCAGTTGCCACAGGTGAGAATCGAACCGAGGACCTCTTGGCTTGTAGCCTGTACCTCTATCTACTGAGCCACCATACCACCACATAAGCAAATAAAGTTATTTAGGGTGTAGCACATGGATATGTGAAGCATATTTGGCCACAAGTTGTTCTCGTGAAAGATTATTTTATTAACAGTTCCGGTACAAATACGGTAGCAGACTTCCAAGAACCAGTGGTGCCTGCTGTCAACGCTATGAGTTGATTTGATATATTTTTTGTGTTCTAAACCTCCCAACCTTCATTTTGATGTATAGTTTGTGTATATTTCATTTCAATTTAAGGAATACCAGACAGAGGTGGGAATTTCAAAATAAACAAAATTCCATTGCTTATATTTATAATAAGTTATTTCACATCTTATGGGGACATCCAAAGTAAATTTGGTCAAATTTCAGTTAATTTTCTCCAAAGTCCAGAGAAGGTCAGAAAAGAAGGACCCCAATAAATTATATATCACTTTGTTTGGAATGAAACATAGATTTTGTGGAAACTAATATTTGCCATGCAACCGTTATCATGTGGCAGAAAGCAGTCTGAAAGTCTGCTATGGCATAAGTAAGAGATCAAATTTTATACAATAAAATACCTTAAATTTATTGGATAGTAAAATTCTGCAATCGTTCTTGTACAGACTCAGAGAAATCTTTTTATCATTCTTACAAGGAATGAACCACGAGACCATTTGTAATTTAGGATGCCAACATTTCAAAAGGGCTGCATTTTTCTTGTGTTTGTTTACCTTTTATGAAGTTCACCAAGGGTCAAATCCACACAGTTCAGAAGAATAAGTATGGAGTCATGTCCAATGAGGCTTTTGTGAATCTTCTTTGACCATACCCCCCCCCCCCCATCCTGTGCCATTTTGCATGATATCTGTATCAAACTGGTAAAATATGATGAGATTAATACACCAAAAAAGGGTAAACTGACAAACTTCCTCATTTAGTATTACATGTGTCCATTTCTGGGGTTGCATAAGCAATGACAGCTGCCAAGTGTCATTTGAATGTTCAAGTGTGGCCAAAACAACCAAAAATGATCTGTCCTCCGTGCAGAATACTTTGACCAATCGGCTACACTCAGTTAGCAATCCTGGCTTCCAATTCATTTATGGACATGATTTGGTATGCCGAATTTGTTTTGGAACTATTAGCCTTCCATCGTTGCTGCTTGGGGAGGCTTGACTGTTGTTTTGTAGTGATATTTAAGAACATTAATAACTTAACTGATCTGCTTACCAATACTAATTTTATAGGTGAAAGGTTACCGGCCTGAACAATATCGGAATTGTGTTCATTATTATATTTATTTATCTGAACACTTATGACACGTTATGGTCTCATTTCGGTAATTTGAGTGAATTTTAGTCCGCCTAGCAGATTTTTTCTATTTCTGTCCACACACATAGATTTTCGCAACCTTCTGTTGCTAACAGCGCTCAAAATCAACATTGATCCGTCTTATACACAGTGTGGTTGTGCGAGGGAGATATTTAAATTTACCATGGTACGACATTTCGCTATATTTGGTGAACAGGTAGAAACCTTTCTGATAATTCTTCTTGACATTGGGCTTCTTTTTTCGTAGCAGACTTCATCAAGCCTTCTTTACGTCACTAATATAGTTCGGAGACAGTAAAATTATTTTGTCGTAAATATACAATTGTGAGGACTGTAATGTATGTTGATGTGACTATATTTTTGTTTACAAATATAATATTCTACTTTTATGTTTTGATCAACGTCACCAACCAAATAACAGCAGTTCGAATCGGTGGAGTATTAATCCCTTGCTAACACTTGTGTCACATTGTACATATTTTGATCTTCAAAGCGCTGCTGTGGACTGTACCTCGCAATTAACACATTGCCAGTTGAATATTTTCTTATGAATGTGTTGTGAGTTGTACATTACATAGCCTGCCAGATTCAAAAACAGCAGTGAAATGTTTGAAGACTTCAGATCGTGGGAAATCAAATCATTTCACAACTTTGCCCCAAAACCCACGTGATCACAATGTCAACAAACATGTCGCCCGAACAGAATCAAGCGTTTTTGGTCATCCATTTTTCCCTGAGCGTTATCACCACGTTGGTGATAAAATGATAAATGTGCTTTCTCCGAGTGTGGAGGCTTTTATTTACAACTCAGACATTCGAATTACCAATCTATTCCTTGTGCGGCTGACAATTTCCTTGTCATCAAAAGCAAAAAAAAATTTTTAAATTTTGAAAAGTGGATAAATTCGGGTTTTGTATACTTTTGTCATTATTTTGGTATATAATATGTTGTAATTCACCGCTTTAATTCATATTTTAGGGCATTGTGACACTTTTCCAAAAAAATGTCCAAAGTTACGTCGGATGACCCCTTATTGCCTTAAATTAATGCTGAACATCCTTATGAAAGAAATAAAAAACAAAATTTGAAGAGATTTCTATGTAATTTATTCATTTTTTTTTTTTTTTTTTTAGAAATTTGGCTTGATTTCGGTATTTAGCATACAGTCAGTAGGCAGACTTGGGCGAATGCTTTAGCCGAAATTGTCGAATGGAATTTGGAAATGTGTAGATTAATATTGTCGAGGTGGGAAAATGCAACAACACGCAGCAGCAGACGAATTGTTGCAACTTGGCAAGCAATCTCTTATCTGCCTCTCAAGGAAGCGGGCTGAAGTTGGTACGTGCATTTTAAACGTAATTATACACTTACATGGCTGTTATTAAATAGCTTTCTTCCGTTGAATCATTCAATGAATGACGGTCGATTGTTTTGACTTCTGCCTGGCTTTGCCGCAATTCAATCGTTTACCAATTCCACAGACAAAAATTTCACGGGATTCATACCGAACTTTTTTGTCAATACGCCATATATTGGAAATAATAAGCGCCTTTACAGATTATCTATATTATGCTGGTTTGGGGGTTCGGTGAATGACTAATAGCTAATTGGCGTCAAAACTGAAATTCATTTACAATTTCTGCATCCCGGAAACTCTTCCCGTTTTTTAGAAAGTGACATCTATGAAAAACAGAAAAAGGGGAAACAACTCGAAAGACACAAACAACGCAAATTTATATTGGTTTTAGAGAAGTAAATAGTCGACTAGAAACCGAAACAATAATACATTGGGCTGGGATACCGAACTCCAAGAACCTCTATTTTACCAGTTATAAAAAAAATAATTCAAATCTAAAAAATACACCGCCTTCTGGTCAAATATACAACAAAGTCCCGAAGATAAAGCACTGGTGAACAAAAAAGAAGAAAAATCGAGACACAAATTGTCAAACTGACAAATGTGAATAAAAGCCAAGAAATACCACATTGTGCTTATTTAAAGCTATTAAATATGTGAAATTTAATTTCATTTAGCAATATTTTATTTTTATTTTTTACTTCAAATTTATTGTTAGTGTATTTTAAAAGCTAAATACTTTGTTTGAGAGTTTAATACTGTTATGAATGGCGTTCAAATTTATAAAAAAAAAAAATTGATAACACATAAACTTTCCGAGAATTTGTTTTTTAAAAACATTAGTTAATATATCCCAGGGCTCAGCCTACATCCAAACTGCGATTACATGTAGAAAGTATTAAATGATCCACTTTGCGAGTTCAAAACAATGAATGCCGAAACGGTATGAAGAAAGTCAAAAATATTTTTAAAAAATACTTAACATTGTATATATCGAGACCGCAACATGGAGATAAAGTCAAGTTGAGTCAATAGCTTATACCTATGTTGCCCATTTCAGAGGACCTCCACACTGTGCATTGGTGACTAGATTCTATTTTAAGACGGAGCTTGTTCGCCATAGCGAACAACCATTGCTTCACTTCCCGAGGTTCTCACGGCGGAGTGGAGGCTTTTTACACATTGGACGAGATGCGGTCCTTAAGAACGATGTAATAAAGTTAAAACAACCAATTGTTCTTCACTATTTCTACTTTTGACTCAATGTCAAGCTGGCGTCCTTGTCATTGAACAAAGATGAAAATTCAGTCGAGTCAAATGCACATGTAGAGAGGAAAAATAGTATAATTAATCATAATTTGGACCCCTTCCAAAATTTAAAAAATGTCCACTCATGGTAAACATTAGTCCAAACCTGGACCCAAAGGCCGTACTATAATTTCTTGGGTATGTCCACACGGCGTACCACATCAAAATTATATTACCGTATTTAGGTCCAAGTTTTGTATAGCGTAACGCGAGTTAAGGTTCCATTGTAATATACTGTGGAAAACCAGCTGTATTTTATTTCAATCAACAAAATGTACTCCTCTAAATGGGGACTGGACTTTTCGCCGGAAGGAAAAATTGGACAGTTCGCCGAACATTTGGACATTTCGCCGGAAAAAAGCTGGACTTTTTGTCGAACTTTTGGACACTTCGCCGTCTGAATCGCTGAAACTTTGGACACTTCGCCGAAAAAAGACTATTCGCCGGAAAATATCAGACTGTTCTCCGAAATAAACTGTCTCGAAATTATATCGAAATAACATCATTGCAAACAACACAAAACAGTAAAAAGCAGTAATGACAACATGGTAAATATAGAAGCATACACTCGTGTCCACATACCATGTTTTAGCATTCGATAGAAGTGTACACTTAAACAGTGTGAAAAAAATCAGTAATGACAACATGGTAAATATAGAAGCATACACTCGTGTCCACATACCATGTTTTAGCATTCGATAGAAGTGTACACATAAACAGTGTGAAAAAAAATCAAATGTCTGCGTGCACTTACAAACACACACCCCTGCAAGAAAGCAAATGGGCGCGCTTCAGCCTCTGATCTGACTTCGACCTAACTTCTGCATTTGACAATGCAGTAACTTTTGGCGTGCAAATGTGAGTTTTGTCAGTTCTTGTGTACACACTAGTATTGTTGAAATCACTTACGAGGGGTGTAAACTGTGCACAATAACTTCGTTTTACTTTGGATTTGCTACAATTGATTGAAGAAAAAATAAAACATATTGTGAAAGTATCTGCAACTGAACAGTCTGTAAAGAATTATTACCATTTGAAAAGTTGACTGACGGCGAAAAAAGGATATATTTGTTACTTTTTATCATTTTTATTGGAGAAAAATTTTTTTTGGCGAATTGTCTCCTTTAAAAATTTTATGTTCCGGCGAATTGTCTTTTTTATTGGAGAAAAAAAATTGGCGAAGTGTCTTTTTTAAAAAAAATAAGTTCCGGCGAACTGTGCTTTCGGCGAAAAGTCCAGTATTTACTTAAATTCCCTAAAAAGATTATCAAGATCACAGATTTACTCTCGCGGACTCCAAATTTCAAAACATTTTCTGAGGAGGTCTCTCGGACATCCATCAACGAGATGGGCATTCCTCTTGTGCTCTCTCCATCTACTACCTTTTGTCACACTGGTCTCGATGTAATCAATATTTATATTCATTTTACACAAAGACCCAAGGTAGAGGCAAAGCACTGTGTCAAAATTGCAAGATGAAAAGTAAATTTGCTAATTAAACATCATATTTATGGATGCATCGGTCGTAACGCTAGCACGGTGTTAAATGTATTTATAAATACAATATTTTCTCTCTCAAAACCTCAAAATATCAGATTTGAAAAGTTGACATTGGACTGTTGAGTGTAAAACTGATGCACAAGAAAGATCTTTTAGTTATTAATTTAGCATGCGATAATCCAATATCATTAATGTTCGAAGATAAAATATTAGAATGACTCACAATTCACTTATTTAAAACAATTCATTCTATACAATTAAGCCTACAGTGACGGTGTGAACATTTAAACAAAACTTTTTTAAAAGTAATTATCATTTCCATATTAACGTCATACAATGTAAAACATAAACAAACAATTTTTAACCCCAAATAAAAAAATGACCATACTGAAATCTATCAGTAAAATAGATAATAAGTGGTTATAATGTTTGGGAGCGTCTTAAATAAATGTTAGCAACCTGTTTCACGGGAAAGAATTTCTTTGTTGAGGTTGCACCAAGAGAATTCACATTGCTCATCGCCGTACAGTGCGATTGTCCCCATGTCACAAAGTTGCAACTTTTGCGTTACTCTGCATTATTCTGCAGTATGTTTTTTAAAAAACCAGAATGCCATCTACAGCCATTTATATCTGGCTATGACACAAAATGGATGGTCCGTGATTTTCCCCTTTCTCGTGAATTTCTTGAATTCAGCCCGCGAACAATTTATCTCCAAACACTACAGCAAATCCTACCCCAGACTGTTATAAATTGTTTGAATTGTTTGTGTTTAATGAATATTCTTGTAATGATCAAATTCCTCCTTGTCGCACTTCATATATTCTAAGTATCACCGTATTCCCTGTCGCCTCACGGTGTCCCTCGTGTCTCCTAAAGTTCCACTGAAAAATTCTTGTGTGTGCATCCATACAGTTTTCCCACCTGTATTACAAATTATTGGGGATCATATCTATACTTATTTTTATTACCATTCTTACCAGTTAAGCGACCTTGTCTTGTCCAATGCAGAGGCGGCGGAAAAGAGAGAGCGGCGGCCCAGTAGGTGGAGATACGGGCTGCAAGCCGAGAGGACACTTAATCACAATTGTCCGCGTGGGGGCGCGGTGACGTTGTGTACTAAGACGTACTGCACGTCGATGGCGCACTTGTCGTCAATCAATGCTAACCCTGCTTGTGTGGAGGTAGTATGTTTGAGAGTCTAACAGTTGCACGCCGTTGCTCAGTGGTTCTATCCGGGTACTACGGCTTCATCCACCCGTAAAACTGTCCGACACGATGTGACCCTGGCTGTCGAAAGTGTCGTTAAACCCCTCCAAAATGAATAAATAACTCGAACCAAACGTTAACTTCATTGGCAAAATGCAACGAAATTTGGTTTCGTACAGATAATAATTACATGTATACCTGCACACTGACATACCTGCTTACCGGAAATACCTGTTCGAAAAATTCTAAACACAACGTGTATTAATCGTATTACATATCTTTGGGAAAAACGTGGGGGCACATTCTCCCTCCACAGTCTCTGACCGAATTTCTCAATATGATACCATGCCCACGGTCAGTTTGTAATTTTTGCACGGTACACTGCCAAGCGAAGCGATACAAACGCTTAGTTTGACAGGGATTCTCAAACGAGGTTTTCTGTATTTTGTGATAGGTAAGCCAACATTTTTACCACAGTGGAATAAGTATGAAGACGTATATAATTCATGAATTCTGTGTTTATTAAACAGTCTGAAGGTGCATTTTACATTTTCACTGAACTGAAGATAGTCTTTGTGGATTTTCCACATCCATTTTGGAACCTTGTGTATGATATAAGCTTCTCCAATCTATATCCATTTTGTAAGGACCAACAATTAATTCACGGCGATATCGCCCCATGTTGGACCAAGTTCTGAACGTCTCACGATTTTTTATTTTTATTTATTTATTTTATTTTATTTTTTATTTTATTTATTTATTTTTTGAGGGGGGGGGGGGGATGGATGTTACTTGCACACCAACATTGTTGTGCTACAACGTCTATATGGGTATGAGCTTACCCAACCCAGATCCATACTTGGATCTTAGGACACAGTGTTAATATACACATGAAGGTTCAGAGTTTATCATGTAACAATAGAACCAACATTAAACCGTACTGTGGGTTGACAATCCATTCAATATTACACCAAGGGGAGTGGTAGCGTTTTGGGTCCCATATGCCAAATGACAAGTGTATGCAATCTATATATATATATGCACAACATTTATTTTGCGTGTGTCTATATTCCAAGTCCTGTGCTTCAGGCTATTAACTGAATATAGCAGTGCCAGTAAATGTACAGGCTTGAGAATTTAAATGAACTGCTCGAAACTTGAAAATCATTGCCACCGATACAGAGATTCCACGACCCAGTGTGCGATGTACACTTAATTCAGTAAAGCAATTGTCGACCTGAATGTGCATATATACACTATTTTCAGTATTGCTCTGGTGGGGTCCTACTCGCCTTACCAATTGTCTCATCAAACCTGACCCTATCCCCACCCATCATCACAGATTTTGCCATCAGCCAGGATATTTATTAAGGCACTCAAAGAACTTGAAATGGCTGATTGGGAACGCTAGGTATTTCGATCAGTACACGACAGCCACATTTTTAAATCGAGGGTGACCAAATTTAGTATACTTGTTGAGAGTGACTTCTAGTTATTTAACAAATGGTTTTCTGACTTTCGACCTTTATCCAAAACAGATCACCCTGTCTTTTACCCCCCCCCCCTCCCCGACCCCATCCTTTCATATTTTGGATAAATCATCTCCACCACAAATATCAAACAATGAATGTGGTACTGACCTGGCATATTATCAACGGTTGCAGACGAATTTTCGGGTGAAGTAATTCACTTCAACGTCACAAAAAATATTAAACGGCCAATTTTCACGAAACTTTAACGTTTTTAAGTCATTTCAAAGTTTAGGTTAGTTTTTACATATTCTATTAGAAACGCTACTTCTGCGGTTCCATTATCCCCATATTACACAGTTACCAAACTTCGAAAATCCTTTTCTTGGCTCTTAAAGTTTTCGCATAACCATTGTTTTCAAATTAAAATGTCGCCCCAGATGCCAGAGATACCAATAATACGTCATTTTCTTGATTTAAATTTCAACCGCATTCCATGGGCAATGGGATAGGAGTACGAATGAATAAATAAGGATAGCGTTTTTTCATAAATAGTTTACCAGGTTTTGGCTTCTAACCGTTTCATGTCATAAAATTTGATCCACTAATTTACGATGAATAAAAATTACTCATGGACGAAAAGGTAATATCCGCGACTCTCTAAAATTCGTGTGGCGAACCCGAGGAAATAGGTATGCGTGGAATATAATTTGGTTTTAAATCAATTATGTATATAAATATTACGTTTATATTTTATTTGTCACTGTTCGATCTTCTGGTATCTCCGTCAGAGCTGCCGTTTGTTATTTATATAATGGTGTTTAACATTTCTGCACGATGGCCAACCGTGACCGCAACATGGAGATAAAGTCAAGTTCAGTCAAATCGTTTATACCATGTTGTACATTTTAGAGGTCTTCCACCCCAATCATTGGTGACTGGGTCCCAGTTTACCAGTAAAACATGGCTTGTTTACCACAAACAAGCACTACTTCACTTTCCGTGGGTCCAACGGGGTGAACAGCTGATCGGCTATTTATTTATCTATTTATTTATTGGTGCTTAAGATCACATATTTCTGCACAATGGTTAGCTGTGACATCAACAGGGATATAAATTCAAGTTTAGCCAATCGTTTATACCCATGTTGTCCATTTTAGCGGACTTCCTCTCCTAGCATTAGTAACTAGATCCAATTTTACCAGTAAAACAGAGTTTGATTACCACAGTAACCAGATGAAATGGTTTCGGGCGCCGAAGGCGCGCAGGGACGCCGTGGGGCCAAGTCCCTTTCGACCCTCGTTAACTATTGAAAGACTTTTGTGCCATATCTGAGCGTGGTAAAGGAGGAAAGGAGAAGGAAGTTGCTTATTCGCGTCTGTGTTTTTTGCGGGTCTTCGTTTGAGGAGGTGGCTGTGATGGAGATATCGTGATGGTTGGCCTTGTAGAGCAGCTTGTTGTGTCTGGCTGTTGATTTCTTTTGTCCAGGAAGTCCCTCGCTAATCTGGGGATCTCATCGGAGCGCCTTTTGTCTTCTTTGCAATCGACCAGGATTTCTTGGCATTTTGCCATTATATGTTCTTTGGATGTAGTCTGTGAAGTAGATGATGGTTGTTGGAGTGCTAGTCCCCTGTCCAGGCTGTCCGGAAGCGAAAGAAGAGGGGAGTGAGGGGTGGCAGGTGGCGAAAAAGCAACTTCCAGTTCCTCCTCAATCTCCTCAGGACGTTCGTCATTCAACTGTGTCGGCTTGAAAGCCGTTAATTGATTGGGCGTGCCTGTGGCACTGGGAGGGGAACTCCGAGATCTCCACCCCACACTCTCCTTCTTCTTATCCAGGAAAGCCTCCAAGCGTCGGGTATCCCCGCGCTTGGTTGACGGGCTCTTCTTTCTTTTCTCCTTTTTATTCTTGTCACTTTTCTCAGGGCCTCCAGACCCCCTCGGATGAGGACCAGTGTGAGAGGGGATCCTCTCACCAAAGGTACTACCTCTCCCCGAGGAGGATGGTGTTGTGGTGTCATCTTCAATTTTAAATTCCAGCGTCAGATGAACGCTCTTGCCTATCTCCTGGATAGTCCAGGAGATGAGACAAGAGACGCCCAGAGCTGAGGTGGCTTTCTTTGGTCTAGCTGGTAATTCCAGAGTTTCCAATCAAGGTGTTCTCACTTTGAGGTGAGAGGTGCGAATGACCCCCACAGTAAACGAGCACTGCTTCACTTTTCAGAGATTCCACGGGGAAGCTGATTGGCTATATCACGGGTCCTGTGATTACGTAATCGTAATCGAATGGTTTTAGCGCGCCGAAGGTGCGCAGGGACGGCGTGGGGCGGACCCCTTTCGACCCCTCTTACTGTATAGTAGTGTTACTTTTGCTTTTTACTTTTCTGCACCATGTCTGAGCGTGTTAACGGAGGGAAGGGAAAGGAAGAAAGTTAGTGGCGTTTATGTTTTTTGCTTCTCTTTTTGGAAGGAGGAGGCTGTGATGGTGATATTGTAGTTGTAGTTCTGCTATGATCCGCTGGATTTCTGGACTTTCAAATCTCTGTCGGAATTCTTGTGCTCCTTTGATTGCTTCATCTGCATTTTTTCTGATGTCTTCCAAGGATGGCTTTTTATCTTGCTTTCTTGTCTCTGTGTTGATGGAGTGGATTCGGTGTATTGGGCCTGGCATTGAGGGGAGAGGCGAGTGGGGATCGGGAAGTGTCGAGAGGACAGCTTCCATTTCCAGTCTCCACAGGACTTTCCACATCTGATGTTTCCAGCTGTGGAAATGGACGTAAGATGGGTGTGTCTGTGGGAGTAGAGCGGAAGTGGCGACCGCTTCTGACTCTTTCATTTCCTCACCTTTCTCTCTCTCCTTCTCCAGGAAAGCCTCCAGGCGTCGGGAATCCCTCCGCTTGGTTCATGGGCTCTTTTTTCTCTTCTTCTTACTCTCTTCAGTGCCTCCTGACCTCCTCAGGTGAGGACCGGTGTGAGAGGGGATCCTCCCATCAAAGGTACTACCTCTCCCCGAGGAGGGTGGTGTTTTGATGTCGTCTTCAATCTTAAACTTCAGATAGACGCTCTTGCCTATCTCCTGGGTAGTCCAGGTGACAGGGCAAGAGACGCCCAGAGCTGATATGGTCTTCTTCAATCTCGCTGGTAGTTCCAGTGTTTCCATAATCGTAATTTGTATGTTCACACTCTGAGGTCAGAGTGCGAAATGAATGAAAATGATCCTGTAATTAGGAAAGGAATGATCTCGCGCGCCGAAGGCGCGCAGGGACGGTATGAGGAACAGGCCCCTTTCGACCCTCAGTGACTGTAGATGGTTAATTCTCATATGTATAGGCGTGTTGAAGGAGGAACGGCATCAGGTACTCGGCAGGTGTCACCAGTTGCGTCGTGATGGTCTCTTGGCTGATGTCGGTTGAACCCTCGGGTGAGGACCAGTGTGAGAGGTTGGGTCCTCTCACAAAGGTACTACCTCTCCCCGAGGGTGCAGTCGATCTGGATTTTCGGGCAAGTATAGTCTGCCACTTCGAGGATGATTTTGAGTGATGAGTGATGGCCATCACTGGCAAGTATAATCTGCCTCAGGCTGTCTCTGTTTGGTTGGACTCTTTGAAGGAAAACAACAACGACCCCTTTCGGGGACCACCAAGAAGAAGACCCGAACTTCCCTGGTTCGCGGGCAGGCCTGCATTGTAATCCTAATGGGTTGGGACAAAAGGATGCGCAATGCGCTTACAAAAAGGGGCAGAGGCGGGACGCAGGACCAACGCTCGCCTCCCTTAAAGTGGTCGACCACTTTTAGGGATGGAGTGGAGGATGTTCAGGAACCATGGGGGTTACCGTTTCTATAACGATTGGACAGTCCATAGCGGTTATTGGAGTGCTGGTCAAAAAGCATCTTCTGTGTACCTGCTTAAAAGAAGAAGGCAGAATTAGTTTTCATTAGAATATGTAAAAATAAAAAGATGAAAGTAGCACATTATGTTTTAATTGTGATCACAGTTAAGCTGTTAATCTGCCTGTTAGATCACCTACATAGGGTGATAGTGAGTTTGTAGCGGGAGGGTAACAGGTTTAGACACTAAACCACACCCGAGGGTGTTTCTGTTACGCCCTTCGCTGGTTTCGACCATATTTAGATTAGTTTGAGTTTATTTTGGATCACGATTAAACACTGCAAACACACCCCCAGCCGGGGAGGCCCAGCCCACATAAAACGCTCTCGCCTGATATCGCGAGCGTCCTGTGTGGGCCGAGCCCCCACCCCCCGGCCGGAAACGAGATCTACGGTATCCAATCGTGATGTAGTTTTAGTTGAGTCGGTGAAGGCAGCCCTTTCTGGTAGAAGGCCACAGTTAAGCTGTTTTTCTGCCTGTTTATTCACCTTCTCATTCCCTATTTATTTAGTTTTTTAACAATATTTAATCCTGATGTAATTTTACTTGAGTCGGTGAAGGCAGCCCTTTCTGGTAGAAGGCCACAGTTAAGCTGTTTTTCTGCCTGTTAGTGCACCTTCTCGTTCCCTAGTTTTTTTTTCGAGCGGTCTTAGTTTTGATTGCAATTTTTGGGCTTTTGTTGGCTTTCGCAAATGGCTCCAAGTTCGGAGATTAGTTCGCTGTCGGCTAACCGGTCATGATTTTTCGCGGCCAGGGTGGCTAGGCGGTCTTTAATGGTGGGGATATCGACCCTGTCGTGGAGTGTTTTGATGGGTGTGTCCCATGGGACGCGGAGGGCAACTCTTAGCGCGTGATTTTGGACCTTCTGGAGTTTTCCCATATTAGTTTGATTGAGGTCAGTTAGTATGATTGCACCGTATTCGAGTACTGGACACACAAAGGCTTTGTATAGTTTGAGTAGGGTGGACTGGTTGGCTCCCCATGAAGTTCCCTTAAGAATTTTCAGTAAGTTAATGCGTTTGGTGGCTTTTTTCGCCGTGTCGTCGGTATGTTTGTTGAAGGACAGTTTTTGATCAATGGTGATGCCCAGGAATTTCGCTTCTTTGCATTCTGGGAGGGTGTTATCCACAAGTTTTAGGTCAAAATCCCGTTTACTTATCTTGCGAGTAAAGGTGATTCGTTGGGTTTTATTGGCGTTTAACTTAATTCTCCATTTGGCACACCATAGTTCAAGCTCGTTGAGAGCGCGTTGCAGGGTTTTTTGGAGCAGATTGGCCGTATTGTTAGAGTGCCAGAGGCCCTTATCCTGTAATTACATGATAATAGTGATCTATATATTGTTCTGTTCTTTCGCCAGCCTGTATAATTATTTCATTGGTTGATATCAGATATATTGTTCATGAATTGGCAGTGGTCTATTCGGTGTAATTGGTTCATCAGTTAATGCCAAAGATTTTAATTTTTAATTGTGAGTGGACGGTCTACGCATTTAAACACCTGAGATTTTATTGGCAAACTTTTAAAATCGATTATAACTATAATTCAGCTCTTTAATTCTGTATTTTTCCTTCTTTATGTTCACCCCACCAATACACTTTTGACATTTTACTACCCCATCCTGCTCCCTTTATTCTGCAGATGATACAGCACAAATAAAATATAAGCGAAACACACACATAACTAATTATTTGAAACCAAATTAACTACTCAAAGTTTGTTAAGCACCACATATTTGACACATCATTGTGAAATTTGCTTGTGACATATTTGCGGTATATTCGGTGGATATGATTGAGGAATGTATTGAGAGGGTCCCCAGTGTTTACATTAGCTCTCTTGACAGGCAGATTTTTCGTGACAGTCATGGAAAGCATGTACCCCTTGATTTTCATGATGTTTTCGTGTACTGTCTACATGTACATGACATATGTAGGGCATTCAATCTTCATTTTAACACAACCCTTGTGATTTAATGATTTAATATGGCGAATGCAAATGTAAGAAGACATTTGTCTGAAGCAGAAATGTGGCGGGCTGTAGGGATGATGCAACAAGGGGCTACGCATCGGCAGGCTGGTGAAGCCCTTGGTGTGCACCATACGCTGATCACCAGAGCCTGAGCGAGATTTCAGCAGTATGGCACACCAGTAAGACGGTATGATGGTGGCAGAGACAGGGCAACATCTGCAACTGAAGACCGGTTTTTGATCATTCAGGCCCGTAGGAACCACTTTGCAACAGCAACCCAGCTTTGCAGTGACCTTCAGAATGCATCCGAGGTAAATGTTTCGACGCAGACTATCCGGGCAAGGTTACACGAAGGTGGTCTCCGATCGAGAAGACCATGTATTCGCATTCCGCTGTTCCAGAACCACCGCCAGACACGATGTGAATGGGCCATGGACCACGTTGGATGTACCAGAGAAGATTGGCGACCTGTCATTTTTACAGAAGAGTCAAGGTACTGCATAGACAACACAGATAGGCGTTCTATGGTATGGAGAAGTCCAGGAGAGCGATTCTACGCAGCCAACATTGTTGGACATGACCTCTATGGTGAGGGTCAATAATGGTCTTGGGCGTCATCAGCTGGGATGGACGTACAGAGCTCTGTGTCCTTGACCGTGGCACATTGATCGCACAGCGGTATGCTGATGAGATCCAGGATGCCCACGTCAGATTGTATGCAAGTGCAGAGGGTGCTAGATTCATTCTGATGGACGATAATGACCGTCATAATGTTGCCTATGCTGTCCGGGAGTACCAACAGGAGGAGGGGATTGAGCGTATGGGCTGGCCAGCAAGACCCCCCGACGTCAATCCAATCGAACATGTCTGGGATGAGTTGCAGCTTGCAATTTCAGCACGTCCAGTCAAGCCAAGAAGTGTCCAGGAGCTTGGTGCCATGATGGTCCAAGAATGGAACAACAGCCCATAAGGGACCATCAGGAACCTGATTGGGAGCATGAGAAGGCATTGTTAAGCTGTAGTTAACAGTAATGGGTCTCATACTCGATATTGAACCCATACCATTTCGCCCCGTCGACTTTTTGGCAAATTTGAAAAATTTCTTCTTTTACCAATAATGTCCATTTTCCATGGTTATCGTATTCAAAAGCTAAAAAATAATGTCAAACACAATCATTATTTCTGTATTTAAATCATTAAAAATATAATTAAATACAAAATATATACACTTTTCATAACTGTGAATATTTCAACTAAAACGTAAAACAGGTAGTTGGATATACTTGGTGCTTAGCAAACTTTGAGTAGTATATGAACACCGCATCCCTATTTTCTCAATTCGGATTCGGCATACACATTTTAGCGAGTACCAATTATCCCAACAAAACTAACCTCCGCAAAACGAATCGTCCTATAATCCATTGAGTATCCTTATATTTTACCATAAAAATAAAATTATTTTATTTCCGCTGCTAATAGAGGAGAATTTTTAAACTTACATTTAACAGTTACTGATTACTTACCATTTTTTTCATGATAAAAGTTCGAACATATTTTTCCAAAATATATTAGCCTGCTTATCGTTTCATTCATTTACCGCGCTTTCTATCAATACTTCATTGGCATGCCACGCCATGCCCTCGCCCAGCAGCCGGTGTGTCGCGAAGATGACAGGTTGGGAGATGGTGGGCGTAAACCGGAGTTTTCCCGACAGCAATAGATCAAGTCCCGACTGATAAAATATTCCAACTACATCCTCAAGCATGCCTTTCGCGAAGAGAAGTAGGAGAGGGATGGATCGTCCCCGCTTGGGGGATCTCATGGGGGTTCTCATATGTGACGTCATAGTCACGTGACCAGGTGGCGCCATGTTTTGTTGTCATGGTAACCCACGTGAACAGCCATCTTGTGACGTCATCTCCATAGTTATACGTGGTGTTAGTGCGCATGCGCAGCGTATATTGTTAGGGTGATACGTGTTTCCGTCGTCCATTTTGTATACTGGAGTCCGCCATCTTAGTTTCTATGGTAGCACGTGGTTGCTATGTGACCCAAAGGCTTAGAACAGGACAGGGGTGTGTTCGGAGGGTATGTTCCATTGTACAGGAGTAATTTCCCGATTCGCAGAATAACCCAAATAAACCCGACAAGTTTTACTATTTCGAATTCTTTTAGAATTCTCTGCTTCTATCTAATAAGCAATAGTTTTCGTCTACCTGGCCATGTTCCTTGTTCTGGAGTATACTCCAGTAACGTAGAAGAGCCTTTCAATTGGGACAGTTTAGCTTATTATTACTATATTTAGCTTTTCTGGTCTGTTCTTGTAAGTTTTGACCCTATTCCGAGTTCTCTTGTTTCATTTATCTAGATCACCCAATCAGTTCACTTTCCTAGCTCTAACTAACCAATCAGATTGCTTCATCCTCCATAATCTTTATGTGGAGTTATCTCCCCTTATTAAAACGAAGTCCAATACGATTCTCATCATCTCTATATCCAATGGCCACATCCCATGGAATCCCTTTTTCTGTGAAACGTCTCTGGTTATGGAATCCCTTTTTGTCGTATGAGGCCATGAGGGCCATGAGAAAGCCCTCAATGAGGCCTCATTTACTATCCCTCTTAGCCTCATTTCTTATGAGGTCATGAGTGCCATGAAAAAGTCTCTCATTGAGGTATAATTTACTGTCCCTCTTAGCCATATCTCGGTATTTAACAGCCATATCCCATGGAATCCCATTTTTGGGAAACGCCTGTGGCTATGGAATCCATTTTTTTGTCGTATGAGGCCATTAGGGCTATGAGAAAAGACCTCAATGAGGCCTCATTTACTATCCCTCTTAGCCTCATTTCGTATGAGGCCATGAGGGCCATAAGAAAGCCCTCAATAAGGCCTCATTTACAATGTCTCTTAGCCTAATTTCATGAGGGTCATGAAAAAAATCCCTCATTGAGGTATAATTTACTACCCCTCTTAGCCTCATCTCGGTATTTAACAGCCATATCCCCAGGCACCCTAATTTCGGCCCCCCATTTTGGAAAACCTCCTGCCTTCGGCACCCTTTTTAATCATATGAGTCCATGATGGTCATGAGAAAGCCTTCAATGAGGCCTCATTGACTATCCCTCTCAGCCACATTTCTTTTGAGGTCATGAGGTCTATGAAAAAATCCCTCAGTGAGGTATAATTTACTATCCCTCAGCCTCATTTCGGTATTTAACAGCCATATCCCCAAGCACCCCAATTTCGGCGCTCCTTTTTGGAAAACGTCTGACCTCCGGCACCAGTTTTTAGTCGTATGAGGCCATGAGGGCCATGAGAAATCCCTCAATGAGGTGATTCTATGAGGGCCATGAAAAAATCCATCAGTGAGGTCTAACTTACCAGCCCTCTTAGCCTCATTTCGGTATTTAAGGATACCTATGAATCAGCTCCTATACAGCTCCTATCTCCTTATATGGCTACTATACAGTTCCTATACAAGTAGTCTTACCAATGGCTTCCATCTTATCTCCAAAGCTCCAAGCCCACTACTTGTCTATGGTCTATCTGTCCTATCATTAGCTTCTACAGCAGTCTTGTTCCATTGCGGCCTTGTACCAGTACTATTGACTAAACTATCATCCATTAATATTGACTTGTAACACTACTTCCTAGCCATATAAGGCATTCCGTAATTGAGATTCTTATCCGACTTCGTAAAAGTTGGATTCCGTGATTTGACATCAACACACGAGGGTATTCCCCTTCCCTATTGAAAGAATTAAGTTCAAAGGGTTGTAGTTCAAAAATGTCCTTCAGGTCACCTTCGATATATTTTCATTGAGGCGGTAGTTCAAAAGTTTGTTATGGAGCCCAGTCTTTGCTCAGTTCTTGGTATGTTCTGTTCACGCCGATCTTGGTTGTGTTGGATCTTTGTTTTGTTCGGTTCAAGGGTGTTAATATTAGATTAGATTAGATTAGATTCTTTATTTACAGTATACTTACAAAAAAAAATTACATTTATATAGTACAAGTAGTGTTGATGTGTATACTGAGGGAGACGTCATAGCCAGATTGGCTGTCTTCCTGTCACCCCCCTTGGAATTGCAGACAGACTGTGACCAAAAATTATCTATATGTAACAGATTACATGCACTGATATAGGATGGACAGAGCACAGGTAAATTCATTCCTGGGGGCCGTGCTATACAGGTTCCGTCCTGTACCTACACCTATACCGGCTGGAGACTGGTGGTTGCAAATTGAAAGAGGGCAACCTGCTTATCGTGTCCATTCTCCATCACTCCGTGCAACTCCAACTATTATATATAGTTCATTCAAACAATTCAAAGGGTTCACACTGTGTTATAATAGGGGGCAATAGTTAAAAAATAGAGTTTATTCAAATAGTTCAAAGGGTGTGTTATTTATATATACCTTCATTAGGGTTCTAGTTCAAAAAAACTTTGTTGGGTTCAATCACTTAAACTTTTGTTCAGTTCAAGAGGGTTAACATTGGGTTATATTGAGGGGTTATTGTTCAAAACTTTGTTCACTTTGTTCTGTTGACTTTGATCTTGATTGTGTTTGATCAGATCAGTTCGGTCTTAGATCACTTTGTTATGTTCTGTTCACTTCGATCTTGGTTGTATTAGATCTTCGTTCACTTCTGTACCTTCGTTGTTTTGTTGTGGTTGTTATAATGTTTTATCTGTTCAGGTTCTTGTAATAATAATTGGGTGTTACCAACCCCTTTCCACACCCTCGAGTGTTGATGTCAAATTACGGAATCCAACTTTTATGGAGTCGGATAAGAATCTCAATTACGGAATGCCTTATATAGCTAGGAAGTAGTGTTACAAGTCAATATTAATGGGTGATAGTTTTGTCATTAGTACTGGTACAAGGCCGCAATGGAACAAGACTGCTGTTGAAGCTAATGATAGAACAGATAGATCATAGGTATCCTTAAATACCGAAATGAGGCTAAGAGGGCTGGTAAATTAGACCTCATTGAGGGATTTTTTCATGGCCCTCATGGAATCAACAGAAATGAGGCTAAGAGGGATAGTAGAATAGACCTCACTGAGGGATTTTTCATGGCCCTCATGGCCTCATACGACAAAAAAGGGGTGCTGGTGGCCAGACGTTTTCCAAAAAAGGGTGCCGAAATTGGGGTGCTTGGGGATATGGCTGTTAAATACCGAGATGAGGCTAAGAGGGATAGTAAATTATACCTCACTGAGGGATTTTTTCATAGCGCTCATGACCTCAAAAGAAATGAGGCCGAGAGGGATAGTAAATGAGGGCTCCTTGAGGACATTCTCATGGCCCTCATGGCCTCATATGATTAAAAAGGGGTGCCGAAGGCAGGAGGTTTTCCAAAATGGGGTGCCGAAATTGGGATGCCTGGGGATATTGCTGTTAAATACCGAGATGAGGCTAAGAGGGATAGTAAATTATACCTTAATGAGGGATTTTTTATGGCCCTCATGATCTCAAAAGAAATGAGGCTAAGAAGGATAGTAAATGAGGCCTCGTTGAGGGCTTTCTCATGGCCCACATGGCCTCATACGAAATGAGACTAAGAGGGATAGTAAATGGGGCCTCATTGAGGGCTTTTCTCATAGTCCTCATGGCCTCATACGACAAAAAATGGATTACAAAGCCACAGGTGTTTCCCAAAAATGGGATTCCATGGGATATGGCTGTTAAATACCGAGACGAGGCTAAGAGAGATAGTAAATTATACCTCACTGAGGGATTTTTTCATGGCACTCTTGGCCTCAAAAGAAATGAGGCCAAGAGGGATAGTAAATGAGGCCTCACTGAGGGCTTTCTCATGCCCTCATGGCCTCATACGACAAAAATGGGATTCCATAGCCACAGGCGTTTTCCAAAAATGGGATTCCATGGGATATTGTTGTTAAATACCGAGATGAGGCTAAGAGGGATAGTAAATTATACCTCACTGGGGTTTTTTTTCATGGCCCTCATGACCTCAAAAGAAAAGAAATGAGTCTAAGAGGGATAGTAAATTAGGCCTCATTGAGGCCTTTCTCATATACCTCATGGCCGCATACGACTAAAAAGGGATTCCATAACCAGAGACGTTTAACAAAAAAAAGATTCCATGGGATGTGGCCATTGGATATAGAGATGATGAGAATCATACATGACTTGTTTTAATAAGGGGAGATAACTTTACATAAAGATTATGGGGGATGAAGCAATCTGATTGGTTAGTTAGAGCTAGGAAAGTGAACTAATAATATAATAATAACACTTTGGCCGGCCGCTGATTTGTCGCGGTTCTCGGATGAGAAGGCATTGGTTACCCCTGTACTCCCAGCTGCCTCCCTATTCCCACGCTTCTTCTCTCCTCCCAACACTCGGAGACGAACTGCTTGATGACATCCCTTGCCCCATTCTTCCCAATCTCTCCGATTAGCATATTAACCCTCTATTTTGAGTCTTCCACTAACCACATGTCCTTCATTCTCTCATCCCACTTCCCCATTATACTCCCAGCGAATCTTATTTTTTTGGACTATTTTTTTGGTTTTGGGCATTCTAGAAGAAAGTGTTCCAGGGTCTCCAACACGCCCAAATTACACATCTGGCACTCCTTTTCACTGTTTTTCCCAATTTTCCCCCCTCAGCTCCAGGGACCGTGACCTCAGCTTGAACAACAGTGACCCCCAAAGGAGCTATCAAGGTACTCTTCAAAACCAGGTTTCTCTTTATCACGCAGGCCACCCAAAGACCTCTCTGATTTGACCCCCCTCTCACCAATTACGGTTACAATCCTCCATGACCCTTTCTCTGACGATTTTTCTACCCTGGTTTGCCCGCCCCAACGTCTAGGTCCGAGATCTCCAATGAGCAGTTCTCTACTAGCTCCCTCACTTGGACCATTCACCCCGTCTTGATATTTGAGCTGAAAATTCTCAGGAACATTACTTCACACCATCGGCTGTCTGGGAGATTACCAAATAATCAAGATAACCTAGTTTCAATAGGTCTATCCTGTCCCTGATCCTCATCCACCCAAGCTCACTCCTGATTGCTTCTAGTGCTGCGGCATTTCTCGACCCCGATATCCATCAGCCTGCATCGTTCTGTGGGATTTCCAAGCTCTTTACAGCCGTCTGGTTTAGGGGTACCACTTCCGTACCGAATGCTATACTTGGCAGACCCACCATTTCCCAAATGGTTTTTCCCACGAAAACCTTATTGAAACTGTTTCTCCCTATAAGTTTCATTTGGTTGAGGATTCGCTTCCCCTTCAGAATCAGTTTATTTGTGTGGTTTTGGTAGATGCTTCTTCCTGTGATGTTTATATTTACCCCCAAATACTCGTAGTCACCTGTCTCACCCACACTAAGAAGTTTGCTGCTACCTTCCGGAATGCAGAACTCCCCAACTTTCCACATTCGAGTGGGGTCCACTTTGCGCCCACAGGTATAACTTTGCTCTTGCTTTCATTAAGTTAGAGTCTCCATTTGCTCCCATATATTTCCCAACAATTCCCAGCATTTTCGCTAGCCCCTCTTCTCTTTCTGACACTAGCAGCATGTCGTCTGCAAAAAATAGCCCTATAGATCTTCAAGTCCCCAACTCCTAAACCTTTGATGTACAATCCAAACAGAATGGGCGAAAGGATACACCCCTGTTTTAGTCCTTCTCCACAGGTACACGTTTTGTTGTAATGTTTTCCATGTACATCTTTATATAATGCTTTCATAATTCCAACAAAATCGCCTCCCAAGCCCAGAACCTCCAGCTTGCGCCACATACCCTCCCTCCATACTCTAGCGTATGCCTTTTTTAACATCCAAAAAGCCATAAACATCTTTTTCTTTTTTGCTTTCGCGGATTCTATCATTTGGGATAGCGTGAAAAGATGGTCAGTGACTCTCCTTCCCTTCCTGAAGCCATTCAGGATTTCTCCCAAAAAACCCTTCGATTCAATCACCTCCTTTAATCTCCCGTACAGGACTTTACAGAAAATTGTTCTCATCTTGCTACTGACAGAGATCATTCGGTAGTTATCCAAAACGCCTTTCCCCCCTTTTTGTGACTAAATGTCACTTTGCTTTCTCTCCACTCCCTTGGGATCTCTTGTTTTTCTATGGCTAAATTAAATAGGGCAGTTATGCTTTCCAAGAGTTCCTCTCCCCCTTTTTGATAAACTCATTAGGAATTTCATCCACCCCTCCTGCTTTTCCATCCCTTAATTTTGAGATCACCTTTCGCACCTCCTCCGTTTTAATTTCGCAGCACACGAAGTTCGATAGATTTTCCTCGACCTGGTTCGGACACTCCGGTGGGTTCCCCATCGCTTACCTTTTTCCAGTGCTCGACTGGTTCTAATGCGATTTGATCTTGCTCGTCTGCAACTCTGCCATCTTCTTTAATACTCTGTGGGTTACTTCCTTTGTTATGTCCATTAAAGTCACCATCAGAATTATACCGAGCCCCCTGTTTTCCAGTTCTGTGATATTGGACCTTAGTGTTGAGTATATCGAGTCATTCCACTCGGGTTTGCTTCCCTCCACCACACAGTACACAATCCCAAGGGCAATTCTTTTGTTTCTCAGATTAATCTTTACCCATCCAATTTCTTTCGATACCTTAGCCGAAGTGCTGACATCTTCCATGTCTGTGATCAGCGACGGTTTTAAATCCTCTTTAATGTACATTCCTAACCCCCCCCCCTTTCTGGCCTTCCGTTCGCCCTACACCTATCCACACGCACCCCCCTTACTTGGTCTACCCGTTCCCCGTATCTTACCCACGTCTCGCTCAAGCCCATGACATCAAACTCCTCTGCCTCGATCAATGTAGCAATTTCACTTACTTTCCGGTGGAGACCCTGGATGTTGCTATAGCCCACTTTCAGGGTATCGAGATTCATTGGCTTCCGCCTACTGGTTCCATTGTTTTCTGGCGCTAGCCTTGGTAAACTTATTCTGCTCCCTCGCTCTTGTTCACCCCACCTGTGCCCACTCTAGTTATACTTGCCTCTGGCCTCCCACCCCGCTTCTCTCAAAAAAGGCTCCGCTACCCGTAGAATTTTATCCCCAATACCCGTTTCCCCACCCTGCTAAAATACATGCTCGCATTGCTCCAAAACGTGTCCCAATGGTCCATAAAGGGTATTCCCATGTCAACACAGTAGTCCTCCAACTCCTCATTTAGCGCCAAAATCCTTGAGTTCCGTTCGTCCCCCACCTCCAAGGACAGGACGGACCCCGGATACAACTACCCTTGCATTCCTACTTAGCAGTTTGCTGACTAAGCCTCTATACTACGCCACCAAACTTACTGACCTTCTCTCTCTGATATTGTTGGTCTCCACATGGACCACCACTACCGGTTCCGATCCTGACCCTGCCACAATGCCATCTACCCGGTCCCCCAGATCCTCCACCTTCGCCCCCGGAAAGCACAAGACTGTTCGATTAGAACTATCAGGACCACAAACCAATACCACGTACAATGCTGCTCCCCGCTACAACTAATTTTCTTCTGGCCCCAGTTCCTATATCATCTGCAACTCCCCTCGTTTTGCATGCCTCTGGCCCTTCTTTCTCTTCACCGCCCTCCTTATCCCATCTGGCCTATCAACATCAACAACCATCTCGACCCCCACAATTCCCCACTCACTCTCATCCCCAGGGGTATCAGAATCTAAAACACTAAACCTGTTTTATAAACACCGCCTAGCAACCTTGGCAGCCTTACGCCGACTTTGGTTTCCCGACTCTACGCACTCCCCATGGGTGTGACGGCCATTGATCACATTTAGCAGCAGAATAACAGTAAAACATTTTTTTTAACTCGCAAGGCTGATGGTTTTGTATTTTCGTCCACGAAATCAATAGAAGACTCTATAAAGTGGCCAAAACAAGTTGACATCCATCTATCCTCACTTTGCTGGTCCATCAAAAACCTGTGGGGTGGACATGCAAATTTGCAGCTCATTGACCACCAGGTAACTAACAAACGGACTTACCCACAGATAGACTCTTAAGTGGCTTTTCTACTGTTGCAAACCCACTACACCTTAAGGGAAAAAGGATTACCACTTAAGGAAACAATACCCATTACTGAGACAATGGGAATCTTTTGTGTTAGGCCACACTTCCTACCGCTCAAGGTACTGAATGTTAGACCCCCCCCCCCCCCCACCCCCCAAAGACGACTATTCAGCACGTCCTGTCCTTGATATGTAAGGGGACGGCAGCTTTTGGTTGTAAATGCAATTCAAGTATATTTTGAAGATCCGGAATCCCATGCACTCCAAGGGCAAGGTAACGTGTGTTTGCACACCTGAGTATCCTTAAAATGTCTCGAGAAAATCTGTCCTTATCCAATTTAAAATGACGAAATAGATGGGGAAACAAGGACTCCTGGTCAAGTCGCCACCGGGTCAAGTCGCCCACATATATATTATTTATTTATTTATTGGTGTTTTTAAGGTCACATATTTCTGCACAATGGCTAATCATGGCCGACAGTTTTACGGATGGAGAAAGCCGGAGTACTCGGAGAGAACCACCGAGCAACAGTCAGCTCCCCAACATACCAACTCCACACAAGCAGGGTAAGCATTGGTTGAAGACAGGTGCACCATCGATGTGCAGTACGCCTTAGTACACAACGTCACCGTTCCCCACATGGGCAATGTGGGGTGAAGTGTCTTGCCCAACATCACAACGCGGTTGCCGTAGGTAGGATTCGAACCCAGGACCTCTCGGCTTGCAGCCTGCACCTGTACCAACTGAGCCACCGCGCCCCCCACATATATATTAACACAAACACTTGCGGCGATTTAATGATAAATTTCGCAATGAATTAAGTTTTCCAATAGCATTTTTGTTTCATTCTCTCTCTATTCATAACGGTTTCTCTGAAATTACAAGTGTTGTTATTAATGATAGAAAGTGGAACAAATTATCTAGCTTCAATTAAGGAAGATAAGTAGTAGTGTATGTTCCCCTACAGGGAATATTTGGGGGATCTCATCGGGGGGATCTCATGTGACGTCATAGTCACGTGATCCAGTGGCGCCATGTTGTGTTGTCATGGTAACCCGCGTGAGCGGCCATGTTTTGACGTCATCTCCATAGTGATACGTGGTGTGAGTGCGCATGCGCAGCGCGTGTTGTTAGGGTGATACGTGTTTCCGTCGTCCATTTTGTATACTGGAGGCCGCCATCTTGGTTTCTATGGTAGCACGTGATTGCAATGTTACCCAATTTTTCTGCAATGGGACGGGGTATGTTCGTAGGGTATGTTCGATTGAATAGGAGTATTCTCTGGAATGACTTCTCTGGATAATTACCCAAATAAACCCGAATAGTTGTATTATTTCGAATTCTTTCAGAATCCTCTGCTTCTATCTATATATGAAATAGTTTACGTCTACCTAGTCATGTTCCTTTGTTCTAGAGTATACTCGAGTAGCGTAGACGAGCCTATTAGTTGGAACAGTTTACCTTATTATTACTATATTTAGCAATTTCTAGTCTATTCTTGTTAGTTCTGACCCTATTCCAAGTACTCTTGTTGTTTCATTTATCTAGATCATTTATAACCAATCAGATTGCTTTGTATTATTCTATGATTGGTATAGGTAGTACGTTGTAGCAGGTCAAGTGAAATTTTGGAGTGGGGGTGGGGGTAATGCCTGGCAGTATAGAACAGCAGTATAGTATGGACGATATATACCTCTGTATATATACCTCTGTGGGCCCCTGCAGGGCCCATGTTAGCCCTTAGTACTATTAGTCCACCTGATGCTTAATGTTATCCTCTGACTGGTATAGGTAGTATGCAATGCTAGGCATAGGGGTATTGTGGGTAGGGGTACTGCCTGGTAGTTTAGAACGGTACTATAGTATGGCGGTATATACACCTATAGGCCCCTGTTAGTGCTTGGTACTATTAACCAACCGATTGCTTTGTTCTGTTATATGGCTAGTATATGTAGTACGTTATGGTAGACCTAGTGATTTTGTGGGGGTGGGGGTAATGCTTGGTAGTTTAGAACAGTAGTATAGCATAGGCTGTACATACCCCTGTAGGTCTCTTGCTGGCCCTTGGTACTACTGATCTACCAGGTGCTTCATATTATTGAGCGGTATTCTGGGGTGGGGTCAATGCCTGGGAATACAGAACGGCAGCAGAGTATGGTTGGTATATTCCCCTGTAGGTCCCATCCTAACCGTTGATAGTATTAACCTACCAAATGCTTTGTGTCAACCTGTTACTGGTAAGGTGGTACGTAATACCAGTAGTTCCTACCCTATTCCGAGTACTCTTGTTGTTTCATTTATCTAGATCATTTATATAAATTATAATTAACCAATTAGATTGCTTGATTTCCCATAATCTGTATGCAGAGTTATCTCCCTTCTGTATAATAAAAGCCTATTCAGATTGGGGTTCACAGAGGGTGAATATAGTGATGCTACCCTGCTATGCAGGGTAGCATCACCAAATTCACCCTCTGGATACCTCATTTTGCAGATGACAGTCTGCTTATTTTCAGGCTTGATTATAATCAATATTGAGCAAAATAGTAAAGATCAAGTAACAAAGAAATGTTTTAATAAGAATCAGATTAAATGGATAAACTCTTAATTCAGGTGATCTGTAATATATAGCCAAGATTATACTTGTTGCAGATTGATTACTTGAAAGGCATGAATTTTGCCCTGTCCATGTCATCAGACAGCGATTTTAAAAATGAGGCACCTTAAATAATAAACCACAAAATGACCAACCAAAGTATATTTTTGGTGTCAAAATGTGGTGCCAAATAGTGTATTTTTGGTGCCAAACAAATTTTTTTTTCTGCAGAGGCCATCCAACAGCAAGAACACTACAGGTTATCCCCCCCCCAAAGTAGATCTTCTGTTTCTCAGGCTATTTTTTGTGTAATTGGATACAGGTGGGTGTTTTTTTTATTTTATTTTTTCAATCGTTTCTTTGCCATCAAAAATTCATATTCTTGTTATGTTTTAGTCCTCATGATCTATAGAATAGCATAGGTGGTGGTGTATTTCGACCCTTGAGTGCAAGAAGGCTTTTCAGTGCTAAAGCATTACAAAGACTTGTTGCACTCATTTTTATTAACTTGAGTAAAATATCAGACATAAACGATTTCATTTTTATTTTTTTTAAGTTTGCATTGGTTATAAAAAGAGAGCATGGGGCAGCCAAAAGGACCATGTGGGAGGGCCTAAGAAACAGATTTTTAACTTTTTTAGACCTTACTGACAAGAGTTTTTAGTCCTGTTGTGTTAAAATTACAAGAAATTGGGTCATTACGATTAATATTGTTTTTTGGTGAAGCTTGGATTAGACAATTCGTACATTACACTGAGATGAAATTCCAAGTGGAGATGTAAAATCAATTGGGCCTAAAAAAATAAAAAATCTGTTTCTCAGGCACTCCCCCATGGTCCAAGAACATGAACTTTTGATAGCAAAGAAATAATTACAGAAATAAAAATAAAAAAATGCTCGCCTGCATGCAATTTTACAAATAATGGCCTGAGAAACAGATCTACTTTGTGTGGCCTTATTATAACTTAATCACATTGCATCTAGTGTGTAATAGCCAAAACAGTTACAAATAAAAGGCCGCTCGGCCACGTGTCCCCCGAAAAAACAAGTCAAAAAAGGGGCATAACTCTAGTAAAAATGATCAGTCCGAACCCATATTCGAACTTGACCTGTATTATTACCCCAGAAAGTCACATACCAAAATTCTTTCTGATCAGATAATCCTAACTGGAGTTATCATCCGGACACCGCAAATCTTGAAATTTCTAAGTCGAAAAAGGGGTATAACTCTAACAAAAATAATCTGGCCAAACCCATATTCGAACTTGACCTGTGGTTTGGGCTAAGAAGGTCACATACCAAAATTGGTTCCAATCAAATGATCCAAACTGGAGTTATCATGGGGACACCAAGTGGGACGGACACACAGGCAGACGGACAGATGGACGGATGGACAGACAGACGGACGGATGGACACCGCTAATTTCTATAGTCCCCTGAAAAATTTTTCGGGGGACAAAACACGACACTCCAGTAACTCTCCAATGGCAGCTGCCAAAATCAAGCAACAGCTGGTGATAAAGTAAAAGAAACTGGGCTTCAGAAGCCAATAAAAAACAAGAGGGATGTTACATCCCAACTCTCACCTACATTTGCGCTTGATAATGTCGTTCCAATGTAACATGCCTAATATTTAGTTAATATAAATCATTAACTAGGCATCAAATGATTAATGTGGTTTATGTGATGACTTTGGAAAGTCTATATTTCTGCATTTATTATTTTTCAATTCAACATAGAATCATTGGATATAAAAGCATTTTTTTCTTTTAGAAATGTTTATGATTAAGAATATGAATCGTGAGGCCAGATATTAAATCATAAATAAGAATTAGGAAATGCTTTCATAAATCACTGAAATTGTAATTGAAGTACATTCATTGGTTAAAGAGGAGTTGTGGAAAAACATTCGTTCAAGAAAGTGACTATACGTCCCAACAAAAATACATCACATCAACAACTAAAATAAGCCTTAATGTTACTAGTAACAAGTATGAGAAAGTATTAAATAAAAAAAAAAAGTTCAAAAAAATTTTTTTTAAAGAAAGTGAATATAAGTCCCAAAAATCCCCCTCAAATTCCTCAAATATGCATGTAATAAGGGCGCAATGTTACCGCAATGTAGTTCAGTAACCCATGCGTACAATATTAATTGCCTGGAAAGACACATAGAAACAGAACTCACCTTAACACCTCACCTTAACACAAACTTTTAGAACTTAAAATTGAGTAAGTCAGACAAAAACGTGAACATTGTGACTGAAAAAAAGAAAAGAAATCAGTTAAATTTCTGCATACAGTAGGGTTAATACCTACAGTTGTTATTGAAATGAGAAAATAAACAGTAATGAGAGATGAAGGCACCACAATCTGCACAAAAGCTGACTTTAACGCAAATTCTTACAACACCTAAACGCTAATTCTTACAACAAGCTTTGGCAGAAAATCAGCCTCAAATTCCTCAAATATGCATGCAATGAGGGTTAAATATTACTGCAATGGAGTTCAGTAACCCAAGCGTAGAATATTAATCGCCTGGAAAGACACATAGAAACACAACTCACCTAAACACAAAGTTTACAAAGTTTTACAACTTAAAATTTACTAAGTCCGAGAAAAACACGAAAATTTTGACTGAAAAAAAAAGAAAATTGAAGTTAAATTTCTGCATACAGTAGGGTTAATACCTACAGTTGTTATTGAAATATGAAAATCAACAGTAATGAGAAGTTAAAGCAGCACATTCTGCACAAAAGCTGACTTTAACGCAAATTCTTACAACACCTAAACGCAAATTCTTACAACTTTTGGCAGAAAATTTTAGGTGAAATTTGGAAAAAAGTCATAGTATCTGGGTTAAATACTGTTCTAATAGTCCCCTACAACCTACATATGCAATATCAAAGGCCTGAGCCCACTGATCTTTGAGAACTCACCTTAACACCACACCTTAACACAAACTTTTAGAACTTAAAATTTACTAAGTCCGAGAAAAACATGAAATTTTGACTGAAAAAAAAAGAAAATGTCCGTTAAATTTCTGCATACAGTCGGGTTAATACCTACAGTTGTTATTGAAATATGAAACTCAACAGTAATGAGAAGTTAAAGCACCACAATCTGCACAAAAGCTGACTTTAACGCAAATTCTTACAACACCTAAACGCTAATTCTTACAAGTTTTTGCAGAAAATCAGCCTCAAATTCCTCAAATATGCATGTAATGAGGGTTAAATATTACTGCAATGGAGTTCAGTAACCCAAGTGTAGAATATTAATCGCTTGGAAAGACACATAGAAACACAACTCACCTAAACACAAAGTTTACAAAGTTTTACAACTTAAAATTTACTAAGTCCGAGAAAAACATGAAAATTTTGAGTGAAAAAAAAGAAAATTTTCGTTAAATTTCTGCATACAGTAGGGTTAATACCTACAGTTGTTATTGAAATATGAAAATCAACAGTAATGAGAAGTTAAAGCAGCACAATCTGCACAAAAGCTGACTTTAAAACAAATTCTTACAACACCTAAACGCAAATTCTTACAACAACTTTTGGCACAAAATTTTTTAGGTGAAATTTGGAAAAAAGTCGTAGTATCAGGGTTAAATACTGTTCTGATAGTCCCCTACAACCTACATATGCAATATCAAAGGCCTGAGCCCACTGATGTTTGAGAAATTAACCTTAACATTAAATCTTACAATACTGGACACGCTGGATGCCGACGCCCGAGGTTATGACAATAGCTCACCACATCTTACAGATGTAGGTGAGCTAAAAATGGCACCAGGGATTCCTGGTAGTGTTTAAGCTGTCGGGTGCCAATTTAGCAAATTGCACTAACATTTTGATTTGGCAATAAAACATCTCCAACTGGGTAAAACATTTGGCACACAAAAATTTTTAGCTTTTATTAAAATCATCTTATAACAAGTTTAAAGGCATAGAATTTGTGAAACAACACCTACTTAGTTGCACTTGATGGAAATTTTATGGTCTTATTTAACCACCAAGAAAGCCATCCACATTACTTAAATGAATTGTTGATACTGACTGTCAGACTGAAATATGGATACTGTTTTATTTGGTTTTCCTTTAGTATTTTTTATTTTGTTCTGTCTTTTTTTTATCTTTTTGTTTTTCTTCTTGTTTTTGCCTTGTCTTTAAATAGAAACTCAAACCCCGATTGAGGCCACAATGCTCCAAGACCTAAACCTGCTTATTCCACTGGAAAAACATTGGCACTGTACTGTGCATTCAACTGATACCACCTGCACTAAAGCCTGGTTTGTGCCTAAACTACATGTTTAAACATCTGCCTGTTGCTTATCACTGCCAGTTGACTCTCTCCAGAATATCAGGCTTCCTACACACAGGTCTCAACTACCTCCAGTGCATAAAACCCATCAAAACCATCAGCAAGTAGGCTCCAAACGAATCGTAAATGCACACTAGATTCAGAGGCGGCTGACTCCAAAATCAAGGTAATCACATTCTTTGGCACAGTCCTGATCCGAGTTTGGCACAAAATTTAAAAAAAAACAAAATTCAGGTTGGCTAAAAATTCTAGGCCTGTGTGAATACAGCCAATTGTTTATACCTGTGTTGCCCATTTTAAAAGACTTCCATAGGCACTATAGGCATTGTCGATCAGGTCCTATTTTACAAGTAAAACAGAGCTTGTTCACCTCAGTAAATGAGTATTGCTTCACTTCCTGAGGTTCTCACTAACACCTGCTTTTCGATTTCTGGTCACATATTGTCAGCATCTTTGGCAAACAAACAAAAAAACATTGAATTTAACCAAGCAATACAAATACGGATGGATCCAGGCACACATACATCCCCCTACCCTATTTTTCATAACTGAATTTTTTGTGAAAAGGAGCCTGAATTATCTCAAACTTGATCCTGTGCACATATGGTAACATTATACTGTAACTGATAGGGGAAAACGTTTAAATAAACAAAATAACAGTCATGAAAAGTATTTAATCTTTCATAAATAAATAATAATTATATGTATAAATCCATATGTATAAATAAATATGTACAAAGTCACAGAGAGCAAAACTTGCACACAGAAGTACTGGAATTCAAGCAGTGATCAATCATAGAATGAGGAAGTTGAACCATACATGGGACAACTTAACACTTAGAACTTGTAAGACCGATTTTTTGGGCTAAGGCATAGTTTCGTCCCATTTTTGTCTTATTATGAGAGGTCTATACAAGGGGCATTGATGATAAAACAGTAACAGCAGTCTGCAGCCAGATGAATGCAGACATACAGTTATTATTTTATCCTCTCTGAATACTGATATTGGACTGACCCATTTCACTCTAACTGTACTCAAAGGTGATACCAATCCAGGAAATGAGGGTTCAAAGGGTTAACAATTGCACTTAATATATAATATATGAGCAAGTTTCCAATCAAAAAGTTATCTATAGCAACTTTTCAAAAAAAATTTCCAGGCTCTTTCATTTCCACCATCATTTTTATAATTATAGCAATATGTTGTTTTGGCCTATCTGCCCATATGTGGCATACTGGATGAACGGTTCTTTGAACCATTTAGCTGTGTATCACATGGAAGAATATTATCCCTTTAACCTTTAAATCCTTAGATTAATTTTTATGATAATAACAACTGTATATACATGTATACAGCTGTGGATGACTTAACAATGTTTCTATATCATTGCTGGGTGTGTGTAGAGTTATGTGCAGGGTTGGCTGATTTAAATCAATTGATTTAAATCACTGATTTAAATCAATGATTTTTTGGAAAAAAATCATTGATTTAAATCAAAAATATACAAATATTCAGGAATATTTTCAAAACAACTTGAAAGTGAGCTGAAACAAGATGAAATGCATAATTACTGTTGAAATACAGTAATTAGCCCTTGTTTAACAGTTAGAACTAATCTATGCAGTGGGAATATACATCACACTGTGTCTTGGCTACTGGAATGTGCTGAAGGTTAGTTAAATGTTCCTGAATAAGTTTCTATAATTTTCAGCCAATATGAATAAAATCATATCAAAGTGAACATTGATTTTAAACCATATATATGACAATCTTTCAATGAACCCATCAAAAATAGAAAATCAAATCTTGAGAACAACAATCAGGGATTTAAGAATGTTGCAAGTTTCAATAATTATTTTCAAGAAGTCATCTTCCTTCAAGCAATGTTGTAACAATGAGAAAACATCAGTTTCAATGATTTCTCTAAATTTCCATCTATGCTGTTTATTCTATGCCAAATGTATTCTGGAATTCTTCCCCTCATACCACCTCAAAGACTGAAATGGTTAACACAGGTAAATGTTTTAGTATCAGTTATTTGTGTCCATTCTTTTGGAAGCCTTTGATACAAACTGCTGCCAATACACTCTGTTTCTCTTATCTAAAGGAATCATGTGAGAAAAAGTATCATCTGGTGAATAATTTATAGCATGGAAATAAAAATCAAATAAATCGATTTAAATTCTGATTTAAATAAAAAAAATCAATTTTGGGAAAAAAAATCACCAATCCTGGTTGGGAGGTTTTGATTTTTCAGATTCATTTGTGGTTTCAGTTCGGAATCAGTTTCAAGAAAAAAACCTCAGTTTCAGTTCAGTTTTTCTATGTGTTTAGAACATGTAGTAAATACACATCACTATCCTTAACTTGGTAAAAAATCCTCAATAGTTTGTACGACACCACTCGCCATAAAAATAGTGTTCGACCGATGATCGGAATCAACCACCCCAATCGACCGATTGTGGGCAATCAGATGACAATGGCAATGACTCTTGAAACATCAGTTCAACCGATTGTTGCCAAGCCTTTTGTGATGATTCATTAAGCACATTTTATTATCTTCTGTAATTGGTCAATTGTTAATGTAAAATTATGTCAATGATACCATTCAATAAACAACCACAATGTGTATTCTTAATTTCTCTAGATGAGATATACAAGTTAAACGACATGTGAAGTTTACAACTGAGCATACTTGCAGCAAGCGCCCATTCATACTGGAAAAGGTGAAGGTTGCACTTCATTGACTCAAGATACAGTAAAATCACCAGTCGCACACACTTGGGTGGTATACATGGCTCTGAGAGCCACGTACACCCAAGTGTAAGCATCTGGCCATTTTATTGTGACCTGAGTAAACGATGTTTAACACAGAAATATGTTCAGTTTAATGTAGTTCCTTCAAGCCTTGACTCATCTAGTAGTGCTCAGTATTACAATCAGAATCGGCATCGGAATTGGCCGATTGTGAGCTCAAATAACAAATAATCGGTCAGCAGCCATTTCTGGTAATCGGTTGAGCACTACATAAAAAACCCTGTCTGTAGATATCTCCAGTGGGTTCAGCCTAACTTCCCTTTGATCAGTCTTAAGGTTTCTAGGGGAACAACTACTAAGTCTTCTGAGTCAGAAGAAAAACCCTTAAATTATGGTAAAGTTCATCTACCCAATGTTGTGTCCAGTGGATGAGGCAATAAGGGAGAAAATGTGACAATAAAAACAGGATGTAATCACCCCTTTGCCAGATAGACTAAGTGATTGATTGATTGATTTCTTTATTTTGCAGTGTACATGATACAGATAGAAATGATACATATGGTAGTGAAACTCGAGTGTTTTAAGGATACCAAAAAAGATATGTATATAAATGTACACTGCAGGGAGACAACATAGGCAGATTTGCTGTTTATCTGTTGTCTCCCAAGCTGTGCATTATGCAGCTTTAAACCAGAGTGTTTTACAATGATTTATTTTTACATAAAGCGACTTACTCTTGTGCATAAAGAACAGGAGACCAATTAGATAAGACGAGATAAGATGACCCAGTAGTCAGCTGAACAATGGCACATCTCCTGATGCAAGCACTTTTTTTCAATACAAACTAGGGAACGACGAGAGTCCATAGGGGCCACTAGTACAGTCCAGTTCCCTCCCAGTAAGATAGTTTGATCAGTTTATGTAAAACACACTAAAACCATTTGATCAGTTTTTGTTGGGTCTTGCAGTTCAGTTTTCTGGTTTACTGCAAAAACAGGAACCAAAGTGGAAGAACAAAAAAACGTCCAGCTCTAGCTGCCTATACAGGCGGCCAACAATGATGTAAAAACATTGTAAAGATAAATGTAGCCTAATGATAGAGTTCTGAATGAAGAATACAAAGTGTGGGCAACTGTTCCAAGCAACATAACAGAGGGAGTTTGGGTCTGTATGGGGACTTAATGGATAATCAACACAATGGTTATGAACAGTTGGTATCAGCCACAAAAATCACATTTCAAATTTAAATATTCATCAGATAGTTGCAGCTAAGTATTTAATTCTACGGACTGCACCTTAGAAGAAAAACCCTTTTTTGGGGTCTGTCGGTGGCCGAGTGGTGTGCATGGTTCAGTAGTTTCGCTAGGCAGTTGGTGATGAAGGAAACTCTCTCAGTGTGGGTTCAACCCCCCGCTGTGTCATTGTAAGCAAAACCATCGTCCTTTCTTAATTCTATGGCATCTGGGAAATTTGAAAAAGACAAGTGTCGCTGATTTCTTCTGAGGTGCAGTTCGTAGAATTAAGTACTTAGATGCAACTATCTGATGAATAATCAAATAATTGAGTATTCCGTGTGTTCTGTACTGGCCTCGTATATACTTGGTTAACTAGCATTCCCTTTCTTGGGGTCTGTCAGTGGCCAAGTGGTGTGCGTGGTTCAGTATAGTTTTACTAGGCGCTTGGTGCCAAAGGAAACCCTCTCGGCGTCGGTTCGAACCCCCGTCATGCCATTGTAAACAAATTTAAATATTTTCCCAATTTTTGCCACAAAACAGCTTATAACCTTTCATTAAAATGGGTCATTCCACTTAGACAAACTATTTGTTTGTGGCCAAAATTTAAAAAAAAACACTTTTCAGTTATTAAAGAATTTTTTTGGGACTGTGTCATCCTCAAGAGACTCACTTGTCCATTATAAGAAGTTTACCAGGATGATAACCCTTTAGCTAATGAAGTGTCCATATGCATCCAGTCCAGTGCAAGGCACATCATGTGATGTCACTATTTAGTTTTGTACAGTGCATGTAATGTTGGTACTGAGATGTGTGTTTTTTCTCAACAGAAATAGGAAAGGTTATGCAAAGGATAATTTATTTTGATTATGGTATTATTAAGTAAATATTCAGTGAGTCCATACTTGGACTATAAATCACAGCCCTTGCATTCATATTTGTACTGATATTAAACCGAGTTACACTTAAGTGTTAATTTAGCATAATTTAAATGGTGGTATAATGAATGTGATCTGGGCTATCACTGTTGTGATAAGGGGTAATAATAGTATTAATATGATTTTGTTAGCAGACCTTCATTTTAATGGCACGCGTTTGCTCTCACAAGCGATTGCTTGCATAATTACAATTTGCAGTGAACCATCAATTGCACACATAGAAAAACTAAAAGCAGTTGTTTACATCAACAATGTCATAGTTTCAGATGCTGAGTCTGTAAGCAGGCTGCTGTGACTATTCGTTTAATTGACTAACAGTCCGAAGGTGCTATAGTCGACTATTATTTTTCATAGTCGACTATTTTTTTTAGCCATGTACATCATGCCACTGAATGACAATATTGGTCTGCAAGGGGCATGTAATGTTTCTTGGTACCTGTTATCCTTTATACATTGTTTATATCACAAAAATAGGCAGTAATTTGGACTTTACCCTCACATATTATCTCATGAAATGAACGTTGTCATATCTAACACCGCGCTGGATCAAGTTATTGTGAACAAATTGTTGATAATCCATGTTAATTGTTGCCATTTTATTTTTTAATTCCAATAAATTGATATTGAATTGGATTTTATTGACACTAAATTACTGAATGAATTTCCATACTTTGATGTGTTAGCATCATGTGACACAAAGTTGATTACGTCAACGAGAATTCCCAGTAAACCCTAGTTTTTAGATGATCTGATTGGCTTGATGAACATCGCATGCTATATTCTTGGCCATTTACATCAAGCGACAGTTTCTAGATCCCCCAAAATGACCCAAATGAAAACTTCAGAATTCAGACGGTGCTTTGATTTTCACTTGTGTTGTCAGGATTTTGAACTGAATTTACTTGTACATGTACCTCGCTAAATATTCCACTGTCTGTATATTATGCTTAAAAGTTAGAAATTTAGTGGTAAGAAATTGTAGTGTTTGTATCATTAAACCGATTTGCACTTTATTCCAGTGCTTTATATTATTATTTCATAATTGACAAAAACATGTAATTGTGTCTCCTTTTTCTTTTTTTATGCACATAGAGGCATTTTCCCAAATCGGCGTGCCACCAAAGAAACCGTGCACCTTGGGGGTAATCTTGGGTGTGCGATGTAGAACACGTCTGGATTTTTTTAAAATGAAGGACTGTGTTAGGTAGCTTCATTTTATTATTGACCCTCCATAAATGATTAACAGTCCTTCATATTCATTAGCAAGCCAAAAAATCATGGCCTTCTAATAATATGTTAGGCAATTAATAATTCTTGTCATAATAAAGCATAACATTCTCCCAAATCAAGCATATCACCCTCCAAAATCATGTTCTTGTTGCATTATTAACTCCGTCCTTTACCAAACAATAAATGGACATACCTGGCCAGCTCTCTGCACAATAATTACCATTCAAATTGTATTGTTGTTACAATTTTTACATCCAAGACATAACTTATGAACCCTCACTAGAACAAGCTCATGCTCATTCGAATGAGGGGCCTTAACCTAAGTTTTTGAATCAAAAACTGAAAATGTTTAGTTATTCAAGAAATTTTGGGCACTTGTTTTTCTAGTTGTGTTAGATAAAAGAGTTAACAAATTTCTCAGATCAGTTGAGATACTCTGGACTACTAATATAAGCTTTAGAGCTGGGAGGTTAGCTGAGAAAACACCTTGGCTTTGGTACTTGAGAAAACCAACTAATCCACCACTCTGTAACCACAAAATGGTTGATTTTTGTGCTTAGTTTGTAATTGTCATGCTTTGAGCAGTTTGCTACTCTCATAGTGAAAACTTTCTGTCATGACAGTCTAAAAAGTTGTAACTAATGATCACACTGTTAGTGAAGTCAACTTTAATTTCAACTTGTAACCATATTCTATCATCACAGTTGATTGTACTTCTGTTAAAAGTGGTCCCCAAACATTGTACCATAGATTATTCTGTGTTTTCATTATTTTCCTGAAAAAATATGTACATATTAATGAAAAACTTACAAGCATATTATAAACTGATAAAAAACTTATGGGTGTCAATTTGATTGGTTCTGGAAATTTAAAAACTCTGATGTTGCATCACAATTTACCAGCCATAATAAACTCTCAGTGAAGTCAGTGAGAAAATGTTTTCAAGAAAAACATCAACAAGGATCTGCCCACTGTTCACTCCACTGGTGCACAGTAGGTAGGGATTCCCAAAATATTACCCTATTTTACGAATAAGCTTTTCACAGAAATAATCAAGTTTATTTGAGTTTGGTATAATGCATGAAATACAACTTCAATGGAGCAAACGTCAATCAAGCAGACAATTTTTTACAGAACGCATGAGCAAAAAGACAGGGAGTAGCATTACTGGCCTTTAACATTTGTCGAATTATGTTGTTTATGTACCAATTCTTGGAAAGTGAAGTATGAAGTCTTGGAATGCTACAACTTATAATTCATGGTGCATTTTTCACATTTTCATGAAGTCACTGTATTATTTGACCTATTTCTCACGAATAGATTTTAACCCTTACAGAAAACACATGATATCAAATTGTGTTATTTTAATTTTTTTCCCTGTATTCTTAAAATTTTTTTAACACAACCATATCATGTTCCCCTAACTAGAACAAGCTCAATGAGATCATTCCAATGAGGTGTCACATCATATGGTTTTGTTGAATTTTAATTCTTTTCTCCAGTACACTTTGTATATTATGCAGCAGTAGATGCAGCCGATTCTTTAGATAAGGTTTAATCGCTCGCTAGGTGGAACTGAGGTGTGCTGTTGTCTACTCGCAAAAAGTAAACATTGCAGGCGTGCAAGAGTGATAGCTCACCTCAAAATTGAAACATTGTAAACAGTGCAGGAAGAATAGCCTGAACAGGATTTTATCGCAAAATTATCATACCAGATATCTAAGTTTGCCGACAAAAGCTGAGAGTTATTTTCTTAAAATAAAATGGTGAATGTAAATAGAAAATAACATGTTAAGCTTGTGAAATTCTTGGATTCGTAAGAATAATATCATCAATACCTAACTTTAAAGCCAGAAAACTCAAATAAGCTATGGCGTCTTGTCATGGAAAATTAACCACCAGTGCAACATAAATTGTTTTGGGTTCAAATTTCCTATTTTGTTCTTTCCCAAGCGATTTGGGAAAGAAAAAGTGGTGCAAAAGCACCAAGAGAAAATAAGCCCAAACTGGGTCAAGTGCAGCCAATGCAGCTCCAAAAGGGGATACTCTTCTCTGTCCAAATCCACATCTTTTCGGCAGACGTATTACCAAGGTGTCATTCTATTCGAATCCGCTAACATTGGTGTTATGTGATCAGCGGGGAGGAAGGATTCTTACCCGAATAAGAAGACGGGAGGGCCCCCCAGGTAAACAATTGTGGTAGACATAATAAAAAGGAAATTTACTATAAAGTTTAAATTTCTTATGGTAAATTTTTTATCAACCTACCTCACAATTATTTACAACAGGCTGAATAGACAATAGGAGGAGGGAATCACATAACCAACCCCCCACATAACCCGACTGCACTGGAACTGCGGACAGAAGAGTACCCAAATCCTATAAACCATCGCATCACAAACACTGAAATAGACAATGCGAGACATGGCCATGTGTGACACACAGACAGAAAGGTCAGTAAGCAAGAACAGGGCTGGAACTGATCCTGAAAGAATAGCCTAATGGCTTAGTTTGATAACAGCCTGAGCAGAAGAAAGAGGTTCTAAAGAAAACAGGTCATCAGATTGCTCCTGCAACTGACGCAGGTAGAAGTGACACAGAGACAGAAAGGACAGTAACAAAGCACAAGGTCTGAACTGATCCTGAAAGAAAAGCCTAATAACAGCCTGAACAGAAGAAAGAGGAGGTCCTAAAGAAAAAATGTCTTCTGACTGCTCCTACAACTGACGCAGGTAGAATGTGCAGAAAGTAGAAGCATTTCTCTAGTTGGCTGCCTGCATAACGTCTGCCAACTTGACAGAGTTAGCAGACAATGTACTCACCTCGTGGGCAGAAATGCGATTGGTAATACAATCGTCACTTGCCAAACAAGCATATAACATTCGAATAGCAAGACAAATCCACCAAGAAATGGATTGAGGAGAGATCTTCTGTTGACCAGGGATAAGAGACAGAAAGAATCGCTTCCAGCCTTTCTTAATAAACTGCGTCCAGTTGAGGTAAATGCAAATTGCACGAACCGGACAGAGTAAAGGGCGATTATCATCGACTGAAAGAAAAGCCCGGACACAGAGAGGAGGCAGAGTAGTTTCTGGTATCTGATTCTTGACCAGAAAGGCGCAATCTGTGTTAAAAGTAACACTGTTGGCAGAGATGCTGAAAAAGGTCGGATCAACCGAGAGGGAATGAAGAACACTAACACTCCTGGCTGAAGCAAAAGCCATCAGAAAAAGCTGTCTTGTATGGGAGAAACACATATTCACCTGGAATAATGTTTTGAATGCCTGCCTGCCCCCCCCCCCCCCCCCCCCCCCCCCCCCCCCACCCAAAAGCAAAGCAGCACCCAAGAAAGATTTCATCTTGGGGTCAGCTGCAAAACCCTAGGCCTTTTCAAAGAAAAGGGCCGAAGAAGCTTGGAGAGGTACTGATTAGTGCCAATACGACACTTTCCCCACATATGAAAAGGTGTCCAAAAGCATAGGCCTGAACCCATAGATGATAAGAGGTTTTATTACACACTCTTAACTGTATTTGTCACGATCACATGGATTTTAGGGGTATGTGGTAATTTTAACCAGAAAGCTCTAGTGCAATCCGATAAAAAGTACCCTTCACGTGCACAAGTTCTCTCATTAGACTGGTTCTTATAGTTTGCAGCGTTCTGTGGAATATAACCAATGAGAACCATCGGCTATATTTATCTGTCAGAAATACCGATTCTCATTACAAAATGTTTGATCCACAACTTTGCTAAAAACTGTTGAAAGTCATGAAAGACACATGATCTCTGCCAAGAAATTGAACAGTGAAACTCAACCTTTGCTTTCGTTATTGAAAATCGAGGAAAGCTTAATTAATTTTAGGGCAAAAAAGTCCAATTGGGTTCGATATTGCAGCCAGCCACTTGTATAGTTCCTATAAAACTTTGTTACAATGTTGCCCTCACCGCTGTGTGCTGCCGACGAGTCGACACGAGGCCTACTGTGTAACTGTAATCCTATTTGATTCACACTTCGGCAATGAAGCAGTACGTTTGCCAACGCAAACATACTTTGAAGAGCATGTTAAGTTGAAGTAGTTCTCAGGAAGCAAGACTAAATGAATCTTGAATACTGGTTACCATGAAGCGGAAAAACAGACGGCGACACGCCGACAGTGCCTGGAGATGTTTGACAGCTAGTAGTAGTACATGCAGTTACTAATTAACTATCTCCAATTCCACCCTTACTAGATGACCACTTCCCCCCCCCCCCCCCCCCCCCCCCCCCCCTCCCCACTAGGTGAATAAAGAAAATAAATTCGGAAGAATGAAAATCCTGGTTTTATAAGAAAAACTCGGTTAGTTTACATTTGTGGGACCAATGTTTTTTAACGTGCTAGTCGGTGTTGGGGCAACAGGTTTATTTTATTTAATTTTTTTTGTGGGGGCAGGGGGAAGGGCTTTTTTAGGGGAATATAGTATTGCCAAAATATGACTTTCTGGAGTTTGTACTGGGGGAAATTAAAAAATGTTACCTGCTACCCACTACAGAATTTCTGAAAAGTCTTGAGTAGGGTGGGACTGAGACCATGAAGAGGGGAGGGGTGGTTAATACATGTGGTCTGATGAATGCAATATATTGTCAATTTTATGAGATGACTTCCATGAAATTCAAAAATAATTATTAGAATATTTGAAACATAGACAATATAACAATATTTTCCAGACACAGATTGATGTGTATTTTTAAATGACTAATTAAGGCTTTTTGCTAGTATTTCTGTTTTATACAAGGATATTATTTTGCTTTAATTCTCAGCAACAAAACTTAAATCAAATGCCACCTATGTGACTTAGATACATGGGTGTATGAGATGGGGAGGGGGGTTGAGGCACTCTCACCCCCCCCCCCCCCCCCCCCCCCCTTCACCAATAAGCAGTTAATTTTGCAGTTTTCATTGACAGGGACTGGTATTTTCAGAACAGATTGTTCAGAGGGAGGGGGTATTTTTATAATTTTGGCAAATATCAGGGCAGTGGGAAGAGCATTTTCATAGGCAAATTCGAGGCAAGGGCCTGCATTTTGATTTTGAAACAAAAGTTCAGGGCAGTTTGATTGGCAGCCCCCATCCCCAAGAAAATGTTCTCCAAAAGCCTGTAATTTTAGCCACATTCTATCAGTCCTCTTTAAAACTACTTACTATTACTAAATGTAAATTCAGAATACCAAATTTAAGATTGACAAGATATTGGAGCAGACACATAAAAAATTATTTTGTTTTGAACCAGATCATATACCAAGAAAAAATATTGACAGAACCATTCAGATAACAAACTGGTGAAGTATGGTACTACTAGTACAAAATAATGTAAACATTAATCAATCTCTGAAAATATTATCAACCAAAATAAGTTGGAGCTTACTGGTGAGAACACCTCCTCCCCCCCCCCCCCTATTTCTCTGGATACTCATTTTGTGAGCTTTTGAGAAAATGCTGTCAGGTTATAGATGGGTGGGGGTTGGGGGTGGGGGGGAGGTTGTAAAAAAGGTGTACAAACTCAATTACTTGTGGAGACAAGACGTGACATTTTCTTGCAGTTATCATGCAATATATTTCTCCCTTTGTATATCTGTAGTATTATTTGGACAACCTAAAGCTTTTATTTGTAAGTGCAGCCCATTTCAAACAAAGGTTATCAAGACTTGAGGTAAAATAAAAAGAAGGCTAAATTTCAAGTCAGAAACTTTATAATGTTGAAAAATAAAGTGCAAACTTACCAAGACTGCAGAGTTCACTCAGAGTCAGAAATTCTGACAGAATGGAATCTCAAACTGCCTCAGACTCAGTTACTCCAAACCAAACGATCGAATGAATACCCCGGAAGGTTAATTATTGCATAAAATGTCTTTTCTCGTCCAGTGTGTACTTTTGTTACAGTGCAGAACAGAAATGACCAATGTCCACATGCGATAGCCTAGTGGCAGTAGTGCATGTATTGTCAAGCCGAGTTCAAACTTATATATTTTTAGTTTCAGTTTAAAAAGCACTAAATTTAAACAGAGCGGCCAGTTCGCACTGTATTCAAATTAAAATCCTTGTACATTTTCCACCCTCCAGATATAATGATGCCTGCACACACACTTTTGAAAACACATTTGAGACCACATAATTTGTGACATGTGATGTGCTGAACACAATCTTTTGAGTTTTGAGTGTTCTGATCGACATTTTTTTGTGAATAAAATGAATCAACAGCGATTCTACAGGTGGCAAGGTCAAAGACTTAAGACTGGTTCTCTGACAAAACTGCTCATTTCTCTTTAAAAAAATTCTTTCAAGCGTTCAAATTGTCGACTATTTAATTAAATTAGCGATTAATTACAGTGAATTCTTTTTCATGGTTGGGTGTGTAATAAATACAGAACCACACTTATGTTTGAATGGGTTAACGATTACTGGACTCGAGCATGTGGCGCTGGGATAACCACTCAAACCTACAGGCTCTCGTGGTATCCCCACGCCACTCGCTCTCGTCCAGTAATCATTAACCCATTCAAACATAAGTGTGGTTCTGTATATGGAGTCACCGAGAATCAAATAGATAAACCAGAAACTCTGCAATCTGTGTAATCAAAGGGTTGGGATAATCAACAGAGTGATCAGCACACCATCGACAGAAGACCTTCCACCTAGCCACATGGGCTAAACCAGTGGAGTACCGCCTTGAAGAAGAAATGCACTCCACTGCTCATCTCAAAAAACCTCTACGGAGGAGACAGGACGAGACAAAAGAGATGTGTGAAGGCACAGTGATGTTGGGTCAACATGAAACCTCCTCAGGTGACCTTGACAGAGAAGGTCATGATGTAGAGGGAGACGTACCGGAACCACTGCCAACAGAGGGCAGATCTGATTGATCCACACCTACTGTGGTGACAGGGGGGCGATCAGAAGTATTTGATAACTGCAGGTTCGTATCTTGACTAGAACCCGAGGCAAAATTGGAACTGGCAGGAAGGTATAGCTGACTAGTCCATTCCAATCAAGTGACAAGAGTGTCCACGGCAAAAGCCAGAGGATCTGGACATGGGGACACGAAAGTGTGCACCTGATTGTTCCAACAGGTGCAAACAGATCGAGGTGGGGACGACCCCAGAGATTGCAAAGAGACTGGAACACTGCTCTGTGAAGCATCCACTCGGTGGAAATGGCCCCGCTCCATCGGGACGTCGGTTAGGATGATCAAACGACTGGACATGTAACGAACCACCACACCGGAGTTGACATCCTGAGCGAGCAGTAGATCTCGAACAAATTCATACATGGGAACCAAGTGTGTTCTGCCCTTATTCCAAATGCAAGCTACCACTGTTGAATTGTTGGGCAACAGAAGGACCTGATGATTCGAAAGGTGGGGAATCCACTGCCGGAAACTCAGAAGAGCAAGAAGCTCCTTCTGGTTAAGGTGAAGAGCTGTCTGATCCTGGTCCCAAACACCGTGAAAGTTGTGCCCTATCACACCCTATCCGAGATCGCTGGCATCTGTCATCAGAACACGAGCGGATGTGGGCAAGTCCAACGGTACTACCTGCATAATCCACTGAACATCCATCCAGGGAAGAAGGTGATGACTGAGTGCTGCTGGTAACTGGAGCACCAGATCCAGAGGATCGACATTCAACCTCCAACGACTGAGCAGAAAGTGTTGGAGAAGTCTGACATGGAGCCGACCTAAAGGAATGAGATCTGTCACCGAGCCGCAGAGACCGAGCAGCTGGAGAATACTCTGAGCTGTTGCGGATGTAGACTGGGTCAAAGTCAGGGTGAAAGCCGAGAGAATCACTGCCCTTGTCCGGGGAACCGCCACCGTAGTCAGCTGAGTATGGAAATCCATCTCCACATGACAAAACAACTGTGAGAAGGGACCAGGTCTGACTTCTCCTAGTTGACTCTGAACCCTAGCGATGAAAGCAGGTTCAACAGTGTGTCGACATTGGACTGCAGAGGAGCAGCATTGGAGTGACTCTGGAGGATGTTGTCCAGGTAAGGCGCAGTAGTCACCCTGGACTGTGTGTGATGGAATGTTAGCACATGCAATATATGTCGGTTGAATGACAAAACCAATACCAGCCAGGTTGAGGCCATAAGGTATGGCCTTGAACTGGTAAACTTGCTCCAGAAAAGTGAACTGGAGATACTTTTCGCGATGTCCGATGAATTGGAATCTGAAAGCATCCCATAGGTCAATGCTGGAAGAGAAGTCTCCCTGGTGAATGGAGCAACGAACCGAACTGAAAGTCTCCATGCTGAACTTGGGAGCATTGATAGACTGGTTCAGGATACTCAGATCGATAACCAGTCGGAGTTGGCCATCTTTCTTCGGCACCAAGAACAGTCGGGAATAAAATCCCACTGAATAAATGTTCTTGACGACCTTGATCGCCCCCTTTGACAGGAGATTGCCTATCTCCATGATCAAAAGTTCCTGACGTTAACCATCTGAAGGAACTTGGGTTGGAAATGCCTCCAAAAGGATATCTGCAGACTGGACTGAACAATATCTAACACCCAAGGAATCGGATGTGATCGGGGCTGAACGGTCTGCAAACTCTGATATCCTTCCTCCAACCTGGGATGAATCGAGGTGAGGACCTTCATTTCAAGCCCTGACAGGGTCCATCATAGAAGAAACCACCTCCTCTGCTAGTAGAATGATCCTGAGACCTTACCACGTGAGTAAGAGGAAGAAGCAGAGGCAGGAGGAGCAGCCCTTGGTTTCACAGATGAAGCAGAAGGGTGCTTGTTAGGCTTGGAATGACGCCATCACCCAACAGGAGGTGGATCAAGCTGGTGAAGCAGCAGCTAATCTTTGGAATGATGCAGGACGTCATACCGGACCATCATCACGGAATCATGGAAGAGATGCGGACCCACCAAAGAAGCGGATCGAAGAGCACCGCGTTGCACTTCAGGAAGGGAAGGTTAGTGTCCAACACTGCATCCCCGTGAACTAATTCCAGATTAGTCATGTTAGAGGCCAATCTGAGTGCCTTAGAAATCACACACAAGGGAGCCTGTATGTCGTCAAACTTATCTAGAGGCAGATAAGCAACCAAGGCAGAGACAACATGAGCCGAGAGAGAAAGCATGCCCAGCATCTCTCTGGATAAGCCTGCCAGAGACTCCAAAGTTGCCATAGGAATAACGGCCGACTTGGGTTTGGAAAGCTTGATGTGGGCTTGGAAAGCTCGATGGGGAAGTCCTGATCCAAGACTGTCAATGTCTGGCAGACTGATAGATTGGCGAAATTGTGGGAACGATAATGCACAGGGGGCAAAAAGGTATTAGCCATGGTGAAGAACAAAGTCTTCATAGGCTTGAAACTCAACATATAGTCCAATGCTGCAAAAGCTTCGACCACCTGTACTGACTGGCACAGTTGAAGGCACCTTGAAGCAGGCTGCTCCACAGGCTTATGCGCGTGACTGATGATTGTGGCCTGGCTGAAACCTCCAGCTAGTCTGACTGTTTAAGCTCCAGAAGGAACTCAAACACCAAATCAAGAGCTGCCCCCAAGTCAAAAGATTGATGGCTCTCAATGTCAGGTGTGTCTGACCCATCTTCAGAGTCGGAAGACACATAGCCCATCACGGGCATACCAGCCAAAGCCTCCCATGGTGTAGGAACACCAGGGGGATCAGAAAGTGGCCTGATTCCAATGCCAGGAGGCAGCGCCACCGAGGCCACCTGAAAACCACCAGTAGCCTCACTGGAGGCAGCGGGAAGGCTCTTGGAAAGAACCTGTGTGAGCAAGGAGAGGGCCAATCTAACCTAAGCTCATGACCCAAATTTGCCATCTGAACTGAGAAGGACCAGGCCACGTGGCTTCACATCTGACCCTCTTAACCAGCAAAGGATCACGATCCTTAAGAACACCTGACGCAGAATGACAGGTGGCAGCTGAAACATCCAAAGTCAGATGCTGATAGGAGTATGAATACCCTGAGGATCTGGAGTGCGGGAACTCAGCAGAGTTGCCACGGACCTCTGAGGGAAGAAGGTCCAGGCTGCAGAGATTGCGCTGGTCCTGCTAAACTGGTAAACTGGCCAAAGGACCAGAATGCATGGATGGAAGCAAAATAGGTCCATGGTAACCCCAGCATGGACATCTGAATCCAAAACAAAACCTGCTTGATCTGACAAAATACAAATCGGGAAGTTGATTCGATTGAGTGGACCAAAGGTTCTAAAGAAGAATACTTAGTTGATGGAGCACAAGAAAAACAATGACTCTGCATTTTCCCATTGTCAACAGTGTTAAAATGGGAATCCTCATATGGCACCCCATGACAAAATCGCTAGCAATTTTTCTGGTCCAACTGATTCCACTGGTCCTAAGGAAGCCTCATACTAAAAACAATATTCTGGTCCATGTAGTTTTTGAAATATGGGCATTTTAATTTTTTCTATTTTTAACCCCAGGAGACCCCATTGGGCAGCAAAAAACAATTTCAGGCCTAAATCAAGTAGTTATGATCCACTTATACTACCTGCCAAATTTGGTTCAAATCAGCCCATCAGTTCATGAAATAGAAATTTTGAGAGGAGCCCAAAATGGGGATGCTACCACAGAGAGCCCAAATATTGACCTACCAACTTTTGTCTCGAACAAATTTTAATCTCCACCACCAAAGAAAGCTTTATAACAAATATCAAAGTATTCTCTGTGGCAGTTCATGAAAAGAACATTTTAATTTTTTTTTGGGAACCTTTTGGGGTATTAATCTCAGCCCCAAGGGGAGTAGCACCTTTGGGGAGGGGGGGGGGAACTCAGAAGAGTATACTCCACAAAGATGTTTTGTACCAAATTAGTTTAGATTTGGCCCATAGGTTCTGAAGAATAATACTTAGTTGATGGAGCACAAGGTAGATGATGAGTCAGCATTTTCCCATTGCCAACTGTGTTAAAAATGGGCCTCCCCCACAGTACCCCATGACAGAACCGATAGCAATTTTTTTGGTCCATCTGATTCCATTGATCCTTAGGAAGCTGCATACAGAAAAAAAACAATATTCTGGTCCATGCAGTTTTTGAAATATGAGTGTTCAAATTTTTTCTATTTTTAGCTCCTGGGGTTCCCATGAGCTATGAAAAAATTTGGTGGGGGGGGGGGGGGGGGGGATGTTGAAGTACTTATGATCCAATTATACTACATGCCAAATTGGGTTCAAATTAGCCCATCGGTTCTCGAAATACAAATTTCGAGTGAAGCCCAAAATGGGCATGCTTGCACAGAGAGCCCAAATATTGACCTACCAACTTGCCTTGAACAAACTTTAATCTTCATCACAAAAGGACGTTTCATACCAAATATAAAAGCATTCGCTGTGGTGGTTCATGAGAATTTTTTTTAATGATTTGAAGGCTTTTTTTGCATTAACCCCAGCCCAAAGATGGCAGCAACTTTATCTGAACAAAGTAGAAAGGGTATATTCCAAAGATGGTCTGAGCCATATACGAATGAATTTGGTCCAGTGGTTTTTTTCTGGTAGTCCATATACATGCAGTCAATAGTGTGTCCTATTTCCAGGGCTTCTGTCCAGGTGTCAAGCACAGTCAATAATTGGAGTGAAGTTGATCTTCCCGAGATGAATCCAAATTGTGTTTGTAAAGAGCTTGTTCTGTCTCATATGATCAGTAATGTGGTCTCTTACTAGTGTTTCAAGTACTTTACAGATAACTGAAGTCAGGCTCACGGGCCTGTAGTTTCCTGCTTGGCTTTTGTCTCCCTTTTTATAGGTGGCACTTATCTGAGCTATTTTCCATTGCTGTGGCACTTGTGAAACTTCTATAGATCTGTTAAAAATCATGGTTAGTGGTGTGCAGATAGTGTTTGCAGTTTCTTTTAGTAGTTTCGGATGTATTTGATCCGGCCCGGGAGATTTATCTGGTTTAAGTTTTTTTAGAACTTTCTTTACTTCCTCTTCAGCAATAATTAGATTCTTCATTTTAATTTTGGCTTCTTGTCGGTTTTTTGCTTCTGCATATAACTGCATCTCTTCTTCTCTTTCTGCTCTTGTAAGATCACTTGCTATTCTGATTGCCTTTTAGTCATACCAATATTTGAATAATATTTAAAAAAAGAACAGAACTCATTCCAATGAATATTAACATGTATTTCTCAAGAAAAAGAGAACTTCTATTTTTTTCACACTATCAAACTGTGAATTAGAGCTGGACTGTATTAAAATTTCCAGTTTGATTTTGGTATTGGTATTTTTACAATGGTTTACTTCAGTATCAGAATGGTATTCAGTGTCAACAACATAGTGACACCAATATCAATATTGAATGGTACTTTTGGCATACTGCCCAGCTATATGTCACTGTTTACAGTAGTTATAGGCTTGGGATGCCCATATTCAGCTATTGACTTGTTAAGATAATAAAAGAAACCAATTTCACAAATGGTGACTGCACAATTAGTTAAAAGGTTGGAAATAACACAGACACCCATCACCAGTCATTCGATATACAGTGGGGCCCACTTAACTGGATATCCCTTAATTGAATAACCCTGTTAATTGAATATAATTTCCCAACACAAAACCATTTACCATACCACCAGTACAAATTTGATCTGTTAATCGAATATAGGTTATAGAGTAAACTCCTGTTAATTGAATAAAAAATATTGAAATCTGTTGAGAAATTACCCCGACTCTCCCCAGTTTTCCTTTGTTCATAGACCAATTTGGCCTCAGTACATCCAATACAGACATTTAATCTATTATATCTTGTTTGGCAGAGTAATGGAGCTCTGTCAAACAAGATATAATAGAATAAATGCTAAATTTATCTCAAAAATACAGGAAAGCGACACAATCCCTGTTAATTGAATACTCCTGTTAACTGATTAATTTCCATTGGAAAAGTGGCTATTCAATCAACAGGGTTCCATTGTGACAGAAAAAAATTCAGAAATATACCCTCTGGCATGAGTATTTCCTCTTCGCTTTTTTGTTACATCAAATGACTGGTGAGGAATACATGTAGAAATATCTAGTCCATGAACTCCTTTTGTTGGGCAATGGGGGTAATGTTTTGCTCTCTGATCTTCAGCCTTTTTGTTGGGATAATGCCAAGAATATTTTTCAGTACCAAATTTTTGGTGTTTTGAGATTCCCTCAGTATTGTTAATCATTACTGGCTAATACTGAGTGGTATTTATGGTATACTGCTCATCTCTTTTGTGAACTATCATGCATAAAGGGCAATCTTACCTATAAAGAAACTTGAGAATGTACAATAGCTGTTCCAAATTTTTGTATGCAATCAGCTGAGAGAAGTATGACTTGATCACTTCAAGATCATCATCCACTGGATCTGAAATAATAAATCATAACAAATACAGTAGAGCCCACTTAATTGGATATCTCTTAACAGAATAACCCTGTTAATTAAATATAATTTCCTAACACAAAACCATTTACCATACCTCTAGTACAAATTTGACCTGTTAATTGAATATAGGTTATAGAGTAAACTCCTGTTAATTGAATAAAAAATCTTGTAACCTGTCGAGAATTACTCTGACTCTCACAAGTTTTTCTTTGTTTATAGACCTTTTTAGCCTCAGGACATCCAATACAGGCATTTAATCTATTATATTTTGTTTGACAGAGCTCATGGAGCTCTGTCAAACAAGATATAATAGAATAAATGCAAAGTTTATCTCCAGCATACAGGAAAGTGATACAATCCCTGTTAATACCCCTGTTAATTGAATAATATTCATTGACAAAGTGGCTATTCAGTTAACAGGGATTCATTATACTCTGAATCACATCAGTAGTATTCTACTATAACTCACAGTTGAGTTGAAAGGTATGTTAACACTTTACTCAAGGCAAGAGGTATCAACATTTCTGATTTTAAATATTATATTTTTTTAAAATTTTCCCTAAGCATTCAACAAAAACATTTAATGTGACTCAGTCACTGGAATGGCCTTGATGAGCTTGTTTTAATGAGGGGTCACATGAAATGGTTTTGTTGGAATTTTTTGAAACATTTTGTTTCTTCTTCTGAATTTGAATATTCTACGAGCAGATCTAGCCAATTCAAATAAACCATCTGGGGACCTCATTCTGCAGACGACAGTCTGCTTCTTTCCAGACTTGCCTCCACTGTTCCACTTTGCCATACAAGGCCTATTGAATATTGTCATCATCGTCTGTAACATGACCAATGTTGACATTTGTACATTGTGACTGAGGTGTTCTCAAGGCCTTCATGATAAATATAGGTATGAGAAAAGTTCTAGTACACTATTTTCCTCTCATTGAAGGTACAATTGTCATTCCTCTCATTGATAATATCATTTAAAAGAAATGGCATGAATCACATAAAAAATACTACACTCTTCTTGTACCTAGACCAATCTGAAACAAATATCACAGCATATTTCAGGTGTTTTATTAATGCATGGTGATGCTATACAGTTAACAACCATTCATAGACCTATATTTTGAAAAAAGAACTCAAGTCTTTCCAAAGTCCAAAAGTGGTCTCAAGCCTGAGTTTCACTCAAGTCGGACATATTGAAAAAAACTTAAGTTCAAAATCACACCCAGACTCCATCTTTCCTCAAGATCTTGAACAATCAAATGCAATAATAGCTATAGCAGTTAGGTGAATCTGTTTGTTTGCCTTTCTGGAGTGCCTCGAGGGGTGTAAAGGTTTGCCCATGTTGTGATATGATATGTATCTTGATACATAGGTCACGATACGGATATGTATATTGATACAATGTGCGATAACTTCATTCCCCACAGACACAGCAGCATTAGCACAATAAAAATGGAAGGCCACCTGTGGACTACTCAACACATTGTTATTCAGCACCAATTTAGAATTCATTCAAGGCGAGAGTAATATATGCAGTAATTAGCATAACAAACAAATTAGTTCCTTCAAATTACTGATGCTACTTCTGCACACAACAGCTAAGAGTTAACCCTTTACCCAACGTAACGGCCAAAACCGGCCAGCGCTATTCTCAAAAATCGCCAATTAATTTTCACTATTTTTTTCATTTTTTGTCTCAAAAACATAGGTTATGACCCCTTGTTGGAACGAGCTCGTCGAGCTTGTTCCAACGAGGGGTCATAACCTATGTTTTTGAGACAAAAAATGAAAAGAATTAGTTATTCAAGAATTTTTTTTGCAAGTGTCGTCTGCTTTTCACGATAGGTAAAGGGTTAATTATAGAAGTGCAAGAAAATGAAAAGATTTAATTTTGATAGAAAAACTGTTTTTGTTTTGTTTTTCTTGTTTTGTTTTTTTTTTGGGGGGGGGGGAACTTTAGTAATGTTGTGATTCCAATGTTTTCGAATTCCAATGTTTTCGAATAAAATACAGTTTAAATAAACAGCATGACACAGATTCAACTGATATAAGTGGCAGCATGACTCTAAAAGGAAAAAAATAAGGTGCAATGGCACCGGTATCCCCACTAAGGGTTTCTAAGTTAAAAAAGTGGAATAAGGCCCATAACTCTAGAAAATAAAATGGACAAAACCTGTTGTGAATATCCTTTCCCCCATGCTGATCTATCAGCATACCAAAGATCATTTAAATCACATCCACTGACTGAGATATGAAGAGCCGAAGTTGTTACAGACAGACGAATGGAACCCATTTCTGTATCCTGACAAACTTCATTTTGACGGGGGATAAAAATGAGCAGATTTTGATTTGGTAATACATCTGTGCACAAAATGGACAGTTTTCTCCTGCAGGGATAAGTCTTCTCTTAGGTTGTCTACTGGTTGCATATAGCATTTTCCTTCACACAAACATTTCTCTGAAATTCATGCCATTTCCCTAAAAATCAAATCAGTGTCAATTTCCCTGAAAATTGTTTTTTAGGTTAACATGTCTGAATTTATGAATGCATAAATGTAATTAATCCACAGAGGATACCCCATATCTTTCATCAGAAAGAGGAATAAATTTTCATAGATGTAAACAATAATTCTACAATGTTACAAACCTGAGGAATCAAGCCACTCTGAGATAATCTCCTTCACCGCTTCTACAGACACAGCACCACACAAACTAGGAAAACTAGATTGGTTCAAATTATCTTTGCTTTGGACATCAACAGGGGGTTCAATGTCAAAAGGCTTGACAAAAGCAGAAGTTTCTCCGATCCTGTCAACAGGTTTATTAATTACATGCTCAACTGTGTACTACAAACAAAAGACAAAAGAAGTCAGAAAGAATTTTTCAAGTGATAATAAACTTCTCAACTTTTGATCACAAGAGACATCACAAGAAATAATCCTTGGTAGTCCCTCACTTTAACTCTTAAGTCCCCATAATGCCACAAATCACCTTTTCTTCTGGCTTTGAAAAAGTTGGTTCTAAGTGTATTCTTACTTGAGAACTCTTCTGGTAGGATGCATTTATCTTGACGGTGTTTGTACATGATTGTTGTATGCCTGTACAGGTAGCCAACAATAATATAGAAACACTATGAAGCCATCTGCTGCTATGTAAATGAATATACAGTAGGTATATACTTAAAATTAATCCAAGGACTTAAGGGTTAAAATACAGTGGTTCCCACTTAAGAAGATATTGACCTGTTGAATAACCCTGTTAATGGTATATAACCAAGCCTGATTATAAGCAACCTGTAATTTGCAAAATGGGATCCCCAGAGTGTGAATTTGCTGATGCTATCCCATACAGTGGGCCAATTTATCCTCCAGGTACATCTTTCGGTTTTGGCTTGAGACCTTGATTCAGACTGAGGTTCACAGAGGGAAAATTTTGTGATGCTACCCTGCACATTCACCCTCTGGGGACCTCATTTTGCAAATGACAGTCTGCTTATTTTCAGGCTTGCATATAACTAAAAAATTTACCATACTTTCATTACAAACAGACATATTAATTGCATAAATGTTACAGTAAATCACTAGTCATGGAATAAAAACTTTGTGATCTATAGAAAAATTATAACTACAAGCCTGGTATTCCTCCGCTTTACAAACCTTTTGGGTCAAGATCCATCCTACAATCTTTTAATCTGAAGTCAAATGCTCTACCACTGAGCCACCATGCTCCTCAGTGGCTGACAGGAACAGAGGAGTAGTTGGGAGTGGTGTACTCTTGATAAGAGGTGATAGTCTGTTTGGTTTTGGCTGATAAATGGGACCATCTTAGCCAGAGACTAAGGTATATCCTATCTAGAAGGCTTGATTGACTGATCCATCAAAAGATATGAGATATGAAAGATTGACGCTGTTCCCCATGTGAAGGGTGAAATCCATGACACCAACACCTGAAGAAAACTGCAAATCAGTGTATAACTTTGATTATGTTTCCATACCATAATTAAGATATACCACTAGAATATAAGATTTGCTATCCATTTACCAAACAAATTCCTGGAGGAGACTCCTGGACCTAATGACAAAGGGAGGGCTTCCCCTTTAACATCCTCCTTGATACCTACATGCCTTTTATGGCTGGTCAACCTCACATTCTGCTAGAGAGGTATAGACGTGCCTGTCTGCCAATGGAAATGGATTATTATTCTCAGGATATGGAGGTACAAACATGGATGGCAATATTTTAACCCTTTACCCAATGCAGACGATATCAAATTTATTATTTTAAATATTTTTTAAATTTGTTTTCAAAAATTTCAACAAAACCATATCATATGACCCCTCATTGAAACAAGCTTGACAACAAGCTCGTTTCAAAGAGGGGTCCCATGATATGGTTTTGTTGAAATGTTTGGAAAAAATATTTTTTCAGCTGCTGAATTTGCATATTACGCGGGCGATGTGGCTGATTCATTGGGTAAAGGGTTAACAAAATTTAGCCTTCAAAGTGAAAAGAATTTATCAACCATTCAATATAAACGAATACATGCTACAGAAATCTAAATTTTATAGTAAATTTCCTTTCTTATTATACCTACCACAATTGTTTACTACAGGCTTGCACTACAGTGGAAGTCCCTAACTCGGATAAAATACTCTCTATTTTTGTCTTTCCCAAGCAAGTTGGGAAAGAAAAGTGGTGCAAAAGCACCAATAAAAATAAGCCAAAACTGGGTCGAGTGCAACCGGCGCAGACCCAGTACGGGACGCTCTCTCCCAAGTACAACTCCACGACTTCCGTTGCCAGTGCGCATATACCGTCTCTAAAGACTCATTCTTTTTGGATCCGTAAACGTTAGAGTTATGTGATCAGCGGGGAGGAAAGATTCTTTACCCGTAAAGAAGACGGGAGGGCCTCCATGTAAACAATTGTGGTAGGTATAATAAGAAAGGAAATTTACTATAAAATTTAGATTTCTTATCAACCTACTCACAATTGTTTACTACAGGCTGAATAGACAAAAGGCTGGAGGGAATCGCATAACCAACCCCCATATAACCCTAGTGCACTGGAACCGTGAAGCAGAAGGAAGAGGTCCCGAGGCTTATCAACCATAATGTCGCAATCATTGGTAAAGGACAATGAAAAGAGACATATGAGCCTGTGTGACACACAGACAGAAAAAAGGGCAGTAACAGCACAAGGCTGAAACTGACCTTCAAGAAGCCTAATGGCTATGGCAGACAACAGCCTGAGCAGAAGAAAGAGGACCCAAGGCAAAAAGGTCCCCCGACTGCTCCTGCAACTGGCGTAAATAAAAGGTGGAGAAAGTAGAAGCATTTCTCCAGTAGGCTGCCTGCATAACATCTGACAACTTGACGGAGTTAGAATAAGCCCAAGAGGTAGACAGTGCCCGCACCTCGTGGGCAGAAATACGATTGGTAATACAATCGCCAGCTGCTAAACGACTATAAGCCGTACGAATAGCAAGACAAATCCATCGAGAAATGGATTGAGGAGAGATCTTCTGTCGACTCGGAATGAGAGACAGAAAAAAACGTTTTCTGCCCTTCCGAATGAAGCGTGTCCGATCAAGATAAATGCGAATAGCACGGACCGGACAGAGCAAAGGGCGAGTACCCTCAACAGAGGGAACAGCCCTGATACAGATAGGAGGAGGAGTAGTATCTGGTAACTGATTCTTAGCCAAAAAGGAGCAATCAGTGGTAAAAGTAACACTGTTGGGAGAACTCCTAAAAAAGGCCTGGTCAACCGAGAGGGCGTGAAGCTCACTAACCCATCTGGCCGAAGCAAATGCCATCAGAAAAGCCGTCTTGTATGTGAGAAATTGCATATCCACCTGGGATAAAGGTTCGAACGGCGCCCCCCCCCCCCCCAAGCAAAGCAGCACCCACGAAAGATTCCATCGTGGAGTAAGCTGCAAAGTCCGAGGCCTTTTCAAAGAAAAGTGCCGAACAAGCTTGGAGAGGTAAGGATTAGTGCCGATACGACGCTTCCCCACATAAGAAAAAGTCTCTGAAAGCATAGACCTGTAACCCTTGATGGTAACAGGCTGGAGACCCCGAGAATCAAACAGATATACCAGAAACTCCGCAATCTGTGAAATCGAAGGATTGGCATAATCAACAGAGTGATCAGCACACCATCGACAGAAGACCTTCCATTTAGCTGCATAAGCTAAACCAGTGGAGTGCCTCCTTGAAGAAGAAATGCACTCCACTGCTCGTCTCGAAAAACCTCTACGGAGGAGACAGGACCTGACAAAAGATATGCGTGAAGGCACAATGAAGTCGGGTCGACGTGAAACCTCCTCGGGCGACCTTGACAAAGAAGGTCGCGACGTAGCGGGAGACGTGCCGGAACCGCCGCCATCAGCGAGCGGAGCTGATTGATCCACACCCGCTGAGGCGACAGGGGAGCGATCAGAATGATTCGACAACTGCAGGTTCGAATTTTGGCGAGAACCTGAGGAAGAATCGGAACCGGCGGGAAGGCGTAGCCGACTAGACCATTCCAATCGAGTGACAGAGCGTCCACGGCAAAAGCCAGAGGATCTGGACACGGGGACACGAAAGTGTCCACCTGATGGTTCTAACGAGTCGCAAAAAGATCGATGTGGGGATGTCCCCAGAGATCGCAAAGCGACTGGAACACTGCCCTGTGAAGCATCCACTCGGTGGAAATAACCCTGCCCTGTCGGGACAGGGAGTCGGCTAGGACGTTCAGACGACCGGGAATGTGACGAACAACCACCCCGGCGTGAACCTCCTGAGCGAGCAGTAAAAGATCCCGAGCTAACTCGTACATCGGAAGCGAGTGCGTGCCGCCCTGGTTCCGAATGTAAGCAACCACTGTCGAATTGTCGGATAGTAGAAGGACCTGGCGATTCGACAAGTGAGGGATCCACTGCCTGAAACTCAGAAGAAGAGCAAGAAGCTCCTTCTGGTTGATGTGTAGAGCTGCTTGATCCTGGTCCCACATCCCGTGTAGGGAAAGACCGAGAGGATCCAACATCGCACCCCATCCGAGATCGCTGGCATCTGCCGTCAGAATGCGATCGGACGTGGGTAAGTCCAGCGGAACACCCTGCGTAATCCACTGAACATCTGTCCAGGGAAGAAGGTGAGGATACAGAGAGTCCGGAAACGGAAGCACCTGATCCAGAGAATCTACATTCGGTCTCCAACGACTGAGCAGAAAGTGTTGGAGAGGTCTGACACGCAGCCGACCTAGAGGAATGAGATCCGTCACCGAACCGCAGAGACCGATCAGCCGGAGAAAACTCCGAGCGGTCGCGGACCTGGACTGGGACAGAGTCAGAGCAAAAGCTGAGAGAATCACAGCCTTGGCCTGGGGAACAGCCACCAAATTGAATTTGGTTTGGAAAGACATCCCCAGATGACAAAACGACTGAGAAGGGACCAGGTCCGACTTCTCCTCATTGACTCTGAATCCTAGCGACATGAGCAAGCTCAACAGAGTGGCGACATCCGATTCCAGTAAGGCAGCATTGGAAAGCCTCTGGAGGATATCGTCCAGATATGCCGAAGTAGTCACCCTGGACTGTGTGCGATGGAACGCTATCACATGCGACATCAGTCTGGTGAACGCCCAAGGAGCCAGGTTGAGGCCGAAAGGCATGGCCTTGAACTGGTAAACTCGCCCCAGAAAAGCGAACCTGAGATACTTCCGTGACGCCTGATGCATCGGAACGTGGAAGTAAGCGTCTCGCAGGTCGATGCTGGCTGCGAAATCTCCCTGGTGAATTGATTGGCGGACCGACCTGAAAGTCTCCATGCTGAACTTGGGAGCAATGATAGACTGGTTCAGGATGCTCAGATCGATAACCGGTCGGAGTCGGCCGTCCTTCTTCGGCACCAAGAACAGGCGGGAATAGAAACCCACTGACTGAACGTTCTTGACGACCTCGATCGCCCCCTTTGCCAGGAGATTGGCAATCTCCGTGGACAAAAGTTCCCGACGTAAAACGTCTGAAGGAACTGTGGTTGGAAGAGGCACCCTTGACAGAGTGGGGTGCCGTCGGAAGGATATGCGCAGCCTGGACCGAACAACATCTAACACCCATGGATCGGATGTGATGGTGGTCCAATGGTCTGCAAACTCTGCTATCCTTCCTCCAACCTGGGACGAGTCGAGGTGAGGACCTTCATTTCGAGCCCCGACGAGGCCCGCGAGAGGAGAAACCACCTCCTCTGCTAAATGAAGAATCCTGAGACTTCCCTTGATTCTGCCGACCCCTACCTTTACCCCGTGAGTAAGAAGCAGAGGCGGCGGCAGAAGTACCAGCCTTTTGCTTCACAGAGGAAGCAGAAGGGTACTTGTTAGGCTTGGAACGGCCCTTGCCTCCCCGAGAAGGCTGATCAAGCTGACGAAACAGCAGCTGATCTTTGGAATGACGTAGGACGTCATCCCGGACCGTCGACACGGAACCATGGAAAAGTTGCGGACCTGTCAAAGAAGCAGATCGAAGAGTAGCACGCTGCTCCTCGGGAAGGGATCGTCCTGTGTCCAGCACAGCGTCCCTTCGAACTAATTCCAAATTGGCCGTGTTACAGGCATGCATGTGAGTAAGGTGCATAAGCGCCTTGGACAGCACACGCAAAGGAGCCTGTACCTCGTCAAACTTATCTGGAGGCAGATAAGCAGCCAAAGCTGAGACGACGTGATCTGAGAGAGAAAGCATGCCAAGCATCTCTCTAGATAAGCCCAACGTGGACTCCAGAGTCGTCATTGGAATGACGGCAGACTTGGGCTTGGAAAGCCCGAGGGAAGTGGAGTCCTGATCCAGAACCGTCAAAGTCTCGCAGACTGACGGATTGGCGGAATCGTAGGAACGATAACGCACAGGAGGCAAAAAGGTGTCAACCCTGGTGAAGAACGAAGTCTTCAAAGCCTTGGAATTCAGCTTGGCATCCAATGCTGAAAAAGCTTCAACCACCTGTACCGACTGGCACGGTCGAAGGCGCCCAGAAGCAGGTTGCTGCATAGGCTGTTGGCGCGTGACCGATGATCGCGGCCAGGCTGACACTGTCGGCTGGTTAGCAGGTTTGAGCTCAGGCAGAAACCCAAACACAAAGTCAAGAGCCGCCCCCAAGTCTGAAGACTGCTGGCCCTCGACCTCAAGCATGTCGGACTCCTCCCCAGAGTCGGAAGACACATAGCCCATCGTGGGCAAACCAGCCGATGCCTCCCATGGTGTCGGGACACCAGAGGAATCGGAAACCGGCCTGTTTCCAATCCCGGGAGGCGGCGCCATAGGAGGCGCCTGGAAACCACCCATAGCCTCGCTGGAAGCAACAGGAAAGCTCTTTGAGAGAACCTGAGTGAGTAAGGAGAGGGCCTCCCTAAGCTCACTGCCTGTACCGACCGGTTCGACAGGGGAGCGAACCGGCAAAGTGGCTTCACCTCTGACCCTCTTAACCAGCGAAGGGTCACTATCCTCCAAAACACCCAACGCGGGACGACGGGCGGCAGCCGAAACATCTGAAGGCTGACGTGTATAGGCGTACGATGCACCCCGAGGATCAATATTGCGAGAAATCATGAGAGTCACCGCGGACCTCTGCGGGGCAGAAGGTCCAGGCTGCACAAAAGGCGTTGGTCCCCCAAAACTGGTCGTGTGACCAGAGTGAGTGGACGGAAACGCCACGGAGTTCATAGTGTTTCCACTACGAACATCCGAATCCAAAGACACAACTGTGGTACTCGACGGCGACGAGACCACAGTGATGGGCTCGGCCGGCAGCCCCTTCCGACTTCGCCGAGTTGAAGTCAGGGAAGGCTGGGGCCGATATCCCACGTCTACAGTATCGGACAGTTCTGCAGTCCCCTGCAGCGAAAAGCCGAGGCCGGCTGAAACAGACAACGAAGCAGATGGACCAGCAGCAGTAGTAGATACGTCGAGAGTCGTTGAGGCTGGTGAAATAATGGAGAGAGCACACCGGCTCGGCTCCGAAGGATGAGTCACAACCCTAGTGACAGCCTCAGATGTCGACTGGAGGGGGACCGTAGTCCCGGAACCAGGCATCTCTACACCAGAACACTCAACGGCTCCCGCAGTATCCACCACAGGAAAAGACTGCACATCCCCCATGGAGGAGGAATAACTCTCACCAGACAAAGTCGGCTTGGGAGGCCCCGAACGACCACGTTCTCCTTTCCCGCGGGAGCGGGAGGCACGGCCACGAGAGCGAACGACACGATTTACAGACGCCCAAAAGGTGGAAGACCATGTTCCACAGACACCACACGGCCGCTCGGCCGAACACCCATTACAGGAGGAACACGACGAATGTACATCGTCCACATGCTTAGGCAGCAGACACTGCCCACAAGGAATTGTCCTAGGCATGAAAGAGTGAGAGGAGCAGAGAAGGTGAGATCAGAAAACAGAACACCCCCAAAGAGAGAAAGGTGACAGAAACAAAGACCCCAGATGGTCGACCAGGAACCACCCAACAGGAAGACTACTCTCAACAGAAAGAAGAAACACTGCAGGAGTGGTACCCCGCTGACACCTAACTCTAACACAATTAGAAAAATTTGCAAAAAAAGCATGAACAATAATTGTGAAAATCTAAGTCCGAACCGCGTGGCCCGCGAAAATCGCGCGCGACCCGAGAGAGAGCAAATAAATATACATTATGGACATATAATAGAAAAAAGAGAATATAAAACACTGTTCCTGAGAATACAAAGGATACACTGTGGTATAATGAATCAGGAATCATCAAACATCGAGCTGGTGGAACACTGATAAGCGTGCAAAAACATCTAGACACGAAGCGGATTTCAAAAAGAATGAGTCTTTAGAGACGGTATATGCGCACTGGCAACGGAAGTCGTGGAGTTGTACTTGGGAGAGAGCGTCCCGTACTGGGTCTGCGCCGGTTGCACTCGACCCAGTTTTGGCTTATTTTTATTGGTGCTTTTGCACCACTTTTCTTTCCCAACTTGCTTGGGAAAGACAAAAATAGAGAGTATTTTATCCGAGTTAGGGACTTCCACTGTAGTGCAAGCCTGTAGTAAACAATTGTGAGTAGGTTGATAAGAAATAGACACACAGAAGTGAATTTTTATCATCCACAAATGCCAGAGTTACAAATTCAGATGAAGAAAAAAAGAGTCATCACATACTGTTATAAATTTGTAATTCAATGTGATTCTTTATTACTAAGGTTATGCATCATGTATGGTGATTCCTGATACCTATATATAAATGTCAGAACATGAATATGCAAGCTTCACCTGATGCTGTGCTTCCATGTCAGCTTCAATCTGCTCTCTGATTTCCAATGGCAGTTCTTTCAACACCTCTTTGTCAATCTGCTTTTATAGAAAAGAAATGATACTTACAAGAATGGATTATTTCACACAAATAACCCTCTGATAAATAACTATTAGGAACAGTGCCAACAGATATTTGTAAGTAACTTTTAACATGAGATGTGCCTAGCATGGCATTATATGCAGGTTTATATATATTGCATGGTGGGTAGGTTTAAGGTAGGCTTTCAGAGATGGGCGATATTGGAATTTTAAGTTCGGTTTCTGTATTTTTAGGGGATATACCCTAGTATCAGTTCAGTATTGGGTATCGGTATTGACTTGAGATTTTTTGATAGAACCAAAGGGAAATTCAAACCATGAAATGCAGCATAAGTTGTTCTTATATCATTCTACCACAGTTCCACAAATGCTAATGTCAATGAGCCCAACATTGGCAATCTTGTGCCAACACAAATCTTATCTACAGTAATTTTGTGGCTTATTCCAAACACACATTAACCTTTAAAGGCCTACTTCAGGCTTTTGCAATCTCAGACCATGTGCCCTTAGTATGCCATCATTTGGAAGCCCTGCTGATAGTGGAGCAATCCCCTTTGCAGTAATTTTTAGTTAAGTCATGGCTGCCTTAACAGGCAGCCAAGACTTGACTAGACATCACTGTACAGGTTGTTGTCTAGTTGGAATTCATGCCAATTGCCGTGACTTTTAAGGATTAACCAAATAGAAAAGAAAACCAGTCACTTCTTTCAAGACTTTGAAGTTTTCAACTGTTGTGAAGCCTCAACAAGGCCTTAAAGATAGTGAATGTAGGACAATTTGGAAATATAGATGGTTCCGGTATTTGATGATTGGTTCGGTTTGGTTTTTCAGTATCCCCATGATATCAGTATCAGTTCGTTTTTTTTTTGTATATTGCCCATCTCTATTTGTTTTTTTTTTGTATATTGCCATCTCTATTATTGTAGATACAGAATCATGTCCTTTTACTCAAAAATGTATACAGATATTCTTTCATGCTCTAGTTATAAATAATTCAATGAATACAGATATTCTTTCATGCTCCAGTTATAAATAATTCAATCAATAATTATTTCAGTCACCCGGCAAATATAAAGCTATTAACAGACTTGGTGGAACTATGTGGCATAATCATAAATCTACAACTGTGATAAGTTTTCATTCATGATTATTTAATAAACATTCATGTCTGATGGTATTGGTGGAGTCATTAAAGATTCGGGTAAATCAAATCTTGACTGCGAAACATTTCTTGCATCGATTCAAAGGAAATGAATGTTTATATTTTTTACATTCAAACATCTGGAATTGTTCAGCTGGTAAAAAAAGATCACCTTAGAGGGCTCTATGTAACTCACTGCCCACTGGTGCTACAAATAATAAAAGCTTCATCTTAATATATAATTCTGCAAAACGAAAGCTATGAAGTTAATGTGCATGCTGATTCCTTCTGCTGACCTCTGTCTTTGACTGCGTCCTTTCTTGGGAACGCTGTCTTAAATTTCTTATGCAACTCACCATCTGTAGGTGCTGCAAAGATAATAACAGTTTCATCTCTATACCTCATACCTCTAAAAAGTTACAAACTGGACAAGAAAATGGTAATGTGCATGCTTCTATTGATCTCTGACTGTGACCTTAATTTTGCGGGCTTTGTCTTGATATGCAACACATCATCTAGAGGTGTTACACATGGTGTCAGTTTCATTATATCTTATCCCATTAATAAGCTATGGACAGGACAGACAAAAGTTAACAGGTGGACAGAGAGAATGGCTGACGCAAAGATGGATTGACAGCCCTCATAACATAAGATTCCATTTTTTTCAAAAATTTTCATATAAAACTGATAAATATAGGCTACTGCATATGCAATGAAAACATCTGATACTTCAGATTCAGTGTGAGAGGCTAAGGAATCAGGTTATCAGCTCAGGATATTAACTGGCGAAACCTCATATCTTTGGTTCCATTCTGAAATGAAGGTACCAAAACTTAAAGGCTTCATATTTTGTGAATGTTCATACAGTAGAACCTGTCTTGAGAGACCACCCTTTTTGCCATGGAAAAGTGGTCCCTCAAAACAGGTGGTCTCTCATGACAGGTAAATTATAGAGTAAAACTTCCAAATGGTACAAAGCCACAGCAGTCTCTCAAGACAGGTGGTCTCTCACGACAGTGGTCTCTCAAGACAGGTTTTACTGTATTATCTTTGAAGTGAATACATTTAGTCTGTATTCATCTGGCTTGCTACTATTTATGGGAGAGTGCCTGCAGGCACTCTTCCAATAACTTTAACAAGGCAAAGACATGTGAACAAATTTTGACAACCAAAAATAATTTAGAACTCTACCAGTCAAGAAATGATATGCTACAGCACATGGATGTGTTTGTAAAACATTCCATGGCAATTCAATTTTTACTTTAGTTTAGAAGAATTTTTGTTACGCTGATCACTGCAGTTGGCTTAGGAGAACAGAACATAGTTAACTGTACCTCTCACCTGTATGGAGTGTTTTTCATTTCCATTAAATGTGGTCACAGTGGAGGCAGAAACAGATGGGTGTGCACAGTTGGCAGCTGTTCTCTCTTCCAACCAATGAGAACATCCAGGCTTCCCTGAAGTGGTACCACATGATGTACTGATGTTGGGTTCTGAAGACTTCCTACTTTTCTTCATAGCAGCCTCAATTTGCTCCCTTATCTCTAAAGGTAGTTCCTTCAATACATCTCCATCAACCTACAAACAAACTGAATAGTCTGTCTCAAAAGCCCAGGCTAAAATGTAAACTAACTTTTGCCTTCAATACTAGACTTCACACAAACAGGGAGATTGTATATCTATATACATTGCTCTTAGTATTCATCTGTTAGGTCTGCCAGAATCTATATTTACTTCATAATGACAGTATAAATTAGTGTTCTTTCACTTCAGCAATGAAGTGGTGTTATGTAACACACTGCTGAGAAGGGCTGTAACAGCCCTTTTCAGTAGTATGTTACATCACAGCATACCACTGTTCAAATGAATGAATTTCATGAAATAAGTTGCCGTATTACTGGTTGTCCATCTCAATTTTTGCTTTTACCCTTCACCCAATGAATTGGCTGCAACTGTATGCGTAATTTACAAATTAATCAGTTGAAAAACATTTATTTTTCAAAATATTTTAACAAAACCATATCATGTGATCCCTCATTGGAAAGAGGTCGATGAGCTGGTTCCAATGAGGGGTGACGTGATATGGTTTTGTTGACATTTTTTTGAAAAAAAAAAAACACTCATCAAAAAAATAAATTTTGAGATCCAGTGTGTTGGGTAAAGAGTTAACCCTTTACCTAATGAATCTGCTACATCCATCCACATAATATACAATTTGAGCAGTTGAAACAAAAAATATTTTTCAAAACAATTTTAACAAAACCATATGATTGAGCTTTTTCGAATTCGGGATCATGATATGGATTGGTAAAAATTTTGTAAAAAAGTTAAAAAATTTATAGTAATTTATATATTTTTTATACTTACCAATGACCCAGACTTAGCTGGTGCTAACTCTTATATTCTAGGGCCAAACACAAATTTTGCCGCCCCCCCCCCCAATCCCCAAAATTTGCATCAAAATCAAAAAATTAGATGTCCTATGTGGTCCTCCATACTTTTATCCACTGCGTATGCGCAGTGTCAAGAAAGTCCGAAATTGGTGCCAAATCCTCATTCTTACAACCAGTGCCTGGTAAGTGTTATGTAAACAGCGGGGAGGTATGAGTTCCCAACTCATGGGAGGGCCATCCCCGTCTGGGTCATTGGTAAGTATAAACAAGTGTTTGACCACCGAGGTGGTATTAGTCCCCTACGGCGCTTTTGTGACATAAGGTGTTTTTGTCACAGAAGACACTGGAGTATATAAGCATCTTGGATTTTGAAAAAAAAATATTGAGCGTGCATAATCCCCTCACAACCCTTTAACCGTGTACCATATATGAAAGGCGTAGCTTGAACCATGTTGGAGGGAGGGATGTTAACATAAAATAGAGAAAAAAGCTTAAAAAACACAACAAAAATGGCCGCCATTCTGCCATCTTGGATTTTGAAAAATAAATATTGACTGTGCATCATCCCCTCAGAACCATTTATCCATGTACCAAATATGAAAGGTGTAGCTTGAAGCATGTTGGAGGGAGAGGTCGTAACATAAAAACAGACAAACAGACAGACGGACAGACAGACAGATGTTAGATTTTGAAAAAAAAATATTGAGTGTGCATAATCCCCTCACAACCCCTTTATCCATGTACCATATATGAAAAGTGTAGCTTGAACCATGTTGGAGGGAGCAGTGGTAACATACAATAGAGAAAAAAGCTTAAAAAACACAACAGAAATGGTTGCCATGGCGCCATCTTGAATTTTGAAAAAAAAATATTAAACGTGCAACATCCCATTACAACCCTCTATCCATGTGCCAGATATAAAAAGTGTAGCTTGAACCATGTTGGAGTGAAGGGTGGTAACATAAAATACAGAAAAAAGCTTAAAAAAACACAACAAAAATGGCCGTCACGCCGCCATCTTGGATTTTGAAGAAAAAGTATTGAACGTGCATCATCCCCTCCCACCCCTCTATCCATGTGCCAAATATGCAAAGTGTAGCTTGAACCATGTTGGTGGGAGGGGGCGGGTAACATGAAAATAGAGAAAAAAAAGCCTAAAAAACACAACAAAAATGGCCGCCATTCCGCCATCTTGGATTTTGAAAAAAAAAATTTCAGCGTGCATCCTCCCCTCAGAACCATTTATCCATGTACCAAATATGAAAGGTGTAACTTAAAGCATGTTGGAGGGAGAGGTGGTAACATAAGAAACAGACAGACAGATGGACAGACGGACGGACGGACAGATGGACAGACGGATGGACAGACGGACGGAGTGCAATCCTATAGTCCCCTTACGGTTCCTGTAGGGGACTAAAAATATATAAATTACTATAAATTTTTTAACATTTTTATACTGTACCAATGACCCAGACTTAGCTGAACAGAAAAAAGGTTGGAGGGCCTAGGATATAAAGAAAAATCCAATAGACTCAATTACATGTAAACAGAATTATCCCCTCCAGGAGAAGAGGAGAACAGGCTTTACATGTATCTTTCTTGTTTATATCAAAAAAGAAAGACACAATACCATTCCGTAATTGAGCACAATAACATCAATGATCTCTATTAACATCCAGTATAACCCATTATACTAATCTTTTTAAAGGAAAGCCAATAAATAAAGATAGTCCAGAGAATGAGACTCTTTATACTCATTTAAAAGTGTCCGAGGTGGCAGATTATACTTGCCTGAAGATTAGCAGATAAACAACGACGTTGCAAATCTGGTGGTTCGACAGATTATATTTTAAGATCATTGTATTACAGCAAATGCATTTTCTATCAGTCAACTGTAAACTGGATGTGTTGTATAAAATTTTATATAAAAATAAACCGAATCATCGTTTCAACCGCTAGTTCTGTTTTTTTTTCTTTATCAAACCCACCGTACACCCCGGGAAAAAAGTGGTGCGAAAAGACCCACTCTCAAAATTGGGGCGAAACGACCCGGGGCGAAACGACCCGGGGCGAACTGGTATGGGGGCAAAATGACCCAGGGGGCGAACGGGATTTGGGGCGAAATGACCTGACACCACTCGTGTGATACAATCCCATATATGGGTTTCCCGAAAAGAAACTCCCACTTTAAAATGTGTGGTTCCAACAACGGCTTTTGATTTTCACTAAACATTTTCTTACAAATAACTGATAGTCGACTTCAAAGCCTGTGTAGGGGGCGATTCGGCAAAGACCCAACTTTGAAATGAATTGTTTCCATTGCTGATGTAAACCGCACCAAACGTTCAGAACATAATTTACCGTGACGATGCATGTGATGAGTTCTCGACTCAGTTGTTAGCTGTTTATTTTAAATCGAAAATATTTTGCACTGATGGTGCTTCATTGACATAAAATTAACCCTTTGATGTCTGTTATTTAATTTATTAAAGTGAGTATTATCGTACTGACTCATGTCGAAGCCCAGGGGGTGCTTGCAGTGAATAAATTGCAAAGTGGTGGTGATGGGGGAGGGGGGGGGGGGGGGGGGCTTAGTGCTTGCAAGTCGCGTTGGGATGCGTCGGAAATTGTCGATATAAGACAAGTAAGTATCCATTGGGTATGTTACGTTTCTTTGGAAACCACCTGCCAATTTTATAGAATTTGCTTTAAAAATTCTCATAATTATCTTGTACATACAGTTCAGATTTCGGGTTTTAATCCTCAATTTAATGAATAAAACAAGCAGAAAACCATGTGGTGTTTTCATTTTTTTGTTGTTTTGTACAGGTTACTCTCGAAGCCAGAAATGGAAGTAAATTGACAATCAACACTGCAAACCACCCCCTTGAAAACAGGCAAACATAGTCTGTTTAAAAATAGCTGTTTTTTTTTTAATATGTACATTTTATTATGAATAGTACAAAATAAAGCTTCACACAAAATCAATAAAAAAATTCTTCATATGAAGACCAGATAAAATTTACACAGCGGAATATGAATAACAAAATAGTTGCCTCCCTTGGCAAATTCGAAAATTTGATTTTACCCTAAAAGTCATAACTTCACATGTTGCAGAGCATGATGAAATGATAAATGAGCATGATTTATTGAACCAATATGTCATAAATCATATTCCTGGTTATACTGTCAAAAAATTCTCAAATACCAGAGTTGTAATTATTTTTTATTTTTAATTACCACTTTCTCATTAATTTCTGAATACCTGTTTTTCACAATGAGATGTGACGCTCGAAAGTGGCAGTGTTCTTTTACAATGAGTTGTGCTCCGCTTGAAAGTGGCAGTGTTCAATCAGTATCTTTCAGATGATATTCGACCACTGTGAAAACTGTGAAAACTATATGTTGTGGGCATGTTTCAGACAACTATTGACAGCAGCCTGCACTCTCATTTGAAACAAGTGACAGCTTCCAAAAACGAGGTCGACAAAAAAATAAACAAGTCAATTTTGTTTGGGATAATTTTTTAATAAAGACTTATTACACTGAACACAGACATAATATATTACACAAAAGACGAATTTAACAACACAAAAATCTCAGCTCCAAAAAATATACATAATACAGTATTGCAGTTCTATTTGGTAAGTACAGTGTTGCAACAAGTCACCTGTTTTTCCATTTGATGCCTGTAAATTTGACGTCTTGTCTCAAACAACTTTCATCCAGTTTGAAACTTGGGGGGTGGGCTTTGACTCGAGTAGGGCACCCTGGTTCACAAATCTGAAAAAGCGGGGGGTGGGGGGGGGGGGGGGTGGGGGGGGGGGGGGGGGTTGGCTTCGACACGAGTATGGGCTTCGACACGAGTCAGTATGGTAAAAGTGTGTTATCTTCTGGGTTGATGGGGATTCTGATTACTGTAAATCACCCAGTTTCTGCAGTCAGCTTGAATAATAAAGAAACCATCTGACATCGGCATTCGGTATCGGCCGATTGTTGTCTAAAATAATCGGCATTCGTCTTATGGGGCATTTTACTAATCGGCTCATCTCTAAAAAAATATCTGGAGTGGACGAGTGCGTAGCCGCCCCATCGGAATAAGATCTGCAACGGCTCCGCACAAACCTGTCAGTCTCATGAATTCTCTCACTGTTACTACATCTGAGTGAAGACAAAAGCGAGCGTAACAACTGACTAATTTCGCTCTGGTTAACGGCAGACGAATGAGATTGTTGTGCGTCTCAAAACCCATTCCCAGGTGGGTGAATGACTTAGACGGCACTAGATCCGACTTCTTTTCATTTACTATGAAACCGAGACGTCGGAGCAGTTGAAGCAGACTCTGAACATTGTTCTGAAGCGTTAACTTGTTGCTGTACCTCTGAAGAATGTTGTCCAAGTAGGCCGACGTTACTATAGACGAATGAGCTCGGAAATGAGTCATTACCGAGTTCATTATTCGAGTGAATGCCAAGGGCACTAGATTCAGACCGAAGCACATTGCTCGGAACTGATAAACGACTCCTAGGACAGTGAAGTGAAGTTACTTTCTAAACGCCGGATGTACCATGACGTGAAAGTACGCATCTTTGAGATCTATGCTCGCAGCATAATCGTTCACTCGAATGCTCACTCTGAACGATCGGATGGTCTCCATATAAAATTTTGGAGCCACGATCAGCTTGTTTATCCAGCTCAGATCTATGACTGGACGAAATGAGCCGTCTGGTTTTGGAACCAGAAATAGGTGACTGTAGAAACCTGGAGATTCCTGGTTTTCTACAACCTCTATAGCGTTCTAGTCCAGAAGGGATTGAACTTCGTATAGAAGCGATTCTCTCTTCTGAACATTTGACGGAAGCTGAGTCCAACGTGGACTTCGAGTTAACAGAGGTTTTTTCTTGAAGGACAGTTTTAGACCTTCAGAAATCACCCCTTGCACCCATGGGTCATCCGTAATTGACAACCAATTGGTTAAGAATCTTGATAGCCTTCCGCCGACAGGAACGCAATAGAGGTTTAGACCATCACTTCCTGGCTCTGCGAGGTTTGCGGGAGGAGAAACCACGTCCTCCACGACCCGCACCTCGTCCAGTCGACCTTGGGGCGTCTGACTGGTTATCTCGGCCAGCATAACAGCCCCTACCTGAGTTGCTACTCTGACGGTCTCTGGTTGTAGAGGCTTTCTTAGATCTATAGGAACTTCCCTTGGATGTATTCGCCCCCGAAGTGCCTGCCTTACTCCTTTAAGAAGCAGAGAATCCGAAGCTTTCTTAGTAATCCGATCATAGATTATAGAAAGCTTTCCGTCGAAGAGAAGCTCTCCGGAGACTGGAGCGACTCGAAGAGAGTTTTTCACCTTACTATCCACTCTAGTGGATGCAGCCAGTGCGGCATCACATCTGACTAACTCCAGATCTGCCACCGAAAGGGTGGAGTTATACGTAGAATATGCTATAGCCCTCGAAAGAACTCTTAAGGAAGTTTGAACATCCTGGAATTCTTTCCCTTCCAGATGTAATGATAACGCTCTGGTGAGGTGATCTGAGTAAAATAATGCGTCTAAAATAATTCTATTAAATGAGATTGTCGTCTCCAGTATACTGGAGTTAATAGACATGGACGCCGGCAATGACAACTCCAAGTCTTCTGCCTGGTCGTCCAAACACAGAGGAACTCTCGGCACGGCCTGTCCTGCCATTTCAAATCTATTTCTGATATTGTTGAAAGGCAGCTGTAAAGCGCTAGGTGATAAGAAACCGATTTGCCAGTCTTAGAGGCTAGCTTGAATGTAGCGTCATTCAAAAGTTCAAATGTCCGTGTGACATTTCTGGACTGGGTCGGAAACTCGGGTGCAATGTCCCTATTCCCGCCGAAAAAGTCTGTGTCCAGTGACGCTATCAGTCTCTTATCCGGTAATGCAGCATTTTGGTCCAGAGGAACAACTTCTGGAAGGTGTCGCCGGATGAAATCTACAGCCACCTTATGTTGTTTGGAAAGGGAAAATTCCAGCTCCGCTGATTCCCTTTTGCCATCCGACTGGACATGAGATTCTCGGTCGTCCCTTTCTGAATCTGCAGGGGAGCGAACCGACCCAGCTTCCTCAGAACTGTTCCGACTAAGTTTCTGATGGCTGCTGGGATGCTGCAATGAGTTGAGCTATCTGTGATAGTAAGTCCGCCGCGGTCTTACGTGATTTAGCTGCTGGAAGCTCCTGGGACGTTAATTCCTGCATAAACGTCCCGACTGGTAAGGCCTCCTCTCCTTGACTACCGGATGGCGCGACCTGATCGACGTGGAATCCCTGGTCGGTGAAGCATGCTGGATATCAGAAGTCACGTAGCCAAGTTGCAGTCGTGTGTGCTGCCGTGAGGATGAGGAAGCCAATAGACTAGTCGCACCAGAATGTCTATACGGCAGAGCGTCCCGAGGAGTGGACGTATGCTCCGACTGACGAACGTTACGTACAACAACATCTGGTCCCAGATGTTTATTTATTTATTGATGTTTAAGGTCACATATTTATGCACAATGGCTAATCATGACCGTGACAGTTTTACAGGTGGAGAAAGCCGGAGTACCCGGAGAGAACCACCGAGCAACGACGAGCAACTGCCAGCTCCCCAACACCGTAACTCCGCACTGCGGCACAGGCAGGGTTAGATTAGTTGAAGACATGTGTACCATCGACGTGCAGTACGCCTTAGTAAACGGCGTCATCGTGCCCCCACGTGGGCAATGGAGAAGAAGTGTCTTGCCCAAGGACACAATGCAGTTGCCGCAGGTGGGATTTGAACCGAGGACCTCTCGGCTTGCAGCCTGCACCTCTACCTGCTGAGGTCCCAGATGTTGTTGTAAGAGAGAGGGGCCTCTCTCGCTCGCGGTCTGGGCAGACCTGGACGAGCTAGGTACCGAACAGATTGGCTCCCTTCGTTCAATCCTCGGATCCGTCGTTGCCGGGTGTGCACGATCCATGTTTATAGTGCTCGCAACACCCGATCTCCTTTCCTGGACCGCAACGGACGAACCCGGTGTCACAACCATTTTGTGAATGACTGCTGGACCGGGCGAGCTAGCGGGCAACAATGCCGTCGATCCTACGTGGGACCTCTTAGGCATTTGCTGAATTTCATTGAGCACTTTTACCGCTAGCTCTTCATTTGTCTGCGACGACGGAGGCACACTTCGTGAAGACATCACGGAAACATCACCCTGTTCTTTTTCCTCTGAAAAAGAGACCGAAAAACTAGAGTGACCCTGTGGCGAGAGGACCGGCATGGACCTCTCACCACTAACAATATACCGTGACAGACATCTCCAACGTTTGTCATTCCAATTGGCACACACAGAGCAAGAATTAGTGCGAGTACACTGACTACAAGAAATACACTGAGCATGAGAATCAGAGGAAGACTTCCTCGAATTACAAATTGAACAAACTTCTTTCATTTTGAAAAAAGTTTAACAGTCATCGTACTCGCATTGACCCTTGAAAACAAGATACATGATAATAATATAATCCATTACAAACATTTCGAAAAATAATTCAAAGGAAAACATTTTTTCGAAAAAATTTTCAAGATGAGCCAAAGGGAACGATGAGCCCAAATGAATCCCCAAAAAGCCTAAGTGTGGACAAAAATTTTAAAACATGTCTAAAAATTAATGTTACACTTACGGACAAAATAGTGTATCTGGCTATGAGCAGAACTAAATAGAAGACAAGGAATCACTGTCAGAAGTAACTGATGTCAATGTAAACAAAAGTGAATAAAACTGGAAACAAGACTCCAGGCACTGTAAACATGGCCCGAAATCAGTAACCAATTTTAACACTATCCGATGCAAAACAGAGGCTTCCTGAGAAGAAACTGCAGTACATCGGATGGTAGATGCATGACTGAAATGCCTAACCACCCTAGGGTGAGGACGTAACCATGGGGAAAAACAAGGAATCACTGTCAGAAGTAACTGTTGTCAATGTAAACAAAAGTGAATAAAACTGGAAACAAGACTCCAGGCACTGAAAATATGGCCCGAAATCAGTAACCAATTTTAACACTATCCGATTTAAAACAGAGGCTTCCTGAGAAGAAACTGCAGTACATCGGATGGTAGATGCATGACTGAAACGCCTAACCACCCTAGGGTGAGGACGTAACCATGGAGAAAAACTGAATAAACATTCTGTTACCAAGCCAAATTTCAGTAAAAATAATTACAAAAATTTTGCCAAAAGCATGGGAGAATACCAAGGGGGGTATTAAGGAAAGGGCGAGAGGAAACACTGAACAAACAATGGAAATTTCATAGCAAGAATGAAAATATCAGGCCCATGCCCCGGAATTAGGGAACATGAAATAATTTTGCAAAAAATTTTTTAGTTACAGCCCTGAACACATCCTTCCACTGTTTCTTCCTCTCATCCTTTTATTTCATCCTTAGATCCACCATTTCTCTCATGATTATGTGTCTGGCATCATTTAAGCTGAGATTTTAAGCACAAATATCAGTGAGATTTTACTGATTGTAGGGCCAAACAAAGAATGAGGATTTTGCTCCAATTTCGGACTTCCTTGACACTGTGCATGCACAGTGGATAAAAGTATGGAGGACCACATAGGACATCTAATTTTTGGATTTTGATTCAAATTTTGGGGATTGGCGGGGCAAAATTTGTGTTTGGCCCTAGAATATAAGAGTTAGCACCAGCTAAGTCTGGGTCATTGGTACAGTATAAAAGTTAAAAAATTTATAGTAATTGATATATTTTTTATACTTACCAATGACCCAGACATAGCTGGTGCTAACTCTAAAAAATCTAGGGCCAAACACAAATTTTGCCCCCCAATCCCCAAAATTTGCATCTAAAACCAAAAGAAATCATGTCCTAAAGGACCTCCATACTTTGCCCTTACTGCGCATGCGCAGTGTCAAGGACGTTCCGAAATTGGCGCCAATTATCATTCTTACAAGCAGTGCCTGGTCAGCGCTATGTACTCAGTGGGGAGGTAAGAGTTCCCAACTCCTGGGAGGGCCATCCCCGTCTGGGTCATTGGTAAGTATAAAAAATATATAAATTACTATAAATTTTTTAACATTTTTATACTGTACCAATGACCCAGACATAGCTGAATAGTAAAAAGGCTGGAGGGCCTAGGACATAGAGGAAAATCCAATAAGCTCAACTATATAATATAGAGTCAACCCCTCAAGGAGAAAAGGAGTATTAGGCTTTACATGTATCTTTCTTATTTTATATTAAATTAGAAAGATACAATACCCTCATAATTGAGCACAATAACATTCATGTTCTCTATTAACATCCAGTATAACCCTTTATACTAATTATTTTTAAAGTAAGCCAATAAATAAAGTTAGTCCAGAGAATTGAGACTATTTATATTCTTTAAAAGTGTCCGAGGATTGTATATTAACGCCCGTTTGACACTTGACATATACAAATGCTTCACACCGAGCTACACTTTAAAAATATGACATGAATGAATTTTTAACATTAATATTACACTTTAAAACCATCCCGGAAACGACTCAGAAATACTGACTTCGGAGGAGGCATTCCCTTGCTTTTCACTATAAAGCAGGTGACCTAAGGGAACACCCTCCCCCCCCCCCCCCACCACCTTCCCCTTGCCCTGGGTCAAATAGCCCAGAGCGAAGAGGGCAGCCGGACGGAGTCACTGCCGGAACAGAAAGCCTGCATAACTATAGTTGCAACTGTTTAGTGGACGACATTCTGAGCAACAGATAACGGACCTAAACAATGCAGGTCTCCAGAAATGGACTCAATATTTCTGAGATAAAAATTCGTGAATGTGGATGGCTGAGACCAATAAGCAGCCTTCATTAAATCTGTAATAGCAATACTATTAGCGTAAGCCCAAGAAGTAGAAAGAGCTCTTACTTCATGAGCCGAAATCTTAAGCACAGACTGCTGAGAAGAAGATAAATTTTCATAAGCAGTACAGATAGTTAATTGAATCCATCTAGCAATAGAATGGACTGAAATGTCCTTTCTATTAGGCATCAGAGACAGAAAGAAACGTTTTCGTCCCTTTCTGATAAACTGAGATCTCTGTTTATAGATCCGTAACGCTCTAACAGGACAGAGTAAAGGCCTACGCCCGTCTGAAGACGGAAGAGCCTTAATAACAATAGGTTCCGGATATTTATTAGGAGCCTGATTCTTAGCTAAAAATCCCACATTAGTAGTGAAGGTGATAGTGTTCCCGACACTACGATAGTGAGAATCATCCACCGACAGTGCATGAAGCTCACTGACTCTTCTAGCAGAAGAGAAAGCTAAGAGAAAACCTGTCTTATAAGACAAGAATTTGAAATCTACTGTCCCAAGAGGTTCAAATGGCTTTTCCTTCAGTTTAAGAAGAACCCAAGCCAAATTCCACTTAGGAATTAACCTAAGAGTTCTGGGTCTATTTATCGAGAAGTTTCTAACTAACTTAGATAAAGAGACATTAGATCCAATTTGTAAACTATCACGATGTGCATAGGTATCAGATAACATAGACCTATAACCCTTAATAGTAACAGGCTGCAGTTTGATTTCGTCAAACAAGTATACTAGAAAGTTTGCAATGTCTGGTATGGAGGGATCAAAAATATCAACAGAATGAACCAACGACGAAAAACCTTCCACTTAGCCGCATAGTTTAGCGAAGAGGAGGTCCTCCTACAGTTAGAAATCGCGTCCACTGCTCGTCCTGTAAAGTGCTTGCCATGCAAGAAGGACCGCACAACGGAAAAACGTGAAGGTTGAGACCTTGCGGGTTGTGATGGAGTTGACGCAATTTCCCCTGCGAAAGAAGATCCTCCCGTGGAGGAAGCTTTCGCGGTAGGTCCCACAACAGACACCTGAGTAGATTTATCCACAGTCTCTGTGGAGACAGAGATGCTACCAACAGAATCTTGCATTGAGATTGTTTTATCTTTAGCAATACTTGCTGAATTAACGGCGCTGGAGGATACGCATATCCTATCATTCCGTCCCAAGGGATCGACAGAGCGTCTACTGCAAATGCTCTTGGATCCGGACACGGAGACACATACGTCTGCAACTGATTGTTGAGATGTGTCGCAAATAAGTCTATCATTGGCCGTTCCCATTGGTAGCAAATCTGATTGAATACTTGTTTGTTGAGAGTCCACTCCGACGGCAACAAGCGACCCTTTCGTGAAAGGGAGTCTGCTAGTACGTTCAGACGACCCGGTATATGACGGACCGAAAGAAGAACTTGATGTTCTAGTGCAAACAGAAGGCTTCCTTCCGTTAGATTGAACAACGGAATTGAATGAGTGCCTCCCTGATTCCGTATATACGCCACTACTGTCGTATTGTCGGATAGGATTTGGACATGAGCATTGTGAATAATGTCCATCCAATGACGTAACGCAAGCCAGATTGACATCATTTCCTTGATGTTTATGTGCTTGCCCAGGAATTGCGGTTCCCAAAGACCCTGGCATCTCGAATCCGTTGGGATCAATGATGCACCCCAACCTGTTTGACTGGTATCCGTCATAATGGTAAAACTCGGATCCGGCAACTGCAGCGGAACTCCTGAGTTAACCACTGAATGTTTGCCGAAGTCTGAATCTCTCGTTTCACTTGATCTGACAAGAGAACGTCTATGTCGAGCAAATGAATTTTCACACTCCAATTCTGAGTCAAGAAAATTTGGAGAGGACGCGTGCATAACCGCCCCATCGGAATGAGATCCGCAGCGGCTCCGCACAGACCTATCAGTCTCATGAACTCCCTCGCTGTGACTTTGTCTGCGTGCAGACAATAGCGAGCGTAACAACTGACTAATTTCGCTCTGGTTAATGGCAGACGATCGAGATTGTTGTGCGTCTCGAAGCTCATTCCCAGATGCGTGAATGACTTGGACGGCAGCAGATCCGACTTCTCCTCGTTTATTATAAAACCGAGACGTCAGAGCAATAGAAGCAGATTCTGCACATCGTTCTGAAGCGTTAACTCGTTGCCGTACCTCTGAAGAATGTCGTCCAGGTAGGCCGACGTTACCGCAGACGAATGAGCTCGGAAATACATCATTACCGAGTTCATTACCCGAGTGAAAGCCCAGGGTGCTAGATTCAATCCGAAGCACATCGCCCGGAATTGATACACCACCCCTAGGACTGCGAAGCGTAGATACTTTCTGAATGTCGGATGTACCATGACGTGAAAGTACGCATCTTTGAGATCTATGCTTGTTGCATAATCGTTCACCCGAATACTCGCTCTGACCGATCGAATCGTCTCCATATAAAACTTCGGAGCGACGATCAGCTTGTTTATCCAGCTCAAATCTATGACTGGACGGAACGAGCCGTCTGGTTTCGGAACCAGAAACAGATGGCTGTAGAATCCCGGTGTCTCCTGGTTTTCTACGACCTCTACCGCGTTCTTCATTAAAAGAGACTGCACCTCTGATAACAGAGCGTCTCTTTTCTATGGATTTGACGGAAGTTGAGTCCATTTTGGACTTCGAGTTAATGGAGGCTTTCGTTTGAAGGATATCTTTAGACCTTCCGAAATCACCCCTTTCACCCAAGGGTCGTCCGTAATCGACGCCCACTCTTGTGAAAAACTCGACAACCTTCCGCCAACCGGCACGCGATAGAGGTTGAAGCCATCACCTCCTGGACCTGCGAGGCCTGCGGTAGGAGAAACCACGTCCTCTACGACCTGCACCTCGTCCCGTCGACCTCGGGGCGTCCGACCGGTTGTCCCGGCCCGAAGGACGTCCCGCATGTGAGTCGCTGCCTTGACGGTCTCTTGAATAAGACCAAGAGGACGCACCGGAACCTCTATAGGAACCTCTCTTGGGCGCATAAGACCCAGAAGTGCCTGTCTTACTCTTATCTGCCGTGTCCGACTTCTTAGAAGCAGATTTGAACAGCAGAGAATCCGAAGCTTTCTTAGTAATTTTATCGTAAATTGCAGAAAGCTTGCCGTCGAAGAGAAGTTCTCCGGAGACCGAAGCGACTCTGAGAGAGTTCTTCACCTTACTATCCACGAATGTGGATGTAGCTAGGGCTGCGTCACGTCTAACCAACTCCAGGTTTGCCACTGAAAGGGCGGAGTTACACGTGGAATAAGCTACTGCCCTTGAAAGAAGTCTTAAAGAGGATTGTATATCCTGGAATTCTTTCCCTTGAAGACGCAGTGATAACGCCTTAGTAAGGTGGTCTGCATAAGATAAAGCATCTAAACTGGCTCTGTTAGACGAAATAGTCGTCTCCAACACCGCGGTTGGAATAGACGCAGACGACGGTAATGATAATTCTAAGTCTTCCGCCTCGTCGTCCATACGCAGAGGAACTCTCGGGATACCCTGTCCTGCCGTATCGAATTTATTCCTTGCATTAATGAAAGGCAGGTTGAGAGTATTGGCGGACAAGAAACCCGCTTTTCCTGTTTTGGAAGCAAGTTTGAATATAGCGTCGTTCAATAATTCAAATGTTCTTGCGACATTATTGGACTGAGACGGAAACTCGGGAGCGATGTCCCTGAACCGCTCAAAGAAATCAGAGTCCAATGACGCTATAATTCTCTTGTCCGGAACCGCAGCAGTCTGGCCCGACGGAACAACTTGAGGAAGAAAGTGCCGGATGAAGTCCACGGCAGCTTTATGTTGTTCCGAAAGGGATAGCTCCAAGTCATCCGTATCCCTTTCACCATCCGGTCGGACCTCATGATGCTCCCGGTCGTCCGCACCCGATGCTTCGGCGGAGCGTACCGACCCAGCGCCGTCGGATAATTCCCGATCCGACACCGTTTCTGTCGGTTGCTGGGATGCTGCGATAAGTTGTGCTATTTGAACAAGCACGTCCGACATCGAGGCTTGCGGAGGCGCAGTCTTTCGCTGCTTCGCCGAGGGCAGCTCCGCATCTGGTGACTCCCACATACTCTTCCTATGCGAACGTCCGGAGTCCACCGGCCTCGTGTCCCTGGCTACCGGATGGCGTGACCTGGTCGCCGAAGAATCCCTGATTGGCGAAGCTGGTAAAATATCGGCGGTCACGTAGCCAAGGTGCGGTCGTGTGCGCTGGTGAGAGGAAGAAGCCTGAGCAGTCTCCGCGGACTGCCTATACAATGGAGCGTCCCGAGCGACGGACGTGTGCTCCGCTTGCGACACATTTTGTACCACAACATCTGGTCCCAGATGTTGTTGTACGAGAGAGGGGCCTCTCTCGCTCGCGGCCCGGCTGGACCTGGACGATCTAGGAACCGGACTCGAAGGTTTCCTCCGATCTCTCCTACTATCCGCCGTCACTGGGTGTGCACGTTGAATGTTTATAGTGCTCGCATCACCCAACATTTCCTCCTGGACCGCATCGGACGAACCCGGCTGCCGAACCATTCGGTGAATCGACGCTACACCGGGCGAGCTAGCGGATGACATTTGTCTTATCTCCATGAGCACTTTTGCCACTAGCTCTGTATTCATTTGTGACAACGGAAGCGCACTTGCGGAAGATAACATGGAAACATCACCCTGTTCTTGTTCCTCTGAAATAGAAACTGATAGAGTAGAGTGACCCTGCGGAGAAAGAGCCGGCATAGCCCTTTCTCCACTAACAACATATCGTGACACACGTTTCCAATGTTTGTCATCCCAATATTGACATATAGAACAGGGATTAGTGCGAGTACACTGACTACAATTTATACAATGATCATTAAAGTCAGAGGAAGATTTCTTCCTATTACAATTTGAACAATATCCTTTCATTGTGAAAAGTCAACAACAAGTCCTAGTACTCGCACAAACCCCTAAACACAAAGATACATAATAACATGATCCATTAATATTGAAAAAACAATTGAAAATCCAAATAATTTTTGAAAAATATTTTTTCAGCGAAGCCCAAGTTTCTGAAAAGTAACGTTGAGCCCCAATGGATCCCAAGGCTAAGTGTGGTCAAAAATTTTAAAATTATATTAAATAATTAATGCAACACTTACGGATAATAATAATGTATCTTATAGTGAGATAAAGTACTCCAAAGGCAAACAGCCCCCCTCAAAAGAGACTGTTGCCAATGTAAACAAACAGTGTAAAAACACCAGAAAACATGACTCCAGGCACTGACAATACTGGCCCGAAATCAGTCATCAAAATTACACTCTATCTGATGCAAGACAGAGACTCCCAGGGGAAAATCTGCAGAACATCAGATGGTAGATGCAGAACACAATGTTTATACACCCATGGGTGAAAACGTAACTATGGGGAAAATAACAGAATTCATTCTGTAACCAAGCTAACTCTCCCAAGAGAATTTAGAAATGATCTTTCTCAAAAATATGCCAAAAGCATGGGAGAATAGCAAGGGGGGACTTAGAAGACCAGGGGAGAGGAAACACTGAATAAGCAGTGCAACTTTTTAGCAAGAATGACAACAACAGGCCCATGCCTCGAAAATAGGCAACTTAACATAATTTCATAAAAAATTTTAAGTACAGCCCTGATTATTTTTTGTCACTCCTTTTTCCTCTTCTCCTTCTATATCCTCCTTAGAATCACCATTTCTCCAATAATTACGTGTCTGGCATCCTTTAAACTGAGATTTATAAGCACAAAGATCAGTGAGATGTTGAGTGATGAAGGGCCAAACAGAGAATGATAATTGGCGCCAATTTCGGAACATCCTTGACACTGCGCATGCGCAGTAAGGGCAAAGTATGGAGGTCCTTTAGGACATGATTTCTTTTGGTTTTAGATGCAAATTTTGGGGATTGGGGGGCAAAATTTGTGTTTGGCCCTAGATTTTTTAGAGTTAGCACCAGCTATGTCTGGGTCATTGGTACAGTATAAAAATATATTTAATTTTTAAAACAAACTTTGTTATGTGCATTGGGAAAGGGTTAAAACATCATGATTAGCATATCAGTATTTAAGCTGTGAATTTCCCTTCCTCACTATCTCAGGAGAAAGGGTCATTTAATTTGAAATAAAAAGGTTCCTGTGAAAAATTATAACCCCTCTTCAGGTTGCTTTGTCTTCCAATTTGTACAGACCTGCTGTGTGTCAGGTGCAGAAATGCAAAATATACAATGATATTGCACTTCTTCCTGAGATTTCATTCAACAAAATTTCTTCAAATAACCTCAACTATTATGCTAAAACTAATCACCTATTGACTCTTTATCCGCCTGATTTTAGGGCCCTGAAAATCTTCGAATTCAATTCGAATTTCGAATCGTTTGTGCAATTCATTTCAATTTTTGAATACCTGACTGCCGAATACTGAAACTGAATATTCCAATTATGATTACGGAAACTTAACAGGCCTTTATATTACACCAATTTAAGCCAATAAAGGGTGTGCCAAAATTAGGAGCTTGTAACATTCTAAAACAAAGATGTTTGTTAATAAATACTTTTGCACACTATGCAAAATAGGTCTCAGGAAGACCTGTCTTATAATCTATTTGTTTGTATATTGACTAATGTAGTTTCTCATATTTTGGGAACATTTTTCACCTGAATCCGGTGTGCTCAAATTAGGTGAATACAAAGGCCTGCCTAAATTCCATTCTTTTCGAATGTATCATCATATGTGATCATTATTTCTCACTAATTACACTAATATCAAGAATAATACAGTTAACATGTCAGTCAGAACTGTCTGGTGGTTCTCATTTTAAAAGTTAGTAGCCGGGCACGAATAAATTCATTACAGGCAACCGAGCAGATGTTATGTAAAAATGTGGGGGCATGGTGGCTCAGTTGGTAGAGGTGCAGGCTGCAAGCCGATGGTGCACCTGTCTTCAACCAATGCTAACCCTGCTTGTGTGGAGTTAGTATGTTGGGAAGCTGACAGTTGCTCGCTGTTGCTCGGTGGTTCTCTCCGGGTACTCTGGCTTCCTCCACCCGTAAAACTGTCGTGGTCATGATTAGCCATTGAGCAGAAATATGTGACCTTAAACACCAATAAATATGTAAGAATGCAGGTACATGTATGAGTTGCACCGACAGCTGAACAATGCATGAACTTGAAAGGGGAGGAACATGAGTGTCACTGTGATCTATGCAGTCACTAAACATACCAACGGAATACCCCATTCAGTTTGAATTTGGTTTGAAAAGTTAAAAAATTTATAGTAATTTATATATTTTTTATACTTACCAATGACCCAGACTTAGCTGGTGCTAACTCCAACAAAACCAGGGCCAAACACAAATTTTGCCCCCCAATCCCCAAAATTTGCATCCAAAACAAAAAGAAATCATGTCCTAAAGGACCTCCATACTACGCCTCTACTGCGCATGCGCAGTGACGCAGTCGTCCCGAAATTGGCGCCAATTATCATTCTTACTGGCAGTGCCTGGTCAGAGCTATGTACTCAGCGGGGAGGCAAGAGTTCCCAACTCCAGGGAGGGCCATCCCCGTCTGGGTCATTGGTAAGTATAAAAAATATATAAATTACTATAAATTTTTTAACATTTTTATACTGTACCAATGACCCAGACTTAGCTGAATAGTAAACAGGCTGGAGGGCCTAGGACATAGAGGAAAATCCAATAAGCTCAACTATATAGTAAAGAGGTAACCCCTTAAGGAGAAAAGGAGTATTAGGCTTTACATGTATCTTTCTTATTTAATATTAAATTAGAAAGATACACTACCCTTAATAATTGAGCACAATAACATTCATGTTCTCTATTAACATCCAGTATAACCCTTATACTAATTATTTTTAAAGCAAGCCAATAAATAAAGTAGTCCAGAGAATTGAGACTCTTTATAATCATTTAAAAGTGTCCGAGTATTGTATATTAAAGCCCGTTTGACACTTGACATATACAAATGCTTCACACCGAGCTACACTTTAAAAATAAGACATGAATGAATTTAAACATTAATATTACACTTTAAAACCATCCCGGAAGCGACTCAGAAATACTGACTTGGAGGAGGCATTCCCTTGCTTTTCACTATAAAGCAGGTGACCTAAGGGAACACCCCCCCCCCCCCCCCCCCCCTTCCCCTTGCCCTGGGTCAAATAGCCCAGAGCGAAGAGGGCAGCCGGACGGAGTCACTGCCGGAACAGAAAGCCTGCATAACTATAGTTGCAACTGTTTAGTGGACGACATTCTGAGCAACAGATAACGGACCTAAACAATGCAGGTCTCCAGAAATGGACTCAATATTTCTGAGATAAAAATTCGTAAATGTGGATGGCTGAGACCAATAAGCAGCCTTCATTAAATCTGTAATAGCAACACTATTAGCATAAGCCCAGGAAGTAGAAAGAGCTCTTACTTCATGAGCAGAAATCTTAAGCACAGACTGCTGAGAAGAAGATAAATCTTCATAAGCAGTACGGATAGTTAACTGAATCCATCTAGCAATAGAATGGACTGAAATGTCCTTTCTATTAGGCATCAAAGACAGAAAGAAACGTTTCCGTCCCTTTCTGATAAACTGAAATCTCTGTTTATAGATACGTAGTGCTCTAACAGGACAGAGTAAAGGCCTACGCCCGTCTGAAGACGGAAGAGCCTTAATAACAATAGGTTCCGGATATTTATTAGGAGCCTGATTCTTAGCTAAAAAACCCACATTAGTAGTGAAGGTGATAGTGTTCCCAACACTACGATAATGAGAATCATCCACCGATAGTGCATGAAGCTCACTGACTCTTCTGGCAGAAGAGAAAGCTAAGAGAAAAGCTGTCTTATAAGATAAGAATTTGAAATCTACTGTCCCAAGAGGTTCAAATGGCTTTTCCTTCAATTTAAGGAGAACCCAAGCTAAATTCCACTTAGGAATTAATCTAAGAGTTCTGGGTCTATTTATCGAAAAGTTTCTAACCAACTTCGATAAAGAGACATTAGATCCAATTTGTAAACTATCATGATGTGCATAGGTATCAGATAACATAGATCTATAACCCTTTATAGTAACAGGCTGCAGTTTGATTTCGTCAAACAAGTATACTAGAAAGTTTGCAATGTCTGGTATAGAGGGATCAAATATATCTACAGAATGATCCCTACACCAACGACGAAAAACCTTCCACTTAGCCGCATAGTTTAGCGAAGAGGAGGTCCTCCTACAGTTAGAAATCGCGTCCACTGCTCGTCCTGTAAAGTGCTTGCCATGCAAGAAGGACCGCACAACGGAAAAACGTGAAGGTTGAGACCTTGCGGGTTGTGATGGAGTTGGCGCGATTTCCCCTGCGAAAGAAGATCCTCTCGTGGAGGAAGCTTCCGCGGTAGGTCCCACAACAGACACCTGAGTAGATTTATCCACGGTCTCTGTGGCGACAGAGATGCTACCAACAGAATCTTGCATTGAGATTGTTTTATCTTTAGCAATACTTGTTGAATTAACGGTGCTGGAGGATATGCATATCCTATCATTCCGTCCCAAGGGATCGACAGAGCGTCTACTGCAAATGCTCTTGGATCCGGACACGGAGACACATACGTCTGCAACTGATTGTTGAGATGTGTCGCAAATAAGTCTATCATTGGCCGTTCCCATTGGTAGCAAATCTGATTGAATACTTGTTTGTTGAGAGTCCACTCCGACGGCAACAAGCGACCCTTTCGTGAAAGGGAGTCTGCTAGCACATTCAGACGACCCGGTATGTGACGGACCGAAAGAAGAACGTGATGTTCTAACGCAAACAGAAGGATTCTTTCCGTTAGATTGAACAACGGAACTGAATGAGTGCCTCCCTGATTCCGTATATACGCCACTACTGTCGTATTGTCGGATAGGATTTGGACATGAGCATCGTGAATAATGTCCATCCAGTGACGTAACGCAAGCCAAATTGACATCATTTCCTTGATGTTTATGTGCTTGCACAGGAATTGCGGATCCCAAAGACCCTGGCATCTCGAATCCGTTGGGATTAATGATGCACCCCAACCTGTTTGACTGGCATCCGTCGTAACGGTAAAACTCGGATCCGGCAACTGCAGCGGAACTCCTTGAGTTAACCACTGAATGTTTGCCCAAGTCTGAATCTCTTGTTTCACTTGATCTGACAAGAGAACGTCTACATCGAGCGAATGAATTTTCACACTCCAATTCTGAGTCAGGAAAATTTGAAGAGGACGTGTGCGTAGCCGCCCCATCGGAATGAGATCCGCGGCAGCTCCGCACAGACCTATCAGTCTCATAAATTCTCTCGCCGTGACTTTGTCTGCATTCAGACAATAGCGAGCGTAACAACTGACTAATTTCGCTCTGGTTAACGGCAGACGAACGAGATTGTTGTGCATCTCGAAGCTCATTCCCAGATGAGTGAATGACTTGGACGGCACCAGATCCGACTTCTCCTCGTTTACTATAAAACCGAGACGTCGGAGCAATAGAAGAAGATTCTGAACATCGTTCTGAAGCGTTAACTCGTTGCCGTACCTCTGAAGAATGTCGTCCAGGTAGGCCGACGTTACCGCAGACGAATGAGCTCGGAAGTAGATCATTACCGAATTCATTACCCGAGTGAAAGCCCAGGGTGCTAGATTCAATCCGAAGCACATCGCCCGGAATTGATACACCACTCCCAGGACTGCAAAGCGTAGATACTTTCGGAATGTCGGATGTACCATGACGTGAAAGTACGCATCTTTGAGATCTATGCTCGTAGCATAATCGTTCACCCGAATACTCGCTCTGACCGATCGAATCGTCTCCATATAAAACTTCAGAGCGACGATCAGCTTGTTTATCCAGCTCAAATCTATGACTGGACGGAACGAGCCGTCTGGTTTCGGAACCAGAAACAGATGGCTGTAGAATCCCAGAGATTCCTGGTTTTCTACGACCTCTACCGCGTTCTTCATTAAAAGAGACTGCACCTCTGATAACAGAGCGTCTCTTTTCTGTGGATTTGACGGAAGATGAGTCCACTTTGGACTTCGAGTTAATGGAGGCTTTCGTTTGAAGGATATCTTTAGACCTTCCGAAGTCACTCCTCTCACCCAAGGGTCGTCCGTAATCGACGCCCACTCTTGTGAAAAACTCGACAACCTTCCGCCAACCGGAACGCGATAGAGGTTTAAGCCATCACCTCCTGGACCTGCGAGGCCTGCGGTAGGAGAAACCACGTCTTCCACGACCCGCACCTCGCCTCGTCGACCTTGGGGCATCCGACCGATTGTCCCGGCCTGAAGGACGTCCCGAACGAGAGTCGCTATCCTGACGGTCTCTCGAATAAGACCAAGAGGATGCACCGGAACCTCTATAGGAACCTCTCTTGGGCGCATTAGACCCAGAAGTGCCTGTCTTATTCGTGTCTGCTGTATCCGACTTTTTAGGAGCCGATCTGAACAACAGAGAATCATTAGCTTTCTTTTTAATTTTATCATAAATAGCGGAAAGCTTGCCGTCAAAGAGAAGTTCTCCTGAGACCGAAGCGACTCTAAGAGAGTTCTTCACCTTAGAATCCACTAGTGTGGATGTAGCTAGGGCTGCGTCACGTCTAACCAACTCCAGATTTGCCACTGAAAGGGCGGAGTTACACGTGGAATAAGCTACTGCCCTTGAAAGAAGTCTAAAAGAGGATTGTATATCCTGAAACTCTTCCCCTTGAAGGCGCAGTGATAACGCCTTAGTAAGGTGATCTGCGTAAGATAAGGCATCTAAATTGGCTCTGTTAGACGCAATAGCTGTTTCCAACACCGCGGTTGGAATAGAAGCTGACGACGGTAATGATAGCTCTAAGTCTTCCGCCTCGTCGTCCATACGCAGAGGAACTCTCGGTATACCCTGTCCTGCCGTATCGAATTTATTCCTTGCATTAATGAAAGGCAGGTTGAGAGTATTAGCGGACAAGAAACCTGCTTTCCCCGTCCTGGAAGCAAGTTTAAATATAGCGTCGTTCAATAATTCAAATGTTCTAGCAACATTATTGGACTGCGACGGAAACTCGGGAGCGATGTCCCTGAACCGCTCAAAAAATTCAGAGTCCAATGACGCTATAATTCTCTTGTCCGGAAGCGCAGCAGTCTGGCCCGACGGAACAACTTGAGGGAGAAAGTGCCGGATGAAGTCCACGGCAGCTTTATGTTGTTCCGAAAGGGATAGCTCCAAGTCATCCGTATCCCTTTCACCATCCGGTCGGACCTCACGATGTTCCCGGTCGTCCGCCCCCGATGCTTCGGCGGAGCGTACCGACCCAGCGCCGTCGGATAATTCTCGATCCGACACCGTTTCTGTCGGCTGCTGGGATGCTGCGATAAGCTGTGCTATCTGCACAAGAATGTCCGGCGTCGAGACCTGCGGAGGCGCAGTCTTTCGCTGCTTCGCCGAGGGCAGCTCCGCATCAGATGGCTCCCGCATACTTTTCCTATGCGAACGTCCGGAGTCCATCGGTCTCGAATCCCTGGCTGCCGGATGGTGTGACCTGGTCGCCGAAGAATCCTTCATCGGCGAAGCTGGTAATATATCGGCGGTCACGCAGCCAAGGTGCGGTCGTGTGCGCTGACGAGAAGAGGAAGCCTTAACAGTCTCTGCGGACTGCTTATACAACGGAGCGTCCCGAGCGACGGACGTATGCTCCGCTAAAGACACATTTTGTACCACAACATCTGGTCCCAGATGTTGTTGTACGAGAGAGGGACCTCTCTCGCTCGCGGCCCGGCTGGACCTGGACGAGCTAGGAACCGGACTAAAAGGCTTCCTCCGTTCTCGCTTACTATCCGCCGTCACTGGGTGTGCATCTATTATGTTTATAGTGCTCGCATCACCCAAAATTTCCTCTTGGACCGCATCGGACGAACCCGGCTGCCGAACCATTCGGTGAATGGACGCTACACCGGGCGAGCTAGCAGACGACATTTGTCTAATCTCCATGAGCACTTTTCCCGCTAGCTCTGAATTCATTTGTGACGACGGACGCACACTTGAAGAAGATAACATGGAAACATCACCCTGTTCTGGTTCCTCTGAAATAGAAACTGAGAGAGTAGAGTGACCTTGTGGAGAAAGAGCCGGCATTGCTCTTTCTCCAGAAACAACATATCGTGACACACGTTTCCAATGTTTCTCATCCCAATGTTCACATATAGGACAGGGATTAATGCGAGAACACTGACTACAATTAATACAATGATCATGAAAGTCAGAGGAAGATTTCTTCCTATTACAATTTGAACAACGTCCCTTCATTGTGAAAGAACAACAATAAGTCCTAGTTACTCGCAAAAACCCCTGACACAAAGATACATAATAACATGATCCATTAATAAATGAAAAAACAATTGCAAAACAAAATAATTTTGAAAAAATATTTTTTCAGAGAAGCCCAAGTTGCTGAAAAGTAACGTTGAGCCCCGATGGATCCGATGGCAAAGTGTGGTCAAAAATTTTAAATTTATATAAAATAATTAATGAGACCCTTTCGGATAATATAAATGTATCTTATAATGAGATAAACTACCACAAAGGCAAACAGCCCCCCTCAAAAAAGGCTGTTGCCAATGAAAACAAACAGTGTAAACACACTAGAAAACATGACTCCAGGCACTGAAAAAACTGGCCCGGAATCAGTCATCAATTACACTCTATCTGATGCAAAACAGAGACTCCCAGGGGTCTGTAGAACATCAGATGGAAGATGCAGAACACAAACGTTATACACCCATGGGTGAAAACGTAACTATGGGGAAAATAACAGAAAACATTCTGTAACCAAGCAACTCTCCCAGGAAATTTTAGAAATGAAATTTCTCAAAAATATGCCAAAAGCATGGGAGAATTGCCAGGGGGGACTTTAGAAGGCTAGGGGAGAGGAAACACTGAATAAGCAGTGCAACAATTAGCAAGAATGACAACAAGAGGCCCATGCCTCGAAAATAGGCAACTTAACATAATTTCATCAAAAAATTTTAAGTACAGCCCTGATTATTTTTTGCCACTTCTTTTTCCTCTCCTCCTTCTATCCTCCTTAGAATCACATTTTCTCCAAAAATTACGTGTCTGGCATCCTTTAAACTGAGATTTACAAGCACAAAGATCAGTGAGATGTTGACTGATGAAGGGCCAAACAGAGAATGATAATTGGCGCCAATTTCGGGACGACTGCGTCACTGCGCATGCGCAGTAGAGGCGTAGTATGGAGGTCCTTTAGGACATGATTTCTTTTTGTTTTGGATGCAAATTTTGGGGATTGGGGGGCAAAATTTGTGTTTGGCCCTGGTTTTGTTGGAGTTAGCACCAGCTAAGTCTGGGTCATTGGTACAGTATAAAAATATTTCAAACACGCAATTCAATTCATATTCGATGCAAATGGAAAAAGTTGGATTCTCAGGGCCCTTCATGATTTGCAGATAACAATACTAGTATCAATAACCAAATAACTTCAAAATTCCTGTTTCATTCCAGTATATAACTTATCACTCCTCCTTGGAACAAGCTCATTGCAATGATGGTTATTTGTGTATTTGTTAGTGTTTGTTTCTTTCACCATCTTTGGCTATACAGTGGAGCCCACTTAATTGGATATCACCTAACTGAATAACCCTGTTTATTGAATATAATTTCCCAACACAAAACCATTTACCATACCTCCAGTACAAATCTGACCTGTTAATTGAATATAGGTTATAGAGTAAACTCCTGTTAATTGAATAAAAAATCTTGTAACCTGTCGAGAAATTACCTTGACTCTCCTCAGTTTTCCTTTGTTTATAGACCTATTTGGCATCAGCACACCAAATACAAGCATTTAATCTATTATATCTTGTTTGACAGAGCTCAAGGAGCTCTGTCAAACAAGATATAATAGAATAAATGCTAATTTTATCTCTAGAATACAGGAAAGTGACACAATCCCTGTTAATTGTATACTCCAGTTAATTGAATAATTTTCATTGGCAAAGTGGCTATTCAATTAACATGATTCCACTGTATCATGACTTCAACACAAGTATGAAGTTTTGTGAATTGTTTATACCTGTGTTGACCACTTTAGAGGAAATCCATGCATTGGTTACTGGGTCCAATTTTATCAGTGAAATAGAACTTGTTTACCATAGTAAATGTGCACTATTCCACTTTCTGGGGTTGGTGAGACAATGAGGGTTAAACATATCTTTCAAAGAAGAGAAAAAAGGGAAAAACTTCTCGGAAGTTGCCACATATGCTTTTGCCAGTATACACAATCTAGACAATATATAAGAAGAGCACAACACATTTCAAGAAAGGTAAAGAACATTTTATTGTGTGGGCACGTGGCTGAGAAGCTTAATTTTGTGCCTTGTGACGGTAATTTCAAAAGCTTCCATTACCAAGAGACGGAATACACTAATGAATATAAAAGATTATTTTCAACATAAACTTTTTGTAAAACAAGCCAAAAGCATACAATGGATTACTATAATAAAATTTGTTCAACAATGGTTCTTGAATTATTATTGTTTTTTTACTGGGGTTTAATGACACTTCTTATAATCAGGCGCATAACATGTGATACTCTTTTAAGAGTTGACAAAGGTGGAGTGATCGGAAAGACTCTCAGAGCAAGAGAAAGAAATGGCCGAGCCTACAAATAAGCAGTTGACCACTGTCAATGACAGGCACCAATCCACTTGTACCTGACATAATGACCAGTGCAATTTCATGAAACTTGATGTTAGTTTAAATACTTTTAGAAGACACCACCAAATTCTAGACTTTATTATTTATTGGAAAGTCTATAACTGAACTTTCCAATCAATGATATAAAGATAAGATTTTGATCAGATCTACATTACAATGTACCTGTTCTCATGAGCATAGACTGCTCTAGAGTAAAAATGGTACACAGTTTCTCTGAGTAATGGTACACAATACTAATGCATTGTAATACTTGTGTCAGGTACCCAGTACTGGATGACAGACAGAAAACTGTTGGTACCTGTCACCATGACAGGCACCCCCAAAACATTGCTAGGCTCACTCACTAATCAAGAATAAACAGAACTTGAAACAAGTGTATTTATATATTCTCTTAACCCTTTATCCAACGCAGGCAATATCAAAATTTATTATTTTAAATACCATTTTTAAAATTTTTCAAAACATTTCAACAAAACCATATCATGTGACCCATCACTGGAACACGCTTGAGGAGCTCATTCAAATGAGGGGGTCACATGATATGGTTTTGTTGAAATTTGTTGAAAAATAATTTTTTTTTTTCACTGCTGAATTTGCTATATAAGAGGGCGGATGCAGCCGATTCGTTAGGTAAAAAATATTTGTTACAGTAAAAAAGTACTCTGGATAAAGAATTTAAGATTGTGATGAATAATTACCTGTGAGGGTGACAACAGATAATCAGCCATATCCAACTTCCCAATGGCAGCTGTGTTTGATGTCAGTTCACCATCATCAGTTGAATCAAAGTCAGGAAGTGTCGGCAGTGGAGGCTGTATTTTGTCTGATGCAGCTCTTCTGAAATGTTTAAATTGAAAGTCTTTAATAGTCTTTCGATTTTGAAAATGGGAGGCACACTGTATGCTGCATGCTATCATTTGAAGTGAAGCACACAATTGTGGAGTCCCAGTATTGCAAAAAATGTTTTCAAGAATAACAACAGTGAACATCTGCACAGCATTCCCTCCACAGGTGCACAGTAAGTAGGGATTCCAAAAATATTACCTCATTTTTTGAAGTAGCTTTTTTGCAGCAATAATCAAATTTATTTACTTGCTGTAGAGATGGGCAATATACCAACTAGAGTACACTGTCACAGTGCCGAAGCTGCGACGATTTGTGCAATGCCAATGATGTTTTAAAACTCGTTGGTGATAAAAAAACTTGTTGGTGACAAAAATCTTGTTGGTGACAAGTCCATAAATGTGACAGAAATTATCCGAATGACATGCACTATTGAGAGGGTGTAGACATCATGAAGATACACTTGCATACCAAGTATGGTGTCATTCCATCAAGTATTTTAGGAGTTATGATGTTTTAAAACAAAAAAACTCGTTGGTGACAAAAAAACTTGTTGGTGACAAGTCCATAAATGTGACAGAAACAGGGCTTGCCTTGAGTCGGGGCTGATCAGCCCAGGCCCGAGATCAGCCCCGAGGAGCACTTGCTGGGGGCTTTTTTTCAAGCCCCGACATTTTCCACAAAAAAGCACTAACAATAATGGACAAAATGGAAAATCAGCCCCGAAAAGGCCCCGATCTCAATATGTGGGGCACTTTTTTTAGGCCCCGACCATTTTACTCAAGGCGAGCCCTGCAGAAATTATCCGAATGACATGCACTATTGAGAGGGTGTAGCCATCATGAAGATACACTTGCATACCAAGCATGGTGTCATTCCATCATGTATTTTAGGAGTTATGGTGTTTTTTGAACTCGGTGACAGACCGACTGACAGACGGACCGAGACAGACAGACTGACATTGCCACATATAGAGCTGCTCGTCGCAGCTAAAAAATAAAACTGATACAGATATTATAGTCATACCGAAAAAACGAACCGAACCAATCAGTGAATACCAAATCTGTCCGAATATTCAAATCTTCCCACATGCACTATTTATAAGGCACTGTTGAGGTTTGATAGCAGCTGAAGGATTCATTTTCATGAAAGAAGTGGCTGATTTTCTTTTCAGTTTTGATAACCCTCAGGGGCCCAGACAATTGTCCTGAATTCTCACTAACCAACAACTTGTACATGTCCAGCTGCTTAGCAGTGATTTCTAGCCAGTCTTGGTAGTCTGTTAACTCATTCGCTACCCGAAGATATGTATGGGATAATCAACTTTCCCAGACTTGATTGTTTTCAGAAAACTGTATTTATTGTTAATGAACAAACGTTAATGAACATACAACTTCTTGTATTGAACTATGAATGAGAAACAGTTACATCTGAGGTAGGTTATCAATTTACCACTCAATCAGAGTCTGTAGATGGTGAAAGTGGTTGCCAGAAGTTCAGTTTGGTATGATATACTTGAAAACATGTATCGACATGCAGTGCTACATCGCAGCCCTTACAGGGGTAGCGTGTTTCAGGCCTTGATGACTTCTTTCTGGAATCTCCTACCCAATGATTCTGGCTTGCATACAACACACCTACAAGAAGGATGTGTTTTTTTAGCAGTAGGTGGGATGGGAACAGGCCAATGTTTTGAGTTGCTATACTCCAGCCTCGCTGGTGTGTCTGTAATGCTTGAACGCCTACCAACTTTTTTGGGTAAAACACGTTCATCGGATTCCAAAACCCCTTCACTGATCAATTGTTTGGCCAATGTAATTCTGTATTTCAGATGTGACTGTTTTTCATTCACAGATCTATACAAGCCATGTGAAGTTGTTGTTGTTGTTATTTGGTCAATCGAGAAAATCAGTTTTATATACCACTTTAGTGATTTTCTAAGTAGGTCATATGTGCCAGCCATAAAGTCTGAAACATCAACACTACACATATTCTTGTTGTAATACAGGATAACATCAGGCTTTTTCACTTCTTGACCATCCTTCATTTTTGGAGTGTCCTTCCCCTTTAGTTTTACTACTTCCATGTTTAAATCATGCATTGTAGACAACAGCAGTACATCTCGCTTATGGTGCCACAACAAACATATGAGAGGACCACTGAATTGAGAACGCACGTCTCCTGGTTTTAGTTTCTCATTACTTTGCTTTAGTTTTGGGAGATGTTTACGGTTTGCTCGACATGTACCCACAGCATGGGTTTCTCGCTTATATAGTTCCATGAATAACTCGGACTTGTGTACCAGTTGTCCATTGTAATCTGATACCCTTTGTCAAGAATTTTGTCCATCAACCGAAGTACCAAATTCGTTGTTTACTAGTAAAGTCTGACTCACCGCTGGGATCACATCTTGCTTTTCCACAATATATTGCATACTTCCAGGTATATCCGGTTGTGTCGCATATCTTGTACCCCTTTATACCATATTTATTGGGTTTATTACGGTTGTGCGTTTTCAGGGAGCATCGCCCAAACCAACGTGACATTGTTTCGTCCACTGACGCACATTGTACTGGTGTATACGTGTATGTGTAGGATTTAGTGATTTTGTCATACACTTCTCTAATTTTGAAGAGAGAGTCATAAAGAGGGTCTGATTTGTCAGCGATCAGTTTATTGTTGTCTGCAAAATGAAGAAATCGCAATAACAATTCAAACCATTTTCTTGTCATGACTTCACCAAAGTAGGGTTTGGCCAAGGCAGTGTCAGTTGTCCAAAAAAACTTCAACGTAGGCTTTTGCACAATGTTCATAAGCATAAGAAGACCCAAATTTTTTTATCTCACCCAGAGTTGTTTCAACCCAATCATGGACTGATGAATGTTGAGGTAATTCGCCCTGTGATGAAATGTACTGAGCAGCATATCTGTTTGTCTCTTGAGATATGTGTGAGAATATATTATCATCCATAAAAAACCTGTACACATCAAGTTCATTTGTGCATTCATCAACCTGTCTAGTTATTCCCGGTGTCCCTTTAAAGTTATAAATGTTTGGCTTATTACCGTGGCGATTCCAACTGTAGGTATTGTCAGTTTTTGGTTTTTTTCTTAACGAATTTACCTGTGTGCCATGCTCCCTTTTTGTTTGTGCACCTGATGCACCACTGCAGTTCAGGGGGGGGGGGGGGGGTGGGGGGGGGGATCACCGATATTGCCTGTGTCATCCGATTCACCCGAATAATTGATCGATTCAGTATCACTGCTAATGTTACTGTTAGATTCACTTTCTGACGAATCACTGGAAAATACATAGCCACTGTCCAAATTGCCAGTTATTTTCTGCAATGCTTTGTCAAGTTTGTATCACTGCATAATTACAATAACAATGAGAAACAAGATCACCGAAACAGGCCAATGAATGCACAAATGTCAAATGATAAACACTAACTGACCAATGAAAACTGCCATTCTATCCAGCATATAGAACTTTCAATAGTAAATTGCCATTGGGGATACAAACGATGGCTGCAATTGGCTATCTATGAAAACGTAATAATCCGTTTCCGGTCTGTACAAGAGTATATACGGTAAACAGAATTTTACGTTTCCAGTCACAAATGAGTTAAGGCAGCCAAGACTTGTCTAGAAATCACTGCCCAGGTGCTTTGTCTATTGTCAGCAGGACCTCCTGAAGATGGCATGGTCAGAGCATATGCTCTGAGATTAAGGTGTGTTTAGAACAAGTCACAAAATTATCATGGATATGATTTGTGTTGGCAAAAGAATGCCAATGTTGAGCTCATTGGCAGTGGCATTTGTGGTGCTGTGGTAGAAAGATACAAAAACAACTTATTCTGTATTTTCCTGATGTGAATTCCCCTTTGGCACTATCAGCAAATCTCAGTGAAGTCAGATAGAGAATACCGAGGTATATCCCCTTAAAAATACCAAATCCGATACCGAACTCAAAGTTCCAATTCCCACAAAGAGATTTTAACACTTTACAAAAAACACAAGATATCAAAAATTTTTGTCACTTCAATTTTTCTTCCCAAATTCTTAAAAAAAACCCTCATCAAAACCATATCATGTGATCCCTCATTGGAATAAGCTAGATGAGCTCATTCCAATGAGAGGTCATATGATTGGTTATGTTGAATTTTTTTAAAAGTTTTCAACTGCACAATTTGTATATTATGCAGTGGGTGCAGCCGACTTGTTAGGTAACAGTTTATTGCTTGCTAGGCAGAATAAATGTGTGTTATTATCTACTTGCAAAAAGTGAAAACTGCAGATGCAATAGCATGCAAGAGCAATAGCTGGACTCAAATTCGAAAGACTGCTTTACAGTGTCTAAACTATAATCTTTACAGGAAAGAATAACCTACCACTGTTGCAGAAGACAGTATTTTGGAACACTCTCAAATGAATTCAGAACTTATCAACAAATATTCAGTCAAGAGGCATAGTATTCTACTGGAATTTAGTAAATTATTTTTATTCTGGTGACAAATTGTGAATTTAATCCATTATATCAGGTCTGATAGAGCCCTCAGTGGCCAAAGCAGTCTACAAAGTAAAAGACTTTAGTGAACATCTATTCCAGTTTCTGATGCTCTGTATTTTGTGTTATTCAGTTAAACATTAAAGCCTCAGATTACTTTTATAATAATAACTATCATATATTTATGAACACAGCTGCAGGTGACTTAACCCTTAAAGAAAAACTTTTCCGACTTTTACAACCGCAGAACAGGTGCCCTTAAGAAGCCATCATTAGTAGGTTCTGCTGACAAGATCCATATTATCTAGGCAGTGGTTTCTAGTTACAGTCAGGAAGCCAAGGCCTAACTAGAAATCACTGCTTGACCTCTGGACATATAAAGGCTGTTGGCTGGTGGGAATTCAGGACACTTGTCCTGGCCCTTAAGAGTTAACAGTGTTTCTACAATAATGTAAAAACATCGCCAAGATAAATACAGCCCACCTGTACAGTTCTCAAAGAAGAACACACGTTTTCAACCTTAAAAAATGCTGATAGGATCACCGATCCAATGTCAAGTTGTGACAGCACAAAAGTGGGTTTAATCATTATCAACTTATCATCCAGAAACCAATTGTTTACAATTTACTATGTGAAGGGTCACTGTGACCTTGACCTTTGACCTAGTGATTCCAAAATAAATAGGGCTCTTTCTTGCACCAATGCCAACCTACCTATGAAGTTTCATGAACATAGGTGGAACCATTGTAAATTATCATCTGGAAACCAATTGTTTACGATTTATTATGTTCAAGGTCACTGTGGCCTTTGACCTAGTGAGTCCAAAATAAATAGGGGTCTTCCACTCACCTAGGCCAACCTACCTATTAAGTTTCATGAATGTGGGTCAAACCATTATCAAGTTATCGTCAGGAAACCAATTGTTTACAATTTACTATGTTGAAGGTCACTGTTACCTTGACCTTTCACCTAGCAAGTCCAAAATAAATAAGTTTCTTCCTCTCACTGATGCCAACCTACCTATGAAGTTTCATGAACGTGGGTCGAAACATTATCAAGTTATCATCCGGAAACCAATTGTTTACGATTTACTATGTTGAAGGTCACTGTGACCTTGACCTTTCACCTAGCGAGTCCAAAATAAATAGGGTTCTTCCTCTCACTGATGCCAACCTAACTACGAAGTTTCATGAACATGGGTTGAACCATTATCAAGTTATCATCCAGAAACCAATTGTTTACGCCCGCCCGCCTGAGCGCCCGCCCCGCCAGCCATTCATCAAACTATAAGTCGACTTGAACTTCACCACAACTCGACTAAAAAGCATCACTTTGGACTGTATGGGGACCTAACCCTTTACGAAATGGAGTGACTGCATCTGCCAGCATAATTTAAAAAATGAGCATTTAAAAAAAGAAAAATACTAAATATTTACACAAAGTTAAAAAATTTATAGTAATTTATATATTTTTTATACTTACCAATGACCCAGACATAGCTGGTGCTAACTCTTAAAATATAGGGCCAAACACAAATTTTGCCCCCCAATCCCCAAAATTTGCATCTAAAACTAAAGAAAACATGTCCTGAAAGGCCCTCCACACCTCGCCCCCACTGCGCATGCGCAGTGTCCAGGACGTTCCGAAATTGGCGCCATTTATCATTCTAATAACCAGTGCCTGGTAAGCGCTATGTACTCAGCGGGGAGGCAAGAGTTCCCAACTCCTGGGAGGGCCATCCCCGTCTGGGTCATTGGTAAGTATAAAAAATATATAAATTACTATAAATTTTTTAACATTTTTATACTGTACCAATGACCCAGACATAGCTGAATAGTAAAAAGGCTGGAGGGCCAAGGACATAGAGCAAAATGGAATACGCTCAATAAAATAAAATAGAGTCATCCCCTGTAGGGAAAAGAAGTAATAGGCCTTACATGTATCTTTCTTATTTATGATAAATTAGAAAGATACAACACCTTCCAAAAATTGAGCTTCATACATCCATGTACTCTATTAATATCCAATAATCCTTATACTAATAATTTTTAAAGTAAGCCAATAATAAAGTAAGTCTAGAGAATAGAGACTCTTATACTCCTAAAAGTGAGTGAGAATTGCATAATCATGTCCGTTGACATATGCAATATTCAAAAGCTATACTTTAAAAACTAAGACTTGAATGAATTTTATAAACTTAAACTTCTCACTAAACAACCATCCCAATAACAGCTCAGAATTACTAACTCCGGAGGAGGTATCCCCTTGTTTTCATAGTAAAAACAGGTGACCCAAGGGAACACCCTCCCCCCCCCTTTTTCTTGCCCTGGGTCAAATAGCCCAGAGCGAAGAGGGCAGCCGAACGGAGACACTGCCGAAACAGACAGCCTACCTAGCTATAGTAGCAACTGTTAAGTGAATGACATTCTGAGCAGTAGATAATAGACCTAACAATAGAGGCCTCCAGAAATGGACTCGATATTTCTGAGATAAAATTCATGAATGGATGGCTGAGCGCAATGAGCAGCCTTCAAAAATCTATAATAGCAACACTATTAATGTAAGCCCAAGAAGTAGAAGAACTCTTACTTCAAGAGCCGAAATCTTAAGCACAACTGCTAAGCCAATGATATACCATAAGCAGTACGCTAGTTAATAGAATCGATTAACAATAAAATGGAGCGTAACGTCCTTCTACTAGACATCAAAGACAGAAGAAGCTTACGCCCTTGTAATAAACAGATATCTGTTTATAAATACATAAACTGTACCCGGAAAGAGTAAAGGCCTATGCCCATACGAAGACGGAAGGACCTTAAAATAATAGGTTCCGGATAATAGGAGCCTAACTCTTATGCAACAATCCAACCTAAATAGTAACGGAAGTATTGATTCCGAAACTATGAAAGTGAAAATCATCCATCGATAGTGCATGAAACTCACTGACTCTACAGTAAAAGAGAAACCAACAGAATTACTGTCTAAAAGGTCAGAATTTGAAAACTACTGTTTCCAGAGGCTCAAATGATTACTTAGCTAAATAAGAACCGAAGTTAAAATCCGTATAGGAATTTAATCTAAAGATTCTAAGTCTATTTATCAAAAAGTTACTAACTGACTTAGATAAAGAGACAAAAGACTCAATTGTAAACTATCGTAGAGTGCATAGGTATGAGGTAACATAAACCTATAACCTAAATAACAACAGGCTGCAGTAGATCTTGTGAAACAAGTATACTAAAAACTAGCAATGCGTAGTATGGAGGGATCAACCATATGAACATAATGATCCCTACACCACGACGGAAGAGCCTCCACTTTAGTCGCATAGAATAGCGAAGAAGAGGATCTCCTATAGTAAGAAATCGCGTCCAAAGCTCGTCCAGTACAGTGCTTACAATGCAATACGGACCACACAACGGAATACATGAAGGTTGCGACCTTGCTGGTTGTGATAAAGATGACACGATTTACCCAGTGAAAAAAGATCCTCACATAGAGGAAGATTTCACGTTAAGATCCACAGTAGACAAGAGAGTAAATTACTCATGATCTCTGTGAAGATAGAGATGCTATCAACAGAAATGTATTGTGGTTGTTTATCTTAGCAATACCTGCTAAAACAACAGCGCCGGAGGATACGCGTATCCTATCATTGCGTCCTATAGATCAATAGAGCGTTAACAGTATTAGCTCAGAGATCTGGACAAGCCAACACATACGTCTGCAATTGATTAGCAAGCTGTGTCATAATAAAACATCATTGGGCGCTCCCATAGATAGCAAATCTGATTAAATACTTGTTTGTTGAGAGTCCATTCTGACAGCAACAAGCGACCCGTAAGAGAACGGGAGTGCGATAAAACAATCAGACGACCCCGAATATGACGGACCAAAACTGAACTTGGTGTACTATAACCAACAGACGGATTCTTTCCATTAAATTGAATAACGGAAACGAAAGAGTGCCTCCCTGGTTCCGGAGATACGCCACTACTGTCGAATTAAAGGACAGGAATTTGGGCATGCATTTCTGAATAATGTTCATGCAATGACATAAAGCAAGCCTAAAAAACATTATTCCGCGGAAGTTAAACTGATAGCTAAAAGACTGCGGAACCCAAAGACCCTGGCACTTCGAATCCGTAGGGATCAGTATATATCCCAATCTGTTTGACTGGCAACCGTCATAACAGCCACACTAGGGTCCGGCAACTGCGGCGGCACTCTCTGAGTCAACCACCGAATGTTTGCCCCAGTCTGAATCTCTTGTAACAGTAGATAGACAAGAGAATGTATAAACCAAGCAATTCATGGATTGCCGGAAAGTTGCCGTCGAAGAGAAGCTCCTCCGAGAACGAAGCGACTCTGAGAGAGTTCTTAACCTACTATCCACGCGTGGATGTAGCTAGGGCTGCATCACGTCTAAACACTCCAATCAGCCACTGAAGGGCGGAGTTATACGTGAACAAAATACTGCCCTCAAAAGAAATTACATTGAGAATAATATCCCGTAAATCTTTTCTTGAAGACGTAATGATAACGCCTCAGTAAGGCGGATTACGTATAATAAAGCGTCTAAGTTAAGTCTACTATACATAATGTCGTTCCCAATATTGAAATTGGAAAAGACATAAACGGCGAAAAAGAATATATGCAGTCTTTAATCACACCGTCTAGACGCATATGAACTCTCGGTTTGCCCTGCTCTGCCAAAATAAACTATATGTAAAAAAGATAAAATGGCAGAAATGAGCCACGCGGACAAGAAACTAAACTATCATGCTTAGTAGCAGGCTTGTATATATATATATAATATATAGCGTCGAAAAATAAAACACATGTTGTAATGACAATATTGGACTGCGTCGGTAAGTCAGGGACAAAGTCCCTGTACCGATCGAAAAATCCGAGTCCAATGACGCTATAAGTCTCTTATCCAAGATCGCAGCAATGAAGTCCGAAAAATAATCACTGGAAGAAATGCCAGAAGATATGAAAGGCATCTTCCGATACTACTAAAGGGAAAACTCGAAATCTTTCGAATCCCTTTCGCCATCCTGTCGGACCCTATAAAGCGTTCGGTCGTCCGTAGCTTGATGCAACCGCGGACCGCACCGACCCAGCGCCGTCGGATAATTCCTGATTCGACCGAGAAACCGTCAATTGCTGGGATGCTGCGAAACAACTGTGCTAACTCGGATAGCACGTCCGTCACCGAGGCCTGAGGAGCAGCGGTCTTACGATGCATTGCCGCAGGAAGCTCCGAGATCGTTACCCCGTGCATACTTCCAATATGCGAGCGAACGGAGTGTATAGGCCTCGTGTCCCTTGGCTACCGGATGGCGCGACCTATTCGCTGTGGAATCACTGAATGCCGAAACTGATCGGATACTCGAGGTCACGTAGCCAATGTGCGGTCGTGTGCCCTGCTGTGAGGATGAGGAAGCATTAAAGACAGTCTCTCGGACTGTCAATATAACGGAGCGTCCCGAGCAACGGACATATGCTCCGAATGTAAAATATCTGAACCACAACATGCGGTCCCCTATGTTGTTGGCTTCCTCCGATCTGTCCTCAATCTGCCGTCACTGGGTGAGTACTAAAGTAATTAAAGTGCTCGCATCACCCAAATCTCCTTCCTAGACCGCAACGGACGAACCCGGCAGCCGAACCATTCGATGAATGTATGCTACACCGGGTGAGCTAGCGAATGTCATTCCGTAAGCGATAGACATATTCCATGAGCACTTATTGCCGCTAACTCTTCATTAACTATGACGACAGAGGCACACTTTTGAAAGACATCTCCATAACTCTTCGAACAAGAAACCAGAAATGCTTGGATAGCAAGCATAAAATAATAATATATATAGCGTCGTTCAATAATTCGAAAGTTTGTGTGACATTATTGGATTATGTCGGAACTGAGGGACGATGTCCCTGAACCGAACCAAAAATTTCTAAGTCCACCGACGCTATCAGTTTCTTATCCGGCATCGCAGCATATGTTGTTCCGAAAGGGAAAGCTTGAAATCCACCGAATCCCTTTCGGTATCCCGTCGGACCGGATGAAACTTTCGGACGTCCGTACCCGCTTCCGCGGAGCGTCCCGACCCAGCATCGTCGGATAAAATATATGCGACAGATTCAGTTGATGCTGGGATGCTGCGATAAACTGTGCTATTAAGGAAAGCACGTCCGTTCCCGAGGCCTGTGCCGTAGCGGACTTACGATGCATTGCCGCTGGAAGCTCCGTGTACGTTGACTCCCGCACACTTCCTATGCGAACGTCCGGAGTCTGCAGGCCTCGAGTCCCCGGCTACCGACCCAGCGCTGTCGGATAATTCTCGATCCGACACCGTTTCTGTCGGCTGCTGGGATGCTGCGATAAGCTGTGCTATGTGCACAAGAATGTCCGGCGTCGAGACCTGCGGAGGCGCAGTCTATCGGTGCTTCGCCGAGGGCAGCTCCGCATCAGATGGCTCCCGCATACTTCCTATGCGAACGTCCGGAGTCCATCGGTCTCGAATCCCTGGCTGCCGGATGGTGTGACCTGGTCGCCGAAGAATCCTTGATCGGCGAAGCTGGTAATATATCGGCGGTCACGCAGCCAAGGTGCGGTCGTGTGCGCTGATGAGAAGAGGAAGCCTTAGCAGTCTCAGCGGACTGCCTATACAACGGAGCGTCCCGAGCGACGGACGTATGCTCCGCTAACAACACATTTGTACCACAACATCTGGGGCCAGATGTTGTTGAATGAGAGAGGGGCCTCTCTCGCTTGCCGTCCGGATGGACCGGAACGAGCTATGAACCGGACTAAAAGGCTTCCTCCGTTCTCCCTCCGATCCGCCGTCACTGGGTGTGCATTAAGTTAATTTTATAGTGCTCGCATCACCCCAAAATTCCTTCTAGACCGCAACGGACGAACCCGGCTGCCGAACCATTCGGTGAATGGACGCTACACCGGGCGAGCTAGCGGACGTCAAAGGCCGTCGAACCTACTAGGGTCCTCTTAGGCAATTGGCGTATTACATGAGCACTTTTCCGCTAGCCCTTCATTAATTGTGACGACGGAGGCACACTGTTGGAAGACATCACAGATACATCACCCTAATCTTGATCGTCTGAAATAGAAATTGATAAAGTAGAGTGACCCTGCGGGGAAAGGACCGGAGTGTCCAAATCCCCAACAACATACCGTGACATACGCTTCCCATATTGTCATCGAAATCATACGATACAGAACAGGAGTTAATGCGAGTACACTGACCACATATAGAATGATAATAAGGTCAGAGGAAGACTTCCTCCTAAAACAATTGATCAATATCCTTTCAATGAGAAAAGAAAACAAGTCCTGGTACTCGCACTAACCCCTGGCAATCAAATACATAATAATAATATGATCCATTAATATAGAAAAAATAATTGAAATCAAAATATTTTGAAAAAATATTTTTTCAGAACAGCCCAAGTTTCTGAAAAGTAACGTTGAGCCCCAATGGATCCCAAGCCTAAGTGTGGACAAAAATTTTAAAAATATTTTAAACAATTTATTCAACACTTACGAACAATAATAATGTATCTAGTTATGATTAAAATAACATAAAGATATTATTATTTAGAAATCCCCCCCTCACACAGAGGGCTGTTGTAAATGTAAACAATGAGTGTAAAAACACTAAAATAAGACTCCAGGCACCCAGGCCCGAAATCAGTTACCAAAAATACACCATCTGATGCAAAACAGAGACTTCCAGGGAAGAAACTGCAGAACATCAGATGGTAGATGCAGAACACAACGCCTAACCACCCGTAGGTGAAGACGTAAACATGGGGAAAGAACAGAATTCATTCTGTTATTAAGCTAAAACTCCCAAGAAATTTTAGTAATAATAATTACAGAAACTATGCCAAAAGCATGGGAGAATAGCAAGGGGGAACTTAAAGGACAGGGAGAGAGGAAAAACACTTGAAAAAACAGTGTAACTAAATAATCAGAATGACAACAAAATGGCTGCTGCCTTGAAAATAGGTAACTTAACATAATTTCATTAAAAAATTTTAAGTTACAGCCCTGATAATATTCTGTCACACATTCTTTTCCTCTCCTCCTTTTCTATCCTCCTTAGAATCACCATTTCACTAATATTTATGTGTCTGGCATCATTTAAACTGAGATTTAAAAGCACAAAGATCAGTCAGATGTTAACTGATGAAGGGCCAAACTTAGAATGATAAATGGCGCCAATTTCGGAACGTCCTGGACACTGCGCATGCGCAGTGGGGGCGAGGTGTGGAGGGCCTTTCAGGACATGTTTTCTTTAGTTTTAGATGCAAATTTTGGGGATTGGGGGGCAAAATTTGTGTTTGGCCCTATATTTTAAGAGTTAGCACCAGCTATGTCTGGGTCATTGGTACAGTATAAAAATATCATATCATGTGACCCTCTCATTGGAAAGAACTTGTCAAACTCATCCCAATGAGAGATCACATGATATGGTTTTGTTGAAATTTTGTGAGATTTGAAAGAAAATTTAAAAAAGTTAAAAAATTTATAGTAATTTATATATTTTTTATACTTACCAATGACCCAGACATAGCTGGTGCTAACTCTTAAAAATGTAGGGCTAAACACAAATTTTGCCCCCAATCCCCAAAATTTGCATCTAAAACCAAAGAAAACATGTCCTGAGTGCCCTCCATACTTCGCCTCTACTGCGCATGCGCAGTGTCAAGGACGTTCCGAAATTGGCGCCATTAATCATTCTTACAACCAGTGCCTGGTAAGTGCTATGTCCTCAGCGGGGAGGTATGAGTTCCCAACTCCTGGGAGGGCCATCCCCGTCTGGGTCATTGGTAAGTATAAAAAATATATAAATTACTATAAATTTTTTAACATTTTTATACTGTACCAATGACCCAGACATAGCTGAATAGTAAAAAGGCTGGAGGGCCCAGGACATATATAAAATAGAGTCATCCCCTCGAGGAGAAAAGGAGTATTAGGCTTTACATGTATCTTTCTTATTTATGATAAATTAGAAAGACACAATACCTTCTATAATTGAGCATCATAACATCTATATTCTCTATTAACATCCAGTATAATTCTTATACTAATTACTTTTAAAGTAAGCCAATAAATAAAGTTAGTCCAGAGAATTGAGACTCTTTATACTCTTTTAAAAGTGTCCGAGGATAGTATAATAATGCCCGTTTGACACGTGACATATTCAAATGCTATACTTTAAAACAATGACATGAATGAATTTTTAAAACATAACTTTTCACTTTAAAACCATCCCAGTAACAGCTCAGAATTACTGACTCTGGAGGAGGTATCCCCTTGTTTTCATAATAAAACAGGTGACCCAAGGGAACAACCTCCCCCCCCCCCCCCCTCCTTTTTCTTGCCCTGGGTCAAATAGCCCAGAGCGAAGAGGGCAGCAGGACGGAGTCACTGCCGGAACATAAAGCCTACATAGCTATAGTTGCAATTGTTAAGTGATCGACATTCTGAGCAGTCGATAATGGACCTAAACAATGCAGGCCTCCAGAAATGGACTCGATATTTCTGAGATAAAAATTCGTGAATGTGGATGGCTGAGACCAATATGCAGCCTTCTTAAAATCTATAATAGCAACACTATTTACGTAAGCCCAAGATGTAGAAGAGCTCTTACTTCATGAGCCGAAATCTTAAGCACAGACTGCTGAGTTAAGGATAGATTATCCTAAGCAGTACCGATAGTTAATTGAATGCAATTAGCAATAGAATGGACCGTAATGACCTTTCTATTAGACATCAGAGCCAGAAGAAGCTCTACGTCCTTACTGATAAACTGAGATCTGTTAATAATACATAAAGGTCTAGCCGGACAGAGTAAAGGCCTATGCCCGTTCGAAGACGGAAGGACCTTAAAAACAATAGGGTCCGGATATTTATTAGGAGCCTGATTCTTAACCAAAAATCCAACATTAGTAGTAAAGGAATAGAGTTTCCGATACTACGAAAGTGAGAATCGTCCACCGATAGTGCATGAAGCTCACTGACTCTTCAGCAGAAGAGAAGACTAAGAGAATTGCTGTCCTAAAAGGCCAGAATTTGAAACTATTGTCTCAAGAGGTTCAAATGGTTGCTTTAGTTTAATAAGAACCCAAGCTAAATTCCGTATAGGAATTAATCTAAGGATTCTAGGTCTATTTATCGAAAAGTTTCAAACTAACTTAGATAAAGAGACATTAGGCTCAATTGTAAACTATCATGGTGTGCATAGGTATCAGATAACATAGACCTATAACCTTTAATAGTAACTGGCTGCAGTTGATCTCGTCAAACAAGTATACTAGAAAGTTTGCAATGTCTGGTATGGAGGGATAAAAAATATCAACATAAAGATCCCTACACCAACAACGGAAGACCCTCCACTTTAGCCGCATAGTATAGCGAAGAGGAGGTCCTCCTACAGTTAGAAATCGCGTCCACTGCTCGTCCTGTACAATGCTTGCCATGCAAGAAGGACCGCACAACGGAATACGTGAAGGTTGAGACCTTGCGGGTTGTGAAGAAGTTGACACGATTTCCCCAGCGAAAAAAGATCCTCTCGTGGAGGAAGTTTTCGCGGTAAGTCCCACAGCAGACACCTAAGTAAATTTATCCACGGTCTCTGTGGAGACAGAGATGCTACCAACAGAATTGTATTGTGAATGTATTATCCTAGCAATACTTGCTGAATCAACAGCGCTGGAGGATACGCATATCCTATCATCCAGTCGTACTAGATCGATAGAACGTTAACTACATATGCTCGGGGATCCGGACATGGTGACACATACGTCTGCAATTGATTGGTGAGTTGTGTCGCAAAAAATTTATCACTGGGCGCTCCCATTGGTAGCAAATCTGAATGAATACCTGTTTGTTGAGAGTCCATTCTGACGGCAACAAACGACCCTTACGTGAAAGGGAGTCTGCTAATACAATCCGACGACCCAGAATATGACGGACCGAAACAGAACTTGGTGTTCTATAACAAACAGAGGGATTCTTTCCGTTAAATTGAATAACGGAACTGAATGAGTGCCTCCCTGGTTCCGGATATACGCAACTACTGTCGTATTATCGGACAGGATTTGACATGCGCTACTGAATAATGTTCATCCAATGACATAGTGCAAGCCAAAATAATATCATTTCTTGGAAGTTAAAAGCTTGCCTAAAAACTGCGGAACCCAAAGACCCTGGCACTTCGAATCCATTGGGATCAATATTGTGCCCCAACCTGTTTGACTGGCATCTGTCATAATCGAGAAACTCGGATCCTGGCAACTACAGTGGAACTCTCTGAGTCAACCACCGAATGTTTGCCCAAATCTGAATCTCTGGTTACACTTGATTGACAAGAGAACGTGTATATCGAGCAATTCATAGATTGCTGAAAGGTTGCCGTCGAAGAGAAGCTTCTCCGAGACCGAAGCGACTCTGAGAGAGTTCTTCACCTTACTATCCACGCGCGTGGATGTAGCTAGGGCTGCGTCACGTCTAATCAACTCCGGGTTGCTACTGCCCTTGAAAGAAATCTCATTAAGAATCATATCATGGAATTCTTTCTCTTGAAGACGTAATGATAACGCCTCGCCTCAGTAAGGTGGTCTACATATGATAAAGCATCTAAGTTACGTCTATGAGACATCATTGTTGTTTCCAACGTCGTGGTTGGAATTGACATAGATGACGAAAAAGACAATACCCAGTCTTCAGCCTCGTTGTCTAGACGCAGAGGAACTCTCAGTATGCCCTGTCCTGCCATTTCAAATTATTCCTAGACTTGATGAAAGGCAGATTAGAGCATTTGCGGACAAGAAACTAAACTAGTGTGTTTTGGTAGCAAGCTTATATATATATAGCGTCGTTCAATAATTCGAAAGTTCTAGTGACATTATTGGACTGTGTCGGCAACTCAGGGACGATGTCCCTGAACCGATCAAAAATAAATTCTGTGTCCAATGACGCTATTAGTTTCTTATCCAGCATCGCAGCGTTCTAGTCCGACGGAACAACCTCTGGAAGATAATGCCGGAAGAAATGTATGGCATCTTCTGTTCCGAAAGGGAAAGCTCGAAATCGTCCGAATCCCTTTCGCCATCCTGTCAGACCCTATGAAGTGTTCGGTCGTCCATACCTGATGCATCAGCGGAGCGAACCGACCCAGCGTCGTCTGATTATTCCTCATCCGACAGAGATTCTGTCGTTTGCTGGGATGCTGCGATACGCTGTGCTATTTTGGATAGCACGTCCGTCACTGAGGCCTGTGGAGAAGCGGTCTTACGATGCTTTGCCGCTGGAAGCTCCGTGTTCGTTACCCCGTGTATACTTCTATTATGCCAGCGACCGGAGTGTACAGGCCTCGTGTCCCTTGGCTACCGGATGGTGTGACCTGTTCGCCGTCGAATCACTGAATGACGGAGATGGCAGGATACTCGAGGTCACGTAGCCAAGTTGCGGTCGTGTGCGCTGCCATGAGGATGAGGAAGCATTATCGACAGTCTCTCGGACTGTCTATATAACGGAGCGTCCCGAGCGGCGGACATATGCACCGAATGCGAAACGTTTGTACCACAACATCTGGTCCCAGATGTTGTTGTACGAGAGAGGGACCTGTCTCGCTCGCAGCTCGGACGGACCTGGACTAACAGGCTTCCTCCGATCTCTCCTCTAATCCGTCGTCACTGGGTGTGTACTATTGTCTATTATAGTGCTTGCATCACCCAAATCTCCTTCCTGGATCGCAACGGACGAACCCGGCTGCCGAACCATTCGATGAATGGACGCAACACCGGGTGAGCTAGCGAATGTCAACACCGTCGATCCTACTAGGAACCTCTTAGGCGATTGACGTATTCCATGAGCACTTATTGCCGCTAGCTCATCATTTAACTGTGACGACAGAGGCACACTTTTGAAACTTTTGTAATTTTGCGAACAAGAAACCAGACTTGCTTGTTAATAGCAAGCATATATATATATAAATAGCATCGTTCAATAATTCGAAAGTTCCTGTGACATTATTGGACTGTGTCAGAACTGAGGGACGATGTCCCTGAACCGATCCAAAAATTTTTGTGTCCACCGACGCTATCAGTCTCTTATCTGGCATCACAGCATTGTGGTCCGACGAAACAACCTCTAGAAGATAAGCCGGATGACATACACAGCAGCTTATGTTGTTCCAAAAGGGAAAGCTTGAAATCCTCCGAATCCCTTTCGCCATCCTGTCGGACCCTATGAAGTTTTCGGACGTCCATACCTGATGCTTCAGCGGAGCGTCCCGACCCAGCGTCGTCGGATATTACATGATGCGACAGAGATACTGTCGTTGCTGGGATGCTGCGATAAGTTGTGCTATTCGGGATAGCATGTCCGTCACTGAGGCCTGTGCAGTAGCGGTCTTACGATGCTTTGCCGCTGGAAGCTCCGTGTACGTTGACTCCTGCATACTTTTCTATGCGAACGTCCGGAGTCTACAGGCCTCGTGTCCCTGGCTACCGGATGTCGTGACCTGGTCGCCGCGTATTCTCTGATTCGCGAAGTTGACTGGATATCGGAGGTCACATAGCCAAGGTGCGGTCGTGTGCGCTGCCATGAGAATGAGGAAGCCTTATTGACAGTCTCTCCGGACTGTCTATATAATGGAGCGTCCCGAGCGGCGGACGTATGCTCCGAATGCGAAACATTTTGTACCACATCATCTGGGGCCAGATGTTGTTGTACGAGAGAGGGGCCTCTCTCGCTCGCAGCCCGGATGGGCCTGGACGAGCTATGAACTGGACTAATAGGCTTCCTCCGTTCTCTCCTCTAATCCGCCGTCACAGGGTGTGCACTTGGTTGTTTTATAGTGCTCGCATCACCCAAAACTCCTTTCTAGACCGCAACGGACAAACCCGGCTGCCGAACCATTCGATGAATGGACGCTACACCGGGCGAGCTAGCGGACGTCAAACACCGTCGATCCTACTAGGGACCTCTTAGGCAATTGACGTATTTCCATGAGCACTTATCCGCTAGCTCTTCATTAATTGTGACGACGGAGGCACACTTTTGGAAGACATCACGGATACATCACCCTGTTCTTGATCGTCTGAAATAGAGATTGAAAACTAGAGTGACCCTGCGGAGAAAGGACCGGCATGGCCATTTCCCCGCTAATATACCGTGACACACGCTTCCCATATTGTCATCGAAAATAACACATACTGAACAGGAGATGGTGCGAGTACACTGACTACATTTATGCAATGATTATGAAAGTCAGAAGAAGATTTCCTCTTAATCCAATTGAACAATATCCTTTCATTGTGAAAAGAAAACAAAGTCCTAGTACTCGCACCAACCCCTGCAAATCAAAATACATAATAACATGATCCATTAACATAGAAAAAATAATTGAAATCAAAATAATTTTTGAAAAAATATTTTTTCAGAAAAGCCCAAGTTTCTGAAAAGTAATGTTGAGCCCCAATGGATCCCAAGCCTAAGTGTGGACAAAAATTTTAAAAATATTTTAAAAATTTAATGCAACACTTACGAATAATAATAATGTATCTAGATATGATTAAACTAACCTCAAGATATTATTTTCAAGAAATCCCCCTCACACAGAGGCGGTTGTCAATGTAAACAAGAAGTGTAAAAACACCAAAAACATGACTCCAGGCACTGATAACCCTGGCTCGAAATCAGTTACCTATAATACACTATCTGATGCAAAACAGAGACTTCCAGGGAAGAAACTACAGAACATCAGATGGTAGATGCAGGACACTACGCCTAAACACCCAAGGGTGAAGACGTAAACATGGGGAAAAGAACAGAATTCATTCTGTTATCCAGCTAAAACTCCCAAGAAATTTTAGTAATAATATTACAGAAAATATGCCAAAGCATGGGAGAATAGCAAGGGGGGACTTAAAGGAAAGGGAGAGAGGAAAACACTGAACAAGCAGTGTAACTTTATAGCAAGAATGACCACAACAGGGCGTTGCCTCGAAAATAGGTAACTTAACACAATTTCATTAAAAAATTTTAAGTTACAGCCCTGATTATTTTCTGTCACACATTTTTCCTCTCCTCCTTCTATATCCTCCTTAGAACCACCATTTCTCTAATATTTATGTGTCTGGCATCATTTAAACTGAGATTTACAAGCACAAAGATCAGTCAGATGTTAACTGATGAAGGGCCAAACAAAGAATGATTAATGGCGCCAATTTCGGGACGTCCTTGACACTGCGCATGAGCAGTAGAGGCAAAGTATGGAGGGCCACTCAGGACATGTTTTCTTTGGTTTTAGATGCAAATTTTGGGGATTGGGGGGCAAAATTTGTGTTTGGCCCTACATTTTTAAGAGTTAGCACCAGCTATGTCTGGGTCATTGGTACAGTATAAAAATATAAATTTTTATATCATGTGCATTAGGTAAAGGGTTATGGGTTAACACAGATTTACTTTATAAACCATAAGCAACAAGACTGCACAATTTGTGTCATTATATATACCCTCACTCAAAATGCAAAGTCCTACATGAACATTTTTCAACAATAAATGCAAACACTCTTGGATGAAATCCTCTGGCATTGTAATTTTGCATTGTGAATATTTGGCATATGAATAAAGTACAATCCAACAACTGCTGGCGAAGTTGTGCATAAAGGTGTAATACATACAGATTTAAGCAATTAACCCCCTGCACACTGATGTCAAAATATCCAGATTTGAAGTAGCCATTTTTCCAATAATGCAACTGGGAATTTAACCAATTCAATCTTGTTTGACAGAGCTCATTGAGCTCTGTCAAACAAGATTGAATTGGTTAAATTTCTAGTGGCATTATGGGAAATATTTGCACCCTGAACTTTAGATATTTCGACATCAGTGTGCAGGGGGTTAAAGGAGCATAACTCTGGGATGAAATTCTCTGTATTTACAGTTTTGTAGTGTGAGTATTTGGCATATAATGGGTGAAGATAAATACTAAATTTTATCACAATCTGTGAACTTTTGGTGAAGTCATGACAAATTGGTGAATTCAGACACACAGATGGATACATGTAATGCAGCATCTCACAATCTCTTCCATAGTGGGGGTATAAGCAGACATGTTAACAGCAGAAAAAACATTTTCAGGGAACTTGAGGGTGATTTTCAGGAAAAATGATTGGATTTCAGGGAAAAGTTTGTTTGAGAACAATACACAAGAGGAACTACTAACTTTTCAGCTCTTGGACAAAAAGACTGGCACCAGGTTACACCAAGTAGTTCATGAGCTAAACATTTGCTAATGCTCTTTATACAATGGTCAAGAGTCAAGAAAAATCGTTGGTTTGAATATCCCCAACCTCCCTCTTTTCTTCAACGCCTCCACTCCCCTCCCATCCCCGACACACACACACACACCACCTGCAGTTGCCATTTTACCGCAGTGCACAAATCAAATAATACTTTCATGGAATGGGCAATAAAGTGTAATTCCATTTTTCATGACGTACAGAATTTAATTTTAACACTACCACCTGGTGGGGGGGGGGGGGGGGGAGGGTAAAAATTTACTTATGCTCTTTATGCCATGTTAAAAAATCATGAAAAATTATTGTTTGAATATTCCCACCACTGTCTTCCCCCCCCCCCCCCCCCCCACCCCCACCCCCCACCCCCACCCCCCTGTACACAAACTACCACCACCTGTGGTTGCCATTTTACCCAAATGCACCAAGCGAATAATTACCTTCCTGGAATAAACAATAAAGTGTAATTGCATTTTTCATGATATACACAATTTAATCCAAGTTTCTTTTTTTCTTTTAGTTTGTGGTTTTCTTTACATGCACCAATTTCAGACAGGAAATGTTTTGGCCTTTGAGGTTGACATTTTTTCTCATTGTCAGTGATTCATAATTCTTTTTCCACCTGTTATAATACAATTTGGAACTTTCCATCCAAAATGGGAAATGGCAGTGAAATGTTTCAAACAAATAATTCAAACAAATGTACCTCTTCAGTTCATCAATGATAATTTTAGAATGGATACGCAACTGCTTTCCTCCATCAACAAAACTTGGTCTAAAGCCTATGTCCATCAGATCATCTATCTTCGTTACATATGCAGGTAGTTTCACTTCACTAGCTGGTGTACTACTGGAACTAGATGTGGAATGCTGAAGATTTTGTTTTGGCCCAATAAAATTCAAAATACTCTGAGGACCAGGTCCAGAACATGAATCTACTTTCTCCAACTTTGTGACCTGGATACCCATCTGCAAAGAGAAACACTCTTTTTCATCATTCTTTCAAAGTCAGTTCTCTTAAAACTATATAAGCTATAGATCCAAGACATATAAAATATGTGTATATGCAAAGAGAGAGAGAAAAGTAACACTTAATTTAATTCGAGGTTATATAAAAGAGCAACTCTAATTCATAAAAGGTTGTGTTAGGTCCCAACTTCAAGCATGTTGATGACCGGTTCCTATTATATCAGTACATTGAAGCCTGTTTACTATAGTTATTGTATACCACTCTTTGTATCAGGGTTTCTTAGAGTGCTAAGTTATTTTTAGCCATCAAATCTTATACGCATGTCTTTGCCTTGTTACAATTTTTGGGAGAGTGCCTATGGGGCACTCTCCCATAAATTGTAACAGGGCACACCCTGACAGACTAAATAATATCACATCAAACATAATACAAACCACATCCACTAAATATGAGCTTTCAAGTTGTGGTACCTGCACTTCAGTATAAAGCCCAAATATGGGCTTCCAGCACGCTACCAGTTAAATAACACCCAAGGAGTCAAACCACAATTTTTTTCTGACATGGAAAAATAATTTTAAGCTTTTCAATTACATTTGTGAGACATGGAAACCCTGAAAGAATCTAAATATGTTTTCAATTTAACACTTACACCCCTCAAATCTGAAGGAATCAACTTCATTCGATGGTATATACTCAAGCACTCCCTGCTGATAATTTTTACATCATCTGTTGCCAAGGGTAATGTGTTAGATTTTGATATGTTATTACATAAACCATGTCCTGAAATGTTGAATAAACAAGAGGAATCGTTAAAAATGTTTACACATGAAATCCCAAATGAATCATTGCAGTGTTATATTCTCAGTAAAATCAAATTTACAAAGCATGACTAGCAGACAACACAGTAATTAATTTTTTTCTAAATCAATTGTCCAAATGGATAAAATGTTTTAATTTCTTTCTTCCAAACTATATAATGTATGACCTTTCTGAAACAAACTAAACAAACTTGTTCCAAATATGGTTCTTAACCCTTTACCAAACGAATCACCCACATCCACAAATTGAGCAGTTGAAAAAATTAAATTTTTCAAAATATTTTAACAAAACCATATCATGTGACCCCTCATTGGAAAGAGCTCATTGAGCTCGTTCCAATGAGGGGTCACATGATATGGTTTTGTTGAAATTTTTTTTTTTTAAATTTAAAAAATGATATTTAAAATAATAAATTTTGATATCGCCTGCTCGGTAAAGGGTTAAGCTACATTCTGATAGTAAAAACAGAAAGAATAACAAACATTAAATGCGATTTTTATGTGTGTATCTCTGAGGGAAACTGGTTATGTTACACAAAGGATTAAAAAAGTAGAGTTTTCTAATGAATCTTTCACTTTTCAAGGACTTTTCTGATGGAGCTGAACCTGGTATCTTTCTGATGCTGCACTCATATTTAGTAATATCACAGACACCAAAAATTCCAGCCTAGCTCTTCTTATACAATGGAACCATGTAAATTGAATAGCCACTTAGCCTGTGAAAATTATTCAATTAACAGGAGTATTCATTTAACAGGGACTTGGTCAATTTCCTGTGTTCAAAAGATGAACTGAGCATTTATTCTATCAAATCTTATTTGAAAGAGCTCATGGAGTTCTGTCACACAAGATATAATACATTAAATGTCTTTATTGGATGAACTGAGTCAAATAGGCCTATAAATCTGGTGATTACCAATTTATTTATTTATTATTGGAGTTTAATGACCTTGAACAACCAGAGTTATCTCATGTTGGGCAGTTTTACGGGTGGTGAAAGCTGGAGTACCACAGAGAACCACTGAGCAGTGGCAAATAACTGTCAGACTATCCAATGTACTAACTCTGCACAACAGGGTTAGTAATGGTTGAAGGCAAGTGCCCAATCAACACACAGTATGCCTCCGTACACAGCGCTAGTCATGCCCCATGTAGCCAATCAGGATTAAGTGCTTTGCTCAAGGACACAATGCAGTTTCTGTGGTCAGGATCAAGCTGTGGACATTTTCAGTTTGAAGTTCAATGCTCTAAACACTAAGCAAGGTAATTTATCCAACTGGTACAAGGTTTTTTATTAAATTAACAAAAAATTATTCTATAGCCTGTATTCACAGGTCAAATTTGCACTGAAGGAGTTGTAATTGATTTTGTGTTTGGAAGTTGGGATACAGCAATATCCAGGGTCTCCATAGGAAATTGAGTAAAATCACAGCAAGTGTGGAGGAAAGGGATATTAATATAATAGGCCTCAGTGAGACCTGGATCAGACAGGGTGAAAAGATTGACCAGGGGTATGAGTGGATCGGAGCGGGATGATTAGAAGGCCTGAAAATGGAAAGGGGGAGTAGGTATGTACATCAAGGAGTTTGGCCCTCTGACCATCACAGACTTATCACAAGTAAATAATACAATAAACCAAGTGGAAAGTGAAATAGTAAGTGCGAAAATCAAGTTGAAGAACAAAAGCATTGCAGTGAAGGTTGTATATTTGGTGAGTTCTGGGAACGATGGAATATATACGTCACTCAGACCCAATGTTACAGAACTGGAAAACAGGGGGCTTCATATTGTACTGATGGGGGAATTTAGTGGACACATTGAAGATGGTGTGGAGGGTATAGTGGGTGGGGATTCAAAAACATTAATGTTAATGGTAACAAACTCTTGGAATTTACAAATGAAGTGGGTCTGAAGATACTAAATAGGGATGCAAGTGTAAGGGTAAATGGACCTGGGAAAGGAAAGACAGAAAGATAATATTTGACTATGTACTCACCGATCAAGAAAAGAATGGCAAAGCAGCAGGTACTGACAAAATTCTAAAAAGAGGTGGGGATCCATTATCATGGCTTATTTAACTTGGTGTAAGTCCCCAAACAGCCAACAGCAACCCCTTTAATATTGGTCTGAAAAAGTTGTCCCAAGTGTATTCATTCTTGAGAACTCTACTTGTAGGATGCTTTTATCTTGACGGTGTTTTTACATCATTGCTGACTGCCTGTACAGGCAACCAGCAATAACATAGAAAAGATGTTAAATCATCTGCATCTATGTACATGTACCATACAGCCGCTGTGGACTGGTTGTAATCCACACATGGGCAGTCATGTCCAAACATGCATTTACCAGGTAATAAAAATAATTATCAGCAAAATTTTAATCAATGAAGCACCGTTGTACCCGGTGCTTCATTAATTAAATTTTTGATGATTATTCCTATAATAGAAAGTGACCAGTCCACGTAGGCCGTACTGTATATACAGTAGTTATTGATGTAAAATTAATCTGAGGACTTAATGGTTAAAGGTGTGCTAAATGATTTGGTATTTGAAAAATCTGTGGTAATAAAAGGACTATTCTATTCAGAAATATTCAATTTTGCAGCACCCTCTGTACTTTCTAACAAAGCACTCATATTGCTTCCAATTCTATGACTTTTAACTGGTGCAGAGTGCTAAATTATTTTGTAAAGGCAATTTGTAATATGTATATTTTTTCCGCTGATTCTATTGCTACCAGCAAGGAGAGCCCTAGTTTAGCAAGATTTTCTTGATAAAAATTTATTAGTTACAATTTATTGGAGAGTACCTGTTGGCACAATCAAATAAATTGTTACAAAAGAATTTCATACAAACATTCTTTGTTCTACTGCTGAGTAAACATCAAGCTAATGCATATAGTGTAAAGCCACTAAAGTGGCTTCCACCACTTTTCAATGGAGCTATGGTAAGGTGATGGCTTCTAGCGCCCAACCAATTAAGTAGATAATTAACTAAGCACTGTCAAGTAACATACAGACAACCAGATTCTTTTTTTTCCAAGAGAATGAAGACTATCCATGTTTTTCAACCAGTGTGCAAAATTTAAAAAATGACTCTTAACTGACTGACCATTCCTGTGGTTTGGAATTGGCTAACCGAACGTTTGGCTACGTAAAACTTTTGGGGGAAACTGCTTCTTTATCATCGATAAGTATTTATATATTGTGTGAAATTAAAGTATATATAGCCTCTCAAGGCAAAAGTCTAAAAATCTATCAAGACACAAGAAAGGTTGGTTAACTGGTAGTGTGCTGGAAGCCCATATTTGGGCTTTAATATGAACTGAAGGTACCTAATGTTAAAGGATTTATATTCTGTGGATGTCCTTCATATTATCTTGGAAGTAAAATTACTTCATCTCCATTGATTTACGATGTTACAATTTATGGGAAAGTGCCTATAGGCAATCTCCAATAAATTGTAACAAGACAAAAACGTGTGAGGAATCTTAAAGTTGAGAAACAATTTAGTACTCTACCAGTTAAGTTACTCAGACTTTACAATTCAAGATGCAATATTTGGCTAACTGGTCATCCGTTCGCGTATATTTAAATTTGCATAACCACCACGCGAACAAAACAAGCATTCTCATCAAATTTTGCACACTGTCAACAAAATTTTGCATAATACAATATTCCTGGTTTTTTTTCAAGACTGCCAGCTGAGAGAATGAATATTTAGTTGACACAAATGCTTAATAGTTTGTTGTTACCCATAAATTTTGCAGCTTCTTTTGGAGCATCCTGCTTCCTTATCATAATCTTCAAAGTTATTCCCTTTCCTTTCATTTTAATTTTCTCGAGTCTGCTATGCACCTCAGTTGACAGCTCTTCTATAAATTTCTCCACTTCTTCATTCTATTCCACAAACAAAGAATAAACAAGCGTGTTTATAATAAAGAATTTTTTTCAGAAGCTACAATAATTGCCATGTAAGATTCACTTATGTTCCTTTCAATCAAAATCTGGTTGTTAGAATTTTATAAGGGACCAATCTTACAACACTTTCACTGGCATGTCTTTATACATTGGCACAGCTCACCTGGAACTACATATAAAAATGTGATTTCCCATTGGCTTTCCATGGTAACTATGAGCTGCAATTGTGGCCATGTTTGCAACATTACATCAACATTACATGAGGATCATTGGTAGAAGGTGTCCCAGTCTTCAATCATGTGAAGTTTCAAAACATTTGACTTTGTAGTTTCTGAGGGGAAGATTTTTCAAAATCCATAAATCAGAACCAGAGAATGTCTCTGGTGGCCATATTTTTCAACCAACGGGAACAAAAAGAGGATCGTTTGTAGAGGGCATCCTATAGACCATTCCTGCGAAGTTTGGTTCACATCAGCTCAGTAGTTCCAAAGAAGATGGAAATGTGATTTCCCATAGGGTTTCTATAGTAACTATAAGCTGCAATTGTGGCCATGTTTGCAACCCGATCAACATTAAATGAGGATCGTTAGTAGAGGGGGTACCAGTCATCAACCATGTAAAGTTTCAAAACATTTGACCCTGTGGTTTCAGAGATTTTTTAAAATCCACCAATCAGAATCAAAGAATGCATCTGGTGGCCATGTTTTCAAACCCATGGGAACAAAATGAGGATTGTTTCTAGAGGACCTCCCATAGACTATCCCTGTCAGGTATGTTTCACGTTGGCTCAGTAGTTCCAGAGAAGAAGATGAAAATGTGATTTCTCATAGGGTTTCTATAGTAACTGTAAGCCGCAATTGTGGCCATGTTTGTAACCCGATCAACATTAAATAAGGATCGTTGGTAGAGAGGGCCCCAGTCATCATTTATGTTAAGTTTCAAAACATTTTGGCCTGCCGGTTTTAGAGGAGAAGATTTTTGAAAATCCCCCAACCAGAATCAAAAGAATGCCTCTGGAAGCCATGTTTTTCATCCGACGGGAACAAAATGAGGATCGTTTGTAGAGGACCTCCCATAGACCATTCCTGCCAAGTTTGGATCACACCGGCTCAGCGGTTACAGAGAAGAAGATGAAAATGTGACGACGACGGATGCCAAGTGATGTGAAAAGCTCTCAAGGCCTTTAGGCAAGGTGAGCTAATAAATAGATGAAATCTAGTGCTTTTGAGTGGATACCGAAAATTATCTCATGAGTGACCGAGACAAATGTTTATTTTTCGCGAGGGCTTGCACAAGCAAAAATAACCATTTGTCTTGTCGCAAGTGAGATAATTTTCAGTATCCACTCAAAAACACTAGATTTTCTTTTTATTATGCACTTTTATAAGAATCTGATAATTCCGCTCATTTCAACAATCAATTGATGCATGAAAATAAACAGCGCATTGAATCATTTATACCCAGAAGTGATCTGATCGATAATCGGAACAGACAGCATCTTGCAATCTGAGTCAGCTGGTGGGTTTCTAGTCCAAACATGGCCTGAAAGTCTGTTATATAAGTTTTTGGTTTGGTATGCACCAAACCAAAAATTTATATTACAGACTTTCAGGCCATGTTTGGACTAGAGGGTTTCATGCATCAATTCAAGGTGAAAAACGTGTTGAATTATTGCTGGAAATGATCGGTATCCACTCAAAAACACTAGATTTTCTTTTCATTATACATTTTTAGAACAAATTGATCATTTCCAGTGATAATTTGACACGTATTCACTTTGAAGTGAAGCTTTAAAAGCCACCATTTTGATTGATACCGTGAAAGTGAAAATGATGAATTTTAAGTAATTTGTATATTTTTTATACTTACCAGCGGCCCAGACTAGCTGGTGCTAACTCAAAAATTAATCCAGGGCTAAACACAAATTTTGCCCCCAATCCCCAAAATTTGCAAGCAAAACCGAAAAAATCAAGTCCTATCTGGTTCTCCATACATTGAGATCTGCGCATGCGCAGTATCCAGAAAGGTACCGAAATTGACGCCAACCATCATTCTTTCTACAGATTGTCTGTTAAATGTTATAAACAGCTGAGAAGTATGAGTGCCCACTCATGGGAGGGCCATACCCATTGGGCCATTGGTAAGTACAAAAAATATACAAATTACTTAAAATTTATCATATTTTTATACTACAACCAATGGCCCAGACTAGCTGAATCGTAAAAAGGCTGGAGGGCCTAGGACTTAAAGGAAAATCCAATTTCTCAATTACTTCAGTAAAGGATAGCTCCTATAGGAGAATAGGAGAAGATAGGAATTATATATGTCTTTCTCCTTCACAAGAAAAGAGAAAGACATAACACCAACAATGTAATTGAGTATTACATAATATATAATTTCTCTATTTAATGTCAGCATAACCCATTATGCTAATTCGGTGAAGGAAAACCAATATATAAAAATAGTACAGAGAATGAGACTCTTTATACTCATTTAAAAGTGTTTGAGGATTGTATATTAATGCCCATTTGACACGTGACATATACAAATGCTTCACAGTGAGCTACACTTTAAAAACCGTACATAAATGAGACATAGTTATTGCTTCACACTGAGCTACACATTAAAACCATCCCAGCACCGACTCAGGACTACTGACACCAGAGGAGGTCTTCCCTTGCTTTTCACTATAAAGCCAGATGATCATAAGGGAAAATACCATCCCCCCCTTTCCCCTTGTTCTGAGGTAAATATCCTCAGAACGAAGAGGGCAGCGGAACAGCGTCAATGCTGGATCGGACTGCCGAAATACCTATAGATGTAACCATTAACGGATGACATTCTAAGCAACAGAAAGAGGACCCAAAGATCTAAGGTCACCGGAGATGGACTCTAAATTTCTCAGGTAAAACTTGATAAATGAAGAGGACTGTGTCCAGTGCGCAGCCTTCATGAGGTCAGTAATGGCTATACTGTTGGAATAAGCCCAAGAAGTGGACAGTGCTCTAACCTCATGCGCTGATATCTTAGTAACAGAACGTTGATCCGAAGATAGATTTTCATAGGCAATGCGTATTGCCAATTGAATCCATCTAGCGACAGAATGAACAGAAATATCCTTTCTGTTAGGAATTAATGAAAGAAAGAAACGTTTTCTTCCTTTTCTAACAAAATCTGATCGACGTCTATAAATGCGCATAGCCCTGACTGGACACAACAAAGGTCTAGGGTTATCGGAGGACGGTAAAGCCTTAATGACAATAGGCTCCGGCCACTTTTCTGGAATCTGATTCTTAGCCAAAAACCCCACTTCCGCAGTGAAGGTAATGGTATTACCCACACTACGGTAGCGAGATTCATCAACAGATATGGCATGAAGTTCACTGACTCTTCTAGCAGATGCAAAGGCTATGTGAAACGCTGTTTTATAGGTCAAGAATTTGAACTCTACGTCGTCCAATGGCTCAAAAGGAGCTTCTCTGAGCTTCAACAGAACCCAAGCCAATTCCACTTAGGAATTAATCTGAGGGTTCTAGGTCTATTGATAGAGAAATTTCTAACTAGCTCGGATAATGAAGTATTTGATCCAATAGCCAAGTTATCATGATGAGCGTAAGTACCTGATAACATAGACCTATAGCCCTTAATGGTGACGGGCTGCAGTTTGAGATCGTCAAACAAGTAAACCAAGAAATCAGCAATATTTGGTATGGATGGATCGTATACATCTATCGACTGATCCTTACACCAACGGAAGAAAACCTTCCACTTCTTTGCATAGTTCAACAAGGAGGAGGACCTCCTGCAGTTAGAAATTGCATCCACTGCACGTCCTGTAAACTGTTTTCCGTGCAAGAAGGACCGCACAACGGAAATATGTGAAGGTTGAGACCTTCCGGGTTGTGATGCAGTGCGCGTGACTTCCCCTGATAAAGAAGGTCCTCTCATGGAGGAAGCTTCCAGGGAATGTCCCATAACAGACACCTGAGAAGATTGATCCAAGGTTTCTGTGACGACTGAGGTGCTACTAGCAGAATTTTGCAACGAGACTGTTTGATCTTTAACAGAATCTGCTGAATCAATGGAGTTGGAGGATATGCATATCCTATCATTCCGTCCCATGAAATTGACAGAGTGTCTACTGCATATGCTCGATGATCTGGACATGGCGACACGAATGTTGGTAACTGATTGTTCAGTTGTGTCGCAAAAAGATCTATCATGGAACGATCCCACTGGTAGCAAATCTGTCTGAATATTCGGTTGAGAGTCCATTCTGATGGCAACAGGCAACCTTCCAAAGAGAGCAAAGCGAGTCTGCTAGTACATTCAGACGACCCAGTATGTGATGGACAGAGAGATTAACGCTATGATTCATGACGTATAGGAGAATCCTCTCCGTTAATTTGCATAATGGAATCGAACGAGTGTCGCCTGGTTCCTGAGGTAAGCAACTACTGTCGAATTGTCCGACAGAATTTGAAAGTGGATGTTCGCTATTAGGCGAATCCAATGTGGAAGTGCTAGCCATAGTGACATCATCTCTTTGATGTTTATGTGCTTCTCTAGGAACCGAGAGTCCCAAAGGCACTGACACTTCAAGTCTGCAGGACTTAGGGTCATGCCCCAGCCCACCTGACTCGCATCAGCCATAATTGTGAAAGCCGGATCCGGCAGTTGCAGTGCAACTCCCGGAGTTAACCACTGAAGATCTGCCCAAATCTGAACCTTTTGTTTTACAAGGTCCATTAAAACAATACTGGTTTCGAGCGAATGCGCCTTCACACTCCAGTTCTGAGTAAAGAATATCTGGAGGGGATGCGTGCGCAGGCGGCCCATCGGAATAAGATCCGCAGCCGCTCCACACAGCCCCATCAGTCGCATGAATTCCCTCGCTGTTAATGCATCTGAGTGTAGACAAAAGTGAGCATAACAACTGACTAACTTCGCTCTGGGTAACGGCAGACGAACCAGAGTCGCGAAGCTCATTCCTAAGTGAGGGAACGACTTGGACGGAGCTAGATCCGACTTTTTCTCGTTTACGATGAAACCGAGACGTCAGAGTAATAGAAGCAAACTCTGAACATCGTTCTGAAGTATAATTCTGTTGCCGTATCTCTGCAGAATGTCGTCCAAGTAAGCCGACATTACCGCAGATGAATGAGCTCGGTAGTATGACATTACCGAGTTCATTATTCGAGTGAATGCCCTGGGAGCCAGGTTCAGACCAAAGCACAGTGCTCTGAACTGATAAACCTTCCCTTGTACGGTGAACCGCAGGTACTTTCTGAATGCCAGATGTACCAAGACATGAAAGTAAGTGTCCTTTAGATCTATGCTTGCCGCATAGTCGTTGACTCGGATGCTCGCTCTTACCAACCGAATGGTCTCCATATAGAACTTTGGTGCCACGATAAGCTTGTTTATCCAGCTCAAGTCTATTACCGGTCGGAGCGAGCCATCTGGTTTCGGTACGAGGAACAGGTGACTGTAAAAACCTTGAGAATTTTGATTCTCGACGACCTCTATTACTTCCTTTAATAAAAGAGCCTGTACCTCCACTAGGAGAGACTCATTTTTGAAAGGATCCGCCGAAAGATTTGTCCAACGCGGACATCTTGTTAGTGGGGGTTTTGCTCAGAATGATAGCCATAGGCCTTCTGAGACTACACTTCTCACCCACTGATCTTCCGTGACTGCTATCCAGTTTCTCGCGAAGTTTGATAACCTTCCGACCAACTGGCAAGCAATAGAGGTCTTGAACATCACCTGTAGGACTTGCAAGGCTTATGGGAGGAGAAACTACATCCTCCCAGCAAATATCCTCGCCCCATCGGCTTAGGGGTGTCTGACTGATAGTCCCAATCAGACTTATGCCCCTTTCCTGAGTCGCTATATTGATGACCTCTGGAGTAATTGTATGAGAGTTTCTTGTACCCTCGCGAGGAGTTCCCTTTTGATGATTTGGATTTGGAACGTCCTCGCTTACTCCGGTCTGCTGGAGCAGGTTGTTGAGACGCCGACTTTAACAGCAGAGCACTGGACGCTTTCTTAGTACCTTGTTCATATACTAACGAAAGCTTATCGTCAAAGATAGTATGTCCGGAGACCGGAGCGAGCTTTTCACCTTGTCATCTATAAGTGATGACTCAAGGGCAGCATCACGTCTAATTAACTCCAGATTAGCCACTGTTAGGGCAGAGTTATACGTGGCATACATGATTGCTCTGGAAAGAACTCTAAGCGAGGTACACACGTCCTCAAATTCCTTTCCGTTGAGATGTTGCGCCATAGCTCTGGTAAGGTGATCTGCACAGAACATTGCGTCCAAATTCGCTCTTTTGGATGAAATTGCAGTTTCCATTACATCTGAACGAATACTGAATGATGCAGGTAAGGATATATCTAAATCCCCGGCCTGCTCATCCAAATGCAGTGGAGCTCTCTGCACATCTTCTCCAACCATTTTAAATCAACGTGATCCAAGGAACGGTATATTTATGGAAGATGTTGACAAGAAACCGCCTCTTTTCCTCGCACTCGAGAGGTTAAATATGGCGTCGTCTACATGGCTGAAGGCCTGCGACACCTGCCTAGACTGAAACAGGAAAGAAAGAACTTCTTCTTTCCTCCGTATAAAGTCTGCATCTAGAGACGCCAGCGGTTTCTCTCTTGTTGTCACAGCTTGCTGATTTGGTGGAACAAACTCAGGGTGGTATTGATGGATAAAATCCATCGCAACCATGTGTTGTATGAAAGGGAAGGGTAATCCTCTTCCTTATCCCTTTCACCATCCGAGTGAATCAGTTGCGAATCTCGAGCCAGCACTGTCCAACAGCTCAGGTTCTGAGTTTGAGGGAGGTTGCTCCTGCACTTGCTGGGATCAGCTGCGCAATCTGCGGCAGCAAGTCCGTCATCGAGGCCTGAGGAGCTGCAATTTTCTGTTTCTTAGCCACTTGCTGCTCCCGGGACGGCGTTCCAGAGATGCATCTCTTCTCCAAACGTCCCATTGATCGAGACCTCGGCTCCTTAGCTACCGGATGGTCCGACTTCACAAGCGAAGAATGGTTCCTTCTTCGCATAGCAGGCTGGATATCCGAAGTCGGGTAGCAATGATGCGGTTGTGTGTGCGTAATGATCATAGCGGAAGAAGCTGTGACTGTAGCCGAGGCCGGCTGCAGTCTAGATGGAGCATCCTGAGCGGCAGTTTGGACGTATGCTCTGGCCCGCCCAAGTTTTTCATAACAACATCTGGCCCCAGATGTTGCTGGGTTAGAGAGGGACCTCTCCCACTCGTGGCCTTTTCAGACCTCGCCGAGCCTCCCGACTAGAAACTTGCTGGTTTCCTCCCTAGTTCTGTCGTCGCTGGGTGAGCTTGTTTTGTTTTTAAGGTGCTCGCTCTACCCACTACACTTCCTTCGACCGCAACGGACATACCCGGTGTCACGGCTCCCTCGGACGGAATAACCACTTCACTGATTGAGCTAGCTGCTGGCATAGGATTAAAACCACCACCCAGTGGCCTTATCCTTTGCCTAATATTCAAGAGCACCGTAGCAGCTAGCTCTGTTTGCTCATCAGAGCACAACGATGGTAGCACTCTCTTGGTAGGTGTCACATTACCATCACCATGTTCTTGTTCCTCTGACAAGAAACTGAAAAACTTGAATGACCTTGCGGCGAGAGTACCAGAATCGGCCTCTCACCGCTAACAGTGTACCATGACAGCCGCATCCAACGTCTGTCATCCCAATCAACACATGTAGGACAAGTACATCAACTACAAGCAAGGCAACACGCATGTAAATCTGAAGAACACTTCCTCACCTTGCATTCTGAGCAATAAGCTTTTATGATTAATCAAAACAAAGTTGATCGAACTCCCACAAACTCCACAATAAATATATGATAAAGATACATAATAATCAACAATCAAAATCGAAAAATTAAATTTAAAAAAATTTAAAAAAATTTTTTGACAAAAAAAATTTTTTTGACAAAAGCCCAAGTTCCCAAAGGGAACATGAAGAGCCCAAGGGTATCCCTATAGAGCCTAAGTGTGGACAAAATTCCAAAAACTATTGCTACACTACCGGAATATTAATTAATTTATCTTACAACAATCCTACAGTCATAATAACTAAATACTACCTATATTTAAGGACGTTGCCAATGTAAACAACGTCAAGGAAAAAACCAGAAACAAGACATCAGGCTTCTTCAATGAAGAAAAAACGATACATTGGACAGAAGATGCATGACTCAAACGACCGAACACCCCTAGGGTGAGGACGTAACCATGGGGATAAACAGAATAAACATTCTGTAATACACGTTAAACTTCCAAGAAATTTAATAAAAAATTTCAATAAAAACAAGCCAAAAAGCTTGGAAGTTTAACAGAAGGGCTTCCAGGAAGGATAGGGAAGGAACACGTAACAAACAGTGGATAAATCATTAGTAAGAATGATGACGTCAGGCACATGTCCCAAAATTGGGAAACATGAAATAATTTTGATAAAAATTATAAAGTTACAGCCCTGAATGTTCCTAAGCACCGTTGTTCGCTTCCATCATCCATTTATGTCCTTGTATCCACCAATTTTACCATTGATTTGTGTCTGGCATCCTCAAAAATTAGATTTAAAAGTACAGATGTCAGATGAATGTTGCTGACTTTAGGGCCAAACCAAGAATGATGGTTTGCGCCAATTTCGGTACCTTCCTGGATACTGCGCATGCGCAGACCTCAAAGTATGGAGGACCAGATAGGACTTGATTTTTTCGGTTTTGCATGAAAATTTTGGGGATTGGGGGGCAAAATTTGTGTTTGGCCCTGGATTAAGTGTTGAGTTAGCACCAGCTAGTCTGGGCCATTGGTTGTTGTATAAAAATATTTCTATATCTTCACAGTGGGGGGATATGATTTCTATCTTTCCACAGTTTCCTCGATAATCTATCATTTAGCGTACAATAAAAAGGTTTAAATCTGAAAACAACTGTACATAATACATTTGAATTTCAAGGAAACTTAAAATTATAAAACATATTTCACCTGCTCGAAACGAATTCCATAGTTAATTTCTGCTGAAACACTTTTCCTTTCTTTTTCCACTTTTATCGGTCGATCATCTTGACCTCTTGCACATTTGAACAATGACTGACCAGTCTTTGGACCAAACTCTTTCTGTAGTGATGACAGTGATAACTGATGCAAATCTCCACAAGTTGTAACTCCCATAGATTTCAGTTTACTTGTTAATGACCAACCAACACCTGCCGCAAAAATGAATATTTCTGTTGAAATGATTGTCCAGGGACAATACATCAATACTGTATAACATTACTTGCTAGTTTTCAATTGTGGCACTTACTCTAGAATGTTGAGGCCATGAGCCTTTTGTCAGTGCATGGAGTTACCCATTGCCTTTTTTCCAGATTAAACACTATTGGTTCATATACCTGCAGTAATCAAGCATTTGTTGACTTACTGACAAATGGATCTTCCAGGATTGAACTTATAGGGCTGTTGGAAATTGTAATATTTGCCTGTTGTGGTGGTGGATTGTTAATTTCTCGGAAAGTTAAAAAATTTATAGTAATTTATATATTTTTTATACTTACCAATGACCCAGACATAGCTGGTGCTAACTCTTAAAATATAGGGCCAAACACAAATTTTGCCCCCCAATCCCCAAAATTTGCATCTAAAACTAAAGAAAACATGTCCTGAAAGGCCCTCCACACTTCGCCCCTACTGCGCATGCGCAGTGTCAAGGACGTTCCGAAATTGGCGCCATTAATCATTCTAATAACCAGTGCCTGGTAAGCGCTATGTACTCAGCAGGGAGGCAAGAGTTCCCAACTCCTGGGAGGGCCATCCCCGTCTGGGTCATTGGTAAGTATAAAAAATATATAAATTACTATAAATTTTTTAACATTTTTATACTGTACCAATGACCCAGACATAGCTGAATAGTAAAAAGGCTGGAGGGCCAAGGACATAGAGCAAAATGGAATATGCTCAATAAAATAAAATAGAGTCATCCCCTGCAGGGAAAAAGAAGTAATAGGCCTTACATGTATCTTTCTTATTTATGATAAATTAGAAAGATACAACACCTTCCAAAATTGAGCTTCATACATCCATGTACTCTATTAATATCCAATATAATCCTTATACTAATAATTTTTAAAGTAAGCCAATAAATAAGGTAAGTCTAGAGAATAGAGACTCTTATACTCCTAAAAGTGTCTGAGGATTGCATAATCATGTCCGTTGACATATGCAATATTCAAAAGCTGTACTTTAAAAATTAAGACTTGAATGAATTTTAAAAACCTAAACTTCTCACTAAACAACCATCCCAATAACAGCTCAGAATTACTAACTCCGGAGGAGGTATCCCCTTGTTTTCATAGTAAAACAGGTGACCCAAGGGAACACCCTCCCCCCCCCCCCCCCCCCCCCCCTTTTTCTTGCCCTGGGTCAAATAGCCCAGAGCGAAGAGGGCAGCCGAACGGAGACACTGCCGAAACAGACAGCCTACCTAGCTATAGTAGCAACTGTTAAGTGAATGACATTCTGAGCAGTAGATAATAGACCTAACAATAGAGGCCTCCAGAAATGGACTCGATATTTCTGAGATAAAATTCATGAATGTGGATGGCTGAGCGCAATGAGCAGCCTTCAAAAATCTATAATAGCGACACTATTAATGTAAGCCCAAGAAGTAGAAGAACTCTTACTTCATGAGCCGAAATCTTAAGCACAACTGCTAAGTCAATGATATACCATAAGCAGTACCGATAGTTAATAGAATCTATTAACAATAAAATGGAGCGTAACGACCTTCTACTAGACATCAAAGACAGAAGAAGCTTACGCCCATAGTAATAAACAGATATCTGTTTATAAACACATAAACTGTACCCGGAAAGAGTAAAGGCCTATGCCCATACGAAGACGGAAGGACCTTAAAATAATAGGTTCCGGATAATAGGAGCCTAACTCTTATGCAACAATCCAACCTAAATAGTAACGGAAGTAGTGATTCCGAAACTACGAAAGTGAAAATCATCCATCGATAGTGCATGAAACTCACTGACTCTACAGTAAAAGAGAAACCAACAGAATTACTGTCTAAAAGGTCAGAATTTGAAAACTACTGTTTCCAGAGGCTCAAATGATTACTTAGCTAAATAAGAACCGAAGTTAAAATCCATATAGGAATTTAATCTAAAGATTCTAAGTCTATTTATCAAAAAGTTACTAACTGACTTAGATAAAGAGACAAAAGACTCAATTGAAAACTATCGTAGAGTGCATAGGTATGAGGTAACATAAACCTATAACCTAAATAATAACAGGCTGCAGTAGATCTTGTGAAACAAGTATACTAAAAAATAGCAATGAGTAGTATGGAGGGATCAACAATATGAACATAATGATCCCTACACCACGACGGAAGAGCCTCTACTTTAGCCGCATAGAATAGCGAAGAAGAGGATCTCCTATAGTAAGAAATCGCGTCCAAAGCTCGTCCAGTACAGTGCTTACAATGCAATATGGACCACACAACGGAATACATGAAGGTTGCGACCTTGCGGGTTGTGATAAAGATGACACGATTTACCCAGTGAAAAAAGATCCTCACATAGAGGAAGATTTCACGTTAAGACCCACAGTAGACAAGAGAGTAAATTACCCATGATCTCTGTGAAGATAGAAATGCTATCAACAGAAATGTATTGTGGTTGTTTATCTTAGCAATACCTGCTGAAACAACAGCGCCGGAGGATACGCGTATCCTATATGTTCCGTCCTATAGATCAATAGAGCGTTAACAACATTAGCTCAGAGATCTGGACAAGCCAACACATACGTCTGCAATTGATTAGCAAGCTGTGTCATAAATAAATCATCATTGGGCGCTCCCATAGATAGCAAATCTGATTGAATACTTGTTTGTTGAGAGTCCATTCTGACAGCAACAAGCGACCCGTAAGAGAACGGGAGTCGGATAAAACAATCAGACGACCCGGAATATGACGGACCAAACCTGAACTTGGTGTACTATAACCAACAGACGGATTCTTTCCATTAAATTGAATAACGGAAACAAAAGAGTGCCTCTCTGGTTCCGGAGATACGCCACTACTGTCGAATTAAAGGACAGGAATTTGGGCATGCGTTTCTGAATAATGTTCATGCAATGACATAAAGCAAGCCTAAAAAACATTATTCCACGGAAGAAAACTGATTGCTAAGAGACTGCAGAACCCAAAGACCCTGGCACTTCGAATCCGTAGGGATCAGTATTATATCCCAATCTGTTTGACTGGCAACCGTCATAACAGCCACACTCGGGTCCGGCAACTGCGGTGGCACTCTCTGAGTCAACCTCCGAATGTTTGCCCCAGTCTGAATCTCTTGTAACACTAGATAGACAAGAGAACGTGTAAATCGAGCAATTCATGGATTGCCGAAAAGTTGCCGTCGAAGAGAAGCTCCTCCGAGAACGAAGCGACTCTGAGAGAGTTCTTAACCTTACTATCCACGCGTGTGGATGTAGCTAGGGCTGCGTCACGTCTAACCAACTCCAATCAGCCACTGAAGGGCGGAGTTATACGTGAACAAACCACTGCCCTCAAAAGAAATTACATTGAGAATAATATCCCGTAAATCTTTTCTTGAAGACGTAATGATAACGCCTCAGTAAGGCGGATTACGTATGATAAAGCGTCTAAGTTAAGTCTACTATACATCATGTCGTTCCCAACATTGAAATTGGAAAAGACATAAACGGCGAAAAAGAATATATGCAGTCTTTAATCACACCATCTAGACGCATATGAACTCTCGGTATGCCCTGCTCTGCCAAAATAAACTATTCGTATAAATGATAAAATGGCAGAAATGAGCAACGCGGACAAGAAACTAAACTATCATGCTTGGTAGCAGGCTTGTATATATATATATATATAGCGTCGAAAAATAAAACACATGTTGTAATGACAATATTGGACTGCGTCGGTAAGTCAGGGACAATGTCCCTGAACCGATCGAAAAATCCGAGTCCAATGACGCTATAAGTCTCTTATCCAAGATCGCAGCAATGAAGTCCGAAATAACAATCAGTGGAAGATAATGCCAGAAGATATGAAAGGCATCTTCCGATACAACTAAAGGGAAAACTCGAAATCTTTCGAATCCCTTTCGCCATCCTGTCGGACCCTATAAAGCGTTCGGACGTCCGTACCTGATGCAACCGCGGACCGCACCGACCCAGCGCCGTCGGATAATTCCTGATTCGACCGAGAAACAGTCAATTGCTGGGATGCTGCGAAACAACTGTGCTAACTCGGATAGCACGTCCGTCACTGAGGCCTGAGGAGAAGCGGTCTTACGATGCATTGCCGCTGGAAGCTCCGTGATCGTTACCCCGTGCATACTACCAATATGCGAGCGAACGGAGTGTATAGGCCTCGTGTCCCTTGGCTACCGGATGGCGCGACCTATTCGCCATGGAATCACTGAATGCCGAAACTGATCGGATACTCGAGGTCACGTAGCCAATGTGCGGTCATGTGCCCTGCTGTGAGGATGAGGAAGCATCAAGGACAGTCTCTCGGACTGTCAATATAATGGAGCGTCCCGACCGACGGACATATGCTCCGAATGTAAAATATCTGAACCACAACATGCGGTCCCCTATGTTGTTGGACGAGAGAGGGACCTCTCTCGCTCACAGCCCGGACGGACCTGGACAAGCCAGGAACCGGACTAACAGGCTTCCTCCGATCTGTCCTCAATCTGCCGTCACTGGGTGAGTACTAAAGTAATTAAAGTGCTCGCATCACCCAAATCTCCTTCCTAGACCGCAACGGACGAACCCGGCAGCCGAACCATTCGATGAATGTACGCTACACCGGGTGAGCTAGCGAATGTCACTCCGTAGGCAATAGACATATTCCATGAGCACTTATTGCCGCTAGCTCTTCATTAACTATGACGACAGAGGCACACTTTTGAAAGACATCTCCATAACTCTTCGAACAAGAAACCAGAAATGCTTGGTTAGCAAGCATAAAATAATAATATATATAGCGTCGTTCAATAATTCAAAAGTTTGTGTGACATTATTGGACTATGTCGGAACTGAGGGACGATGTCCCTGAACCGAACCAAAAATTTCTAAGTCCACCGACGCTATCAGTTTCTTATCCGGCATCGCAGCATTCTGGTCCGACGAAAGAAGCTGTAGAAGACCAAGTCAGATGACATACACAACAGCATATGTTGTTCCGAAAGGGAAAGCTCGAAATCCTCTGAATCCCTTTCGGTATCCCGTCGGACCGGATGAAACTTTCGGACGTCCGTACCCGCTTCCACGGAGCGTCCCGACCCAGCATCGTCGGATAAAATATATGCGACAGATTCAGTTGATGCTGGGATGCTGCGATAAACTGTGCTATTAAGGAAAGCACGTCCGTTCCCGAGGCCTGTGCAGTAGCGGTCTTACGATGCATTGCCGCCGGAAGCTCCGTGTACGTTGACTCCCGCACACTTCCTATGCGAACGTCCGGAGTCTGCAGGCCTCGTGTCCCTGGCTACCGGATGGTGTGACCTGGTCGCCGAAGAATCCTTGATCAGCGAAGCTGGTAATATATCGGCGGTCACGCAGCCAAGGTGCGGTCGTGTGCGCTGACGAGAAGAGGAAGCCTTAGCAGTCTCCGCGGACTGCCTATACAACGGAGCGTCCCGAGCGACGGACGTATGCTCCGCTTGCGACACATTTTGTACCACAACATCTGGGGCCAGATGTTGTTGAACGAGAGAGGGGCCTCTCTCGCTTGCCGTCCGGATGGACCGGAACGAGCTATGAACCGGACTAAAAGGCTTCCTCCGCTCTCCCTCCGATCCGCCGTCACTGGGTGTGCATTAGGTTAATTTATAGTGCTCGCATCACCCCAAAATTCCTTCTAGACCGCAACGGACGAACCCGGCTGCCGAACCATTCGGTGAATGGACGCTACACCGGGCGAGCTAGCGGACGTCAAAGGCCGTCGAACCTACTAGGGTCCTCTTAGGCAATTGGCATATTTACATGAGCACTTTTCCGCTAGCCCTTCATTAATTGTGACGACGGAGGCACACTGTTGGAAGACATCACGGATACATCACCCTAATCTTGATCGTCTGAAATAGAAATTGATAAAGTAGAGTGACCCTGCGGGGAAAGGACCGGAGTGTCCAAATCCCCAATAACATACCGTGACATACGCTTCCCATATTGTCATCGAAATCATACGATACAGAACAGGAGTTAATGCGAGTCCACTGACCACATATAGAATGATAATAAAGTCAGAGGAAGACTTCCTCTTAAAACAATTGATCAATATCCTTTCAATGTGAAAAGAAAACAAGTCCTGGTACTCGCACTAACCCCTGGCAATCAAGATACATAATAATAATATGATCCATTAATATAGAAAAAATAATTGAAATCAAAATATTTTGAAAAAATATTTTTTCAGAACAGCCCAAGTTTCTGAAAAGTAACGTTGAGCCCCAATGGATCCCAAGCCTAAGTGTGGACAAAAATTTTAAAAATATTTTAAACAATTTATTCAACACTTACGAACAATAATAATGTATCTAGTTATGATTAAAATAACATCAAGATATTATTTTTTAGAAATCCCCCCCTCACACAGAGGGCTGTTGAAAATGTAAACAATGAGTGTAAAAACACTAAAATAAGACTCCAGGCACCCAGGCCCGAAATCAGTTACCAAAATACACTATCTGATGCAAAACAGAGACTTCCAGGGAAGAAACTGCAGAACATCAGATGGTAGATGCAGAACACAACGCCTAACCACCCGTAGGTGAAGACGTAAACATGGGGAAAGAACAGAATTCATTCTGTTATTCAGCTAAAACTCCCAAGAAAATTTAGTAATAATAATTACAAAAACTATGCCAAAAGCATGGGAGAATAGCAAGGGGGGACTTAAAGGACAGGGAGAGAGGAAAACACTTAAAAAACAGTGTAACTAAATAATCAGAATGACAACAAAATGGCTGCTGCCTCGAAAATAGGTAACTTAACATAATTTCATTAAAAAATTTTAAGTTACAGCCCTGATAATATCCTGTCACACATTTTTTTCCTCTCCTCCTTCTCTATCCTCCTTAGAATCACCATTTCACTAATATTTATGTGTCTGGCATCATTTAAACTGAGATTTATAAGCACAAAGATCAGTCAGATGTTAACTGATGAAGGGCCAAACTTAGAATGATTAATGGCGCCAATTTCGGAACGTCCTTGACACTGCGCATGCGCAGTAGGGGCGAAGTGTGGAGGGCCTTTCAGGACATGTTTTCTTTAGTTTTAGATGCAAATTTTGGGGATTGGGGGGCAAAATTTGTGTTTGGCCCTATATTTTAAGAGTTAGCACCAGCTATGTCTGGGTCATTGGTACAGTATAAAAATATAACACAGTAGCATGTCAATTTCAATTGGAGTCATATCCCAAGAGGTTAGATTTCCATGAAGTGGAGGATAGCTGCAAGAATTTTTATCACTTTCCTTGTGTTCACTGACCATATCAGCTTCTTACATTATTTCTAGGAAGTTCTGTCTGAGATCATTTCAGAAAATAGTAATTCCAAGGATGCTCACTATATGATAATACCAGCAAATTGCTCTGTGGAGAAATTAGATCAAAAAGAGCTTCCGTTAACCTTGCAGTTCGAACAAGCTTCTATTGAGCATGCATTTCTTCCATTTTTCAAGGAAATGATGTGGTGGGGGTGGGGGGGGGGGGGGCAGTTTAACCCCAAATGCCTACTCAGAAATTGTTTTATGGTGGTCTGCAAGAATTTCTAGTCTGTATGTGGCCTACAAACATCAATCAATTACAACATCTTCTGCAACTGGTTGATTTGACAGGATGCTTTTTTGAGCAAGACTGCCATCTTTCACAAAAACATCAGCGAATATGATTTTGCTACATCTTTCAACCCTTTACCCAAAATAACGGCCAAAACTGGCCAGTGCTATCCACAGAAATCACCAAATAATTTTCATTTTTTGTCTCAAAAACATAGGTTATGACCCCTCTTTGGAACGAGCTCATCGAGCTCATTCCAAAGAGGGGTCATAACCTATGTTTTTGAGACAAAAAATTAAAAAAAATTTGCAAGAATTTTGTTTGTAAGTGTCCTCTGCTTTTCATGTTAGGTAAAGGGTTAAACACCCTGGGAGTGTGCTGTGTACATAAAGTTAAAAGAGCATTCATATTAACCATTTGCAAGAAAGAAACACACAAACATTGATGCAACTCGTCGTTTTCTTCAGAACAAACTTTTACTATAGTTTAAAATTCATGGAATATTGTTTATATTTCATTGTGCACACACTGTATTATGTCACCCTTTTCCCATGAACAAATTTTAATCACTCGCAAGGTAGTGCTGAGGAGTGCTGTTGTCTCACAGAAGATGAAAATTGCAAGCGCAACGGCCAGCAAGAGGGATAGTTCACCTCAAAATCAAAATATTGAGAATAGAACTCTCTCAACATCCACAAAGATTCCTGAGTGCTGTCTGAAAGATTTCTGGCATACAGGCTGAAGTTTAAATCTTGATGTCTCTTCTGAACGACCACGTCTAGGTGATACAGGAAATTTCTCAGTGGTTAAGTGGAAAAATTGTGATATGGCTCTGTATCATGTAGCTATCAATCAATCAGATTTAAGAAAGCATGCTAGTTAATGGATAAATAGTTATACAGCAGAGGGTATCATGTTACACATCTATAGAAACAATATACCTGGTAAATCTCTGATGGATTGTTTGGCAATAAATTCATCAACGTCTGAAGGAGGTAAGTAATGCTGACCATTTGGTTTAGCTGATCTTGTTGCTAATTTCGCAAGTAAAATATTTGATGCTGAAAATACAGTCAAGAGTTTGTATAGAGCCTTTTATGAACGTCATTGCCTACTTTTAGAAAGTAGATTTTTGATAAAGCAAGATAAAGTATTTCTTACATTTAAAAAGTGTATGATGTATTCCATTGAAAACAAAAGAGAATGTGAATAAAATTTAGATGAAAATGATAAATTTTAAGTAATTTGTATATTTTTTATACTTACCAATGGCCCAGACTAGCTGGTGCTAACTCAAATTAATCCAGGGCCAAACACAAATTTTGCCTCCCAATCCCCAAAATTTGCATGCAAAACCGAAAAAATTAAGTCCTAGATGGTCCTCCATACTTTTGTGATCTTTGCATGTGCAGTATCCAGGAAGGTACTGAAATTGGCACCAACCATCATTCTTTCTACAGTGCCTGCTAAATGTTATAATTAGCAGGGAGGTATGAGTGCCCACTCATGGGAGGGCCATCCCCGTCTGGGCCATTGGTGAGTATAAAAAATGTACAAGTAACTTAAAATTTATCATATTTTTATACTACAACCAGTCATGATTAGCCATTGTGCATAAATATATCACCTTAAACACCAATAAAATAAATAAATAAATACTACAACCAATGGCCCAGTCTAGCTGAATTGTAAAAAGGCTGGAGGGCCTAGGACTTTAAGGAAAATCCAAATCAATTACTTCAGCAAAGGAAAGATCCTACAGGAGAATAGGAGAAGACATAGGAATTATATATATGTCTTTCTGTTTTTCGAGAAAAGATAAAGGCATAACACCAATAATGTAATTGAGAATTACATAATATATAATTTCTCCATTTAATGCCAGCATGACCAGTTATGCTAATTTGGTGAAGGAAACCAATATATAAAGATAGTCCAGAGAATGAGACTCTTTATACTCATTTAAAAGTGTCCAAGGATTGTATATTAACGCTTGTTTGACATGTGACATATACAAATGCTTCACAGTGAGCTGCACTGTAAAAACAGTACATACATGAGACAGTTATTGCTTCACACTGAGCTACACATTAAAACTACCCAGCACCGACGCAGGTTCACTGTCACAGGAGGAGGTATTCCTTTGCTTTTCACTATAAAGCCAGATAACCATAAGGGAAAAACCACCACCCCCCCTTCCTCTTGTTCTGACGTAAAATTCCTCAGAACGAAGAGGGCAGCAGAACAGCGTCAGTGCTCGAGCAGACTGCCTAAAGACCTTATAGATGTAACATTAATGGACGACATTCTGAGCAACAGAAAAAGTACCCAAAGATCTAAGGTCACCGGAGATGGACTCTAAATTTCTCAGGTAAAACTTTGTAAATGAAGAGGGCTGTGTCCAGTAAGCAGCCTTCATAAGATCAGTTATGGCTATACTGTTAGAATAAGTCCAAGAAGTCGACAGTGCTTTAACCTCGTGTGCTGAAATCTTCTTGACAGAACGTTGATCCGAAGATAGATTTTCGTAGGCAATACGTATTGCCAATTGAATCCATCTAGCGACAGAATGAACAGAAATATCTTTTCTGTTAGGAATCAAAGAAAGGAAGAAAGGTTTTCTTCCCTTTCTAATAAAATCTGATCTACATTTATAAATGTGCATAGCTCTGAATGGACACAGCAAAGGTCTATGGTTATCCGCGGACGGTAAAGCCCTAATGACAATAGGCTCCGGCCGCTTATCCGGAATCTGATTCTTAGCCAAAAACCCCACTTCCGTAGTGAGGGCAATAGTATTACCCACACTACGGTAATGAGATTCATCAACAGATAATGCATGAAGTTCACTGACTCTTCTAGAAGATGCAAAGGCTAAGAGAAATACCGTTTTATAGGTGAAGAATTTGAACTCCACAATGACTAATGGCTAAAAAGGAGCTTCTTGAAGCTTCAACAGAAGCCAAGCCAAATTCCACTTAGGAATTAATCTGAGGGTTCTAGGTCTATTAACAGAAAAATTTCTAACTAGCTTGGATAAAGAAGTATCTGATCCAATAGCCAAGTTATCATGATGAGCGTAAGTGTCTGATAACACAGACCTATAGCCCTTGATAGTGACAGCTGCAGTTTGAGTTTGTCAAACAGGTAGACCAAGAAATTGGCAATCTGTGGAATGGACGGATCATATACGTCGACAGACTGATTCATACACCAATGGAAGAAAACCCTCCACTTCACTGCATAATTCAACGATTCCTATAGTTAGAAATAGCGTGTTCTGCTCATCCTGTAAAATGTTTTCCGTGCAAGAAGGACCACACAATGGAAATACGTGATGGTTGAGACCTTCCGGGTTGTGATGCAGTGCGCGGGACATCCCCTGATATAGAAGATCCTCTCATGGAGGAAGCTTCCGAGGAACGTCCCATAACAGACACCTGAGAAGATTGATCCAAGGTTTCTGTGATGACAGAAGTGCTACTAGCAAGATTTTGCAGTGAGACTGTTTGATTTTTAACAGAATCTGCAGAATCAATGGAGCTGAAGGATATGCATATCCTATCATCCCGTCCCATGAGATCGACAGATGATGATGATGATCTGGGCATGGCCACACGAACGTCGGTAACTGATTGTTTAGGTGTGTCGCAAAAAGATCTATCATGGGACGATCCCACTGGTAGCAAAGCTGTCTGAAAATTCACTTGTTGAGAGTCCACTCTGATGGTAACAGGCGACGTTTCCTAGAGAGCGAGTCTGCGAATACATTCAGACGACCTGGTATATGATGGACTGAGAGAATGTGATGATTCGGAATGAATAGGAGAATCTTCTCTGTTAATTCGCATAATGGAATCGAGTGAGTGCCACCGTGGTTCCTGAGGTAAGCAACTACTGTTGAGTTGTCCGACAGAATCTGATCTTGGACATTCGCTATTTGATGCATCCAATATTGTAGTGCTAACCAGATTGACATCATCTCCTTGAAGTTTATGTGTTTTTCCAGGAACCGAGAGTCCCAAAGACCCTGGCACTTCAAGTCTGCGGGACTTAGGGATGCGCCCCAGTCAGTCTGACTCGCATCTGTCATAATCGTGAAAGCCGGATCCGGCAGTTGAAGTGGAACTCCTTGAGTTAACCACTGAAGATCTGCCCAAATCTGAACCTTTTGTTTTAATAGGCCCGTTAAAACAATACTGGTTTCGAGCGAATGCATCTTCACCCTCCTGTTCTGAGAAAAGAATATCTGGAGGGGATGCGTGCGCAAGCGTCCCATCGGAATAAGATCCAAAGCCGCTCCGCACAGCCCCATCAGTCGCATAAACTTCCTCACTGTAATTGCATCAGAGTTCAGACAAAAGCGAGCATAACAACTGACTAATTTTGCTCTGGGTAACGGCAGATGAACCAAATTGTTGTGAGTCTCGAAGCTCATCCACAGGTTAATGAATGACTTGGACGGAGATAGATCTGACTTTTTCTCGTTTACTATGAAACCGAGATGTCAGAGCAAATGTAACAGACTCTGAACATCGTTCTGAAGAATAATTCTGTTGCCGTATCTCTGAAGAATGTCGTCCAAGTAAGCCGACGTTACCGCAGACGAATGAGCTTGAAAGTATTATGACATTACCGAGTTCATTACTTGAGTGAAAGCCCAAGGAGACAGGTTCAGACCAAAGTACATTGCTCTGAACTGATAAACCTTTCCTTGCACAGCAAACCGTAGGTACTTTCTGAATGCCGGATGCACCAAGACATGAAAGTAAGTGTCCTTTAGATCTATGCTTGCCATATCTAAATCCCCAGCCTGCTCATCTAAACGCAGAGGAGCTCTCTGAACATCTTCCCCAACCGTTTTAAATGAACGTGGTCCAAGGAACGGTATATTTAGGGAAGATGTTGATAAGAAACTGCCTTTCCTCTTCACGCTATGAGAGGTTAAATATGGTATCGTCAACATGGCCAAAGACCTGCGACACCTGTCTAGACTGTGTCGGGAAAAAGAGAACTTCCTCTTTCCTCTGCACGAAGTCTGCGTCAAAAGATGACAGTGGTTTCTCCCTTGTTGTCGCAGCTTGCTGATCAGGTGGAACAAATTCAGGATAGTGTAGGTGGATAAATTCCATTGCTACCATATGTTGTTCCGAAAGGGAAGGGTAATCCTCTTCCTTGTCCCTTTCACCATCCGACTGAATCAGCTGCGATTCTGGGTCCATCGCATCTGCGTGTGCAGATGACTGGCCCGCCCCAGTACCATCCGACAGCTCACTACCGGAGTCTGTGGAAGGCTGCTTTTGCACTTGCTGGGATGCTGCGATCAGCGACAGCAAGTCTGTCACCGAGGCTTGAGGAGCAGCGGTTTTCTTTTTTTTAGCCGCTTGCTGCTCCTGGGACAGAGTTCCAGAGATGGATCTCTTCTCCGAACATCCCGATGATCGAAGCCTCAGTTCCCTAGCTACCAGATGGTCCAACTTCACGGGCAGGTGTGAACATATGCTCCGGCCCGTGTAAGTTTCTCAAAACAACCTCTGGCCCCAGATGTTGTTGTGTTAGTGAGAGACCTCGCCCGCTTGCGGCCTTGTCAGACCTCGCCGAGCCTCCCGAAAAGAAACTTGCTTACCTCCTCCCTATTTCCATCAACAATGTACCGTGACACCGTCTTTAACGTCTGTCAGCCCAATTAACACATATAGGGCAAGAATCTGCAGGAGTATATCGACTACAAGCAAGGCAACAAGCATGTACATCCGAGGAAGACTTCCTCGCCTTGCATTTAGAGCAATAAGCTTTCACGATTCAAACAAAATAAAAAGTCGATAGTACTCCTACAAACTCCAGAATAAATATGTGATAAAGATACATAAATAACTGCAATCAAAATATTAAATCAAAAAAAATTTTCGAAAATTTTTTGAAAAAGCCTTAGTTCCCAAAGGGAACATGAAGAGCCTAAGGGCATCCCAACAGAGCCTAAGTGTGGACAAAATCCAAATTTTTTGAGCTACACTACCGGAATCATAATCAATGTATCTTACAATAATCCTACAGTAATATAATATCCAAATACTACATATATTAAAAGACGTTGCTAATGCAAACAATGTCAAAGGAAAAATCGGAAACAAGACATCAGGCACAGAAAAAAGGCCCAAAGTCAGTAACAGATTTTAATGCTATCAGATGTAAAGCTAGATCTTCATATGAAGAAAAAACGATAGATTGGATAGAAGATGCAAGACTAAAACGACCTAACACCCCTAGGGTGAGGACGTAACCATGGGGATAAACAGAATAAACATTCTGTAATACACGTTAAACTCCCAATAAATTTAATAAAAAATTTCAATAAAAAATAGCCAAAAAGATTAGGAGTTTAACAGGAGGGCTTCAAGGAGGGATAGGGAAGGAACACTTAACAAACAGTGAATAAATCATTAGCAAGAATGATGATGTCAGGCATATGTCCTGAAATTGGGAAACATGAAATAATTTTTCTAAATATTATAAAGTTACAGCCCTGAACGTTTCTAACCACCATTGTCCACTTCCATCATCCATTTCCAGCCTTGGATCCACCAATTTTACCATTGATTTGTGTCTGGCATCCTCAAAAAAGGAGATTTAAAAGCACAGATGTCAGTTCATTATTGCAGACTTTAGGGCCAAACAAAGAATGATGGTTTGCGCCAATTTCGGTACCTTCTTGGATACTGTGCATGCACAGATCACAAAAGTATGGAGGACCATCTAGGACTTACTTTTTTCGGTTTTGCATGCAAATTTTGGGGATTGAGGGGCAAAATTTGTGTTTGGCCCTGGATTAATTTGAGTTAGCACCAGCTAGTCTGGGCCATTGGTTGTAGTATAATGAAAGTGTCAATGACACTGTAGCTTAATTTGTCTGTGTGTTGTGTTTGATGAAAAGGATAATGTTCAATGTTTATGAAAGGATTATGAAATAAGACAAGAATTGTGATAATTGGGAATATGTTAATTTCTGTTCCCTGTATGCTGTGTTTTTAATAAAAATAATATGAGGTGTACACTGTACAAAAGAGCTGAGGGGTGGGTTAATATGACCTCACAGTTAATGTATGTGGCCCTCACAGTTAACATATGTCAACGTAAGTTACCAAGTTACAGTGAAATTATTCCAAAACGAGTCATCCTATCAAGTTACATTGAAATCCCTTCATAAATATGGCCTGTAGACTGTGCTAAAGGTTTTCGGGCTTAAGGTCTGTGTAGCCATGGCGGTAGACCGATTGCAACTAAAAGGGGACGTCCTCATCTTGACATTATACTGAGCCATTCTACTATGTTACAATGAAATCCCTTCACAAATACGACCTGTAGTTTTCTGGCTTTGGGCTCGGGAAGCTATCATGGTTGAATGATCGCGACCAAAAGGGGGCACTGTCATCTGGGCATAATCTGGAGTGATCCTACGAAGTTACAATGAAATCTCTTCATATATATGATCTGTAAACTGCGCTCAAGGTTTTCGGGCTTCAGGCTCCTGAAGTCATCACAGTTGACCAATCACGACCAAATGAGAATGTCATCATATAGGCATTATATGGAGTCAACCTAACAAGTTACAATGAAATCCTTCCATAAATACAACCTATAGACTATGCTAAAGGTTTTGGGGTTTTGGGCTTGGGCAGCCATCAAGGCTCATTGATCACGACCAAAAGGAGACGTTCTCATCTAGACATTATTTGGAGTCATCCTACTAAGTTACAATGAAATCCCTTCATAAATATGCCCTGTAGACCATGCTAAAGGTTTTCGGGCTTCGGGGCGCCTGTAGCTGTCGCAGTTGCCCAGTCATGTCCAAAAGGGGATGTTCTCATCTAGACATTATACGAAGTCAACCTACTAAGTTACAATGAAATCCCTTCATAAATATGACCTGAAGACTGTGCTAAAGGTTTTCAGGCTTTGGGCTCGGGCAGCCATCATGGTTGAATAATTGCAACCAAAAGGAGACATTCTCATCTGGGCATCATCTGGAGTGATCCTACGAAGTTACAATGAAATCCCTTCATAAATATGACCTGTAGAATGTGCTCAAGATTTTTGGGCTTCGGGCACCTGTAGCCTTCACAGTTGACCAATCACGACCAAAAAGAGATGTCATCATCTAGGCATTATATGGAGTCAACCTGACAAGTTACAATGAAATCCTTCCATAAATATGACCTATAGACTATGCTAATGGTTTTTGAGCTCGGGCAGCCAACAAGGCTGATTGATCGCGACCAAAAGGGGACGTTCTCATCTAGTCATTATTTGGAGTCATCCTACCAAGTTACAATGAAATCCCTTCATAAATATGACCTGTAGACTGTGCTAAAGGTTTTCAGGCTTTGGGCACCTGCAGCCGTCACATTTGCCCAATCACATCCAAAAGGGGACGTTCTCATCTAGACATTATATGAAGTCAACCTACCAGATTACAATGAAATCCCTTCATAAATATGACCTGTAGACTGTGCTAAAGGTTTCCGGGCTTCGGGTTTGGGCAGCCATCATAGTTGAATGATCACAACCAAAAGGGGAATTCTCATCTGGGCATCATATGGAATCATCCTACCAAGTTACAATGAAACCCCTCCATATTAAATATGACCTGCAGACTGTGTTAAAAGTTTTTGGGTTTCGGGCTTGGGCATCCATCACGGTTGACAGATCATGACCAAAAGGGGACGTTCTCATCTAGGCATTATACAGAGGTCATCCTACCAAGTTACAATGAAATCCTTTCATAAATACGACCTGTAGACTGTGGTAATGGTTTTCGGGTTTTGGGCTCGGACAGCCATACCGGTTGAAAGATCAAGACCAAAAGGGAACGTTCTCATCTAGACATGACCCAAACCTGCATATGAAATTTCGTGACGATCAGACAAGAACTATGGGGTGTAACCTGTGCTAAAGGAAAATGTGAACAGACTCACAAACTAACAGACTAACAGACTTCCACACGCGTGATGGAAATAGCTTATCTTGACTTTGTCAAGTTAAGCTAAAAATACACTAGATTTCTGAAACTCCACCTATTATTATTTTTAATCGAAAGCCTTAAACAGAAATTACAAAGTTTGCATTTCAGGCTTTCAAAGTGCACATCTGTAAGTGGCTGTTATCAACTAAGTATTAGGACTGCAATGATATGCTTCTCTCACGGGTTGTTTTACAATTCATTCTCCATGATACAATACAATGATACACACTATCTCTCATGGCATGCAACTACAACTATCAAATACTTTGGATAATATATATTCATTTCTAGTAGCTTCCATTGTATACAAATTTCTGAATGCACACTTTAATCACTATGGAAGTTCTCAATATGGTAACCAATGGTATTCAGTAATTTAATTATATGATTTTATGGCCCATTTTCCAGTGCCTTTTCCCCTCAGAAAATAGATATTACGTCCAAGGCAGAATTTCTCTTGCCACTTAAAAATGTATAATCTGGGCACATTTTAATCAAATTTTCCCACCATAAATTGAAAGGATTTTCACCACTGATTTCTTGAATTAAATATAGAAGAATTTTCTATCAAAATTAGTCATGGCTGCTTTACAGAAGCCAACACTAGATTTGATGAAAAGTTAAAAAATTTATAGTAATTTATATATTTTTTATACTTACCAATGACCCAGACATAGCTGGTGCTAACTCTTAAAATATAGGGCCAAACACAAATTTTGCCCCCCAATCCCCAAAATTTGCATCTAAAACTAAAGAAAACATGTCCTGAAAGGCCCTCCACACCTCGCCCCCACTGCGCATGCGCAGTGTCAAGGATGTTCCGAAATTGGCGCCATTTATCATTCTAATAACCAGTGCCTGGTAAGCGCTATGTACTCAGCGGGGAGGCAAGAGTTCCCAACTCCTGGGAGGGCCATCCCCGTCTGGGTCATTGGTAAGTATAAAAAATATATAAATTACTATAAATTTTTTAACATTTTTATACTGTACCAATGACCCAGACATAGCTGAATAGTAAAAAGGCTGGAGGGCCAAGGACATAGAGCAAAATGGAATACGCTCAATAAAATAAAATAGAGTCATCCCCTGTAGGGAAAAGAAGTAATAGGCCTTACATGTATCTTTCTTATTTATGATAAATTAGAAAGATACAACACCTTCCAAAAATTGAGCTTCATACATCCATGTACTCTATTAATATCCAATAATCCTTATACTAATAATTTTTAAAGTAAGCCAATAATAAAGTAAGTCTAGAGAATAGAGACTCTTATACTCCTAAAAGTGTGTGAGAATTGCATAATCATGTCCGTTGACATATGCAATATTCAAAAGCTATACTTTAAAAACTAAGACTTGAATGAATTTTATAAACTTAAACTTCTCACTAAACAACCATCCCAATAACAGCTCAGAATTACTAACTCCGGAGAAGGTATCCCCTTGTTTTCATAGTAAAAACAGGTGACCCAAGGGAACACCCTCCCCCCCCCCCCCCCCCTTTTTTCTTGCCCTGGGTCAAATAGCCCAGAGCGAAGAGGGCAGCCGAACGGAGACACTGCCGAAACAGACAGCCTACCTAGCTATAGTAGCAACTGTTAAGTGAATGACATTCTGAGCAGTAGATAATAGACCTAACAATAGAGGCCTCCAGAAATGGACTCGATATTTCTGAGATAAAATTCATGAATGGATGGCTGAGCGCAATGAGCAGCCTTCAAAAATCTATAATAGCAACACTATTAATGTAAGCCCAAGAAGTAGAAGAACTCTTACTTCATGAGCCGAAATCTTAAGCACAACTGCTAAGCCAATGATATACCATAAGCAGTACGCTAGTTAATAGAATCGATTAACAATAAAATGGAGCGTAACGTCCTTCTACTAGACATCAAAGACAGAAGAAGCTTACGCCCTTGTAATAAACAGATATCTGTTTATAAATACATAAACTGTACCCGGAAAGAGTAAAGGCCTATGCCCATACGAAGACGGAAGGACCTTAAAATAATAGGTTCCGGATAATAGGAGCCTAACTCTTATGCAACAATCCAATCTAAATAGTAACGGAAGTATTGATTCCGAAACTATGAAAGTGAAAATCATCCATCGATAGTGCATGAAACTCACTGACTCTACAGTAAAAGAGAAACCAACAGAATTACTGTCTAAAAGGTCAGAATTTGAAAACTACTGTTTCCAGAGGCTCAAATGATTACTTAGCTAAATAAGAACCGAAGTTAAAATCCGTATAGGAATTTAATCTAAAGATTCTAAGTCTATTTATCAAAAAGTTACTAACTGACTTAGATAAAGAGACAAAAGACTCAAATGTAAACTATCATAGAGTGCATAGGTATGAGGTAACATAAACCCATAACCTAAATAACAACAGGCTGCAGTAGATCTTGTGAAACAAGTATACTAAAAACTAGCAATGCGTAGTATGGAGGGATCAACAATATGAACATAATGATCCCTACACCACGATGGAAGAGCCTCCACTTTAGCCGCATAGAATAGCGAAGAAGAGGATCTCCTATAGTAAGAAATCGCGTCCAAAGCTCGTCCAGTACAGTGCTTACAATGCAATACGGACCACACAACGGAATACATGAAGGTTGCGACCTTGCTGGTTGTGATAAAGATGACACGATTTACCCAGTGAAAAAAGATCCTCACATAGAGGAAGATTTCACGTTAAGATCCACAGTAGACAAGAGAGTAAATTACTCATGATCTCTGTGAAGATAGAGATGCTATCAACAGAAATGTATTGTGGTTGTTTATCTTAGCAATACCTGCTAAAACAACAGCGCCGGAGGATACGCGTATCCTATCATTGCGTCCTATAGAACAATAGAGCGTTAACAGTATTAGCTCAGAGATCTGGACAAGCCAACACATACGTCTGCAATTGATTAGCAAGCTGTGTCATAATAAAACATCATTGGGCGCTCCCATAGATAGCAAATCTGATTAAATACTTGTTTGTTGAGAGTCCATTCTGACAGCAACAAGCGACCCGTAAGAGAACGGGAGTGCGATAAAACAATCAGACGACCCAGAATATGACGGACCAAAACTGAACTTGGTGTACTATAACCAACAGACGGATTCTTTCCATTAAATTGAATAACGGAAACGAAAGAGTGCCTCCCTGGTTCCGGAGATACGCCACTACTGTCGAATTAAAGGACAGGAATTTTGGCATGCGTTTCTGAATAATGTTCATGCAATGACATAAAGCAAGCCTAAAAAACATTATTCCGCGGAAGTTAAACTGATAGCTAAAAGACTGCGGAACCCAAAGACCCTGGCACTTCGAATCCGTAGGGATCAGTATATATCCCAATCTGTTTGACTGGCAACCGTCATAACAGCCACACTAGGGTCCGGCAACTGCGGCGGCACTCTCTGAGTCAACCACCGAATGTTTGCCCCAGTCTGAATCTCTTGTAACACTAGATAGACAAGAGAATGTATAAATCAAGCAATTCATGGATTGCCGGAAAGTTGCCGTCGAAGAGAAGCTCCTCCGAGAACGAAGCGACTCTGAGAGAGTTCTTAACCTACTATCCACGCGTGGATGTAGCTAGGGCTGCATCACGTCTAACCAACTCCAATCAGCCACTGAAGGGCGGAGTTATACGTGAACAAACTACTGCCCTCAAAAGAAATTACATTGAGAATAATATCCCGTAAATCTTTTCTTGAAGACGTAATGATAACGCCTCAGTAAGGCGGATTACGTATAATAAAGCGTCTAAGTTAAGTCTACTATACATAATGTCGTTCCCAACATTGAAATTGGAAAAGACATAAACGGCGAAAAAGAATATATGCAGTCTTAATCACACCGTCTAGACGCATATGAACTCTCGGAATGCCCTGCTCTGCCAAAATAAACTATATGTAAAAAAAGATAAAATGGCAGAAATGAGCCACGCGGACAAGAAACTAAACTATCATGCTTAGTAGCAGGCTTGTATATATATATATAATATATAGCGTCGAAAAATAAAACACATGTTGTAATGACAATATTGGACTGCGTCGGTAAGTCAGGGACAAAGTCTCTGTACCGATCGAAAAATCCGAGTCCAATGACGCTATAAGTCTCTTATCCAAGATCGCAGCAATGAAGTCCGAAAAATAATCACTGGAAGAAATGCCAGAAGATATGAAAGGCATCTTCCGATACTACTAAAGGGAAAACTCGAAATCTTTCGAATCCCTTTCGCCATCCTGTCGGACCCTATAAAGCGTTCGGTCGTCCGTAGCTTGATGCAACCGCGGACCGCACCGACCCAGCGCCGTCGGATAATTCCTGATTCGACCGAGAAACCGTCAATTGCTGGGATGCTGCGAAACAACTGTGCTAACTCGGATAGCACGTCCGTCACTGAGGCCTGAGGAGCATCGGTCTTACGATGCATTGCCGCAGGAAGCTCCGAGATCGTTACCCCGTGCATACTTCCAATATGCGAGCGAACGGAGTGTATAGGCCTCGTGTCCCTTGGCTACCGGATGGCGCGACCTATTCGCTGTGGAATCACTGAATGCCGAAACTGATCGGATACTCGAGGTCACGTAGCCAATGTGCGGTCGTGTGCCCTGCTGTGAGGATGAGGAAGCATTAAAGACAGTCTCTCGGACTGTCAATATAACGGAGCGTCCCGAGCAACGGACATATGCTCCGAATGTAAAATATCTGAACCACAACATGCGGTCCCCTATGTTGTTGGCTTCCTCCGATCTGTCCTCAATCTGCCGTCACTGGGTGAGTACTAAAGTAATTAAAGTGCTCGCATCACCCAAATCTCCTTCCTAGACCGCAACGGACGAACCCGGCAGCCGAACCATTCGATGAATGTACGCTACACCGGGTGAGCTAGCGAATGTCATTCCGTAAGCGATAGACATATTCCATGAGCACTTATTGCCGCTAACTCTTCATTAACTATGACGACAGAGGCACACTTTTGAAAGACATCTCCATAACTCTTCGAACAAGAAACCAGAAATGCTTGGATAGCAAGCATAAAATAATAATATATATAGCGTCGTTCAATAATTCGAAAGTTTGTGTGACATTATTGGACTATGTCGGAACTGAGGGACGATGTCCCTGAACCGAACCAAAAATTTCTAAGTCCACCGACGCTATCAGTTTCTTATCCGGCATCGCAGCATATGTTGTTCCGAAAGGGAAAGCTTGAAATCCACCGAATCCCTTTCGGTATCCCGTCGGACCGGATGAAACTTTCGGACGTCCGTACCCGCTTCCGCGGAGCGTCCCGACCCAGCATCGTCGGATAAAATATATGCGACAGATTCAGTTGATGCTGGGATGCTGCGATAAACTGTGCTATTAAGGAAAGCACGTCCGTTCCCGAGGCCTGTGCAGTAGCGGACTTACGATGCATTGCCGCTGGAAGCTCCGTGTACGTTGACTCCCGCACACTTCCTATGCGAACGTCCGGAGTCTGCAGGCCTCGAGACCCCGGCTACCGACCCAGCGCTGTCGGATAATTCTCGATCCGACACCGTTTCTGTCGGCTGCTGGGATGCTGCGATAAGCTGTGCTATGTGCACAAGAATGTCCGGCGTCGAGACCTGCGGAGGCGCAGTCTATCGGTGCTTCGCCGAGGGCAGCTCCGCATCAGATGGCTCCCGCATACTTCCTATGCGAACGTCCGGAGTCCATCGGTCTCGAATCCCTGGCTGCCGGATGGTGTGACCTGGTCGCCGAAGAATCCTTGATCGGCGAAGCTGGTAATATATCGGCGGTCACGCAGCCAAGGTGCGGTCGTGTGCGCTGACGAGAAGAGGAAGCCTTAGCAGTCTCAGCGGACTGCCTATACAACGGAGCGTCCCGAGCGACGGACGTATGCTCCGCTAACAACACATTTGTACCACAACATCTGGGGCCAGATGTTGTTGAACGAGAGAGGGGCCTCTCTCGCTTGCCGTCCGGATGGACCGGAACGAGCTATGAACCGGACTAAAAGGCTTCCTCCGTTCTCCCTCCGATCCGCCGTCACTGGGTGTGCATTAAGTTAATTTTATAGTGCTCGCATCACCCCAAAATTCCTTCTAGACCGCAACGGACGAACCCGGCTGCCGAACCATTCGGTGAATGGACGCTACACCGGGCGAGCTAGCGGACGTCAAAGGCCATCGAACCTACTAGGGTCCTCTTAGGCAATTGGCGTATTACATGAGCACTTTTCCGCTAGCCCTTCATTAATTGTGACGACGGAGGCACACTGTTGGAAGACATCACAGATACATCACCCTAATCTTGATCGTCTGAAATAGAAATTGATAAAGTAGAGTGACCCTGCGGGGAAAGGACCGGAGTGTCCAAAACCCCAACAACATACCGTGACATACGCTTCCCATATTGTCATCGAAATCATACGATACAGAACAGGAGTTAATGCGAGTACACTGACCACATATAGAATGATAATAAGGTCAGAGGAAGACTTCCTCCTAAAACAATTGATCAATATCCTTTCAATGTGAAAAGAAAACAAGTCCTGGTACTCGCACTAACCCCTGGCAATCAAAATACATAATAATAATATGATCCATTAATATAGAAAAAATAATTGAAATCAAAATATTTTGAAAAAATATTTTTTCAGAACAGCCCAAGTTTCTGAAAAGTAACGTTGAGCCCCAATGGATCCCAAGCCTAAGTGTGGACAAAAATTTTAAAAATATTTTAAACAATTTATTCAACACTTACGAACAATAATAATGTATCTAGTTATGATTAAAATAACATAAAGATATTATTTTTTAGAAATCCCCCCCTCACACAGAGGGCTGTTGTAAATGTAAACAATGAGTGTAAAAACACTAAAATAAGACTCCAGGCACCCAGGCCCGAAATCAGTTACCAAAAATACACCATCTGATGCAAAACAGAGACTTCCAGGGAAGAAACTGCAGAACATCAGATGGTAGATGCAGAACACAACGCCTAACCACCCGTAGGTGAAGACGTAAACATGGGGAAAGAACAGAATTCATTCTGTTATTAAGCTAAAACTCCCAAGAAATTTTAGTAATAATAATTACAGAAACTATGCCAAAAGCATGGGAGAATAGCAAGGGGGAACTTAAAGGACAGGGAGAGAGGAAAAACACTTGAAAAAACAGTGTAACTAAATAATCAGAATGACAACAAAATGGCTGCTGCCTTGAAAATAGGTAACTTAACATAATTTCATTAAAAAATTTTAAGTTACAGCCCTGATAATATTCTGTCACACATTCTTTTCCTCTCCTCCTTTTCTATCCTCCTTAGAATCACCATTTCACTAATATTTATGTGTCTGGCATCATTTAAACTGAGATTTAAAAGCACAAAGATCAGTCAGATGTTAACTGATGAAGGGCCAAACTTAGAATGATAAATGGCGCCAATTTCGGAACGTCCTTGACACTGCGCATGCGCAGTGGGGGCGAGGTGTGGAGGGCCTTTCAGGACATGTTTTCTTTAGTTTTAGATGCAAATTTTGGGGATTGGGGGGCAAAATTTGTGTTTGGCCCTATATTTTAAGAGTTAGCACCAGCTATGTCTGGGTCATTGGTACAGTATAAAAATATATCTTGAAAATACTCAGTGGGTTAAGAGATAATCCTTTATATCTTGTTTGACACAGCTCTGTCAAACAAGATATAAAGGATAAATCAAATAAATATTTAGCAAAATAGAGGGAATTTACAAATTTTGGTTAATTGAATAATCCTTTTAATCACTGTCAAAAGTTGGTATGCAAATAACTTTCACCACACCAGCTTTCAAAATCCAAGAAGTTGTTTTGCCTGATATTAAATATATTTATTATATCATGCTGCATACTGCACAACAATACATACTGAATCGTGAACAGTGTCTCACAATTCAAGCTTATCATGATTAATTGTTGCAGCCCTAGTATAAATCATCTCACCTCTAAAAAGTTAAAAAATTTATAGTAATTTATATATTTTTTATACTTACCAATGACCCAGACATAGCTGGTGCTAACTCTTAAAATATAGGGCCAAACACAAATTTTGCCCCCCAATCCCCAAAATTTGCATCTAAAACTAAAGAAAACATGTCCTGAAAGGCCCTCCACACTTCGCCCCTACTGCGCATGCGCAGTGTCAAGGACGTTCCGAAATTGGCGCCATTTATCATTCTAATAACCAGTGCCTGGTAAGCGCTATGTACTCAGCGGGGAGGCAAGAGTTCCCAACTCCTGGGAGGGCCATCCCCGTCTGGGTCATTGGTAAGTATAAAAAATATATAAATTACTATAAATTTTTTAACATTTTTATACTGTACCAATGACCCAGACATAGCTGAATAGTAAAAAGGCTGGAGGGCCAAGGACATAGAGCAAAATGGAATACGCTCAATAAAATAAAATAGAGTCATCCCCTGTAGGGAAAAGAAGTAATAGGCCTTACATGTATCTTTCTTATTTATGATAAATTAGAAAGATACAACACCTTCCAAAAATTGAGCTTCATACATCCATGTACTCTATTAATATCCAATAATCCTTATACTAATAATTTTTAAAGTAAGCCAATAATAAAGTAAGTCTAGAGAATAGAGACTCTTATACTTCTAAAAGTGTGTGAGAATTGCATAATCATGTCCGTTGACATATGCAATATTCAAAAGCTATACTTTAAAAACTAAGACTTGAATGAATTTTATAAACTTAAACTTCTCACTAAACAACCATCCCAATAACAGCTCAGAATTACTAACTCCGGAGGAGGTATCCCCTTGTTTTCATAGTAAAAACAGGTGACCCAAGGGAACACCCTCCCCCCCCCCCCCCTTTTTCTTGCCCTGGGTCAAATAGCCCAGAGCGAAGAGGGCAGCCGAACGGAGACACTGCCGAAACAGACAGCCTACCTAGCTATAGTAGCAACTGTTAAGTGAATGACATTCTGAGCTGTAGAAAAAAGACCTAACAATAGAGGCCTCCAGAAATGGACTCGATATTTCTGAGATAAAATTCATGAATGGATGGCTGAGCGCAATGAGCAGCCTTCAAAAATCTATAATAGCAACACTATTAATGTAAGCCCAAGAAGTAGAAGAACTCTTACTTCATGAGCCGAAATCTTAAGCACAACTGCTAAGCTAATGATATACCATAAGCAGTACGCTAGTTAATAGAATCCATTAACAATAAAATGGAGCGTAACGTCCTTCTACTAGACATCAAAGACAGAAGAAGCTTACGCCCTTGTAATAAACAGATATCTGTTTATAAATACATAAACTGTACCCGGAAAGAGTAAAGGCCTATGCCCATACGAAGACGGAAGGACCTTAAAATAATAGGTTCCGGATAATAGGAGCCTAACTCTTATGCAACAATCCAACCTAAATAGTAACGGAAGTATTGATTCCGAAACTATGAAAGTGAAAATCATCCATCGATAGTGCATGAAACTCACTGACTCTACAGTAAAAAAGAAACCAACAGAATTACTGTCTAAAAGGTCAGAATTTGAAAACTACTGTTTCCAGAGGCTCAAATGATTACTTAGCTAAATAAGAACCGAAGTTAAAATCCGTATAGGAATTTACTCTAAAGATTCTAAGTCTATTTATCAAAAAGTTACTAACTGACTTAGATAAAGAGACAAAAGACTCAATTGTAAACTATAGTAGAGTGCATAGGTATGAGGTAACATAAACCTATAACCTAAATAACACAGGCTGCAGTAGATCTTGTGAAACAAGTATACTAAAGAATAGCAATGAGTAGTATGGAGGGATCAACCATATGAACATAATGATCCCTACGGAAGAGCCTCCACTTTAGTCGCATAGAATAGCGAAGAAGAGGATCTCCTATAGTAAGAAATCGCATCCAAAGCTCGTCCAGTACAGTGCTTACAATGCAATACGGACCACACAACGGAATACATGAAGGTTGCGACCTTGCTGGTTGTGATAAAGATGACACGATTTACCCAGTGAAAAAAGATCCTCACATAGAGGAAGATTTCACGTTAAGATCCACAGTAGACAAGAGAGTAAATTACTCATGATCTCTGTGAAGATAGAGATGCTATCAACAGAAATGTATTGTGGTTGTTTATCTTAGCAATACCTGCTAAAACAACAGCGCCGGAGGATACGCGTATCCTATCATTCCGTCCTATAGATCAATAGAGCGTTAACAGTATTAGCTCAGAGATCTGGACAAGCCAACACATACGTCTGCAATTGATTAGCAAGCTGTGTCATAAATAAAACATCATTGGGCGCTCCCATAGATAGCAAATCTGATTAAATACTTGTTTGTTGAGAGTCCATTCTGACAGCAACAAGCGACCCGTAAGAGAACGGGAGTGCGATAAAACAATCAGACGACCCAGAATATGACGGACCAAAACTGAACTTGGTGTACTATAACCAACAGACGGATTCTTTCCATTAAATTGAATAACGGAAACGAAAGAGTGCCTCCCTGGTTCCGGAGATACGCCACTACTGTCGAATTAAAGGACAGGAATTTGGGCATGCGTTTCTGAATAATGTTCATGCAATGACATAAAGCAAGCCTAAAAAACATTATTCCGCGGAAGTTAAACTGATAGCTAAAAGACTGCGGAACCCAAAGACCCTGGCACATTCGAATCCGTAGGGATCAGTATATATCCCAATCTGTTTGACTGGCAACCGTCATAACAGCCACACTCGGGTCCGGCAACTGCGGCGGCACTCTCTGAGTCAACCACCGAATGTTTGCCCCAGTCTGAATCTCTTGTAACACTAGATAGACAAGAGAATGTATAAATCAAGCAATTCATGGATTGCCGGAAAGTTGCCGTCGAAGAGAAGCTCCTCCGAGAACGAAGCGACTCTGAGAGAGTTCTTAACCTACTATCCACGCGTGGATGTAGCTAGGGCTGCATCACGTCTAACCAACTCCAATCAGCCACTGAAGGGCGGAGTTATACGTGAACAAACTACTGCCCTCAAAAGAAATTACATTGAGAATAATATCCCGTAAATCTTTTCTTGAAGACGTAATGATAACGCCTCAGTAAGGCGGATTACGTATAATAAAGCGTCTAAATTAAGTCTACTATACATAATGTCGTTCCCAACATTGAAATTGGAAAAGACATAAACGGCGAAAAAGAATATATGCAGTCTTTAATCACCGTCTAGACGCATATGAACTCTCGGTATGCCCTGCTCTGCCAAAATAAACTATATGTAAAAAAGATAAAATGGCAGAAATGAGCCACGCGGACAAGAAACTAAACTATCATGCTTAGTAGCAGGCTTGTATATATATATAAATATATAGCGTCGAAAAATAAAACACATGTTGTAATGACAATATTGGACTGCGTCGGTAAGTCAGGGACAAAGTCCCTGTACCGATCGAAAAATCCGAGTCCAATGACGCTATAAGTCTCTTATCCAAGATCGCAGCAATGAAGTCCGAAAAATAATCACTGGAAGAAATGCCAGAAGATATGAAAGGCATCTTCCGATACTACTAAAGGGAAAAGTCGAAATCTTTCGAATCCCTTTCGCCATCCTGTCGGACCCTATAAAGCGTTCGGTCGTCCGTAGCTTGATGCAACCGCGGACCGCACCGACCCAGCGCCGTCGGATAATTCCTGATTCGACCGAGAAACCGTCAATTGCTGGGATGCTGCGAAACAACTGTGCTAACTCGGATAGCACGTCCGTCGCTGAGGCCTGAGGAGCAGCGGTCTTACGATGCATTGCCGCAGGAAGCTCCGAGATCGTTACCCCCGTGCATACTTCCAATATGCGAGCGAACGGAGTGTATCGGCCTCGTGTCCCTTGGCTACCGGATGGCGCGACCTATTCGCTGTGGAATCACTGAATGTCGAAACTGATCGGATACTCGAGGTCACGTAGCCAATGTGCGGTCGTGTGCCCTGCAGTGAGGATGAGGAAGCATTAAAGACAGTCTCTCGGACTGTCAATATAACGGAGTGTCCCGAGCAACGGACATATGCTCCGAATGTAAAATATCTGAACCACAACATGCGGTCCCCTATGTTGTTGGCTTCCTCCGATCTGTCCTCAATCTGCCGTCACTGGGTGAGTACTAAAGTAATTAAAGTGCTCGCATCACCCAAATCTCCTTCCTAGACCGCAACGGACGAACCCGGCAGCCGAACCATTCGATGAATGTACGCTACACCGGGTGAGCTAGCGAATGTCACTCCGTAAGCGATAGACATATTCCATGAGCACTTATTGCCGCTAACTCTTCATTAACTATGACGACAGAGGCACACTTTTGAAAGACATCTCCATAACTCTTCGAACAAGAAACCAGAAATGCTTGGATAGCAAGCATAAAATAATAATATATATAGCGTCGTTCAATAATTCGATAGTTCGTGTGACATTACTGGACTATGTCGGAACTGAGGGACGATGTCCCTGAACCGAACCAAAAATTTCTAAGTCCACCGACGCTATCAGTTTCTTATCCGGCATTGCAGCATATGTTGTTCCGAAAGGGAAAGCTTGAAATCCACCGAATCCCTTTCGGTATCCCGTCGGACCGGATGAAAATTTTCGGACGTCCGTACCCGCTTCCGCGGAGCGTCCCGACCCAGCATCGTCGGATAAAATATATGCGACAGATTCAGTTGATGCTGGGATGCTGCGATAAACTGTGCTATTAAGGAAAGCACGTCCGTTCCCGAGGCCTGTGCAGTAGCGGACTTACGATGCATTGCCGCTGGAAGCTCCGTGTACGTTGACTCCCGCACACTTCCTATGCGAACGTCCGGAGTCTGCAGGCCTCGAGTCCCCGGCTACCGACCCAGCGCTGTCGGATAAATCTCGATCCGACACCGTTTCTGTCGGCTGCTGGGATGCTGCGATAAGCTGTGCTATGTGCACAAGAATGTCCGGCGTCGAGACCTGCGGAGGCGCAGACTATCGCTGCTTCGCCGAGGGCAGCTCCGCATCAGATGGCTCCCGCATACTTTTCCTATGCGAACGTCCGGAGTCCATCGGTCTCGAATCCCTGGCTGCCGGATGGTGTGACCTGGTCGCCGAAGAATCCTTGATCGGCGAAGCTGGTAATATATCGGCGGTCACGCAGCCAAGGTGCGGTCGTGTGCGCTGACGAGAAGAGGAAGCCTTAGCAGTCTCAGCGGACTGCCTATACAACGGAGCGTCCCGAGCGACGGACGTATGCTCCGCTAACGACACATTTGTACCACAACATCTGGGGCCAGATGTTGTTGAACGAGAGAGGGGCCTCTCTCGCTTGCCGTCCGGATGGACCGGAACGAGCTATGAACCGGACTAAAAGGCTTCCTCCGTTCTCCCTCCGATCCGCCGTCACTGGGTGTGCATTAAGTTAATTTTATAGTGCTCGCATCACCCCAAAATTCCTTCTAGACCGCAACGGACGAACCCGGCTGCCGAACCATTCGGTGAATGGACGCTACACCGGGCGAGCTAGCGGACGTCAAAGGCCGTCGAACCTACTAGGGTCCTCTTAGGCAATTGGCGTATTACATGAGCACTTTTCCGCTAGCCCTTCATTAATTGTGACGACGGAGGCACACTGTTGGAAGACATCACAGATACATCACCCTAATCTTGATCGTCTGAAATAGAAATTGATAAAGTAGAGTGACCCTGCGGGGAAAGGACCGGAGTGTCCAAATCCCCAACAACATACCGTGACATACGCTTCCCATATTGTCATCGAAATCATACGATACAGAACAGGAGTTAATGCGAGTACACTGACCACATATAGAATGATAATAAGGTCAGAGGAAGACTTCCTCTTAAAACAATTGATCAATATCCTTTCAATGAAAAGAAAACAAGTCCTGGTACTCGCACTAACCCCTGGCAATCAAAATACATAATAATAATATGATCCATTAATATAGAAAAAATAATTGAAATCAAAATATTTTGAAAAAATATTTTTTCAGAACAGCCCAAGTTTCTGAAAAGTAACGTTGAGCCCCAATGGATCCCAAGCCTAAGTGTGGACAAAAATTTTAAAAATATTTTAAACAATTTATTCAACACTTACGAACAATAATAATGTATCTAGTTATGATTAAAATAACATAAAGATATTATTATTTAGAAATCCCCCCCTCACACAGAGGGCTGTTGTAAATGTAAACAATGAGTGTAAAAACACTAAAATAAGACTCCAGGCACCCAGGCCCGAAATCAGTTACCAAAAATACACCATCTGATGCAAAACAGAGACTTCCAGGGAAGAAACTGCAGAACATCAGATGGTAGATGCAGAACACAACGCCTAACCACCCGTAGGTGAAGACGTAAACATGGGGAAAGAACAGAATTCATTCTGTTATTCAGCTAAAACTCCCAAGAAATTTTAGTAATAATAATTACAGAAACTATGCCAAAAGCATGGGAGAATAGCAAGGGGGAACTTAAAGGACAGGGAGCGAGGAAAAACACTTGAAAAAACAGTGTAACTAAATAATCAGAATGACAACAAAATGGCTGCTGCCTTGAAAATAGGTAACTTAACATAATTTCATTAAAAAATTTTAAGTTACAGCCCTGATAATATTCTGTCACACATTCTTTTCCTCTCCTCCTTTTCTATCCTCCTTAGAATCACCATTTCACTAATATTTATGTGTCTGGCATCATTTAAACTGAGATTTAAAAGCACAAAGATCAGTCAGATGTTAACTGATGAAGGGCCAAACTTAGAAATGATAAATGGCGCCAATTTCGGAACGTCCTTGACACTGCGCATGCGCAGTAGGGGCGAAGTGTGGAGGGCCTTTCAGGACATGTTTTCTTTAGTTTTAGATGCAAATTTTGGGGATTGGGGGGCAAAATTTGTGTTTGGCCCTATATTTTAAGAGTTAGCACCAGCTATGTCTGGGTCATTGGTACAGTATAAAAATATTTGTTTATATATTCTGTCACATGCATAAATCCTGTACATGGTGGGTGTTATTTTTAACGGCCCTATTCCAAACAAGACAGCTGTCTCAGCCTAACTACGAGCCAGTGATCTTCTATTCATGAAGAATAGATCATTTGCCTTTCTTATACTATTGCTAGGCCAAGGGTGGCATCGTTAAGCACACTGAAGACCTTCAACACCTGAGCAGAAAGAACCAGGAAGGAAAGAACCTCGTCTTTCCTTCGCCCAGTACCCTAAGCTGTTTTTTGACTAGCAAAAGCAGACTTTTGTTCAGATGGAACAAGTTCCAGAAGAACTGATGAATAAAATTCATAGTCTTAATGTGATGTTCCGTGCCCTCTCACCATCTGAAAAACATGGTCAACACCATCCGAATGAACAGATGGTGTCTGACTCAGCACCGTCCGACAGCTCACTACCATAGAATGTTGATGGCTGAACCTGCGACTACTGGGATGCTTCAATAAGCTGCACAATCTGCAACAGCAGGTCCATAAATGAGGCACGCAGAGCAGCGGTTATCCGCTTCTTCACCCTATGTTGCTCACAGGACGGAGATCTGACCCCAGATCTGTTGATGCCTTTCCTGTATGTATATGCCTTGAACCACTAGTTGCAGGTTAATCTGACTTCGGTGGTGAAGACTGGGAATGCCTCTGTGGAACAGCTTGAACATGCAAAGTCAGACAGCTAGTCTGCAGTCTAACGTGCATCGTCGATGAAACAGAGGAAGAAGCCATAGCTGAAACTGGCCCCGGCTGCAATGTGGAGGGAGCGACCCAGATCACAAATGTGAACGGACACCCCAACTCACTAAAGTTTCTCAAAGTGGAAACAGTTGACCCTGACTGCCGACGGAATGGACAGGGTTCTCCAACTCGCAATCTGACTCCAGATGTCACTGAGCGTTCCGTTTAGAAACTTGTAGGCTTCTACCCCTTTTGCGTGCTCTTCCAAGTAAGAAGAGGAAGCCATAACCGCAGCCGACCCCGGCTGCAGTGTGGAAGGAGCATCCCAAACTGCAAGCGAAGATGGGTGCTCCGACTCATTGAAGTTTCTCGCGACAGTTGACCCCGCTGCTGACAGGACAGAGAGGGTTCTCCAGCTCATGATCTGACCCCAGATCTTGCCGAGCATCGCAGAGAGAAACTTTCAGGCTTCTTCTGCTTTTGCCATCATCGCTGGGTGAGCTTTTGTTTTTGAGGTGCTCACTCTACCCACGTCTACATTTCTTGACTGCAACAGACCCACCCGGCGTCCTGGCTCCCATAATAGGGAAACCGCTTCACCGGTCGAGCTAGATGCATGCAGAGGATTAAGAGAACTAACTAGAGACCTCAAACCTCTGCTAATAATCATGAGCACCATGGCAGCTAGCTCTGTTTACTCACCAGAGCGGGGCTCATCAGAGTGCGACAATGGCAGCACATAATGGACAGGTGTCAAAGTACCATCTCTATGTTCTTGTTCCTCTGAAAAACAGACTGAAAGACTAGTATTAGCCTGTAGTGAAAGTTCTGACATCGGAACTTCACTGCCCACCACACAGGTTGACACCCGTTTCCAACGTTCGCACCCCATAGTACAAGTATTGAAGAAGTACAGCGACTACAGGGCGACAATAAGCATGTAAATCCGAGACAGACTTTCTGGACTTACACTAGGTACCACATTATTATAATAGATAAAATAATAATGAAGTCAAAATCGTAAGTCCGCTGCACTCCCAAATAATACTACAGAACAAACAAGGATACATAACATAGACAACCACAAAAATTTTCGAAACAAATTAAATTTTTTTTTTTCCAAACATTTTGAATGAAGCCTAAGTACCCCAAGGGAACCCCATGAGCCCAAGGGCATCCCGATAAAGCCTAAGTGTGGACAAGCACTACATAATTAAAGTTAAACTACCGGAATAAGATATATGTATCCTAATAGAAAAAACAATAACTGATTTTAACTGAACACTGAATTAATACATATCGAAAACATTACTGAACAGATAACAACGTCAAGGGGAAAAAAACGAAAACTAACCAACAACAGGCACAACATAGCCCCAAAGTCAGTAACCGATCAACAACCACCTGATGCAAAGCTAGATCTTCATAGGAAGAAAAAACAATGCATCTGGTAGAAGATGCAAGAATACAAAATGTCCTGAACAGTAAACGAACAGAACGTAAATACAGGAGATAAACGGAATACCCATTCCGTAAAACCAGTTGAACTGCCAAGAATTTTAATAAAAATTCTTAATAAAAAAGCCAAAAGAGCATGGGAGAGTAACAGGAGGGTTCAGGAGAGGAAAGGGAAGTAACACTAACAAAACAACAGTGGAGTCAGAGTAATAATGACAACGTTCAGAAGCATATCCCGAAAATGGGAAACATGAATAATTTTACATAAAAATTATAAAGTTACAGCCTTGAACATCCAAAACCACCGTTATTCACTTCTAACATCTGGCTACACTATTGATTCCATGAAAACCATCACTGATTTGTGTCTGGCATCTTCAAAATGAGAAGATGTCAGTTCAAATGTTTACTGACTTGGACCAAACAAAAGAATGATGCTTTGCTCCAATTCCAGTCTCTTCCTGGGTACTGTGCATGTGCAGTACTAAAAGTATGGAGGGCCAGATAGGATTTAAAAATTTCGGTTTTGTATACAAATTTGGGGGATGGGGGATTCAAAATTTGTGTTTGGCCCTTGATATTATTGAGTTTGCACCAGAAAAGTCTGGGCCATTGGTTCTGGTATAAAAATATAACAAAGTTATAATTGTAAAATGAGAAGATGAACCTCATTTAACAGAACTAACAACAGTACACTAAAATAAATATATCAACTGATAGTTAAAGCCATGATGCAAACATTGGATCACTCAGTCATGTTGTGGACAGGACAAATTTGATTGGACTAAAAATATGGGTTACCCAAATATTGATGTCCTTTGATAACAGTTCTAAGGATTAAATCAAAATAAAAAGTTATATAAAAGTACCAAAACCTAACCTGGGGACAGGAAGCAATAGGTAAAAGAACAGAACTAATGAAGGTAGTAAAATAGAGTAGACACATGACAATAAATCACACAGGTACAAAATATTAAAGATTTCATAAAGCACAACCCTGATTAATTCCACTCCACAAGTCTGTATTCAAACTGATTTATGTTCCTCCATCCTTCATCCAAAGCATCTACACTCTCCACAAAACAGCATTTTAGGCCATAATAGTCACAATTTTCAGAGAGAAGATAAATGGCAACTTACTTATTATGAGGCCAAAAAAAAAGACTGGAGTATTGTGAGAATGGATGGTACTTCCTGTAGAGACAGAATGTTGACAGCAAACATGGGACAAAGTCAGATGTATTATTTATTCAAATATTGGTGTTTAAGATCACATACTTATGAACAATGGCTAATTGTGACCAAGTCAGTTGTATAAAACTTCCAAAAACTGCAAGAGCAGCTGGCTATAAAGAACTGCATTTTTGGCTTTTTAAATGAATGAAATTATTGAAACAAAAGTTATAAACTTGTTTTTTATTTATCAATAGATAGTATTGTTTTTGTGACTGACATGACAGGTTTAACTGGTAGAGTGCTAAATTAATTTTAAAATGTGATTTGTAACAAGCAGAATTTTTTTGAGGATACCATTCCACCAACAAGGAAAGCCTTAGTTTTGCTAGACTTTGTTCATAAATAATTGTTTGTTACAATTTATCAGAGTGCCCTCTGGCACTCTCCAATAAATTGTAACAAAACAATTATATATTAACATTTTTCTTGATACTGCCCAGCAATCCACAAACTAGTGCCTAAACTGTAAAGCCCCTAAAGCGGCTTTCAGCACTTTTCTTTAGAGCCATGCCCCATGGCAGTGGCTCCTAGCACTCAACCAGCTAGAAAATGATGCTCACATACAGAACTGAGCAATTGCATTTGCATCTCACCTGATGGGGGTGGGGGGGGGGGGTGGGGGATATGATGGAAAACGCACCAAAGTTATGTTATACTGACCTTAAAAAATGGCCAAAAAGTCCAGTGAAATGGGGTATATGCATAGTTCAGACAAAAAGGTACACATGTATAGGTTAACCTCCAGTGAGAAAAAACAACATCAGACAGAACAACAGAAAATTCCCAGTATTGAAAAAAATATTAATGTACAATTATGTCATGTGTTTATTAAATGTGGACAAAAAATTAACACACATTTACAGATCTTCCACAGCCTTAAAATGGTGATAAGGATTAATTTGCCCCAAAAAGAAATATGTAACGATAGATTATACAAGTCTCTGTATCAACCATTCAAAGAGTCATCTGAAGTCAAGATATCCCCCAAAAATGATCTGGTCTGAATTATCCCCAGGCCAATCCACTCAACATTTCACTCAAAACACAACCACATGGCTTATTAACATAAATGCATATGAATGATTTTCAACATGCAAAAAGTTAAATCTACATTTCAAAGTTTATTTAAAATAATTAGCAAATGTAGGTTGAAAATGACTCATCAATGGTATGTTGCATTTTAATAGTAATGGAACACAAGTCTATTTTGGGGAATGTTTTCAGAGAGAACATCTCAAGAAATAATTATGTCAATGGTGTTACCTTTTGTAACAACTTTAACCCCCCCCCCCCCCCCCCCCCACAACATTTCAGACTATGTGAGGCAGCGTTTATTCGTTTATTGTCCATGTTTGAGAGTAAGTCGCCAACCCGATATTAGTTTTTGTAACATTTTCGTCCTGTTTTTGGGGCCTGGGGAGGGGAGATAATGAGGGGGGACTACAATTGTGGCTGCAATCAGGGAAGGAGTTATCAATTTTGTGGATTTTGAGGCAGGGTAGGCAACATTCTGACATTCATTTTTGCAATATTGTTGGGTCATGTTTCAAGAAAAATGTTGGGGGAGTGATGTAATCTAGCAGCATGGGACTACGAACGAACTATAGTATTTTTAGATTGGTTGGTGTTTCTCTGTAGCTGTGCCACAGTATTGGGAGGTTATATACAAGTTGGTACATGCTCATTAACAAACAACAACAAGTGAAACTAGAAAAACTGTGAGCACTGCTCACTAAATGATACCACCCACCCCCACCAAGAAACATTTTACAACAGTAAAAGTGTGTTTAATGTAGAGAGCACAAACACTGACAACCCCCCCCCCCCCCCCCCCCCCCAAAAAAAAAAATAAAAATACCTGAAAGCAGAATAGAAGGTGCACATCTATAATGTATATAAAAGAATGTCTGAGAGTTTCAATTAAATTCGCCCACTGGTATAAGAGGAGTAGCGGATAGCAGGAGTGTACCCCCCTAAAGCATCACAACAATTTGGCTAAGTTCATTTCGCCCTTTGGGAAAGAGTAAAAAATAAAAATACCTGAAAGCAAAATAGGAGGTGCACATCTATAATGTATAGAAAAGAATGCCTGTAAGTTTCAATGAAATCCACCCACTGGTTTAAGAGGAGTAGCGGATAGCAGATGTGTACCCCCAAAGCGTCACGGACGTACGGACGTACGGAAGTACGGACGTACGTAAGTACGGAAGTACGGACACCATGAATGCTATATACCGCCCACTGTTCAAGTGGGTGGTATAAAAAAAAACTGATCTCCCATCTCTAACTTCTGGGAAGTGTGTTTTGGGCAATGGTATGGTCAATAAGTATGTACTAAAGGGTAGTTTCCTCAGGTAAAAAGTCATCAATTTAAATACCTAATCCAGCTGATGCAGTACATCCAGTCTTCTCATAAATCTCCTGCCGCAGTAACTGAGCAAATTCCATTGGTGTGGAACCGGTATCTGTTAATAAATCTGTACAGTCTACTAACATTTCATCACAACTCACTGCTTCAATAGCATGAGTATAGCTGTCAAAATAAAAAGTCAAATGCAATCAAATGTAATTGAATTGTCTTCAAAAAGATAAATTTTCAAACGTAAGACGTAAATTTTAACCCAACACAGACAATATCAAAACTTTTGCGATTTCAAATTTTTCAAAACATTTCAACAAAACTATATCATGCGATACCTCACTGGAGCGAGTTTGCCAAACTCATTCCAATGAATGCTCACATGAAATGGTTTTGTTGACCTTTTTTGAAAAAATATTTCCTTTTCAACTCCTTAATTTTCAAATTAACGGGGCGGATGCAGCTGATTCATTAGGTAAACCCTTTACCTAACAAGAAAAGCAGATGACACTTGAAAACAAAATTTCTGAATACCTAAGTTTTTTCAGCTTTTGCGTCAAAATCATAGCGTATGACCTCTCATTGCAATGAGCTCAATGAGCTCATTCCAATGAGGGTCAAAAGCTATGTTTTCGGGACAAAAAATGAAAAAAGTATGAAAGTAGAATGGAATTTTTTTAAGAAAAGTGCTGGCTGGTTTTGGGCATTATGTTGGGAAAAGGGTTAAACTATACAAGTTTTTTATCATTATTTTATCCCTTTACTGAACATAAACAGCAGATAATGCTTGCAATATTTTTCTTGAATTAATTAAAATAATCATTTTCTGTTCAGAAAACACTGTTTATGACCCCTCAATAAAATGAGCCTGGCAAGCTGGGGAGACAATAATTGAAAAAAAATAGTTTTAGTTGTAATTTTGTCAAAAATGCTGACAGGCTATGACCAGTACTTCAGTTAACCCATTGCCCAATGCACACGATATCAAATTTAATTATTTTGAACACTATTTTTTCAAATTTTTCATCAAAAACATATCATGTGTTCCCTCACTGGAACGAATTAGTGCCAACGAGGGGGGACACATGAAATGGTTTTGTAGAAATTTTTTGAAAAGTTAAAAAATTTATAGTAATTTATATATTTTTTATACTTACCAATGACCCAGACTTAGCTGGTGCTAACTCTAACAAAACCAGGGCCAAACACAAATTTTGCCCCCCAATCCCCAAAATTTGAATCCAAAACAAAAAGAAATCATGTCCTAAAGGACCTCCATACTATGCCTCTACTGCGCATGCGCAGTGACGCAGACGTCCCGAAATTGGCGCCAATTATCATTCTTACTGGCAGTGCCTGGTCAGAGCTATGTACTCAGCGGGGAGGCAAGAGTTCCCAACTCCAGGGAGGGCCATCCCCGTCTGGGTCATTGGTAAGTATAAAAAAATATATAAATTACTATAAATTTTTTAACATTTTTATACTGTACCAATGACCCAGACTTAGCTGAATAGTAAACAGGCTGGAGGGCCTAGGACATAGAGGAAAATCCAATAAGCTCAACTATATAGTAAAGAGGTAACCCCTTAAGGAGAAAAGGAGTATTAGGCTTTACATGTATCTTTCTTATTTAATATTAAATTAGAAAGATACACTACCCTTAATAATTGAGCACAATAACATTCATGTTCTCTATTAACATCCAGTATATCCCCTATACTAATTATTTTTAAAGCAAGCCAATAAATAAAGTAGTCCAGAGAATTGAGACTCTTTATAGTCATTTAAAAGTGTCCGAGTATTGTATATTAAAGCCCGTTTGACACTTGACATATACAAATGCTTCACACCGAGCTACACTTTAAAAATAAGACATGAATGAATTTTAACATTAATATTACACTTTAAAACCATCCCGGAAGCGACTCAGAAATACTGACTTGAAGGAGGCATTCCCTTGCTTTTCACTATAAAGCAGGTGACCTAAGGGAACACCCGCCCCCCCCCCCCCCTCCCCCCTTCCCCTGGGTCAAATAGCCCAGAGCGAAGAGGGCAGCCGGACGGAGTCACTGCCGGAACAGAAAGCCTGCATAACTATAGTTGCAACTGTTTAGTGGACGACATTCTGAGCAACAGATAACGGACCTAAACAATGCAGGTCTCCAGAAATGGACTCAATATTTCTGAGATAAAAATTCGTAAATGTGGATGGCTGAGACCAATAAGCAGCCTTCATTAAATCTGTAATAGCAACACTATTAGCATAAGCCCAGGAAGTAGAAAGAGCTCTTACTTCATGAGCAGAAATCTTAAGCACAGACTGCTGAGAAGAAGATAAATTTTCATAAGCAGTACGGATAGTTAATTGAATCCATCTAGCAATAGAATGGACCAAAATGTCCTTTCTATTAGGCATCAAAGACAGAAAGAAACGTTTCCGTCACTTTCTGATAAACTGAGATCTCTGTTTATAGATACGTAATGCTCTAACAGGACAGAGTAAAGGCCTACGCCCGTCTGAAGACGGAAGAGCCTTAATAACAATAGGTTCCGGATATTTATTAGGAGCCTGATTCTTAGCTAAAAAACCCACATTAGTAGTGAAGGTGATAGTGTTCCCAACACTACGATAGTGAGAATCATCCACCGACAGTGCATGAAACTCACTGACTCTTCTAGCAGAAGAGAAAGCTAAGAGAAAAGCTGTCTTATAAGATAAGAATTTGAAATCTACTGTCCCAAGAGGTTCAAATGGCTTTTCCTTCAATTTAAGAAGAACCCAAGGTAAATTCCACTTAGGAATTAATCTAAGGGTTCTGGGTCTATTTATCGAAAAGTTTCTAACCAACTTAGATAAAGAGACATTAGATCCAATTTGTAAACTATCATGATGTGCATAGGTATCAGATAACATAGATCTATAACCCTTTATAGTAACAGGCTGCAGTTTGATTTCGTCAAACAAGTATACTAGAAAGTTTGCAATGTCTGGTATTGAGGGATCGAATATATCTACAGAATGATCCCTACACCAACGACGAAAAACCTTCCACTTAGCCGCATAGTTTAGCAAAGAGGAGGTCCTCCTACAGTTAGAAATCGCGTCCACTGCTCGTCCTGTAAAGTGTTTGCCATGCAAGAAGGACCGCACAACGGAAAAACGTGAAGGTTGAGACCTTGCGGGTTGTGATGGAGTTGGCGCGATTTCCCCTGCGAAAGAAGATCCTCCCGTGGAGGAAGCTTTCACGGTAGGTCCCACAACAGACACCTGAGTAGATTTATCCACGGTCTCTGTGGCGACAGAGATGCTACCAACAGAATCTTGCATTGAGATTGTTTTATCTTTAGCAATACTTGTTGAATTAACGGCGCTGGAGGATATGCATATCCTATCATTCCGTCCCAAGGGATCGACAGAACGTCTACTGCAAATGCTCTTGGATCCGGACACGGAGACACATACGTCTGCAACTGATTGTTGAGATGTGTCGCAAATAAGTCTATCGTTGGCCGTTCCCATTGGTAGCAAATCTGATTGAATACTTGTTTGTTGAGAGTCCACTCCGACGGCAACAAGCGACCCTTTCGTGAAAGGGAGTCTACTAGCACATTCAGATGACCCGGTATGTGACGGACCGAAAAAAGAACGTGATGTTCTAGCGCAAACAGAAGGATTCTTTCCGTTAGATTGAACAACGGAACTGAATGAGTGCCTCCCTGATTCCGTATATACGCCACTACTGTCGTATTGTCGAATAGGATTTGGACATGAGCATTGTGAATATTGTCCATCCAGTGACGTAACGCAAGCCAAATTGACATCATTTCCTTGATGTTTATGTGCTTGCACAGGAATTGCGGATCCCAAAGACCTTGGCATCTCGAATCCGTTGGGATTAATGATGCACCCCAACCTGTTTGACTGGCATCCGTCATAATGGTAAAACTCGGATCCGGCAACTGCAGCGGAACTCCCTGAGTTAACCACTGAATGTTTGCCCAAGTCTGAATCTCTTGTTTCACTTGATCTGACAAGAGAACGTCTACATCGAGCGAATGAATTTTCACACTCCAATTCTGAGTCAAGAAAATTTGAAGAGGACGTGTGCGTAACCGCCCCATCGGAATGAGATCCGCGGCGGCTCAGCACAGACCTATCAGTCTCATAAATTCTCTCGCTGTGACTTTGTCTGTGTGCAGACAATAGCGAGCGTAACAACTGACTAATTTTGCTCTGGTTAACGGCAGACGAACGAGATTGTTGTGCGTCTCGAAGCTCATTCCCAGATGAGTGAATGACTTGAACGGCACCAGATCCGACTTCTCCTCGTTTACTATAAAACCGAGACGTCGGAGCAATAGAAAAAGATTCTGAACATCGTTCTGAAGCGTTAACTCGTTGCCGTACCTCTGAAGAATGTCGTCCAGGTAGGCCGACGTTACCGCAGACGAATGAGCTCGGAAATAGATCATTACCGAGTTCATTACCCGAGTGAAAGCCCAGGGTGCTAGATTCAATCCGAAGCACATCGCCCGGAATTGATACACCACTCCTAGGACTGTGAAGCGTAGGTACTTTCGGAATGTCGGATGTACCATGACGTGAAAGTACGCATCTTTGAGATCTATGCTCGTTGCATAATCGTTCACCCGAATACTCGCTCTGACCAAATCGTCTCCATATAAAACTTCGGAGCGACGATCAGCTTGTTTATCCAGCTCAAATCTATGACTGGACGGAACGAGCCGTCTGGTTTCGGAACCAGAAACAGATGGCTGTAGAATCCCGGAGATTCCTGGTTTTCTACGACCTCTACCACGTTCTTCATTAAAAGAGACTGCACCTCTGATAACAGAGCGTCTCTTTTCTGCGGATTTGACGGAAGATGAGTCCACTTTGGACTTCGAGTTAATGGAGGCTTTCGTTTGAAGGATATCTTTAGACCTTCCGAAGTCACTCCTCTCACCCAAGGGTCGTCCGTAATCGACACCCATTCTTGTGAAAAGCTCGACAACCTTCCGCCAACCGGTACGCGATAGAGGTTTAAGCCATCACCTCCTGGACCTGCGAGGCCTGCGGTAGGAGAAACCACGTCCTCCACGGCCCGCACCTCGCCCCGTCGACCTCGGGGCGTCCGACCGATTGTCCCGGCCTGAAGGACGTCCCGAACGAGAGTCGCTACCCTGGCGGTCTCTCGAATAAGACCAAGAGGATGCACCGGAACCTCTATAGGAACCTCTCTTGGGCGCATAAGACCCAGAAGTGCCTGTCTTATTCGTGTCTGCTGTATCCGACTTCTTAGGAGCAGATTTGAACAACAGAGAATCCTTAGCTTTCTTTGTAATTTTATCATAAATAGCAGAAAGCTTGCCGTCAAAGAGAAGTTCTCCTGAGACCGAAGCGACTCTAAGAGAGTTCTTCACCTTAGTATCCACTAGTGTGGATATAGCTAGGGCTGCGTCACGTCTAACCAACTCCAGATTTGCCACTGAAAGGGCGGAGTTACACGTGGAATAAGCTACTGCCCTTGAAAGAAGTCTTAAAGAGGATTGTATATCCTGAAACTCTTTCCCTTGAAGGCGCAGTGATAACGCCTTAGTAAGGTGATCTGCGTAAGATAAGGCATCTAAATTGGCTCTGTTAGACGCAATAGCTGTTTCCAACACCGCGGTTGGAATAGAAGCCGACGACGGTAATGATAGCTCTAAGTCTTCCGCCTCGTCGTCCATACGCAGAGGAACTCTCGGTATACCCTGTCCTGCCGTATCGAATTTATTCCTTGCATTAATGAAAGGCAGGTTGAGAGTATTAGCGGACAAGAAACCTGCTTTCCCCGTCTTGGAAGCAAGTTTAAATATAGCGTCGTTCAATAATTCAAATGTTCTTGCAACATTATTGGACTGCGACGGAAACTCAGGAGCGATGTCCCTGAATCGCTAAAAAAATTCAGAGTCCAATGACGCTATAATCCTCTTGTCCGGAACCGCAGCAGTCTGGCCCGACGGAACAACTTGAGGGAGAAAGTGCCGGATGAAGTCCACGGCAGCTTTATGTTGTTCCGAAAGGGATAGCTCCAAGTCATCCGTATCCCTTTCACCATCCGGTCGGACCTCATGATGTTCCCGGTCGTCCGCCCTCGATGCTTCGGCGGAGCGTACCGACCCAGAGCCGTCGGATAATTCTCGATCAGACACCGTTTCTGTCGGCTGCTGGGATGCTGCGATAAGCTGTGCTCTCTGCACAAGAATGTCCGGCGTCGAGACCTGCGGAGGCGCAGTCTTTTGCTGCTTCGCCGAGGGCAGCTCCGCATCAGATGGCTCCCGCATACTTTTCCTATGCGAACGTCCGGAGTCCATCGGTCTCGAATCCCTGGCTGCCGGATGGTGAGACCTGGTCGCCGAAGAATCCTTGATCGGCGAAGCTGGCAATATATCGGCGGTCACGCAGCCAAGGTGCGGTCGTGTGCGCTGACGAGAAGAGGAAGCCTTAACAGTCTCCGCGGACTGCTTATACAACGGAGCGTCCCGAGCGACGGACGTATGCTCCGCTAAAGACACATTCTGTACCACAACATCTGGTCCCAGATGTTGTTGTACAAGAGAGGGGCCTCTCTCGCTCGCGGCCTGGCTGGACCTGGACGAGCTAGGAACCGGACTCAAAGGCTTCCTCCGTTCTCGCTTACTATCCGCCGTCACTGGGTGTGCATCTATTATGTTTATAGTGCTCGCATCACCCAAAATTTCCTCCTGAACCGCATCGGACGAACCCGGCTTCCGAACCATTCGGTGAATGGATGCTACACCGGGCGAGCTAGCGGACGACATTTGTCTAATCTCCATGAGCACTTTTGCCGCTAGCTCTGAATTCATTTGTGACGACGGACGCACACTTGTAGAAGATAACATGGAAACATCACCCTGTTCTTGTTCCTCTGAAATAGAAACTGAGAGAGTAGAGTGACTTTGCGGAGAAAGAGCCGGCATAGCCCTTTCTCCAGAAACAACATATCGTGACACACGTTTCCAATGTTTCTCATCCCAATATTCACATATAGGACAGGGATTAATGCAAGAACACTGACTACAATTAATACAATGATCATGAAAGTCAGAGGAAGATTTCTTCCTATAACAATTTGAACAAAGTCCCTTCATTGTGAAAGAACAACAAGTCCTAGTTACTCGCAAAAACCCCTGACACAAAGATACATAATAACATGATCCATTAATAAATGAAAAAACAATTACATATCAAAATAATTTTGAAAAAATATTTTTTTCAGAGAAGCCCAAGTTGCTGAAAAGTAACGTTGAGCCCCGATGGATCCGATGGCAAAGTGTGGTCAAAAATTTTAAATTTATATTAAATAATTAATGAGACACTTACGGATAATATAAATGTATCTTATAATGATATAAACTACAGCAAAGGCAAACAGCCCCCCTCAAAAAAGGCTGTTGCCAATGAAAACAAACAGTGTAAAACACCAGAAAACATGACTCCAGGAACTGAAAAAACTGCCCCGGAATCAGTCATCAAATTACACTCTATCTGATGCAAAACAGAGACTCCCAGGGGAGAATCTGCAGAACATCAGATGGAAGATGCAGTACACAAACGTTATACACCCATGGGTGAAAACGTAACTATGGGGAAAACAACAGAAAACATTCTGTAACCAAGCAACTCTCCCAGGAAATTTTAGAAATGAACTTTCTCAAAAATATGCCAAAAGCATGGGAGAATTGCAAGGGGGGACTTTAGAAGGCTAGGGGAGAGGAAACACTGAATAAGCAGTGCAACATTTAGCAAGAATGACAACAAGAGGCCCATGCCTCGAAAATAGGCAACTTAACATAATTTCATCAAAAAATTTTAAGGACAGCCCTGATTATTTTTTGTCACTTCTTTTCCTCTCCTCCTTCTATCCTCCTTAGAATCACATTTTCTCCAAAAGTTAAAAAATTTATAGTAATTTATATATTTTTTATACTTACCAATGACCCAGACTTAGCTGGTGCTAACTCCGACAAAACCAGGGCCAAACACAAATTTTGCCCCCCAATCCCCAAAATTTGCATCCAAAACAAAAAGAAATCATGTCCTAAAGGACCTCCATAGTACGCCTCTACTGCGCATGCGCAGTGACGCAGTCGTCCCGAAATTGGCGCCAATTATCATTCTTACTGGCAGTGCCTGGTCAGCGCTATGTACTCAGCGGGGAGGCAAGAGTTCCCAACTCCAGGGAGGGCCATCCCCGTCTGGGTCATTGGTAAGTATAAAAAATATATAAATTACTATAAATTTTTTAACATTTTTATACTGTACCAATGACCCAGACTTAGCTGAATAGTAAACAGGCTGGAGGGCCTAGGACATAGAGGAAAATCCAATAAGCTCAACTATATAGTAAAGAGGTAACCCCTTAAGGAGAAAAGGAGTATTAGGCTTTACATGTATCTTTCTTATTTAATATTAAATTAGAAAGATACACTACCCTTAATAATTGAGCACAATAACATTCATGTTCTCTATTAACATCCAGTATAACCCTTATACTAATTATTTTTGAAGCAAGCCAATAAATAAAGTAGTCCAGAGAATTGAGACTCTTTATAATCATTTAAAAGTGTCCGAGTATTGTATATTAAAGCCCGTTTGACACTTGACATATACAAATGCTTCACACCGAGCTACACTTTAAAAATAAGACATGAATGAAATTAAACATTAATATTACACTTTAAAACCATCCCGGAAGCGACTCAGAAATACTGACTTGGAGGAGGCATTCCCTTGCTTTTCACTATAAAGCAGGTGACCTAAGGGAACACCCGCCCCCCCCCCCCCCCCCTTCCCCTTGCCCTGGGTCAAATAGCCCAGAGCGAAGAGGGCAGCCGGACGGAGTCACTGCCGGAACAGAAAGCCTGCATAACTATAGTTGCAACTGTTTAGTGGACGACATTCTGAGCAACAGATAACGGACCTAAACAATGCAGGTCTCCAGAAATGGACTCAATATTTCTGAGATAAAAATTCGTAAATGTGGATGGCTGAGACCAATAAGCAGCCTTCATTAAATCTGTAATAGCAACACTATTAGCATAAGCCCAGGAAGTAGAAAGAGCTCTTACTTCATGAGCAGAAATCTTAAGCACAGACTGCTGAGAAGAAGATAAATCTTCATAAGCAGTACGGATAGTTAACTGAATCCATCTAGCAATAGAATGGACTGAAATGTCCTTTCTATTAGGCATCAAAGACAGAAAGAAACGTTTCCGTCCCTTTCTGATAAACTGAGATCTCTGTTTATAGATACGTAGTGCTCTAACAGGACAGAGTAAAGGCCTACGCCCGTCTGAAGACGGAAGAGCCTTAATAACAATAGGTTCCGGATATTTATTAGGAGCCTGATTCTTAGCTAAAAAACCCACATTAGTAGTGAAGGTGATAGTGTTCCCAACACTACGATAATGAGAATCATCCACCGATAGTGCATGAAGCTCACTGACTCTTCTGGCAGAAGAGAAAGCTAAGAGAAAAGCTGTCTTATAAGATAAGAATTTGAAATCTACTGTCCCAAGAGGTTCAAATGGCTTTTCCTTCAATTTAAGGAGAACCCAAGCTAAATTCCACTTAGGAATTAATCTAAGAGTTCTGGGTCTATTTATCGAAAAGTTTCTAACCAATTTCGATAAAGAGACATTAGATCCAATTTGTAAACTATCATGATGTGCATAGGTATCAGATAACATAGATGTATAACCCTTTATAGTAACAGGCTGCAGTTTGATTTCGTCAAACAAGTATACTAGAAAGTTTGCAATGTCTGGTATAGAGGGATCAAATATATCTACAGAATGATCCCTACACCAACGACGAAAAACCTTCCACTTAGCCGCATAGTTTAGCGAAGAGGAGGTCCTCCTACAGTTAGAAATCGCGTCCACTGCTCGTCCTGTAAAGTGCTTGCCATGCAAGAAGGACCGCACAACGGAATAACGTGAAGGTTGAGACCTTGCGGGTTGTGATGGGGTTGGCGCGATTTCCCCTGCGAAAGAAGATCCTCTCGTGGAGGAAGCTTCCGCGGTAGGTCCCACAACAGACACCTGAGTAGATTTATCCACGGTCTCTGTGGCGACAGAGATGCTACCAACAGAATCTTGCATTGAGATTGTTTTATCTTTAGCAATACTTGTTGAATTAACGGCGCTGGAGGATACGCATATCCTATCATTCCGTCCCAAGGGATCGACAGAGCGTCTACTGCAAATGCTCTTGGATCCGGACACGGGGACACATACGTCTGCAACTGATTGTTGAGATGTGTCGCAAATAGGTCTATCATTGGCCGTTCCCATTGGTAGCAAATCTGATTGAATACTTGTTTGTTGAGAGTCCACTCCGACGGCAACAAGCGACCCTTTCGTGAAAGGGAGTCTGCTAGCACATTCAGACGACCCGGTATGTGACGGACCGAAAGAAGAACGTGATGTTCTAACGCAAACAGAAGGATTCTTTCCGTTAGATTGAACAACGGAACTGAATGAGTGCCTCCCTGATTCCGTATATACGCCACTACTGTCGTATTGTCGGATAGGATTTGGACATGAGCATCGTGAATAATGTCCATCCAGTGACGTAACGCAAGCCAAATTGACATCATTTCCTTGATGTTTATGTGCTTGCACAGGAATTGCGGATCCCAAAGACCCTGGCATCTCGAATCCGTTGCGATTAATGATGCACCCCAACCTGTTTGACTGGCATCCGTCATAACGGTAAAACTCGGATCTGGCAACTGCAGCGGAACTCCTTGAGTTAACCACTGAATGTTTGCCCAAGTCTGAATCTCTTGTTTCACTTGATCTGACAAGAGAACGTCTACATCGAGCGAATGAATTTTCACACTCCAATTCTGAGTCAGGAAAATTTGAAGAGGACGTGTGCGTAGCCGCCCCATCGGAATGAGATCCGCGGCGGCTCCGCACAGACCTATCAGTCTCATAAATTCTCTTGCCGTGACTTTGTCTGCGTGCAGACAATAGCGAGCGTAACAACTGACTAATTTCGCTCTGGTTAACGGCAGACGAACTAGATTGTTGTGCGTCTCGAAGCTCATTCCCAGATGAGTGAATGACTTGGACGGCACCAGATCCGACTTCTCCTCGTTTACTATAAAACCGAGACGTCGGAGCAATAGAAGAAGATTCTGAACATCGTTCTGAAGCGTTAACTCGTTGTCGTACCTCTGAAGAATGTTGTCCAGGTAGGCCGACGTTACCGCAGACGAATGAGCTCGGAAGTAGATCATTACCAAGTTCATTACCCGAGTGAAAGCCCAGGGTGCTAGATTCAATCCGAAGCACATCGCCCGGAATTGATACACCACTCCTAGGACTGCGAAGCGTAGATACTTTCGGAATGTCGGATGTACCATGACGTGAAAGTACGCATCTTTGAGATCTATGCTCGTTGCATAATCGTTCACCCGAATACTCGCTCTGACCGATCGAATCGTCTCCATATAAAACTTCGGAGCGACGATCAGCTTGTTTATCCAGCTCAAATCTATGACTGGACGGAACGAGCCGTCTGGTTTCGGAACCAGAAACAGATGGCTGTAGAATCCCAGAGATTCCTGGTTTTCTACGACCTCAACCGCGTTCTTCATTAAAAGAGACTGCACCTCTGATAACAGAGCGTCTCTTTTCTGTGGATTTGACGGAAGATGAGTCCACTTTGGACTTCGAGTTAATGGAGGCTTTCGTTTGAAGGATATCTTTAGACCTTCCGAAGTCACTCCTCTCACCCAAGGGTCGTCCGTAATCGACGCCCACTCTTGTGAAAAACTCGACAACCTTCCGCCAACCGGAACGCGATAGAGGTTTAAGCCATCACCTCCTGGACCTGCGAGGCCTGCGGTAGGAGAAACCACGTCTTCCACGCCCCGCACCTCGCCTCGTCGACCTCGGGGCGTCCGACCGATTGTCCCGGCCTGAAGGACGTCCCGAACGAGAGTCGCTATCCTGACGGTCTCTTGAATAAGACCAAGAGGACGCACCGGAACCTCTATAGGAACCTCTCTTGGGCGCATTAGACCCAGAAGTGCCTGTCTTATTCGTGTCTGCTGTATCCGACTTTTTAGGAGCCGATCTGAACAACAGAGAATCATTAGCTTTCTTTTTAATTTTATCATAAATAGCGGAAAGCTTGCCGTCAAAGAGAAGTTCTCCTGAGACCGAAGCGACTCTAAGAGAGTTCTTCACCTTAGAATCCACTAGTGTGGATGTAGCTAGGGCTGCGTCACGTCTAACCAACTCCAGATTTGCCACTGAAAGGGCGGAGTTACACGTGGAATAAGCTACTGCCCTTGAAAGAAGTCTTAAAGAGGATTGTATATCCTGAAACTCTTCCCCTTGAAGGCGCAGTGATAACGCCTTAGTAAGGTGATCTGCGTAAGATAAGGCATCTAAATTGGCTCTGTTAGACGCAATAGCTGTTTCCAACACCGCGGTTGGAATAGAAGCTGACGACGGTAATGATAGCTCTAAGTCTTCCGCCTCGTCGTCCATACGCAGAGGAACTCTCGGTATACCCTGTCCTGCCGTATCGAATTTATTCCTTGCATTAATGAAAGGCAGGTTAAGAGTATTAGCGGACAAGAAACCTGCTTTCCCCTTCCTGGAAGCAAGTTTAAATATAGCGTCGTTCAATAATTCAAATGTTCTTGCAACATTATTGGACTGCGACGGAAACTCGGGAGCGATGTCCCTGAACCGCTCAAAAAATTCAGAGTCCAATGACGCTATAATTCTCTTGTCCGGAAGCGCAGCAGTCTGGCCCGACGGAACAACTTGAGGGAGAAAGTGCCGGATGAAGTCCACGGCAGCTTTATGTTGTTCCGAAAGGGATAGCTCCAATTCATCCGTATCTCTTTCACCATCCGGTCGGACCTCCCGATGTTCCCGGTCGTCCGCCCCCGATGCTTCGGCGGAGCGTACCGACCCAGCGCCGTCGGATAATTCTCGATCCGACACCGTTTCTGTCGGCTGCTGGGATGCTGCGATAAGCTGTGCTATCTGCACAAGAATGTCCGACGTCGAGACCTGCGGAGGCGCAGTCTTCCGCTGCTTCGCCGAGGGCAGCTCCGCATCAGATGGCTCCCGCATACTTTTCCTATGCGAACGTCCGGAGTCCATCGGTCTCGAATCCCTGGCTGCCGGATGGTGTGACCTGGTCGCCGAAGAATCCTTCATCGGCGAAGCTGGTAAAATATCGGAGGTCACGCAGCCAAGGTGCGGTCGTGTGCGCTGACGAGAAGAGGAAGCCTTAACAGTCTCTGCGGACTGCTTATACAACGGAGCGTCCCGAGTGACGGACGTATGCTCCGCTAAAGACACATTTTGTACCACAACATCTGGTCCCAGATGTTGTTGTACGAGAGAGGGACCTCTCTCGCTCGCGGCCCGGCTGGACCTGGACGAGCTAGGAACCGGACTAAAAGGCTTCCTCCGTTCTCGTTTACTATCCGCCGTCACTGGGTGTGCATCTATTATGTTTATAGTGCTCGCATCACCCAAAATTTCCTCTTGGACCACATCGGACGAACCCGGCTGCCGAACCATTCGGTGAATGGACGCTACACCGGGCGAGCTAGCAGACGACATTTGTCTAATCTCCATGAGCACTTTTGCTGCTAGCTCTGAATTCATTTGTGACGACGGACACACACTTGAAGAAGATAACATGGAAACATCACCCTGTTCTGGTTCCTCTGAAATAGAAACTGAAAGAGTAGAGTGACCTTGTGGAGAAAGAGCCGGCATCGCTCTTTCTCCAGAAACAACATATCGTGACACACGTTTCCAATGTTTCTCATCCCAATGTTCACATATAGGACAGGGATTAATGCGAGAACACTGACTACAATTAATACAATGATCATGAAAGTCAGAGGAAGATTTCTTCCTATTACAATTTGAACAATGTCCCTTCATTGTGAAAGAACAACAATAAGTCCTAGTTACTCGCAAAAACCCCTGACACAAAGATACATAATAACATGATCCATTAATAAATGAAAAAACAATTGCAAAACAAAATAATTTTGAAAAAATATTTTTTCAGAGAAGCCCAAGTTGCTGAAAAGTAACGTTGAGGCCCGATGGATCCGATGGCAAAGTGTGGTCAAAAATTTTAAATTTATATAAAATAATTAATGAGACACTTTCGGATAATATAAATGTATCTTATAATGAGATAAACTACCACAAAGGCAAACAGCCCCCCTCAAAAAAGGCTGTTGCCAATGAAAACAAACAGTGTAAACACACTAGAAAACATGACTCCAGGCACTGAAAAAACTGGCCCGGAATCAGTCATCAATTACACTCTATCTGATGCAAAACAGAGACTCCCAGGGGAGAATCTGTAGAACATCAGATGGAAGATGCAGAACACAAACGTTATACACCCATGGGTGAAAACATAACTATGGGGAAAATAACAGAAAACATTCTGTAACCAAGCAACTCTCCCAGGAAATTTTAGAAATGAAACTTCTCAAAAATATGCCAAAAGCATGGGAGAATTGCCAGGGGGGACTTAAGAAGGCTAGGGGAGAGGAAACACTGAAGAAGCAGTGCAACAATTAGCAAGAATGGCAACAAGAGGCCCATGCCTCGAAAATAGGCAACTTAACATAATTTCATCAAAAAATTTTAAGTACAGCCCTGATTATTTTTTGCCACTTCTTTTTCCTCTCCTCCTTCTATCCTCCTTAGAATCACATTTTCTCCAAAAATTACGTGTCTGGCATCCTTTAAACTGAGATTTACAAGCACAAAGATCAGTGAGATGTTGACTGATGAAGGGCCAAACAGAGAATGATAATTGGCGCCAATTTCGGGACGACTGCGTCACTGCGCATGCGCAGTAGAGGCGTACTATGGAGGTCCTTTAGGACATGATTTCTTTTTGTTTTGGATGCAAATTTTGGGGATTGGGGGGCAAAATTTGTGTTTGGCCCTGGTTTTGTTGGAGTTAGCACCAGCTAAGTCTGGGTCATTGGTACAGTATAAAAATATTACGTGTCTGGCATCCTTTAAACTGAGATTTACAAGCACAAAGATCAGTGAGATGTTGACTGATGAAGGGCCAAACAGAGAATGATAATTGGCGCCAATTTCGGGACGTCTGTGTCACTGCGCATGTGCAGTAGAGGCGTAGTATGGAGGTCCTTTAGGACATGATTTCTTTTTGTTTTGGATGCAAATTTTGGGGATTGGGGGGCAAAATTTGTGTTTGGCCCTGGTTTTGTTAGAGTTAGCACCAGCTAAGTCTGGGTCATTGGTACAGTATAAAAATATAATTTTTTTTTCAACTGGAAATTATGCAGGTAGATGTGGGCAGTTCGTTGAGCAAAGGGTTAAAATAAAGTCCTATTATTTGTTTCTAAAACAGCATAAGAAAAGAGCTGGAATTAAAGATACAATGTATTTGACATGCCTAATTTATTGTTAGTGTTGTTATTTGAGAAACTGACTATATTGTCAGTGTTATTATAGAGACCCTTATGCTTCATTAAGTAAAACAATTACAGAACAAAAGTTCCCAGAGATAAGAAAAAAAATCATTAACAGTATTGCAATGGTTTTTTGTATCTGTGCTTTGCTGATGGCTTACAGGTAAGGTAGCGCAATGCCTGAAAGTGCTCTCTGATCCTTTATCAACAGTGTATCAAATGGCTGGATATAATCAGCTAAATAAAAATACTTCAAGAATGATCTAGCACAGCAGGTTCATGTTAACAGATTATCCACATTGCTGATAAAAATATTCAATTAACAGGATATTCAATTGACCAGAATCTGGTAATTTTTCACACACTCCATTGACAAACAGAGTATTCACTTACATCTTGTTTGGCAGAGCTCACTGAGCTCTGTCAAACAAGATAAAACAGAATTGCTTGCCTCAAAAATTAAAATTTTTTAGTAAATTTTGTTTCTTAACATACCTACCACAATTGTTTACAATTGGCTGTAACATAAGTGCAAGCCCTACTTCGGAACTAACTCAAGCTTTTAGAATCTTTTCCAAACGAGTTGGAAAAGTACTAGAGTGCAAAAGCACGAAAAAGATCGAAAAAAGGGTCGAGCGAGACCAGCGCTCGAAATTACAGGTACTCTCTCTGCACACCTCTTGCGTTTACCGAGCGCATGCGCAACAACCGTGACGTCAATTCCGTATTTCCGCCAACGAGAAGTTTGTGATTTAGCGGGGAGGCATCGATATGAAAGATATCCCCAAGGAGGGTGGGCCTCCGGTAAACAATTGTGGTAGGTATGTTAAGAAACAAAATTTACTAAAAAATTTTAATTTCTTTTCAACCTACTCACAATTGTTTACAATTGGCTGAATAAACAATAGGAGGAGGTGAATCACATAACCAATACCAACAAGAGTAGCAGAACGAAAGCAAGGATGGCAGAGAACAAAAACTAAAACCTGTAATGAAGAAAGAGAGAAGGCACCTGAAAAGAACAAGGCTGAGAGAAGCGCAACCTCGACAAAAACAATTTAACGAGGGTGCACAACAGCCTGAGCAGCAACGAGAGGGCCTAAAGAATAAAGGTCCTCAGATTGCTGCTGAAGGTGGCGGAGATAAAAGGAGGAGAAGGTAGAAGCATTCCTCCAGTAAGCCGCATTCATAACATCACGGAGCGAAACAGAATTGGAGAATGCCCAGGATGTAGAAATGGCACGAACCTCGTGAGCATTAAGCCGGTTCGAAACAAGATCCGATGCAGACAAGCGAGAATAAGCCAGCTTGATTGCAAGACAGATCCACCTGGAAATAGAATGGGAAGAGATAGACTGCCGCTTAGGAATGAGAGACAGAAAGAATCTCTTCCGATCCCTCCTAATGAACTGAGTGCGAGTAATGTAAGTCTTGACCGCACGAACAGGACAAAGAAGAGGCCTCCGCCCATCTACAGCAGGGAGAGCCCGAAAGCAGATGGGAGGAGGTACCGAATCGGGGAGTTGATTCTTAGCCAGAAAAGAGCAATCAGTAGTGAATGTGACACTGTTAGCCTCATTTCGGAAGAAGGCAGAATCAACAGATAGCGCATGAAGCTCACTGACTCGACGAGCAGAAGCAAACGCTAGAAGAAAAGCTGTCTTATAGGTGAGAAAACGCATGTCGGTCTCAGATAAAGGCTCGAAAGGTGCCCCCTCCAAACAATGCAACACCCATGCCAAGTTCCACTTGGGTGTAAGACGCAAAACTCGAGGCCTCTTCAAAGAAAAGTGCCGAATAAGTTTGGAGAGAAAAAGATTACGACCGATACACCGCTTTCCCACATAAGAGAAAGTATCAGACAGCATAGACCGATAGCCCTTAATCGTAATAGGCTGGAGGCCCTTGGAGTCAAAAAGAAAAACCAGGAAATCCGCAATTTGAGCGATAGACAGATCACGGTAATTCACATTGTGATCTGAACACCAGCGGCAGAAAACCTTCCACTTGGCGGCATAAGTCATTCCAGTGGAAGGTCGCCGCGATGCAGAAATGCACTCCACTGATCGTCTCGAAAAACCTCTACGTCGGAGACTGGACCTGATAAAAGACAGGCGTGAAGGGACAGGCTCGCCAGGTTGTTGTGATACTTCCTGGGACGACCCTGTGAAAGAAGATCGCGATGTAGAGGTAGACGAATCGGTCGATCGGCCAATAGAGGCCGCAGCAGATTGATCCACACCCTCTGTGGAGACAGGGGTGCGATCAGAATGATCCTGCAACTGCAAGCACGAATCTTCGCTAAAACTTGAGGAAGAATCGGTGCAGGAGGAAAGGCATAGCCGACCCAGCCTGTCCAGTCCAGAGACAGAGCGTCTACTGCAAATGCCAGAGGATCTGGACAAGGGAAGACAAAAGTCTCTACCTGATGATTCCAGCGAGTAGCGAAAAGGTCGACCTGAGGACGACCCCACTGCTCGCAAATCGCCTGAAACACCGACCGATGTAGCATCCATTCGGTTGGAAGGACACTGTCGCGTCGGGACAGGGAGTCTGCTAGGACGTTGAGACGCCCGGGAATGTGTCGAATGGACACCCGAGCGTTCACATCCCGCGCCAACAGAAGAAGATCCCGAGACAGCCGATAAATGGGAATCGAATGAGTGCCTCTCTGATTCCGTATGTAGGCCACTACTGTCGAATTGTCCGAAAGAAGTAGGACAACATGGTCCGACAGATGAGGGATCCAAAGCCGAAAACTCAACAGAAGAGCAAGGAGCTCCTTCTGGTTGATATGAAGGCCCACCTGCTCGCTGTCCCACTCTCCGTGAGTAGACAGACCGAGAGGGTCCAACGTCGCACCCCAGCCCCGATCGCTGGCATCCGCAGTAAGGATGCGATCGGCCAAAGGAAGATCCAACGGAACACCCTGTGTCAGCCAGGGAATATCTGCCCAAGGGCGGAGGTGACAAAGCAGAGACCGAGGAATAGTGAGTTCCAGGTCCAGCGGATCTACATTCGGACGCCAATGATCCAACAGGAAGTGTTGGAGAGGTCGGACAAACAAGCGACCGAGCGGAATGAGATCGGTCACCGAACCGCAAAGGCCCAGCATCCGAAGGAAAGTCCTGGCCGAGACCGAGGAAGATTGAAGCAGGTCCCGAGTCAAGGCGGAAAGAATCGTCGCCCGAGCCTGGGGGACCAACACTACATTGTGAAGAGTGTCGAAATCCATCCCCAAATGACGGAATCGCTGAGAAGGAAGAAGATCCGACTTCTCGCGATTGACTCTGAAACCCAGCGACGCTAGCAGGCAAAGAAACTGCCGGACATCGAACTCCAGAACAGCAGCATCGTGGTGCCGCTGGAGGATGTCGTCTAGGTAGGCGGACGAAGTCACCGCTGACTGAGTGCGATGGAAAGCAAGCACATGTGACATCAGTCGGGTGAAGGCCCAAGGAGCCAGGTTCAAACCGAACGGGAGAGCTCTGAATTGAAAAACTCGATCCCGAAACGAGAACCGAAGGTATTTCCGTGACGCCAGATGAATGGGTACATGGAAGTAGGCATCCTTCAGGTCGATACTGGCCGCAAAATCGCCCTGATGAACTGAACGTTGAACCGACCGGAAAGTCTCCATACTGAAACGAGGAGCAATTATGTACTCGTTCAGGGTACTCAGATCGATGACAGGACGAAATTGGCCGTTTTTCTTCGGCACCAAGAAAAGTCTCGAGTAAAACCCCGGTGAAAGGGTGTTCTTGACCACCTCGATCGCCCCTTTGGTGAGGAGATTGTCGATCTCCTGCACCAGAAGGTCCCGACGCAGAGAATCTGAAGGGACCTGAGTCGGAAGGGGCACCCGAGATAAACTGGGGTGCCGATGGAAGGACAGTCGCAGACCGGAATGAATGACGTCGAGGACCCAAGAGTCCGACGTTATCTCTGTCCAACGGTCGTAAAACAGCGACAGCCTTCCTCCGACTGGAGGCGAATCGAGGTGAGAACCTTCACTTGCGGCCTCGACGAGGCCCCCGAGAGGAGAAACCACCTCGGGAAGTGACAGAGTCCTGAGACTTTCCAGCCTGAGGCTGCCAGCGGGCCTGGCCACGTCGGCGCTTCTTATGAGCAGAAGGAGCAGACGGAGCCGAAGGCGTAGCCGACGTCGCCGACGAGGCAGACGCAGCAGCACGCTTGGCGGGCCTGGAACGACCCCCACCCGCAGCAGCAGGTGGGTCAAGCTGTCTCAGCAAAAGCTGGTCCTTCGAATGACGAAGAACTTCGCCACGAACAGCTTCCACGGAACCATGGAACAACTGAGGTCCTACCAAAGAGGCAGACCTCAGAACAGCACGTTGCTCAGAAGGAAGGGATGGTAAAGAATCCAAAACCGCATCCCGGCGTGCCAGCTCCAAATTGGCCGTGTTACAGGCGTGAGCGTGAGTCAAGTTCATAAGAGCCTGTGACAAAACGCGAAAAGGCGCCTGAGCGTCATCAAACTCCCCTGGTGGAAAATATTCAGCCAGAGCAGCGACGACATGGTCCGCGAGAGATAACATACCCAGCATCTCTCGGGACAGGCCCACCATAGACTCAACTACCGACATCGGGAGAACTGTCGACTTAGGCTTAGTCAACCCGAGGGAAGAAGAATCCTCATCCACAGTAGTCATCCCTTGGAAGACTGGTGGAGAGACGGAATCGTAAACACGAAACCGCGATGGAGGCAGAAAGGCATCAGCTCTAGAAAAGAAGGAACCCTTGAGGGCCTTAGAACGCATTTTGGCGTCTAAGCCCTGGAAGGACTCAACCACCTGAGCCGATTGCAGAGGACGCAAAGCCCCGGAGCTAGAAGGCTCAACAGGGTTACGGCGCTCCACAGTGGACCGCGGCCGGACGGTCACAGAAGGCTGGTCGGAAGGTAGAACGTCCGGCAATAAGCCAAAGACGAAATCCAAAGCCTGCCCCAAGACTGACGAGGGGGGACCATCACCTTCAAGATACTCGTCATCCTCCGTAGCAGAGGAGACGTAGCCCAACTCGGGCTGACCAGCAGAAACCTCCTGTGAATACTGTGCAGTATCCAAGGGGCCAGGCGAGACATCTCGGCGACCGACCAAAGGAGGTTGTGCCTCAGGAGGCACAGGGAGGCCAACTGAGGGTTGCCAGAAAGCAACCGGGTGAGCGCCAAAACGGCCTGGCGCAGGTCACCCTGAGAATCCGTCGCAGCAGAATCGCCCGACGGAGTGTCCTCCCAATGGACCCTTCTGGTAGAAGAACCCAAATCCTCAGAAGAGACCGACGGCGAACGTCGATCGGCAGACAGAATAGGAGCACGGTGAGAAGACACCGGAGGATAGTCCCGATTGTGACGCCCAGGAGCCATCACTGGCCTCTGCGAAACAGAAGGCCCTGCCTGCAAATCCTCGAAAGGGACCGACGGCGCACGTCGATCGGTAGCTGGACCTAGGACATGGTGAGAAGACACCGGAGGATTGTCCCAAGAATGACAGGAACCTGTCATTGACCTCTGCGCAGCAGACGGCCCCAACTGCCTATCCTCTGAGACCGACGGCAAGCATCGATCGACACCCAGACTCGGAACACAGTGAGGAATCACCGGAGGAAGGTTCCGAGAGTGACAGCTAACCGGGGCTGTCACTGACCGCTGCCGAACAGCAGGCCCTGGATGCCAACGTCCCAACACCATCCCGCTAGCCGGCACACTAGCAGGCGAAGGTGGAACAATAAACGATTCACTCGAGGGACGAGGAATCGCTGCCGAAGTGACCGGCCGGCTCAACCGACTAGGAGCAAACCTAGCCAGATGAGACGGAGCAGACAGCAAACCCGCACAGCCTCGCCGCGAGGCTGGGGGAGGCTGAGAACACACAGACACACCAGCAGATACAGCCTCGGTCCCCCGAGACTGTAGACCATCCCCAGAGGAGATGGAAGAGCCACCATCAGACAGAATAGGATCTGGAGTAGCAACCCCTTCAACAACGGTCGACGGTGTAGGAGGCAGATCGGAGAGGGTTACCGAGCTGACCTCGGAAAAGCTCTCAACGAAAACAGACGCCTCAATAGTGACATCCGAAGACAAAGAGACCGCGGTCTCCTCATCAGGTATCACTGAACAAACACCGTCAACAGTTGCAGAGGAGCTCGCCACAGAAGTCAGATCCGAATCCTGTGTGACAGAGTCACCACGTGCACCAGCAGAAATGTCTGCAACGGCACGGCTACCCTTACCCCGAGAACGAGGGGTTCTAGCTCTGGAAAGAACCACCTTGTTAACAGAAGCCCAAAATTTAGAGGACCAAACCCCACAGATACCACATGATTGGGCCTGAGTGCAATTGTTGCAAGTGACACATGTGGTATGGGAATCGTCCACATGTTTCACCTGCAAACAAGAGGTACAAGGAATAGTCTTAGGCATGATATAATTACAATAATCAAGCTTCCCGCCGACGGAAAACAGAACGAAGGTCGTGTTCACACGTGGGGGAAAGGCAAGACAAAGTGTGAAAAGAACAGCAATAATAATACAAATTAACATTAAATGAGAATAATAATTTGGTAGCTTGAAAAAGGATACAATCCAGTAGCACACTAAAGATGATTAATAAGTTGTTCACGAAGAATTAATAGCATAAACAGCACGAGTCACAAAAATTTCCGACCATGAACAATGGCGGAAAATAAAGGAATTGACGTCACGGTTGTTGCGCATGCGCTCGGTAAACGCAAGAGGTGTGCAGAGAGAGTACCTGTAATTTCGAGCGCTGGTCTCGCTCGACCCTTTTTTCGATCTTTTTCGTGCTTTTGCACTCTAGTACTTTTCCAACTCGTTTGGAAAAGATTCTAAAAGCTTGAGTTAGTTCCGAAGTAGGGCTTGCACTTATGTTACAGCCAATTGTAAACAATTGTGAGTAGGTTGAAAAGAAACATGGCTTATGACTTTCCTAAAAACACCTTCCAAGATGCTCTGAAAGTAACTTGCGAGTTAACCCAAAGACTGCATGTAGGGGCACCTGTTTTTTTTTGCAAATAAATGTGATCAAAGTCAGAATTAGGCTCTAAAGGGTTAGTAACTGGAACGTAAGCAGTCAGAATCTTATGCTATTTGGTATTCAGAATCTTTTTGGGGCGAAGGGGGATAGGTGGGGAGGGGGTTTCAGATTCAAGCTTGTTTAAATTCAGTGCCTGGGTTCATGTTTGGTCTGTGTAGTGTTAATTAGCTATAGATGCTAGATATGACCGTAAATCCCCCTTCAAATAACTTTTCAGGTGACCAGTTAAGGCCCCTTGGGGTCTCTTGTTTACATGTACTGGTTGCACTCACAAATTCAAATTATACTATTCAAAAAAAGTAGGGGATATCCAAACTGATGTCGATATTTATGGAAAATGGTATTGGATATGCATGATTGTACACATCAATATGTTACCAAGTTTAGTGTGGAAAACTTTGTGCAGGTTTTTTGCATGAGCGCCCTTTTAATGTCTGCGGGGTACGTTTTGAAATTTTTGTTTGTACTGGACAAGCTTTTTCGGAGGTCTCATCGTTCTTTTATTGGTATAAGCTCGTTCATCAATAGGTTCTGGTCGAAACGTAACTTTTGAGGTATGCGAAAACTGACACGTGATGAACCTTTACGTGCCGTTGGCACGTTGGAAGCTGGAAACAGACAGACTGCAGTGCTTTAAATTCTCAATGTTACTCAATCGGTGATTAGCAGGTTGTGGTCACGCTACCTTCAGACAGACAATGTTGATGACAAATGTCGGTCAGGTCATCTAAGGGCAACAACTGCTAACCAGGAGGATCTTTTCATTCGAACCACAGCATTACATAACTGCCATCAAAGTGCCTCAGACATTGGACAGCAGATGCACTGAGTGACAGATGTGCGAGTCAGTGGTCAGACTATCCGAAATTGCCAACACAGCTGGAATTTGTATGCTCAACGACCTCGGATAATTCCACGACTGACTGAACGTCACACCTCAGCAAGGCGTAATTGGTGTGGAGCATGACAGCGCTGGGACAATCATCAGTGAAGCAACGTCATGTTTTTTGATGAATCGAGGTTCAATCTTGACTTGCATGACAGGCAAAACAGAGTGTGGTGGTGGCAAAACGAACGATACCATGACGTAACCGTTAGGCAGCACGATCGTTTTGGTGGTGGATCTGTTATGGTGTGGGGAGGCATAACCATGACAAGCAGAACAGCATTACAGGTCATCCAAGGGTGTGTCACAGGGCAGTACTACCATAGCAACATGTTAGCAACTCATGTGGTGCCATTTGTGCGACATCATGGCCATCGATTCATTTTCCAAGATGACAATGCAAGAGCACACAGGGCCTGTGTCGCTGCAGAGTTTCTCCAGGAGCAGAACATCAATACACTGCCTTGGCCAGAACTTAGTCCAGACCTTTCACCAATCGAGCATGTCTGGGATGTGCTTGGCAGGTGCCTACGGCAATGACAACAGCCTCCTACCAATGTCCAGGAACTTGCGTCTGCACTGCAGGAAGAATGGAATAACATCAGTCAAGCTGATATTGGATGTTTGGTGAGGTGTATGCCATGTCGGATCTGCACTTGTCTCGCAAACCGAGGAGGATTTATAAGGTACTGAGGTCTTGGCCTGAATGTGGTAAATTCTCTGACTGACTGACTGTTCATGTCTTCTACAGCTCAGTGCATGGAAAGTTTGCTTCTCAGACACCCAACTATTGCTGAAATCATTCACCGGATGTCACAGTGCAATGCCTCAACTGTCTTTTTGATGAAAATATAAATATATTTCTTCAGATATGTCACTTTTATCAAATATCCTCTACTTTTTTTTAATAGTATATTTATGAACTGAAACTTGATTCATGTATCAGGAGTTTGTGAGGATCAAAATCAAATCTCATAAATGGGCATAAATGGGGAGGCCTGATCTTTGTGAACAGTGCTGGCAGGATAAAAGATTAAACAAACATTAATTTTGTAAGTAGAAACTCAACATGATATATGAAAGAATTACAGACTGGCTAAATAGGTAATACAAAGAAGTAGACAGTTCTGGATAACACGTCTGACTGTGCTTGCAAAACAAAAATTATGCTTTAACCAATACAATGGAGTTGTTCCTTGGAGAAGTCTTTGTTATGACCCCCACATGAAATGTGAAGGGCATTAAGAGTTAGCGTTGTTCATCTATCTGTCTGTCCATACACCAATCTTGCCCTCCATACATCCAAGTTTGGGTTAGTGGATGATAACTTGAGTATGCACTGGGATATTTTTTTCAAACTTTCACATATCGTTCAGAATAAAAAAATATAGGTCATGTTCGCATTTGACTGTATTTGCATGTTCCAGAGCTATACCCCTTGATTGGTTGTCTGAATTTTGGTTTCGAGATGAGAACTGGAGTAGGCATGGAGATACTGTTATGAAACATTCACACATTTTCTTGAATGTCAAAATATACATCAGGTGCATATGGCCATACTGACATTCTCCGATTTGGAGCTATTCTCTCTGACATAGTGAAAGCTAACACAATTCATAATTTACAGATGATAACTAGAGAATGCATTCAGATATTCTTTTTATACCTTCACATTTCACCCAAAATGACAAAATACAGATCAAGTTCGCACTTGGCAATATTCGCATTCCCCTTTCTTGAATTATTCCCTTGACTTTTTATGAAAAATAACACATTTCATAATTTCCAGATGATAACTTAAGTATGCAATGAGATATTTTTTTTTAAAATTTCCACATATTGTCTAGAATGACAACCTACAGGTCAAGTCTACATTTGGCCATATTTGCATTCGTCCACTGGGTGAATTCTTTAATTTTTTTTTTTTTTTTTTTTTTTTTTTTTTTGGGGGGGGGGGGGGGGGGGGTGGGTGGGCGTGGGGGTAGTTTAAAAATAGTTTTGGAGGATTTTGAGTGATTTTCTTGCAGGAAAAAAGCAATTCCCCCAACAGACTCTCCAGTTGAATTTTGTGAATTTGTCCATTGGGTGATTTTTTTAATTTTAGTTTGGCTTCATAAAGATTTCCAGTAAAGCAGGGGCATTAGTGTTCTATAGACACAAGAGGTGCGCTGCTGTACTAGTGGGTGTCTTGGGGGATGAGCATCTATGATGATAGGGCATAGCCATACTTGGCATTAACCCTTACATCGCCATACAACCACAAACTGCCCCTTTTATATGGCTCCGAAAAAGTTGTTCCAAGTGTATTCTTCCTTGAGAACTCGAATGGGAGGAAGCATTTATCTTGACAGTGTTTTTACATCATTGTTGGCTGCCTGTACAGACAGACAACAATAATGCAGAAACACTGTTAAGTCATCTCCAGCTATGTAAATGTATATACAGCAGTTATTAACCCTTTACCTAACATAGCGGCCAAAAACGGCCAGAAAATTAACCAGAAGTAGCCTTCCGCAGGCTAAAATATCTCAGAAGTTTCGCAATAAAACCATACAAATATGAATATCATTAGAACCAGCTCGATGAGTAGTGCTGTTAAAACCATATTTGTATGGTTTTATTGAGAAAACGGGAAATTTGTTTTCGAAAAATGTTAAATTTAATTTATTTAAAAAAAAAAATACTGTTAGGTAAAGGGTTGACATAAAATTAACCTGAAGACTTGAGGGTTCATTTAGTTTAATTATACAATTTTTCATTTTACATATCCTGGAGAAAGAAATGCATTCAGTTATTTATTTATTATTTATTTATTGGTGTTTAAGGTCACATACTTATGCACAATCGTGACCGTGACAGTTTTACAGGTGGGGAAAGCCGGAGTACCCAGAGAGAACCATCGATCATCGACGAGCAACTGTCAGCTCCTCAACATTATAACTCTGTTCAAGCTCTGATCAAGCAGGGTTACAGCGGTTGAAGACATGTGCACAATCGATGTGCAGTACGCCTTAGTACACGGTGTCATCGTGCCCCCATGTAGGCAACCAGGCTAAAGTGCCTTGCCCAAGGACACAACACGGGTCGTCCTGGACGGGGATCGAACATGGGACCTCTAGCATAGAAGTCCAAAAGTCTACCTCTGAGCCAGCACACTCATGCATTCAGTTAGTGATGAACCGATTATCAAAATTTGCTATGAAACGATTACCGATTATTTCTCTGCCGATTCCAATGCTGATTCTGATGGTTGAAATAGGACACAGAAGAAAATCTGTTGGTGCCTGTTATACTACAGAATTTCATTGATAAATCACCAATTACAAAAGCTTAATACCACATAATTTCTCAGAGAATGCATGTTTAGTGCTGGGCAATATTAGCCAAAATAATATTTGCATTTTTTTGGGGGGGTTGGGGTGGTGAAGATCGTTATTAATGATACAATCACACGTTATTGTTCTATTGTGTTTTATTCCGGTAAATAGTGTTAATACGGTTTTGTGAAAGAATACAATACACTTGGCTGTATTAGCCAGGAATATACTGAGCACACACACTTTGTGTCGTAATTGAATAATAACTTCGATGTCAATGTGTCTTGTGAAGTTGTATGACGTATGGTTTACAGATGATGCACATGCAATGTACTCTGCAATCAACATTGTAGAGAACCATCAAGGGAGGTAACTGAATTATAATATGAACTTGACAAACTGAAAACGTGTTTGTGCCAGTCATGCGACTTACATGTTGCATAAAAATCATCTACCACTGAAAAAAGAGTGTTTTTTAGTTTTTTCTCAAATTTTAATTTCTTATTGTATTGTGATGCTTGCATCATGAAGTACTACAGACTACCGGCTGAACACATTATATTTATACATGTACCCTATGCAGCATTGTACAGCACCATGATTGAAAGCCAGTGACTTCAATCAGCTGGGAAATGGTGGCGATCTCATACCGATTGCAGATGGTAAATCTGCTGTGCAACTCCCTAAATATTCTGCTATGCACTACACACGTTTTTAATGGGGAAACTTTATTGAAATGGCTAGATATCAAAGAGATTTTTAATAGTCAGTGACAAATATAGAATAACCGGAAACTGCCTATTTTTAACTGCCGGTTGTCATAATTGCCCGATCGCCCATAACCAGCCAGTTCTGATTGCCGATTCCGATTATCAGTTCATCACTTCATTCAGCAGAACTACTTACCTAGCTACAGTGTCATACAAAATTCTTGATACTTTATTATACTCATCAAAATCATATGGAATGGTCATAATGTCAGGACATAATTTCTTGGCTTCACCCATATACATTCCATTCTTAACACCAGCCTAAAAATACAATAAACAACTTATAAGAATTGTAAACCCTTTTAGCTTTCCGCAAAAACATTCCACTTTTAACACCAGCCTAAAAAACAGTGGAGCCCACTTAACTTAATTGCATATCTTTTAATCAAATAATAATATTTTTTTTGGGGGGGGGGGGGGGTGCCAGACAACATGACAGGTACAAACTGACTCCTGTCGGATTTTTAGAGACCCCGCTGGACAGGGGTAAAATCTTAGGTGCCATCCACTGAAATTAGCTCCGGGTTTGATATTCTAATTATAATTAAGAAAATATAACACATACCTTGAAGGATTTATACCATATCATTGACAAGTCAGTGTGTCGACAGTACTTCAATTGAAAACACTGCATTCTGGTTGCTTTTGACAATTGTGAATTGGAAATTCAAATCAAGGGGAAGCACTGCATGTTCAAAACGCTGCAGAAGTAATCCCCTGGGAAAGTGACCATCTACAAAATCCTTGTTTTATGTTTTTGTTTCGCACTGAATTTTTATTAAGTGGCATATGGAATTCGTAAATGATTGTCCTGAATTATGATGATGGGAAATAAACTGTTATGGATTTGTACTTTCAATGAACAAAAATAGAGGTGAGCAATAATTCACCCACCATTCCCATGAGTCACTGCCTACTTAACTATGAAAATTGGCCTCGGACAGAGTGGCGGGTGCAAGCAACTGGCCGTCTGACAAACGCATAACTGAGTCGGATTTTGTCTGTGTCCGACTTCTTATATCCAGGCTTGTTTTTAATTGAATAACCCTGTAAATTGTATATAATTTACAAAACCAATTGGGCAAGGCACTTAATCCATTTTTCCCATGTGATGGCATGGTGGCATGGTGTACTAAGGTGTACTGCATGCTGATGGTGCACTTGCCTTCAACCAATACAAAAACTCCTTATGCAGAATTAGTATGTTGAGGAGTCTGGCATTACTTGCTGCTACTCAGTGATTCTCTTCATGTACTCCAGCTTCCTCCATGCATAAAACTGTCTGACATGAGGTGACCCTGGTTGTCAAAAGTGCTGTTAAACTTCAAGAAGTAAATAAATGAATTATAAACACCAATACATTTTCTGTATTTTTGGTAGAAACCTTATCTTTAAAGTATTTTCAATCAAATATAGTCATGGCTGCTGTGAAGCAGCCATGACAAGATTAAATGGAAAATTCAAAAGAATTTTACTCAAGAAATCAAGGCTAAAAAATTGAGGAAATGAAAGTGTCAATGACACTGAAGCTAAACTTGACAAACTTGAACTTGATAAGTTATAAATGAAATGGCAAAATTGAAGAACAGAGTAATCCATCAATTTTTAAATGTAAACTGAAAGACTGGCTAAAGGAAGAATGTTGATACACAAATGCAGTATGTTCAGAGGTTACTGTAAATGGCAACTTTTTTCACAGAAATGAAAGCTAATCAATAGTTCTTATCAAAAGGTCTTGTCTAATGAGCACACCAAGTTAAACAAGCATACCAGGTTTCAAAGCAATCCAATCATAAATGTGCCCTTTAGGATGTGCCAAAGAGAAATTTTGAGGTCTGACTAAACTAAGTTCTAAGAACGTTGGCCGCGGCAACATTTTCTTACTGAAATTGAAGAAAATCCATAGCTCCCATCTAGAGGTCACCCCAAACAAGCATGCCAGGTTTTAAAGCAATCCAATCATAAGTGTGCCCTGTAGGGTGTGCCAAAGGAAAATATTTAGGTCTGACTAAACTAAGTTCTAAGAACGTTGGCAGCAGCAACATTTTTCGATGGAAATGAAAGAAAATCGATAGCTCCCATCTAGAGGTCTCCCCAAACAAGCATACCAGGTTTCAAAGCAATCCGATCATAAATGTTCCCTGTAGGGTGTGCCAAAGGGAAATATTGAGGTCTGACTAAACTAAGTTCTAAGAACGTTGGCAGCAGCAACATTTTTGATGGAAATGGAAGAAAATCGATAGCTCCCATCTAGAGGTCACCCCAAACAAGCATGCCAGGTTTCAAAGCAATCCGATCATAAATGTGCCCTGTAGGGTGTGCCAAAGAGACATATCGAGATCTTCTGACTGAACTAAGTGCTAAAAACGTTGGCCACGGCAACATTTTTTGACGGAAAAGGAAAAAAATCGATAGCTCCCATCTAGAGGTTACCCCAAACAAGCATACCAGGTTTCAAAGCAATCCAATCAAAAATGTGCCCTGTAGGGTGTGCAAAAGGGAAATATTGAGGTCTGACTAAACTAAGTTCAAAGAACGTTGGCCGTGGCAACATTTTTTGACGGAAATTGAAGAAAATCAAAAGCTCCCATCTAGAGGTCACCCTAAACAAGCATACCAGGTTTCAAAGCAATCCAATCATAAATGAGCCCTGTAGGGTGTGCCAAAGGAAAATATTGTGGTTTGACTAAACTAAGTTCCAAGAACGTTGGCCGCGGTAACATTTTTTAACGGAAATTGTTTAAAATCGACAGCTCCCATCTAGAGGTCAACCCAAACAAGCATGCCAGGTTTCAAAGCATTCCGATCATAAATGTGCCCTGTAGGGTGTGCCAAAGAGAAATATTGAGGTCTTCTGACTAAACTAAGTTCTAAGAACGTTGACCGCGGCAACATTTTTTGATAAAAATTGAAGAAAATCGATAGCTCCCATCTAGTGGTCACCCCAAATAAGCATACCAGGTTTCAAAGCAATCCGATCATAAATGTGTCCTGTGGGGTGTGCCAAAGGGAGATATTGAGGTCTGACTAAACTAAGTTGTAAGAACGTTGGCCGTGGCAACATTTTTTGACGGAAATAGAAGAAAATCGATAGCTCCCATCTAGAGGTCACCCTAAACAAGCATACTAGGTTTCAAAGCAATCCAATCATAAATGTGCCCTGTAGGGTGTGCCAAAGGGAAATATTGTGGTTTGACTAAACTAAGTTCTAAGAACGTTGGTCGCGGAAACATTTTTTGACGGAAATTGAAGAAAATCGATAGCTCCCATCTAGAGGTCACCCCAAACAAGCATACCAAGTTTCAAAGTGATCTGATCAAAAATGCGACCTGTGAGGTGTGCCAAAGGAAATTGTGGACGTACGTACTAACGTACTAATGTACTAACGTACGTACGTACGTATATGCCAACAGACGAAAAGTGATGGCAATAGCTCAGCTTGACTTTCTCAAGTTGAGCTAAAAATTGGGGTAAAATTGCAAATTACACATTTTTTTGTTGTTGGAGACTTCCTGTCCTGGGCAGGAGTATCCTTCTCTGTCCACTTTCCTTCCCACATCACTGTAGAATCTCAATGTCTAAAAAGAAATGTGTGAAAATTGAATCTGAGACACAACTTTCAATTGTTTTTCTTCATTTAGTCTTGATTTTGCAATATTTTATATTTGAAATCTTCATCCACTGATTAATTTAATGCTTTTTTGAACACAGTACTGTGTGGCTTGGTCTGTTGTATGAACAGTAAAGAAGAAAGGATTTCTTCAAAAGCACTTTCCAACAATTACATGTACTTATAATTTCTGAGCAAAGACACAATAAGCAAAAGAAAAAAATGAAGTTCTCTGTACCCCTTTTGTGCAAAGTCTAAATATACTCTGAGGTGCCAAATAAGAGTGTCGGCACACTTATTAATTTTGGAGGAAAATTCCAACCATCACTGTTATTTGGTAATGAGATATAGAGCAAAAACGCCATCACTGTTATTAATTTTTGCTGAATATGCAAGTCATCACTGTTATTCAGCCATCACTATTATTTGGCACCTGAGAGTACACATGTACCTTGTGCCACCACACTTTTGTCACTGAACAACAATGCTAATGGGTTTGATAGAAAAAAGGTGAGTCAGCTATTTTCTATGCCCATCAGTTGTAGAAAATTTAGCGTTGCTGTTTTCACTTGTAACCAGGTTTCAGTTCCGAATTTCGTTTGGTCAAAAAACTCATATTTTCGGTCCTATTTTTATTTTTTTAGATAGTTCATTGGGACAATCATTTCTGTTGTTCTCAATGAGATTTATTTTTTGGGGTTTAAAGATATTTCAACAGCCAGTGTCACCTTGTGTCGGTCTCAATAAGATATATTCAATCGGACAAGTACATCCTGCTAATGATGCAAGTAATTTTATTGAATTTAGACATATCGACGCGTATAAACATATCTCCTGAGCAACATACATAAATGAATCATTGCTGAATTCGTAGAATGCAAATGCCACCAATACAAATTTGGCCCTAATGGCAGCTTTCACATTCATGTTGGTCAGTTAATACTGGCTAATTTGTCAAGACAGTTATTTTCATTTTTTGTGACAGTCAACTGTTTAGGCCTTTTGAAAAAAAACTTGGCTTATAAAACTGATAAGCAACACACTTTTTTGTTATAAATTCATAAGATCAGAACAATATGCAAACCTTTCTAGCTTCATAGCTACATGATGCTATCTCAGCTCTAGAGTAAAAACCCTCCTCTGGCTCCATATTTGGTCCCTTTGGTTTTGCCTGGTCTTTTAAATTTTTTGTAAAATCCTCTTCATCTTCACTTTCTGATCCCCATAACATTGAAGAATCTTCCCTTGGAGGATTGTTTGATACATCAGCAGGTTTCAAATTTGTCTTGGCAGGCATAGCACAATTTTCCTGTTTGCTGGGTGACTCTTTAACCACACCTTTGTTCCTAGAATGTGTAACAGCAATGGGTTTCCCTACAAAGTATGAATCAGAGCTTCTAGTTACATACTTAGAGTTCAGGATGTTGCACCCTCAAAGATGACTGTCAACCTTTTTCAATAACAACCATCTCTGAACATCTAAGTTTGAAATCAGTACTATACATCATGTTCCACTATTGGAATATTACTTGCAAAAAGAGTGTAATAAAACACACACTAAAAATTATAACACACTTTTTTTCTGAAAAATTGTTTGGGGAGAATCGTAATTCTTGCAAAAAGCAACAAAACTTTGCTACGCAATAATACTTTTATGCTGAAGACAAACAAGATGTAGGGACAAACAAAATAAATTAATTGATTCTCAGACAATTTTTTTTACATTTGTGATAGAGGGGTTTTATTTTCAATATTAATTTTTCCTAGAATACAATAAGCATGGATTGAGAGGCTTTCCATTGTCTTTTCACACAGAGAATATACAGAAAGAGCATAATTATACAAATTGACTTATTTTAAACCTCAAGAGTCAAATTCCGACTTTAATCACTTTTTTTTCTGCAGAAGAACAAGTGCCCTAACATGCTGTCTTTTGGGAAACTTCCATGTTACATTCTAATTGCCCTAGCAGTTGTTTCTAGGCAAGTCTTGGCAGCCCATATAGGCAGCCAAGACTTGCCTAGGACAACTGCAAAGCCACAGGATGTAGACTGTCTTTAGTTATGCTCTTCAGATTTCAGTTACATACATCAATTAAAAACTGTCAAATGTTTCGAGTCTCCTGATTTTGAAGTAATACTAAAAAATTAAAATTTTTTAGTAAATTTTGTTTCTTAACATACCTACCACAATTGTTTACAATTGGCTGTAACATAAGTGCAAGCCCTACTTCGGAACTAACTCAAGCTTTTAGAATCTTTTCCAAACGAGTTGGAAAAGTACTAGAGTGCAAAAGCACGAAAAAGATCGAAAAAAGGGTCGAGCGAGACCAGCGCTCGAAATTACAGGTACTCTCTCTGCACACCTCTTGCGTTTACCGAGCGCATGCGCAACAACCGTTACGTCAATTCCGTATTTCCGCCAACGAGAAGTTTGTGATTTAGCGGGGAGGCATCGATATCAAAGATATCCCCAAGGAGGGTGGGCCTCCGGTAAACAATTGTGGTAGGTATGTTAAGAAACAAAATTTACTAAAAAATTTTAATTTCTTTTCAACCTACTCACAATTGTTTACAATTGGCTGAATAAACAATAGGAGGAGGTGAATCACATAACCAATACCAACAAGAGTAGCAGAACGAAAGCAAGGATGGCAGAGAACATAAACTAAAACCTGTAATGAAGAAAGAGAGAAGGCACCTGAAAAGAACAAGGCTGAGAGAAGCGCAACCTCGACAAAAACAATTTAACGAGGGTGCACCACAGCCTGAGCAGCAACGAGAGGGCCTAAAGAATAAAGGTCCTCAGATTGCTGCTGAAGGTGGCGGAGATAAAAGGTGGAGAAGGTAGAAGCATTCCTCCAGTAAGCCGCATTCATAACATCACGGAGCGAAACAGAATTGGAGAACGCCCAGGATGTAGAAATGGCACGAACCTCGTGAGCATTAAGCCGGTTCGAAACAAGATCCGATGCAGACAAGCGAGAATAAGCCAGCTTGATTGCAAGACAGATCCACCTGGAAATAGAATGGGAAGAGATAGACTGCCGCTTAGGAATGAGAGACAGAAAAAATCTCTTCCGATCCCTCCTAATGAACTGAGTGCGAGTAATGTAAGTCTTGACCGCACGAACAGGACAAAGAAGAGGCCTCCGTCCATCTACAGCAGGGAGAGCCCGAGGAGGTACCGAATCGGGGAGTTGATTCTTAGCCAGAAAAGAGCAATCAGTAGTGAATGTGACACTGTTAGCCTCATTTCGGAAGAAGGCAGAATCAACAGATAGCGCATGAAGCTCACTGACTCGACGAGCAGAAGCAAACGCTAGAAGAAAAGCCGTCTTATAGGTGAGAAAACGCATGTCGGTCTCAGATAAAGGCTCGAAAGGCGCCCCCTCCAAACAGTGCAACACCCATGCCAAGTTCCACTTGGGTGTAAGACGCAAAACTCGAGGCCTCTTCAAAGAAAAGTGCCGAATAAGTTTGGAGAGGAAAAGATTACGACCGATACACCGCTTTCCCACATAAGAGAAAGTATCAGACAGCATAGACCGATAGCCCTTAATCGTAATAGGCTGGAGGCCCTTGGAGTCAAAAAGAAAAACCAGAAAATCCGCAATTTGAGCGATAGACGGATCACGGTAATTCACATTGTGATCTGAACACCAGCGGCAGAAAACCTTCCACTTGGCGGCATAAGTCATTCCAGTGGAAGGTCGCTGCGATGCAGAAATGCACTCCACTGATCGTCTCGAAAAACCTCTACGTCGGAGACTGGACCTGATAAAAGACAGGCGTGAAGGGACAGGCTCGCCAGGTTGTTGTGATACTTCCTGGGACGACCCTGTGAAAGAAGATCGCGACGTAGAGGTAGACGAATCGGTCGATCGGCCAATAGAGGCCGCAGCAGATTGATCCACACCCTCTGTGGAGACAGGGGTGTGATCAGAATGATCCTGCAACTGCAAGCACGAATCTTCGCTAAAACTTGAGGAAGAATCGGTGCAGGAGGAAAGGCATAGCCGACCCAGCCTGTCCAGTCCAGAGACAGAGCGTCTACTGCAAATGCCAGAGGATCTGGACAAGGGGAGACAAAAGTCTCTACCTGATGATTCCAGCGAGTAGCGAAAAGGTCGACCTGAGGACGACCCCACTGCTCGCAAATCACCTGAAACACCGACCGATGTAGCATCCATTCGGTTGGAAGGACACTGTCGCGTCGGGACAGGGAGTCTGCTAGGACGTTGAGACGCCCGGGAATGTGTCGAATGGACACCCGAGCGTTCACATCCCGTGCCAACAGAAGAAGATCCCGAGACAGCCGATACATAGGAATCGAATGAGTGCCTCCCTGATTCCGTATGCAGGCCACTACTGTCGAATTGTCCGAAAGAAGTAGGACAACATGGTCCGACAGATGAGGGATCCAAAGCCGAAAACTCAACAGAAGAGCAAGGAGCTCCTTCTGGTTGATATGAAGGCCCACCTGCTCGCTGTCCCACTCTCTGTGAGTAGACAGACCGAGAGGGTCCAACGTCGCACCCCAGCCCCGATCGCTGGCATCTGCAGTAAGGATGCGATCGGCCAAAGGAAGATCCAACGGAACACCCTGTGTCAGCCAGGGAATATTTGCCCAAGGGCGGAGGTGACAAAGCAGAGACCGAGGAATAGTGAGTTCCAGGTCCAGCGGATCTACATTCGGACGCCAATGATCCAACAGGAAGTGTTGGAGAGGTCGGACAAACAAGCGACCGAGCGGAATGAGATCGGTCACCGAACCGCAAAGGCCCAGCATCCGAAGGAAAGTCCTGGCCGAGACCGAGGAAGATTGAAGCAGGTCCCGAGTCAAGGCGGAAAGAATCGTCGCCCGAGCCTGGGGAACCGACACTACATTGTGAAGAGTGTCGAAATCCATCCCCAAATGACGGAATCGCTGAGAAGGAAGAAGATCCGACTTCTCGCGATTGACTCTGAAACCCAGCGACGCTAGCAGGCAAAGAAACTGCCGGACATCGAACTCCAGAACAGCAGCATCGTGGTGCCGTTGGAGGATGTCGTCTAGGTAGGCGGACGAAGTCACCGCCGACTGAGTGCGATGGAAAGCAAGCACATGTGACATCAGTCGGGTGAAGGCCCAAGGAGCCAGGTTCAAACCGAACGGGAGAGCTCTGAATTGAAAAACTCGATCCCGAAACGAGAACCGAAGGTATTTCCGTGACGCCAGATGAATGGGTACATGGAAGTAGGCATCCTTCAGGTCGATACTGGCCGCAAAATCGCCCTGATGAACTGAACGTCGAACCGACCGGAAAGTCTCCATACTGAAACGAGGAGCAATTATGTACTCGTTCAGGGTACTCAGATCGATGACAGGACGAAATTGGCCGTTTTTCTTCGGCACCAAGAAAAGTCTCGAGTAAAACCCCGGTGAAAGGGTGTTCCTGACCACCTCGATCGCCCCTTTGGTGAGGAGATTGTCGATCTCCTGCACCAGAAGGTCCCGACGCAGAGAATCTGAAGGGACCTGAGTCGGAAGGGGCACCCGAGATAAACTGGGGTGCCGATGGAAGGACAGTCGCAGACCGGAATGAATGACGTCGAGGACCCAAGAGTCCGACGTTATCTCTGTCCAACGGTCGTAAAACAGCGACAGCCTTCCTCCGACTGGAGGCGAATCGAGGTGAGAACCTTCACTTGCGGCCTCGACGAGGCCCCCGAGAGGAGAAACCACCTCGGGAAGTGACAGAGTCCTGAGACTTTCCAGCCTGAGGCTGCCAGCGGGCCTGGCCACGTCGGCGCTTCTTATGAGCAGAAGGAGCAGACGGAGCCGAAGGCGTAGCCGACGTCGCCGACGAGGCAGATGCAGCAGCACGCTTGGCGGGCCTGGAACGACCCCCACCCGCAGCAGCAGGTGGGTCAAGCTGTCTCAGCAAAAGCTGGTCCTTCGAATGACGAAGAACTTCGCCACGAACAGCTTCCACGGAACCATGGAACAACTGAGGTCCTACCAAAGAGGCAGACCTCAGAACAGCACGTTGCTCAGAAGGAAGGGATGGTAAAGAATCCAAAACCGCATCCCGGCGTGCCAGCTCCAAATTGGCCGTGTTACAGGCGTGAGCGTGAGTCAAGTTCATAAGAGCCTGTGACAAAACGCGAAAAGGCGCCTGAGCGTCATCAAACTCCCCTGGTGGAAAATATTCAGCCAGAGCAGCGACGACATGGTCCGCGAGAGATAACATACCCAGCATCTCTCGGGACAGGCCCACCATAGACTCAACTACCGACATCGGGAGAACTGCCGACTTAGGCTTAGTCAACCCGAGGGAAGAAGAATCCTCATCCACAGTAGTCATCCCTTGGAAGACTGGTGGAGAGACGGAATCGTAAACACAAAACCGCGATGGAGGCAGGAAGGCATCAGCTCTAGAAAAGAAGGAACCCTTGAGGGCCTTAGAACGCATTTTGGCGTCTAAGCCCTGGAAGGACTCAACCACCTGAGCCGATTGCAGAGGACGCAAAGCCCCGGAGCTAGAAGGCTCAACAGGGTTACGACGCTCCACAGTGGACCGCGGCCGGACGGTCACAGAAGGCTGGTCGGAAGGTAGAACGTCCGGCAATAAGCCAAAGACGAAATCCAAAGCCTGCCCCAAGACTGACGAGGGGGGACCATCACCTTCAAGATACTCGTCATCCTCCGTAGCAGAGGAGACGTAGCCCAACTCGGGCTGACCAGCAGAAACCTCCTGTGAATACTGTGCAGTATCCAAGGGGCCAGGCGAGACATCTCGGCGACCGACCAAAGGAGGTTGTGCCTCAGGAGGCACAGGGAGGCCAACTTGAGGGTTGCCAGAAAGCAACCGGGTGAGCGCCAAAACGGCCTGGCGCAGGTCACCCTGAGAATCCGTTGCAGCAGAATCGCCCGACGGAGTGTCCTCCCAATGGACCCTTCTGGTAGAAGAACCCAAATCCTCAGAAGAGACCGACGGCGAACGTCGATCGGCAGACAGAATAGGAGCACGGTGAGAAGACACCGGAGGATAGTCCCGATTGTGACGCCCAGGAGCCATCACTGGCCTCTGCGAAACAGAAGGCCCTGCCTGCAAATCCTCGAAAGGGACCGACGGCGCACGTCGATCGGTAGCTGGACCTAGGACACGGTGAGAAGACACCGGAGGATTGTCCCAAGAATGACAGGAACCTGTCATTGACCTCTGCGCAGCAGACGGCCCCAACTGCCTATCCTCTGAGACCGACGGCAAGCATCGATCGACACCCAGACTCGGAACACAGTGAGGAATCACCGGAGGAAGGTTCCGAGAGTGACAGCTAACCGGGGCTGTCACTGACCGCTGCCGAACAGCAGGCCCTGGATGCCAACGTCCCAACACCATCCCGCTAGCCGGCACACTAGCAGGAGAAGGTGGAACAATAAACGATTCACTCGAGGGACGAGGAATCGCTGCCGAAGCGACCGGCCGGCTCAACCGACTAGGAGCAAACCTAGCCAGATGAGACGGAGCAGACAGCAAACCCGCACAGCCTCGCCGCGAGGCTGGGGGAGGCTGAGAACACACAGACACACCAGCAGATACAGCCTCGGTCCCCCGAGACTGTCGACCATCCCCAGAAGAGATGGAAGAGCCACCATCAGACAGAATAGGATCTGGAGTAGCAACCCCCTCAACAACGGTCGACGGTGTTGGAGGCAGATCGGAGAGGGTTACCGAGTTGACCTCGGAAAAGCTCTCAACGAAAACAGACGCCTCAATAGTGACATCCGAAGACAAAGAGACCGCGGTCTCCTCATCAGGTATCACAGAACAAACACCGTCAACAGTTGCAGAGGAGCTCGCCACAGAAGTCAGATCCGAATCCTGTGTGACAGAGTCACCACGTGCACCAGCAGAAATGTCTGCAACGGCACGGCTACCCTTACCCCGAGAACGAGGGGTTCTAGCTCTGGAAAGAACCACCTTGTTAACAGAAGCCCAAAATTTAGAGGACCAAACCCCACAGATACCACATGATTGGGCCTGAGTGCAATTGTTGCAAGTGACACATGTGGTATGGGAATCGTCCACATGTTTCACCTGCAAACAAGAGGTACAAGGAATAGTCTTAGGCATGATATAAATACAACAATCAAGCTTCCCGCTGACGGAAAACAGAACGAAGGTCGTGTTCACACGTGGGGGAAAGGCAAGATAAAGTGTGAAAAGCACAGCAATAATAATACAAATTAACATTAAATGAGAGTAATAATTTGGTAGCTTGAAAAAGGATACAATCCAGTAGCACACTAAAGACGATTAATAAGTTGTTCACGAAGAATTAATATCATAAACAGCACAGTCACAAAAATTTCCGACCATGAACAATGGCGGAAAATAAAGGAATTGACGTCACGGTTGTTGCGCATGCGCTCGGTAAACGCAAGAGGTGTGCAGAGAGAGTACCTGTAATTTCGAGCGCTGGTCTCGCTCGACCCTTTTTTCGATCTTTTTCGTGCTTTTGCACTCTAGTACTTTTCCAACTCGTTTGGAAAAGATTCTAAAAGCTTGAGTTAGTTCCGAAGTAGAGCTTGCACTTATGTTACAGCCAATTGTAAACAATTGTGAGTAGGTTGAAAAGAAACATTGAACAGTAATAAAAATGTTCAATGAGGGGGTTCTGCTTCAGTGAGGGATTGTCTGAGAAATGTACCCCTATTATAGTTGCAACCATGTCTGTAGTAAACCTTTGTCCACAACTATTCTGATGCAGAAGTCAATCGGTGTGACAAACAATACAACAGCATTTTCCAGACATTGCTTAAGGTACACCATTACATGTAACGGGTATGTTCCATAAATTTAGAAAGTGTTCAGAGAGTCCATTCCAAAGTGTGACAGTGCATTGGAAAGGAACAGAACTTGGGTTCAGAAATAACTATTTATGAGTGTATGTTAAAATATACACATTTGAACTAAAAAAATTAAAAATTTTTTGTAAATTTTGTTTCTTAACATACCTACCACAATTGTTTACAATTGGCTGTAACATAAGTGCAAGCCCTACTTCGGAACTAACTCAAGCTTTTAGAATATTTTCCAAACGAGTTGGGAAAGTACTAGAGTGCAAAAGCACGAAAAAGATCGAAAAAAGGGTCAAGCGAGACCAGCGCTCGAAAGTACAGGTACTCTCTGCACACCTCTTGCGTTTACCGAGCGCATGCGCAACAACTGTGACGTCACTTCCGTATTTCCGCCAACGAGAAGTTTGTGATTTAGCGGGGAGGCATCGATATCAAAGATATCCCCAAGGAGGGTGGGCCTCCGGTAAACAATTGTGGTAGGTATGTTAAGAAACAAAATTTACTAAAAAATTTTAATTTCTTTTCAACCTACTCACAATTGTTTACAATTGGCTGAATAAACAATAGGAGGAGGTGAATCACATAACCAATACCAACAAGAGTAGCAGAATGAAAGCAAGGATGGCAGAGAACAAAAACGAAAACCTGTAATGAAGATAGAGAGAAGGCACCTGAAAAGAACAAGGCTGAGCAAAGCACAATCTCGATAAAAACAATTTTAACGAGGGTGCACAACAGCCTGAGCAGCAACGAGAGGGCCTAAAGAATAAAGGCCCTCAGATTGCTGCTGAAGGTGGCGGAGATAAAAGGAGGAGAAGGTAGAAGCATTCCTCCAGTAAGCCGCATTCATAACATCCCGGAGCAAAACAGAATTGGAGAACGCCCAGGATGTAGAAATGGCACGAACCTCATGAGCATTAAGCAGGTTCGAAACAAGATCCGACGCAGACAAGTGAGAATAAGCCAGCTTGATTGCAAGACAGATCTACCTGGAAATAGAATGGGAAGAGATAGACTGCCTCTTAGGAATGAGAGACAGAAAGAATCTCTTCCGACCCCTCCTAATGAACTGAGTGCGAGTAATATAAGTCTTGATCGCACGAACAGGACAAAGAAGAGGCCTCAGGCCATCTACAGCAGGGAGAGCCCGAATGCAGATGGGAGGAGGTACCGAATCAGGAAGTTGATTCTTAGCCAGAAAAGAGCAATCAGTAGCGAAGGTGACACTGTTAGCCTCATTTCGGAAGAAGGCAGAATCAACAGATAGCGAATGAAGCTCACTGACTCGACGAGCAGAAGCAAACGCTAGAAGAAAAGCCGTCTTAAAGGTGAGAAAACCCATGTCGTTCTCAGATAAAGGCTCGAATGGCACCCCCTCCAAACAGTGCAACATCCATGCCAAGTTCCACTTGGGTGTAAGACGCAAAACTCGAGGCCTCTTCAAAGAAAAGTGCTGAATGAGTTTGGAGAGAAAAAGATTACGACCGATGCACCGCTTTCCCACATAAGAGAAAGTATCAGACAGCATAGACCGATAGCCCTTAATCGTAATAGGCTGGAGGCCCTTGGAGTCAAAAAGAAAAACCAGAAAATCCGCAATTTGAGCGATTGATGGATCACGGTAATTCACACTGTGATCTGCACACCAGCGACAAAAAACCCTCCACTTGGCGGCATAAGTCATGCCAGTGGAATGTCACCGCGATGTAGAAATGCACTCCACTGATCGTCTCGAAAAACCTCTACGTCGGAGACTGGACCTGATAAAAGACAGGCGTGAAGGGACAGGCTCGCCAGGTTGTTGTGATACTTCCTGGGACGATCCTGTGAAAGAAGATCGCGACATAGAGGAAGACGAATCGGTCGATCGGCCAATAGAGGCCGCAGCAGATTGATCCACACCCTCTGTGGAGACAGGGGTGTGATCAGAATGATCCTGCAACTGCAAGCACGAATCTTCGCTAATACCTGAGGAAGAATCGGTGCAGGAGGAAAGGCATAGCCGATCCAACCTGTCCAGTCCAGAGACAGAGCGTCTACTGGAAATGCCAGAGGATCTGGACAAGGGAAGACAAAGGTCTCTACCTGATGATTCCAGCGAGTAGCGAAAAGGTCGACCTGAGGACGGCCCCACTGCTTGCAAATCGCCTGAAACACCGACCGATGTAGCATCCATTCGGTTGGAAGGACACTGTCGCGTCGGGACAGGGAGTCTGCTAGGACGTTGAGACGCCCGGGAATGTGTCGAATGGACACCCGAGCGTTCACATCCCGCACCAACAGAAGAAGATCCCGAGACAGCCGATACATGGGAATCGAATGTGTGCCTCCTTGATTCCGTATGTAGGCCACTACTGTCGAATTGTCCGAAAGAAGTAGGACAATATGGTCCGACAGATGAGGGATCCAAAGCCGAAAACTCAACAGAAGAGCAAGGAGCTCCTTCTGGTTGATATGAAGGCCCACCTGCTCGCTGTCCCAGTCTCCGTGAGTAGACAGACCGACAGGATCCAATGTCGCACCCCAGCCCCGATCGCTGGCATCCGCAGTAAGGATGCGATCGGCCAAAGGAAGATCCAACGAAACACCCTGTGTCAGCCAGGGAATATCGGCCCAAGGGCAGAGGTGACAAAGCAGAGACCGAGGAATAGTGAGTTCCAGGTCCAGCGGATCTACATTCGGACGCCAATGATCCAACAGGAAGTGTTGGAGAGGTCGGACAAACAAGCGACCGAGTGGAATGAGATCCGTCACCGAACCGCAAAGGCCCAGCATCCGAAGGAAAGTCCTGGCCGAGACCGAGGAAGATTGAAGCAGGTTCCGAGTCAAGGCGGAAAGAATCGTCGCCCGAGCCTGGGGGACCGACACTACATTGTGAAGAGTGTCGAAATCCATCCCCAAATCACGGAATCGCTGAGAAGGAAGAAGATCTGACTTCTCGCGATTGACTCTGAAACCCAGCGATGCTAGCAGGCAAAGAAACTACCGGACATCGAACTCCAGAACAGCAGCATCGTGGTGCCGTTGGAGGATGTCGTCTAGGTAGGCTGACGAAGTCACTGCCGACTGAGTGCGGTGAAAAGCAAGCACATGTGACATAAGTCGGGTGAAGGCCCAAGGAGCCAGGTTCAAACCGAACGGGAGAGCTCTGAATTGAAAAACTCGATCCCGAAACGAGAACCAAAGGTATTTCCGTGACGCCAGATGAATGGGTACATGGAAGTAGGCATCCTTCAGGTCGATACTGGCCGCAAAATCGCCCTGATGAACTGAACGTCGAACCGACCGGAAAGTCTCCATACTGAAATGAGGAGCTATTATGTACTCGTTCAGGGTACTCAGATCGATGACAGGAGGATATTGGCCATTTTTCTTCGGCACCAAGAAAAGTCTTGAGTAAAACCCCGGTGAAAGGGTGTTCCTGACCACCTCAATCACCCCTTTGGAGAGGAGGAAGGGACCTGAGTCGGAAGGGGCACCCGAGATAAACAGGGGTGGCCCTGGAACGACCCCCATCCACAGCAGCAGGTTGGTCAAGCTGTAGCAGCAAAAGCTGGTCCTTCGAATGACGAAGAACTTCGCCATGAACAGCTTCCATGGAACCATGGAACAACTGAGGTCCCACCAAAGAGGCAGACCTCAGAACAGCACGTTGCTCAGAAGGAAGGGATGGTAAAGAATCCAACACCGCATCCCGGCGTGCCAGCTCCAAATTAGCTGTGTTACAGGCGTGAGCGTGTGTCAAGTTCATAAGAGCCTGTGACAAAATGCGAAAAGGCGCCTGAGCGTCATCAAACTTCCCTGGTGGAAAATATTCAGCCAGAGCAGCGACGACATGGTCCACGAGAGATAACATACCCAGCATCTCTCGGGACAGGCCCACCATAGACTCAACTACCGACATCGGGAGAACTGCCGACTTAGGCTTAGTCAACCCGAGGGAAGAAGAATCCTCATCCACAGTAGTCATCCCTTGGAAGACTGGTGGAGAGACGGAATCGTAAACACGAAACCGCGATGGAGGCAGAAAGGCATCAGCTCTAGAAAAGAAGGAACCCTTGAGGGCCTTAGAACACATTTTGGCGTCTAAGCCCTGGAAGGACTCAACAACCTGAGCTGATTGCAGAGGACGCAAAGCCCCGGAGCTAGAAGGCTCAACAGGGTTACGGCACTCCACAGTGGACCGCGGCCGGATGGTCACAGAAGGCTGGTCGGAAGGTTGAACATCCAGCAATAAGCCAAAGATGAAATCCAAAGCCTGCCCCAAGACTGACGAGGGGGGACCATCACCTTCAAGATACTCGTCATCCTCCGTAGCAGAGGAGACGTAGCCCAACTCGGGCTGACCAGCAGAAACCTCCTGTGAATACTGTGCAGTATCCAAGGGGCCAGGCGAGACATCTTGGCGACCGACCAAAGGAGGTTGTGCCTCAGGAGGCACAGGGAGACCAACTTGAGGGTTGCCAGAAAGGAACCGGGTGAGCGCCAAAACGGCCTGACGCAGGTCACCCTGAGAATCCGTCGCAGCAGCATCGCCCGACGGAGTGTCCTCCCAATGGACCCTTCTGGTAGGGGAACCCAAATCCTCAGAAGAGACCGACGTCGAACGTCGATCGGCAGACAGAATAGGGATACGGTGAGAAGACACCGGAGGATAGTCCCGATTGTGACGCCCAGGGGTCATCACTGACCTCTGCAAAACAGAAGGTCCTGCCAGCAAATCCTCTAAAGAGACCGACGGCGCACGTCGATCGGTAGCTGGACCTAGGACACGGTGAGAAGACACCGGAGGATTGTCCCAAGAATGACAGGAACCTGTCATTGGCCTCTGCGCAGCAGACAGCCCCCAACTGCCTATCCTCTGAGACCGACTGCAAGCATCGATCGACACCCAGACTCGGAACACAGTGAGGAATCACCGGAGGAAGGTTCCGAGAGTGAGAGCTAACAGGGGCTGTCACTGACCGCTGCCAAACAGCAGGCCCTGGATGCCAACGTCCCAACACCATCCTGCTAGGCGGCACACTAGCAGGGGAAGGTGGAACAATAAACGATTCACTCGAGGGACGAGGAATCGCTGCCGAAGCGACCGGCCGGCTCAACCGACTAGGAGCAAACCTAGCCAGATGAGACGGAGCAGACAGCAAACCCGCACAGCCCCGTCGCAAGGCTAGGGGAGGCTGAGAACACACAGACACACCAGCAGATACAGCCTCGGTCCCCCGAGACTGTAGACCATCCCCAGAGGAGATGGAAGAGCCACCATCAGACAGAACAGGATCTGGAGTAACAACTTCCTCAACAACAGTCGACGGCGTAGGAGGCAATTTCTAACTTTCCTTCATACTCTTAAAGACAAAAGAAAGACATTTTTAAGAATCCTCTCTCCCAAATAAAGTGATAAATCAATGGAAAGTATGCTTGGACCACACTAATCTAAATCTTGAATAGTAATGCCAGGGTTTAATCTATGGAAACTGGGAAGGGGTCTTTTGGAGGACTGAAAATTCACTAGGGTGACTGAAAAATGTCAAGTTTAAGAAAACAACATTGTAATTCCAGGAACCTAAAAAAATTGTGGCGCTTCACAATTTGTCAGGCAAGACATACATGTACAATACAGTCAAAGTGGATTGGTCGTAATCCACGTGTTGACAGCATGTCCACGCATGCGTTTACCAGGAAATAAAATCATCATCAGCGAAATTTTAATTAATGAAACTCTGGGTTGTACCCGGTGCTTCATTAATTAAAGTTTTGATGATTATTCATACAATTAAAGTTCGGAATCTGATATTATTTTGTCCGTGGAAATATTGCCAGCCTGTGGAAAGTGACTAGCCCATGTCGGCTGCACTGTAATGTATCTATTGAGGACCCTGTAACTGAGGTACCTGTGATTAGAATAGTCATGGCAACTCACACGTCATTAAATCCTGAGAAAATTTAATTCTTCATAGTTCAGTACTTATTTGTATGCAAGTAATATATTCAGGACTTGGAGTTTAACTCCTTGTATGCTGCTGATAGATATTTCTGCCCAGGTCAGAAAATCTCTTGCCACTAAAATAAGTAAAATTTGAGCACCTTTAACCAAATTTTCCCCTGCAAATTTATTGACTTTTTGGCCAGTGATTCCTTGATATAAATTGTCATGAGTTTTTGATGAAATGTGGTCATGGCTGCTGTGTAGCAACCATGACTAGATTTGATAAAAAATATTTTAAAATACTTAGCAGGTAAAGAGTTAATGCTGTTTGGACTGAATGATGGTTGGTTAGGGAAAACAAAGTCAGTTCAATTTGGAATTTTACTGCCAACTTCATACTGGGAAAGTGGTAGATTATTTGGCCCCTCAAACTTGAAAGGAGTTTGGTTTAATTCAGAAGGCAATTAATAAGTGCTTTACCTGAACAGAACAATCGTAAGCATAGTTCTGTTATCATTGTCTTATGAATCATGACAGTGTTGCACTTGACCGACTCAAGTTGTATTACCTTATATAAGTGGTAATCCAACTTAGAAATTAACTCTTTCAACATGGGAGACCACTTTTCCGGTCCAGCAACACGATGTGTCATCATTTCATTAAGTAGGATGGCTACTTAGTGAATGTGTGAGGTAGAACAATGAATATTTTCAATGTGCAGCCAGAAGGCTGCACATTGAAAATATCAATTGCTCTACCCCCAAATAATGGATATGGACTCTTCCAATTTCTGCTATTTAACTGGCATGGAAGATACCACCAGTGTTCAAAGGGTTAATAAACGTAAGATGGTCATGATTCTATATGCCAAGCATGTATTGAGAAGTTTAATTACATGTACCCAGGCATGCAGATTTCAGAAATTCATGGAACTGGAAAACATGTTCCATGAATTTGATGTCTGGGAACCCAATGGAACCTACTTTTGGGTTCCAAAAAGAGCTATCAGGGAAGCTATTTTTATTTCTTATTGATTCTGTACCCATCCTGATTGTCTGTTTAAGACCTGCAAATGTTCAAGAAGGACCTAAAATATGCTGTGGATTGTTATAGATGAGAGGGTGACTACATTTGATGAAATAAAAAATAAAAAAGTGAACCGAATTATCTGTGTTTTCTTTGTGTATTTTGTGTCCTTGAATACTCAATTTAATAATTGTGACAGATGAACTGAGGCAATGATGAATGAGACGAGCAAGTACAACATTAATTTAAAGTGAAAAAGATGACAAAGAAAAAACAATCATAACTGGACAATGAAATAATTTTTTTGTTTTTTACTTTTAAAGTTAAAAAAATAAAAAAATAACTAAATAAAAATTCTGAGTGTATTCTGATTTGGGAGGGGGCGAATCGTCCAAGTGCGAACTGCCCTGTTCAGGAAGGTAATGATATTGAAATAATTTAATTGAGACGAAATGTCTGTAAACCTAGATTAAAAATTAAGCGCAAACACTCCTTTTCTTCTTGTTTCTGCATGGAGTGTTGTGAAATTGTAAGAACATATCTTGCATCTTAGCAAAGATATTTTCACCACATCAGTTTGTGTGATAAAAAGTTATTTTTTTTATATTGTTTTCAATGACAGTTTCATGTGTTTGGCTTCACATGGTTTAGTTGTCAAACATGCTGAAATTGGGTGCATTCGATTGAGGTAATTAAGAATCCGAAACTGTTGGCAACATGCATGCTCAACAATCTGGATGGACTAAGATTGTCAAAACGAGTGCAACGTTGTTATGGTTATGAATCGGATCACTGTTTCATCAATGATAAATAATGCAATTTTAGTCTTGGCAGAAAACTTTCAGTGTGTTTTAGGTGCCCCTTGATGAAAAGCAAAATGCTAAAATAATTGTGGGAACCTGTTTTTCATTTCTGTGATTTTGCCCTGATGGAACCTGCATGGAAATGGAACAAGGGTTTCCATAAAATCTGTAAGCCTGTCTACCTGTAAATATGATTCCTGTGAAGCACTTGGAAAGCTTGTCAAGAAATAATGACAAGTTCTAGTACTTAAAATGATGGGCAAATGTGAAACAAATATGTAATTATCTAACAGACATCTTGAAATTCAAACTGTAAGTAATGCATAATGTAACTACAATGGGGCCATTATTTGAATAGTCCCTTTAAAATTTGCCAATATCAATCAATGAAGGAATTCAATTAACAGGATTTTGATCATATCTCTATCTTCTAGTGATGAACAGAACATTTATTCTATCTTTGCATATATTGGGTACACCATGACCAGTGAGGTCTATAAACATGGGGAATTCAGTAAGTAGATTCTTTGATGGATAACACAATTTTTTTAGCTCACCTAACTGACAGTCTATATTTTTACACTGTAAACCAATGGCCCAGACTAATGGCCCAGGTGCTTAACTCAAAATTATTAAGGGCCAAACACAAATTTTGAACCCCCCCCCCCCCCCCAAATTCCCCAAATTTGCTTGCAAAACTGAAAATTAAAAGTCCTATCTGGCCCTCCATACATTCACTCTCCGTGCATGAGCAGGCATCAGGAAGTGATAGGAATTGATGCCAACATCATTCTTTGTTTGGCCCTAAAGTCATCAACAATGAAATGACATCTGTGCTTTAAAAGTTAAAAAATTTATAGCAATTTATATATTTTTTATACTTACCAATGACCCAGACTTAGCTGGTGCTAACTCTTATATTCCAGGGCCAAACACAAATTTTGCTCCCCAAATCCCCCAAATTTGCATCAAAATCCAAAAATTAGATGTTCTATGTGGTCCTCCATACTTTTATCCACTGCGTATGCGCAGTGTCAAGGAAGTCCAAAATTGGAGCCAAATCCTCATTCTTACAACCAGTGCCTGGTTAGTGTTATGTAATCAGCGGGGAGGTATGAGTTCCCAACTCATGGGAGGGCCATCCTCGTCTGGGTCATTGGTAAGTATAAACTAGATGGTGTCACTTGTGTGCAAAGCACACTATAGTGTATCCCCGCATTTGCATCCTTGACTTTGTATGAAGGCTTGATACAAAGATGAAATGTATTATATGACACACTAAAATCATATTGAGTGGCACAGGTGACACAGCTTCGTGCGCACCTACAGACTCCACTGCAACATTTGGGAATGGTTTTAGCATTTCGAATTACATACATGTACCCTGGGAGCCTTTCGCCGGAAACGGTCTAAGAAAACATGAAAGTGGCAATGGTGGCACCCCAAAAATCCGAAACCTTCGTGCACATCTACAGACCCTACTGCAACTTTTGAGCATAGTTTTAGCATTTCAAATTACATACTCTGGGAGCTTTTCGCCGGAAATGATCTAAGAAAACACGAAAGAAAAACGGTGGCACCGCCACGTGGCAACTGAAAAATCTGAAACCTTTGTACGCATCTACAGACCTTACTGCAACATTTGAGCATGCGTTTAGCATTTCGAATTACATACCTTAGGAGCCTTTTGCCAGAAACGGTCTAAGAAAACACAAAAGTGGCAACGGTGACACAGCCACTTAGCACCCAAAAAATCCAAAACCTTCCTACGCATTTACAGACTCTACTGCAACATCTCAGCATGGTTTTAGCGTTTCGAATTACATACTCTAGGAGCCTTTCGCCGGAAACGGTCTAAGAAAACACGAAAGTGGCAATGGTGGCACAGCCACGTGGCACCTGAAACCTTCGTGCGCATCTACAGATCCTACTGCAACATTTGAGCATGGTTTTAGGATTTCGAATTACATACACTAGGAGCCTTTTGCCGGAAACGGTCTAAGAAAACACAAAAGTGGCAACGGTGGCACAGCCACGTGGCACCTGAAAAATCCGAAACCTTCGTGCGCATCTACAGACCCCACTGCAACATTTGAGCATGGTTTTAGCATTTCAAATTACATACCCTAGGAGCCTTTCGCCGGAAACGGTCTAAGAAAACACGAAAGTGGCAATGGTGGCGCAGCCACATGGCAGCTGAGAAATCTGAAACCTTCGTGCGCATCTACAGACCCCACTGCAACATTTGAGCATGGTTTTAGCATTTCGAATTACATACCCTAGGAGCCTTTCGCCGGAAACGGTCTAAGAAAACACAAAAGTGGCAACGGTGGCACAGCCACGTGGAACCTGAAAAATCCGAAACCTTCGTGCGCATCTACAGACCCCACTGCAACATTTGAGCATGGTTTTAGTGTTTCAAATTACATACCCTAGGAGCCTTTCGCCGGAAACGGTCTAAGAAAACACAAAAGTGGCAACGGTGGCACAGCCACGTGGCACCTGAAAAATCCGAAACCTTCGTGCACATCTACAGACCCTACTGCAACATTTGAGCATGGTTTTAGCGTTTCGAATTACATACCCTAGGAGCCTTTTGACGGAAACGGTCTAAGAAAACACAAAAGTGGCAACGGTGGCACAGCCACGTGGCACCTAAAAAATCTGAAACCTTCGTGCACATCTAGAGACCCTACTGCAACATTTGAGCATGGTTTTAGCGTTTCGAATTACATACCCTAGGAGCCTTTCGCCGGAAACGGTCTAAGAAAACCCGAAAGTGGCAATGGTGGCGCAGCCACGTGGCAGCTGAAAAATCCGAAGCCTTCATGCGCATCTACAGACCCCACTGCAACATTTGAGCATGGTTTTAGCGTTCCGAATTACATACTCTAGGAGCCTTTCGCCGGAAACGGTCTAAGAACACACAAAAGTGGCAACGGTGGCACAGCCACGTGGCACCTGAAAAATCTGAAACCTTCGTGCGCATCTACAGACCCCACTGCAACATTTGAGCATGGTTTTAGCGTTTCGAATTACATACCCTAGGAGCCTTTTGATGGAAACGGTCTAAGAAAACACAAAAGTGGCAACGGTGGCACAGCCATGTGGCACCTAAAAAAAAATCTGAAACCTTCGTGCACATCTAGAGACCCTACTGCAACATTTGAGCATGGTTTTAGCGTTTCGAATTACATACCCTAGGAGCCTTTCGCCGGAAACGGTCTAAGAAAACCCAAAAGTGGCAATGGTGGCACAGCCACTCGGCAGCTGAAAAATCCGAAGCCTTCATGCGCATCTACAGACCCCACTGCAACATTTGAGCATGGTTTTAGCGTTTCGAATTACATACTCTAGGAGCCTTTCGCCGGAAACGGTCTAAGAACACACAAAAGTGGCTAAAGTGGCACAGCCACATGGCACCCCGAAAAATCCGAAACTTTTGTGCACATCTATAGTCCCTACTGCAACATATGAGCATGGTTTGAGCATTTCGAATTACATTCCCTACGAGCCTTTCGCCGGAAAGGATCTAAGAAAACACGAAAGTGGCTATGGTGGCACAGCCACGTGGCACCTGAAAAAATCTGAAACCTTTGTGTGCATCTATAGACCCTACTGCAACATATGAGCATGGTTTTAGCATTTTGAATTACATACCCTACGAGCTTTTCGCCGGAAACGGTTCAAGAAAACACAAAAGTGGCTACGGTGGCCCAGCCACGTGGCACCCGAAAAATCCAAAACCTTCCTGCGCATCTATAGCCCCTACTGCAACATCTGAGCATGGATTTAGCGTTTCGAATTACATATCCTACGAGCCTTTTGCCGGAAATGGTCTAAGAAAACACAAAAGTGGCTACGGTGGCACAGCCACGTGGCACCCGAAAAATCCGAAACCTTTGTGCGCATCTATAGTCCCTACTGCAAGATATGAGCATGGTTTTAGCATTTCAAATTACATTCCCTACGAGCCTTTCGCCGGAAACGATCTAAGAAAACACGAAAGTGGCTACCGTGGCACAGCCACGTGGCATCCGAAAAATCTGAAACCTTCGTGTGCATCTATAGACCCTACTGCAACATATGAGCATGGTTTTAGCATTTCGAATTACATACCCTACGAGCCTTTCGCCGGAAACGGATCAAGAAAACACAAAAGTGGCTACGGTGGCACAGCCACGTGGCACCCGAAAAATCCGAAACCTTCCTGCGCATCTATAGCCCCTACTGCAACTTCTGAGCATGGATTTAGCGTTTCGAATTACATATCCTACGAGCCTTTTGGCGGAAACGGTCTAAGAAAACACAAAAGTGGCTACGGTGGCACAGCCACATGGCACCCGAAAAATCCGAAACCTTCGTGCACATCTATAGACCCTACTGCAACATCTGAGCATGGATTTAGCATTTCGAATTACATATCCTACGAGCCTTTTGCCGAAAACGGTCTAAGAAAACACAAAAGTGGCTACGGTGGCACAGCCACGTGGCACCCCGAAAAATCCGAAACCTTCCTACATATCTACAGATCATTTAGCAACACCCTAGTGTAATTTTAGAACTCCGAATTACATAGGTTGGGACTATTCAGCAAAAAAGTGAAAAAATAACGCATTTTTTAAGTGGCTCCACAGAAGCCACCTGGTGGCACAAAAATTTAAAAGTTGTGTTTTTGTGTTGCACAGACCCTATCGAACAACTGTAGAAAGTTACAGCGTTTCGAATTACAAAACCGGACGTACGGAAGTACGGACGTACGGACGTACGGACGGAGATCATGACAATATCCCCGCATTTTTTAAAATGCGGGGATAAAAATATATAAATTACTATAAATTGTTTAACATTTTTATACTGTACCAATGAGCCAGACTTAGCTGAATAGAAAAAAGTCTGGAGGGCCTAGGACATAAAGGAAAATCCAATAGACTCAATTACATGTAAACAGAATTATCCCCTCAAGGAGAAGAGGAGAACATGTTTTACATGTATCTTTCTTGTTTATACCAAGAAAGACACAATACCATTCCGTAATTAAGCACAATAACATCAGTGATCTCTATTAACATCCGGTATAACCCATTATACTAATCTTTTTAAAGGAAAGCCAATAAATAAAGATAGTCCAAAGAATGAGACTCTTTAAACTCATTTAAAAGTGTCCGAGGATTGTATATTAGCGCTCGTATGACACGTGACATATACACATGCTTCACACCAAGCTACACTTTAAAAATATTACATAAATGAGTTTTGACATTAGCTTTACACTTTAAAACCATCCCGGCACCGACTCGAAATTACTGACTCCAGAGGAGGTATTTCCTTGCTTTTCACTATAAAGCAGGTGATATAAGGGAACACCAACCCCCCCCCCCCCCCCCCCCCCCCCCCCCCCCCCAGCAGGACAGAGTTACTACCGGAACAGATAGCCTGCATAACTATAGTTTAGTTGCAACTGTTTAGTGGACGACATTCTGAGCAACAGATAACGGACCTAAACAATGCAAGTCGCCAGAAATGGACTCAATATTCTAAGATAAAAATTTGTGAACGTGGAAGGCTGAGACCAATATGCAGCCTTCATCAAATCGGTAATAGCAACACTATTAGCATAAGCCCAAGATGTAGACAGCGCTCTTACTTCATGTGCCGAAATCTTAAGCACAGACTGCTGATTTGAAGATAATTTTTCATAAGCAGTACGGATAGTTAATTGAATCCACCTTGCAATAGAATGGACTGTACTGTCCTTTCTATTAGGCAGCAGAGACAGAAAGAAATGCTTACGTCCCTTTCTGATAAACTCAGATCTACGTTTGTAAATACACGTGGCTCTAACTGGACAGAGCAAAGGCCTATGACTGTCTGAAGACGGAAGAGCCTTAAAAACAATAGGTTCAGGATACTTATTAGGAGCCTGATTCTTAGCCAAAAATACAACATTAGTAGTTAAAGTAATAGTATTACCAACACTACGATAGTGAGAATGATAAACCGATAGTGCATGAAGCTCACTAACTCTTCTGGCAGAAGAGAAGGCTAAGAGAAAAGCTGTCTTATAAGATAAGAATTTGAAGTCCACTGTATCAAGAGGCTCAGATGGCGCTTCTTTTAGCTTCAGATGAATCCAAGTTAAATTCCACTTAGGAATTAACCTAAGGGTTCTAGGTCTATTTATCGAAAAGTTTTTCACTAACTTAGATAAAGAGACATTAGATCCAATCTGTAAGCTATCATGATGAGCATAGGTATCCGATAGCATAGACCTATAACCCTTAATGGTTATTGGCTGCAGTCTGATCTTCGTCAAACAAGTATACCAGAAAATTAGCAATGTCTGGAATGGAGGGATCATAAATATCAATAGAATGATCCTTACACCACCGACAGAAAACCTTCCACTTAGCAGCATAATTTAGCGAAGAGGAGGTCCTCCTACAGTTAGAAATTGTGTCCACTGCTCGTCCTGTAAAATGCTTGCCGTGCAAAAAGGACCGCACAACGTAAATACGTGAAGGTTGAGGCCTTGCGGGTTGTGATGCAGTGTGCGCGATTTCCCCTGCGAAAGAAGGTCTTCCTGTGGAGGAAGCTTCCGCGGAATGTCCCACAACAGACACCTGAGTAGATTTATCCATGGTCTCTGGGGTGACAGAGATACTACCAACAGAATCTTGCAGTGAGATTGCTTGATTTTTAGCAATATCTGCTGAATCAACGGAGCTGGAGGGTACGCGTATCCTATCATTCCGTCCCAAGAGATCGAGAGGACGTCTACTGCAAAAGCTTGAGGATCTGAGCATGGCGACACATATGTCTGCAACTGATTGTTGAGATAAGTCTATCATTGGACGATCCCATTGGTAGCAAATCTGATTGAATACTCATTTGTTGAGAGTCCATTCTGACGGCAACATGCGACCTTTCCGAGAAAGGGAGTCTGCTAGAACGCTCAGACGACCCGGAATATGACGGATCGATAGGAGAACTTGATGCTCTAGGACAAACAGAAGGATCCTTTCCGTTAAATTGAACAACGGAATGGAATGAGTGCCTCCCTGGTTCCGAATATATGCTACTACTGTCGAATTGTCGGACAGAATTTGAACATGCGAATTCTGTAGAATGTTCATCCACTGACTTAGCGCAAGCCAAATTGACATCATCTCTTTGATGTTTATGCGCTTGTTTAGGAACTGCTGGTCCCAAAGACCCTGGCACCTCGATTCTGTTGGGCTCAGAGTTGCGCCCCAACTTGTTTGACTCGCATCCGTCATTATCATAAAATTCGGATCTGGCAGTTGCAGTTGTACTCCCTGAGTTAACCACTGAATATCTGCCCAAGTCTGAATCTCTTGTTTCACTTGATTCGACAAGACGATGTTCGTTTCAATGTTTGTAATTCCAATTGGCACACACAGAGCAAGAATTAGTGCAAGTACACTGACTACAAATATTACACTAAGCATGAGAATCAGAGGAAGACTTCCTCGAATTACAATTTGAACGAACTTCTTTCATTTTGAAAAAAGTTAAACAGTCATCGTACTCGCACTAACCCTTGAAAACAAGATACATGATAATAATATAATCCATTACAAACATTTTGAAAAATAATTTGAAAGAAAAAATTTTCGAAAAAAGGGAACGAGCCCAAATAGATCCCCAAAAAGCCTCAGTGTGGACAAAAATTTTAAAACATGTCTAAAAATTAATGTTACACTTACGGACAATATTATGTATCTGGCTATGAGCAGAACTAAATAGATGACAAGGAATCACTGTCTGAAGTAACCGTTGTCAATGTAAACAAAAGTGAATAAAACTGGAAACAAGACTCCAGGCTCTGAAAATATGGCCCGAAATCAGTAACCAATTTTAACACTATCCGATATAAAACAGAGACTTCCTGAGAAGAAACTGCAGAACATCGGATGGTAGATGCATGACTGAAACGCCTAACCACCCTAGGGTGAGGACGTAACCATGGGGAAAAACAGAATAAACATTCTGTTACTAAGCCTCCCAAGAAATTTCAGTAAAAATAATTACAAAAATTATGCCAAAAGCATGGGAGAATAGCAAGGGGGTATTAAGGAAAGGGAGAGAGGAAACACTGAACAAACAATGGAAATTTCTTAGCAAGAATGAAAATATCAGGCCCATGCCCCGACATTATGGAACATGAAATAATTTTGCATCAAAATTATAAGTTACAGCCCTGAACACATCCTTCCACTGTTCCTTCCTCTCATCCTTTTATTTCATCCTTAGATCCACCATTTCTCTCATGATTATGTGTCTGGCATCATTTAAACTGAGATTTTAAGCACAGATATCAGTGTGATGTTACTGATTGAAGGGCCAAACATGCCAATGCCAATGTAAACAAAACCAGCGTCCTTTCTTAATTCTATGGCATCCGAGAAATTTGAAAAAGACAAGTACTGTCGCTGATTTCTTCTGAGGTGCAGTTCGTAGAATTAAGTGATTAGATGCAACTATCTGATGAATAATTAAATAATTGAGTATTCCGTGTGTTCTGTACTGGCCTCGTATATACTTGGTTAACTAGCATTCCCTTTTTGGGGTCTGTCGGTGGCCGAGTGGTGTGCGTGGTTCAGTATAGTTTCGCTAGGCGGTTGGTGCCGAAGGAAACTCTCTCGGCGTGGGTTCAAACCCCCGCCATGCCAATGTAAACAAAACCAGCGTCCTTTCTTAATTCTATGGCATCCGAGAAATTTGAAAAAGACAAGTACTGTCGCTGATTTCTTCTGAGGTGCAGTTCGTAGAATTAAGTGATTAGATGCAACTATCTGATGAATAATTAAATAATTGAGTATTCCGTGTGTTCTGTACTGGCCTCGTATATACTTGGTTAACTAGCATTCACTTTTTGGGGTCTGTCGGTGGCCGAGTGGTGTGCGTGGTTCAGTATAGTTTCGCTAGGCGGTTGATGCCGAAGGAAACTCTCTCAGCGTGGGTTCAAACCCCCGCCATGCCAATGTAAACAAAACCAGCGTCCTTTCTTAATTCTATGGCATCCGAGAAATTTGAAAAAGACAAGTACTGTCGCTGATTTCTTCTGAGGTGCAGTTCGTAGAATTAAGTGATTAGATGCAACTATCTGATGAATAATTAAATAATTGAGTATTCCATGTGTTCTGTACTGGCCTCATATATACTTGGTTAACTAGCATTCCCTTTTTGGGGTCTGTCGGTGGCCGAGTGGTGTGCGTGGTTCAGTACAGTTTCGCTAGGCGGTTGGTGCCGAAGGAAACTCTCTCGGCGTGGGTTCAAACCCCCGCCATGCCAATGTAAACAAAACCAGCGTCCTTTCTTAATTCTATGGCATCCGAGAAATTTGAAAAAGACAAGTACTGTCGCTGATTTCTTCTGAGGTGCAGTTCGTAGAATTAAGTGATTAGATGCAACTATCTGATGAATAATTAAATAATTGAGTATTCCGTGTGTTCTGTACTGGCCTCGTATATACTTGGTTAACTAGCATTCCCTTTTTGGGGTCTGTCGGTGGCCGAGTGGTGTGCGTGGTTCAGTATAGTTTCGCTAGGCGGTTGGTGCCGAAGGAAACTCTCTCGGCGTGGGTTCAAACCCCCGCCATGCCAATGTAAACAAAACCAGCGTCCTTTCTTAATTCTATGGCATCCGAGAAATTTGAAAAAGACAAGTACTGTCGCTGATTTCTTCTGAGGTGCAGTTCGTAGAATTAAGTGATTAGATGCAACTATCTGATGAATAATTAAATAATTGAGTATTCCGTGTGTTTTGTACTGGCCTCGTATATACTTGGTTAACTAGCATTCCCTTTTTGGGGTCTGTCGGTGGCCGAGTGGTGTGCATGGTTCAGTATAGTTTCGCTAGGCGGTTGGTGCCGAAGGAAACTCTCTCGGCGTGGGTTCAAACCCCCGCCATGCCAATGTAAACAAAACCAGCCTCCTTTCTTAATTCTATGGCATCCGAGAAATTTGAAAAAGACAAGTACTGTCGCTGATTTCTTCTGAGGTGCAGTTCGTAGAATTAAGTGATTAGATGCAACTATCTGATGAATAAAAGAATGAGGATTTTGCTCGAATTTCAGACTTCCTTGACACTGCACATGCACAGTGGATAAAAATATGGAGGACCACATAGGACATCTAATTTTTGGATTTTAATGCAAATTTGAGGGATTGGGGAGCAGCTAAGTCTGGGTCATTGGTACAGTATAAAAATTCTCCTTTTTTGAGGATGCGAGACACAAATAAATGCAAGAATTGGAGGATACAAGGCTGTTATTGGATGAAGGAAGTGTTCAACAGTGGTTTTGGACGTTCAGGGCTGTAACTTTATAATATTTATAAAATTATTTTATGTTTCCCAATTTCAAAACATATGCCTGACATCATCATTTTTGATAATGATTATTCCTCTGTTCGTTAAGTATTCCTTCCCTATCCTTCCATGAACCCTTCCTGTTAAAAACTCTTAAGCTTTTTGGCTATTTTTTAATGAAGTTTTTTATTAAATTTCTTGGGAGTTTAACATATATTACAGAATATTATTCTGTTTCTTCCCCAGGGTTACGTCCCCACCCTAGGGGTGTTAGGTTGTTTAGTCTTGCATCTTCTATCGGATGTATCGTTTTTTCTTCGTATGAAGATCTAGCTTTGCATCTGATAGCATTTCAAATGGTTCTGACTTTGGGCCTTTTTGTGTGCCTTATGTCTTGTTTACATTGACTTTGTTTACATTGGCAACGTCCTCATATATAGGTTGTTTTTTTATATTCTATTACTGAAGTATACTGCAGGATACATGGATTATTATTCCAGTAGTGTAGCACAAAAAATTTGGATTTTGTCCACACTTAGGCTTTATTGAGATGCCCTTGGGCTCTTAATGTTCCCTTTGGGAACTTAGGCATTTTTTCAAAAATTTTTGTTTACAAAAAATATTTTGAATTTAATTATGATTGTATCTCAGTTATATTTATATACTGTTGTGGAGTTTGGAGGACTGATATCGACTTTAGTTGATTCTCTCCTGCGAACTCTTGTCATTTTTGTGTTCACTGGGATGACTGATGTTGGAGTCGGGTGTTGCGGTACGTTGTTGGCGGTGAGGTTCTGAGGATCAGGCCTCTCACCGTGTTTTAATTCATTCTGTCAGTTTCTATTTCAGAGGAACATGAACATGGTGATGATATTCTGACACCCATCCAAGTGTGCTACTGTCGTCGCTCTCCATGGAGCATATAGAGCTAGCTGCAGTGCTCATTATTGCAAGAGTTAGGGCCTTTTGTTAAGGGTTTTAATCTCTTGCAAGCAGTTAGCTCGACCGGTGAAGCAGTACTCCGTCCGTGGGTGCCGTGATGCCGGGTAAGGCCATTGCAGTTATAGAAAGTGGATGTGGGTAGAGCGAGCACTATAATATAAATAGCTCACCCAGCGACGACGGAAATAGGGAGGAAATAGGGAGGAAGTCAGCAAGTTCTTGTACTCGGTGAGGTCTAATAGACCGCAAGCGGGAGAGCCCCCCACCCCCCTCTCTAATCTAGCAATATCTGGGGTCAGATGTTGTTTTGAGAAACTTGCACAAGCCAGAGCATATGTCTGCCCTCCACTCGGGACGCTCTGTTTAGTCTGCAGCCATGACCGGCTTCAGTCAAGGCTTACTCCGCTACGTTTCACAAGGCCTAAATGAAGTTTTCTGGTTGGAAACTTGCACAAGACGGAGCATATGTCCACCTGCCGCTTGGACGCTCTGTCTAGTTTGCAGCCGGGGTCGGCTTCAGTCATGGCTTCCTCTACTACGTTATTTAAGAACACACGACCGCATCCTAGCTACCCGACTTCAGATATCCAGCCTGTTGCACGAAGAAGGAACCACTCTTCACCCATGAAGTTGGACCATCCAGTAGCTAGGGAGACGAGGCCTCGATCATCGGGACGTTTGGAGAAAGGATCCGTTTCTGACACACCGTCCCGGGAGCAGCATGCAGCTAAGGAACGGAAGACCGCTGCTCCTCAGGCCTCGATGACTGACTTGCTGTCGCAGATTGCGCAGCTGATCGCAGCATCCCAGCAAGTGCAGATAGAGTCTCCCTCAGACTCAGAATCTGAGCTGTCAGACAGTGCTGGGTCAGTCCAGTCGTTTGTTCATGCAGATGCAATGGACCGAGATTCGCAACTGATTCTCTCGGATGGTGAAAGGGATAAGGAAGAGAATTATCATTGCCTTTCGGAACAGTACATGGTTGCGATGGCTTTCATCCATCAATACTACCTTGATTTTGTTCCGCCGAATCAGAATGCTGCGACGACAAGAGAGAAACAGCTGGCGTCATTAGACGCAGACATTATCCGGGCAAAGGAGGAAGTCCTTTCTTTTCCAATTCAGTTTATGCAGGTGTCGCAGGCCTTCGGCCATATAGACGACTCCATATTTATCCTCTTGAGTGCAAGGAAGAAGGCGGTTTCTTATCTTCATCTTCCGTATACATACCATTTTTTGGACCACATTCATTTAAAAACGGTCGGGGAAGATGTTCAGAGAGTTCTTCTGCGTTTGGATAAGCAGGCCGGGGATCTAGAAGTATCCTTACCTGTATCATTCACTATTCGCTCAGACACAATTGAGACAGCAATTTCTTCAAATAGAGCGAATTTGGATGTTATGTCTTACGCAGATCACCTTACAAGAGCTATGGCACAACGTCTCAAGGGAAAGGAATTTGAGGATGTTCGTACCTCTCTTAGAGTTCTTTCCATAGCAATTATGTATACCACGTTTAACTCCACCCTAACAGTGGCTAATCTGGAGTTAATCAGACATGATGCTGCCCTTGAGTCATCATCACTGATAAGATGACAAGTTGAAAAGCTCTCTCCGAGTCTCTCCGGTTTCCGGACATTTTATTTTCGCCGACTAGCTTTCATTAGTCTGTGAACAGGCTACTAAGAAAGTGTCTAGTGCTCTGCTTTTTAAGTCAGCGTATCAACGACCTGCTTCAGCAGACAAGAGTAAAGGAGGGCATTCCAGACAAGAATCGTCAAAAGGAAACTCCTCACGAGGGTACAAGAAACCCTCTTATAATTACTCTGGAGGTCGTCAGTATAGCGACTCGGGACAGGAGCATAGATCTGATTGGGACTATAGGTCAGATGCCCCTAGGCCGACGAGACGAGGTTTTTCGCGGGAAGGACGTGGTTCCTCCTCCCGTAAGCCTTGCAGGTCATACAGGTGATGGTTTAGACCTCTATTGCTGGCCAGTTGGCGGAAGGTTATCAAGCTCTGCAAAAAACTGGATAACAATCACGGAAGATCGGTGGGTGAGAAGTTTAATCTCGGATGGCTTACAGCTATCATTCTGAGCAAAATCCCCACTAACAAGTTGTCCTCATTGGACAAATCTTCCATCAAATTCTTGCATAAGAGAGTTTCTCCTACCGGAGGTATAAGCTCTCATATCAAAGGAAGCAATACAGGTCGTCGAGAATCAGGATTCTCAAGATTTTTACAGTCAACTGTTCCTTATACTGAAGCCAGACGGCTCATTCCGACCGGTAATAGACTTGAGCTGGTTAACAAGCTTATCATGGCTCCAAAAATTTATTTATGGAGTACATTCGGTCGGTAAAAGCAACCGTTCAAGTGATCAAAAATGTGGCAAGCAAAGATCTGAGGATGTGTACTTTCATGTCCTGGTACATCTGGCATTCTAAAAGTACTTGCAGTTTGCCATACAAGGGAAGGTGTATCAGCAATAGAATTATTCTTCAGAACGATGTTCAGACTCTGCTTCTATTACTTCGACGTCTCGGTTTCATCGTAAATGAGAAAAAGTTGGATCTAGCTCCGTACAAGTCATCTATTCACTTGGGAATGAGCTTTGAGACTCACAACAATCTGGTTCGTCTGCCGTTACCCATAGCGAATTTAGTTAGTTGTTATGCTCGCTTTTGTCTACACTCAGACGCATTAAAAGTGAGGGAATTCATGCGACTGTTGGAGCTGTGCGGAGTGGTTGTGGATCTCATTCCGATGGGCCGCCTGCACGCATGTCCCCTCCAGATATTCTTTACTCAGAACTGGAGTGTGAAGACGCTTTCGTTTGAATCAGTATTGTTTTAACGGACCTATTAAAACAAGGGTTTAGATTTGGGCAGATATTCAGTGGTTAACTCGGGGAGTTCTGCTGCAACTGCCGGATCCGGCTTTCACGATTATGATGGATGCGAGTCAGATGGGTTAGGCCGCGACCCTAAGTCCCGCAGACTTGAAGTGTCAAGGTCTTTGGGACCCTCGGTTCCAGGAGAAACACATAAACATCAAGAGATGATGTCAATATGGCTAGCACTACAACGTTGGAATCACATAATAATGGACGTCCATGTTCAAATTTGGTCGGTCAACTCGACAGTACTAGCGTACATCGGGAACTAGGGCGGCACCCATTCATTTCCGTTATGCCAACTAACGGAGAAGATTTTCCTATACGTCATGAATCATCATGTTCAACTTTCTATCTGTCATATACCGGGTCATCTGAATGTACTAGCAGACTCACTCTCTCGGAAAGGTCGCCTGTTGCAACTGGAGTGGATGCTCAACAAGCGAGTATTTGGGCAGATTTGCTACCAGAGGGATCGCCCCATGATAGATCTGTTTGCGATACACCAGAACAATCAGTTGCCATCGTTTGTGTCGCCACGCCCAGACCATCGAGCATATGCAGTAGACGCTCTGTCAATCTCATGGGGATGAATGATAGGATATGCGTATCCTCCAATTCAGTTGATTCAGAAGATTATGTTTAAGATCAAACAGTCTCATTGTGAATCCTGCTAGTAGCACCTCTGTCGTCACAGAAACCTTGGATCAGTCTTCTCAGGTGTCTGTTATGGGACGTTCCCGGAAGATTCCTTCACGAAAGGACCTTCTTTATCAGGGGAAGTTTTTGTTCTTCACGTCCTCCTCCCGCCCATAGTGGCATACTGGAGTCTGTTAGATGTGAGGGAACCATTGCGGTTCCTATATTATTTTATGGCTAACGCAAGAACGATTAAAGCAATGTGGGTGAGGAGAGTTCGATATGACTTCAAATTCCCCCTCCCCACCCCCCCGCCCAATTTGTTTAGAGGCGATTACCAGGCAAGACGTAGTTTTCTTTTCCCACAAGCTTCGTATGAGTTTAAATACATACATATTTCTTGACTTCTCGATTGGTGGCTGGGTCGTGTTCTATGGCAACCTCATGGGCACATCCACTTTTTAGTTGGTTGGTTTCCTGTGATTGTTCGTCTATATGTCATATACGAGCACATAATTCATCATAAATAAATTGCTAGTCTTTGGGTACCTCGGAGGCTGCATAGCCAGTTAACTGGTATTCAGATTATTACATGCAGGATTTCAATGCTCACATGCATAATAATTATTAGGCAGACGTATTATTGTATGTTATGGACCTTAGAAATTATGAATTATTTCGGGGGCGGTTCGTGTCAAGCCTGTTAATCATACCTACTTCCATTTCTAGATCCAGGTTTCTATTAATGTAGGTACTCAATCGAATACACCTTGTTTAACACTCTCATATATTCGCATGTTTATAGTGTCATAGATATCGGATAGTACACATCGGGAAGTGTTGTTACTGGAATTTATTATACACCTGAATGGGGTCGCCTGTGGGCTACCTCGGAAGTGTGTTTACTCTCCAGAGATCATTCATTGTGGTTCTATTGGACATGTGTATGTTATATATTATATCTCCAGTTTTCGACCTATTTGCATATGCCGACTCCAGTGTATGTTAAATTGCGGGCGATATTAATTACTGGGATTGCCGCTATAGCCTTAGCTTCTGAAGTGGCATTAAGCACCATTTATTAATAATAATTAATACCTGAGTGCCTTTTCGACGAATATTTATATTGTTTTTTGGTACCGCTTTTACTGATTCCAGAGCGCTCCCCTCTTTCTTTTTGAAGATTCCTTCAAAAGAAAAGGGGGGGGGGGGGGGATTTTTTACCTCTCCTCTGGCTTGATAAGTATGTAACTATGAGTGAAGCTGTTTTGTCTGTAATTATATCCTGCATACAGCTGGTGTTTTATTTTATATTGCATATGTTTGTGGGGGATATTCTCTCATTCTCAAATACACCATCCTAATTTTTGGGGCTTAGTCCGGACTGGCCTTGAAAATTGGGAACTCGTTACATCCAATTAGCATAGTCATGCTAAGTTTACGGAATTACTTGAACTGGGCTCCTTTTTTATGATACATCTTCTCTATTACTGTATAGAGAGACATACATGTAATTCCTAATAATTTTAATTTCCTTTCACCTTGGATTACAGGATTGGAACTATGTTGATCTACTAATTCTGAAGTCCTAGGCCCTCTGCTTTTTTACAATTCAGCTAGTCTGGGCCATTGGTTTACAGTGTAAAAATATTATAAATTTAAAGTAATTTGTATATTTTTATACTTACCGATGTCCCAGACGGAGATGGCCCTCCCATGAGTGGGCACTCTTTCCTCCCCGCTGAATTATTATGTAGTACTCTCTTCTGCAAAGAATGATATTGGCGTCAATTCCGGTCACTTCCTGATGCCTGCGCATGCGCAGAGAGTAAATGTATGGAGGGCCAGATAGGACTTTTAATTTTGGGTTTTGCAAGCAAATTTGGGGGATTGGGGGGTTCAAAATTTGTGTTTGGTCCTTAATAACTTCGAGTTAATCACCAGCTAGTCTGGGCCATTGGTAAGTATAAAAATATACAAATTACTTTAAATTTATAATTTTTCAACCCCCTACTCCAAGCACACACCTACATTAGGCTTGAGATTATGTTGAAAAACAACAGAGGGGGTTCCCTCTGAAACAACCATTGTCTGTCATCCATCAACTTAGCATATCAGTCTTCTCCTCTGCAACCACAGGACCAAATCTAAACAAACTTTGCATAAATTATCTTTAGGAGATAACCTTCCCAGTTTGTTCAGTAGAAGTAGCTAAGCTCAATCAGCTGGGGCAGTGGCCGAAAAACGTGAAATTCTTCAAAAGTTAAAAAATTTATAGTAATTTATATATTTTTTATACTTACCAATGACCCAGACATAGCTGGTGCTAACTCTTAAAATATAGGGCCAAACACAAATTTTGCCCCCCAATCCCCAAAATTTGCATCTAAAACTAAAGAAAACATGTCCTGAGAGGCCCTCCACACTTCGCCCCTACTGCGCATGCGCAGTGTCAAGGACGTTCCGAAATTGGCGCCATTTATCATTCTAATAACCAGTGCCTGGTAAGCGCTATGTACTCAGCGGGGAGGCAAGAGTTCCCAACTCCTGGGAGGGCCATCCCCGTCTGGGTCATTGGTAAGTATAAAAAATATATAAATTACTATAAATTTTTTAACATTTTTATACTGTACCAATGACCCAGACATAGCTGAATAGTAAAAAGGCTGGAGGGCCAAGGACATAGAGCAAAATGGAATACGCTCAATAAAATAAAATAGAGTCATCCCCTGTAGGGAAAAGAAGTAATAGGCCTTACATGTATCTTTCTTATTTATGATAAATTAGAAAGATACAACACCTTCCAAAAATTGAGCTTCATACATCCATGTACTCTATTAATATCCAATAATCCTTATACTAATAATTTTTAAAGTAAGCCAATAATAAAGTAAGTCTAGAGAATAGAGACTCTTATACTCCTAAAAGTGTGTGAGAATTGCATAATCATGTCCGTTGACATATGCAATATTCAAAAGCTATACTTTAAAAACTAAGACTTGAATGAATTTTATAAACTTAAACTTCTCACTAAACAACCATCCCAATAACAGCTCAGAATTACTAACTCCGGAGGAGGTATCCCCTTGTTTTCATAGTAAAAACAGGTGACCCAAGGGAACACCCTCCCCCCCCCCCCCCCTTTTTCTTGCCCTGGGTCAAATAGCCCAGAGCGAAGAGGGCAGCCGAACGGAGACACTGCCGAAACAGACAGCCTACCTAGCTATAGTAGCAACTGTTAAGTGAATGACATTCTGAGCAGTAGATAATAGACCTAACAATAGAGGCCTCCAGAAATGGACTCGATATTTCTGAGATAAAATTCATGAATGGATGGCTGAGCGCAATGAGCAGCCTTCAAAAATCTATAATAGCAACACTATTAATGTAAGCCCAAGAAGTAGAAGAACTCTTACTTCATGAGGCGAAATCTTAAGCACAACTGCTAAGCCAATGATATACCATAAGCAGTACGCTAGTTAATAGAATCCATTAACAACAAAATGGAGCGTAACGTCCTTCTACTAGACATCAAAGACAGAAGAAGCTTACGCCCTTGTAATAAACAGATATCTGTTTATAAATACATAAACTGTACCCGGAAAGAGTAAAGGCCTATGCCCATACGAAGACGGAAGGACCTTAAAATAATAGGTTCCGGATAATAGGAGCCTAACTCTTATGCAACAATCCAACCTAAATAGTAACGGAAGTATTGATTCCGAAACTATGAAAGTGAAAATCATCCATCGATAGTGCATGAAACTCACTGACTCTACAGTAAAAGAGAAACCAACAGAATTACTGTCTAAAAGGTCAGAATTTGAAAACTACTGTTTCCAGAGGCTCAAATGATTACTTAGCTAAATAAGAACCTGAAGTTAAAATCCGTATAGGAATTTAATCTAAAGATTCTAAGTCTATTTATCAAAAAGTTACTAACTGACTTAGATAAAGAGACAAAAGACTCAATTGTAAACTATCGTAGAGTGCATAGGTATGAGGTAACATAAACCTATAACCTAAATAACAACAGGCTGCAGTAGATCTTGTGAAACAAGTATACTAAAAAATAGCAATGAGTAGTATGGAGGGATCAACCATATGAACATAATGATCCCTACACCACGACGGAAGAGCCTCCACTTTAGTCGCATAGAATAGCGAAGAAGAGGATCTCCTATAGTAAGAAATCGCGTCCAAAGCTCGTCCAGTACAGTGCTTACAATGCAATACGGACCACACAACGGAATACATGAAGGTTGCGACCTTGCTGGTTGTGATAAAGATGACACGATTTACCCAGTGAAAAAAGATCCTCACATAGAGGAAGATTTCACGTTAAGATCCACAGTAGACAAGAGAGTAAATTACTCATGATCTCTGTGAAGATAGAGATGCTATCAACAGAAATGTATTGTGGTTGTTTATCTTAGCAATACCTGCTAAAACAACAGCGCCGGAGGATACGCGTATCCTATCATTCCGTCCTATAGATCAATAGAGCGTTAACAGTATTAGCTCAGAGATCTGGACAAGCCAACACATACGTCTGCAATTGATTAGCAAGCTGTGTCATAAATAAAACATCATTGGGCGCTCCCATAGATAGCAAATCTGATTGAATACTTGTTTGTTGAGAGTCCATTCTGACAGCAACAAGCGACCCGTAAGAGAACGGGAGTGCGATAAAACAATCAGACGACCCAGAATATGACGGACCAAAACTGAACTTGGTGTACTATAACCAACAGACGGATTCTTTCCATTAAATTGAATAACGGAAACGAAAGAGTGCCTCCCTGGTTCCGGAGATACGCCACTACTGTCGAATTAAAGGACAGGAATTTGGGCATGCGTTTCTGAATAATGTTCATGCAATGACATAAAGCAAGCCTAAAAAACATTATTCCGCGGAAGTTAAACTGATAGCTAAAAGACTGCGGAACCCAAAGACCCTGGCACTTCGAATCCGTAGGGATCAGTATATATCCCAATCTGTTTGACTGGCAACCGTCATAACAGCCACACTCGGGTCCGGCAACTGCGGCGGCACTCTCTGAGTCAACCACCGAATGTTTGCCCCAGTTTGAATCTCTTGTAACACTAGATAGACAAGAGAATGTATAAATCAAGCAATTCATGGATTGCCGGAAAGTTGCCGTCGAAGAGAAGCTCCTCCGAGAACGAAGCGACTCTGAGAGAGTTCTTAACCTACTATCCACGCGTGGATGTAGCTAGGGCTGCATCACGTCTAACCAACTCCAATCAGCCACTGAAGGGCGGAGTTATACGTGAACAAACTACTGCCCTCAAAAGAAATTACATTGAGAATAATATCCCGTAAATCTTTTCTTGAAGACGTAATGATAACGCCTCAGTAAGGCGGATTACGTATAATAAAGCGTCTAAGTTAAGTCTACTATACATAATGTCGTTCCCAACATTGAAATTGGAAAAGACATAAACGGCGAAAAAGAATATATGCAGTCTTTAATCACACCGTCTAGACGCATATGAACTCTCGGTATGCCCTGCTCTGCCAAAATAAACTATATGTAAAAAAGATAAAATGGCAGAAATGAGCCACGCGGACAAGAAACTAAACTATCATGCTTAGTAGCAAGCTTGTATATATATATAAATATATAGCGTCGAAAAATAAAACACATGTTGTAATGACAATATTGGACTGCGTCGGTAAGTCAGGGACAAAGTCCCTGTACCGATCGAAAAATCCGAGTCCAATGACGCTATAAGTCTCTTATCCAAGATCGCAGCAATGAAGTCCGAAAAATAATCACTGGAAGAAATGCCAGAAGATATGAAAGGCATCTTCCGATACTACTAAAGGGAAAACTCGAAATCTTTCGAATCCCTTTCGCCATCCTGTCGGACCCTATAAAGCGTTCGGTCGTCCGTAGCTTGATGCAACCGCGGACCGCACCGACCCAGCGCCGTCGGATAATTCCTGATTCGACCGAGAAACCGTCAATTGCTGGGATGCTGCGAAACAACTGTGCTAACTCGGATAGCACGTCCGTCACTGAGGCCTGAGGAGCAGCGGTCTTACGATGCATTGCCGCAGGAAGCTCCGAGATCGTTACCCCGTGCATACTTCCAATATGCGAGCGAACGGAGTGTATAGGCCTCGTGTCCCTTGGCTACCGGATGGCGCGACCTATTCGCTGTGGAATCACTGAATGCCGAAACTGATCGGATACTCGAGGTCACGTAGCCAATGTGCGGTCGTGTGCCCTGCTGTGAGGATGAGGAAGCATTAAAGACAGTCTCTCGGACTGTCAATATAACGGAGCGTCCCGAGCAACGGACATATGCTCCGAATGTAAAATATCTGAACCACAACATGCGGTCCCCTATGTTGTTGGCTTCCTCCGATCTGTCCTCAATCTGCCGTCACTGGGTGAGTACTAAAGTAATTAAGTACTCGCATCACCCAAATCTCCTTCCTAGACCGCAACGGACGAACCCGGCAGTCGAACCATTCGATGAATGTACGCTACACCGGGTGAGCTAGCGAATGTCACTCCGTAAGCGATAGACATATTCCATGAGCACTTATTGCCGCTAACTCTTCATTAACTATGACGACAGAGGCACACTTTTGAAAGACATCTCCATAACTCTTCGAACAAGAAACCAGAAATGCTTGGATAGCAAGCATAAAATAATAATATATATAGCGTTGTTCAATAATTCGAAAGTTTGTGTGACATTATTGGACTATGTCGGAACTGAGGGACGATGTCCCTGTACCGAACCAAAAATTTCTAAGTCCACCGACGCTATCAGTTTCTTATCCGGCATCGCAGCATATGTTGTTCCGAAAGGGAAAGCTTGAAATCCACCGAATCCCTTTCGGTATCCCGTCGGACCGGATGAAACTTTCGGACGTCCGTACCCGCTTCCGCGGAGCGTCCCGACCCAGCATCGTCGGATAAAATATATGCGACAGATACAGTTGATGCTGGGATGCTGCGATAAACTGTGCTAATAAGGAAAGCACGTCCGTTCCCGAGGCCTGTGCAGTAGCGGACTTACGATGCATTGCCGCTGGAAGCTCCGTGTACGTTGACTCCCGCATACTTCCTATGCGAACGTCCGGAGTCTGCAGGCCTCGAGTCCCCGGCTACCGACCCAGCACTGTCGGATAATTCTCGATCCGACACCGTTTCTGTCGGCTGCTGGGATGCTGCGATAAGCTGTGCTATGTGCACAAGAATGTCCGGCGTCGAGACCTGCGGAGGCGCAGTCTATCGCTGCTTCGCCGAGGGCAGCTCCGGATCAGATGGCTCCCGCATACTTTTCCTATGCGAACGTCCGGAGTCCATCGGTCTCGAATCCCTGGCTGCCGGATGGTGTGACCTGGTCGCCGAAGAATCCTTGATCGGCGAAGCTGGTAATATATCGGCGGTCACGCAGCCAAGGTGCGGTCGTGTGCGCTGACGAGAAGAGGAAGCCTTAGCAGTCTCAGCGGACTGCCTATACAACGGAGCGTCCCGAGCGACGGACGTATGCTCCGCTAACGACACATTTGTACCACAACATCTGGGGCCAGATGTTGTTGAACGAGAGAGGGGCCTCTCTCGCTTGCCGTCCGGATGGACCGGAACGAGCTATGAACCGGACTAAAAGGCTTCCTCCGTTCTCCCTCCGATCCGCCGTCACTGGGTGTGCATTAAGTTAATTTTATAGTGCTCGCATCACCCCAAAATTCCTTCTAGACCGCAACGGATGAACCCGGCTGCCGAACCATTCGGTGAATGGACGCTACACCGGGCGAGCTAGCGGACGTCAAAGGCCGTCGAACCTACTAGGGTCCTCTTAGGCAATTGGCGTATTACATGAGCACTTTTCTGCTAGCCCTTCATTAATTGTGACGACGGAGGCACACTGTTGGAAGACATCACAGATACATCACCCTAATCTTGATCGTCTGAAATAGAAATTGAAAAAGTAGAGTGACCCTGCGGGGAAAGGACCGGAGTGTCCAAATCCCCAACAACATACCGTGACATACGCTTCCCATATTGTCATCGAAATAATACGATACAGAACCGGAGTTAATGCGAGTACACTGACCACATATAGAATGATAATAAGGTCAGAGGAAGACTTCCTCTTAAAACAATTGATCAATATCCTTTCAATGTGAAAAGAAAACAAGTCCTGGTACTCGCACTAACCCCTGGCAATCAAAATACATAATAATAATATGATCCATTAATATAGAAAAAATAATTGAAATCAAAATATTTTGAAAAATTATTTTTTCAGAACAGCCCAAGTTTCTGAAAAGTAACATTGAGCCCCAATGGATCCCAAGCCTAAGTGTGGACAAAAATTTTAAAAATATTTTAAACAATTTATTCAACACTTACGAACAATAATAATGTATCTAGTTATGATTAAAATAACATAAAGATATTATTATTTAGAAATCCCCCCCTCACACAGAGGGCTGTTGTAAATGTAAACAATGAGTGTAAAAACACTAAAATAAGACTCCAGGCACCCAGGCCCGAAATCAGTTACCAAAAATACACCATCTGATGCAAAACAGAGACTTCCAGGGAAGAAACTGCAGAACATCAGATGGTAGATGCAGAACACAACGCCTAACCACCCGTAGGTGAAGACGTAAACATGGGGAAAGAACAGAATTCATTCTGTTATTCAGCTAAACTCCCAAGAAATTTTAGTAATAATAATTACAGAAATTATGCCAAAAGCATGGGAGAATAGCAAGGGGGAACTTAAAGGACAGGGAGAGAGGAAAAACACTTGAAAAAACAGTGTAACTAAATAATCAGAATGACAACAAAATGGCTGCTGCCTTGAAAATAGGTAACTTAACATAATTTCATTAAAAAATTTTAAGTTACAGCCCTGATAATATTCTGTCACACATTCTTTTCCTCTCCTCCTTTTCTATCCTCCTTAGAATCACCATTTCACTAATATTTATGTGTCTGGCATCATTTAAACTGAGATTTAAAAGCACAAAGATCAGTCAGATGTTAACTGATGAAGGGCCAAACTTAGAATGATAAATGGCGCCAATTTCGGAACGTCCTTGACACTGCGCATGCGCAGTAGGGGCGAAGTGTGGAGGGCCTCTCAGGACATGTTTTCTTTAGTTTTAGATGCAAATTTTGGGGATTGGGGGGCAAAATTTGTGTTTGGCCCTATATTTTAAGAGTTAGCACCAGCTATGTCTGGGTCATTGGTACAGTATAAAAATATCTTTTTCTCATAAACCACTTTCTTCTCATAAACCTCCAGTCACAATGCTTTGAAATTTGGTATGTGAGTCTGTAGGTTCGTATTTGTGTTCCCTATTGGAGCACAAATTTTAACTTTGTGAAACACAAGGAATATTATTTTGAAAAACGTCTATAAACACCACTTAAAATCTTTTGATATTTGGTTTACATCATCCTAATAGGGGCCAGATTTAAATTTGTTCAAAGCAAGTCCATGGGTTCATATTTTGGTTCCTTATGGGAACCTGAGTTCTTTACTTAGTGCAATAGGAGCAAAAGTATTTGAAAATCTTCTTCAGATCCACTAGGCAGAAATTTTTAAAATTTGGTATGTATTCAGAACTCTTAGGTGGGGTCAAATTCAAATTTGTACAAACCAAGTCCCTGAATTCATATTTTGCCTCCTAGTGGGAACCCAAAATTTAACTTAGTTCAATATAAGAAACATTCTTTACAATGTCTTATTCTTAGCATCTGCCATCGCAATCTGATATTTGATACACATCATCCTTATGGGGGTCAGATTCACGTTTGTTCAGATTAAGACCCTGGGTTTATATTTAGGCTTCTTATTTTAACTTAGTGCAACATTAGCAAAATTCTTTAAAAATCTTGTTCTTAAGGATCACTAGTCAGAATCGTCTCATATATATGGTATACTGTATCCTTAGGGGCTCATAGGGACTTCATATGTGGGTTCCCTAGTAGTGTTCAACATAGTGCAATATGATCCACTGGTTAGAATATTTTCTTATTTGGTATGCAGCATCTGTAGGGGTGGGGGTAGGAGGCAGATTCAAATTGTTCAAATTAAGTTCATGGGTTCATATCCAGGTTGTATGGGAGGTGAATTTCAACGTAGGGTAATATAAGGATTATTCTTTAATATCTTCAGATCCACCAGTTAGAATCTCTTGGTAGGTGGTATACAGCTTCCTTATGGGCCAGATTGAAATTTGTCCCTGGGTTCATATTTGGGCTTCTTATAGGGACCAAAATTTTAACTCTGCGCAATTTGAGGAAAATGCTTTAAAAAAAATTTCTTCAGATCCACTTGGCAGAAACTTTTCCATTCTTGTGGGTTCAAATTCAAATATGTTCAGCTCAAGTCCACGGGTTGATATATTGGCTCCCTGTAGTACAACATGATATTTGGTAAAAAAAAATACAAATTTCATTTCATTTGAAAATTCTGTTTTCGTTAATGATTAAATCTGTCCATGAGAGTGTAATGACACACAATCAAAAAGCCCAAATTTGTCAAAAATAAACCCCAAACCCTGTCTCAGTCATGTCCTTGTTGACTGCCATTTCAGTCCTTTTCTTTGCACAACTGATGGCTTCCAGGAACACTGGATATTTCAACAAATTTTATCCCAAAACTTTAACCAATCTAAGTGGCTGTTTCAGAGTGAAGCCCCTCTGTTGTTTTTCAACATAATCTCCAGCCTAATGCAGGGGGTGTGCTTGGAGTAGTGGGTTGAAAAACAGACATCATTTTTCAGAGCATGTACAAGGTGACACTTCCTTTTTACTTCCATCTTCCTGATCCCTCAAATGTAATATACTTATTCCTTATAGACAACTTGATCCAGATGAGTGGTTTAGGTTCACTTGACCATCCATCTTTTATTCATTTAATATGAGTTTCCTCTATAACCCATATGTGATTAGCAGTAAACTTTACAGTAAAAGTATGGTAAATGGTTTTGAACTTGGAAAGTATATGTAATTAACAGGGTTATGCAATTAAGAAACAGCCAATTAAGTGGCTCCACTGTTTGGTCAGATGTGTAAATTCTAGAATTAATGCATAAATAGAGAGTAATCACTTGACTAGACTGGAAATAATGCATGAGAGGTGAAGGACGTTGTACAAACACGAGTGTGCGAATGTGAACGAGTGTTTTACAATATAGTCTCTCACCTCGAAAAAACTGTTTCACGTAACCAGTCCAGTCAAGCGATTACTCTGTTTATTACTTTTCATTATTAACGATAATTATATTATTTAACCCTTTACCTAAGGTAACGGCCAGCGCTATTCTAAAAAATCGCCAAATAATTTTCATTATTTTTTCATTTTTTGTCTCTAAAACATAAGTTATGACCCCTCATTGGAACAAGCTCGTCGAGCTTGTTCCAATGAGGGGTCATAACCTATGTTTTTGAGACAAAAAATGAAAATGATAGTTATTCAAACATTTTTTTTGAAAGTGTCATCTGCTTTTCATGTTAGGTAAAGGGTTAAAAAACACAAAAACAATGAAGTCCCCATTACACCCACGGGAAAGCGTCTTTGTTTGCGCGCACGGATACATGGCCCAATTGTTGATTGCATAATTCACTTGTGAAGTTATCGTTTATAATAAAACCCGGATATCCCAGTAAATCACACTTTGGAAGGTAATAAAATGTAATATACAACTTGATCTTACCTCTCAGATCTGGTCTTTTCTTTAGGCCTACTGACACAAAAAAACAGTCCATATCAACATGCATGACAGTTCTTCGATCCAACTTCTCCTTCCTACAGGCACTGCCTCCAATAAACTCCTTTAGTCTATCTTTTCCAGGAAATGAATTATCTCCTGACAACACTAAGTGGTTGACATAATCACGAAACTCAGCACCCCATGTAGACAGATGATGTAGTCTAGAGTGTGTGTAAAATTCAGAGAGAAAGTTAGAGTCACCACTCTTGGGAAAATGTCTACTTGATGCAACAGGTTTTTGTGGACTTTCATCCTTGAAAGATTCTGTAGCTGATAATGTTGAAATGGCATTTTCATGTGGGAAAGTTGTATCATCTTCATACTCTGAGAATAATAATTCATTCGTATTATTTGGACTCAGAGAATGGACATCAGGATGAGAGTCTGCTGTTGATGATTTGGCATGATTTTTAGATGTGGATGTGTCTGTGCATGAATTATCAACAGGTACAGCATATGAAGTCAAACCTTCTTGATTTCCTGATTGAGCAGTATACAACTGATAAGGAATATATGACAGCAGCTTACCACTTTCCACACTACAAATAATCAAAGAAGAGACATATATTCTCCACAAATGAAGGTTCCAGTATGTTGCAGTTTAACCCTTTACCTAATGCAATAACCAATCAGTGCTATTCACAAAACTGAGCATTCAAATATTTTTAATTTTCTACATTTTCTATTTGAAAGCATAGCTTATGATCCCTCTTTGGAATGAGCTGAAAGAGCTCATTTCAAAGAGGGGGTCACAAGGTATGTTTTCTGGGAAAAAATTGAAATTTTAAGTTGTTCCAAAAATTTTTTTTCGAGTATCTTCTGCTATTCGTTTAAGGTAAAGGGTTAAACAAAAATTACTTATTTTGTTAAAAACCGCAATAAATTCTATGTACAAAAGTACCCATAAGTTTTATATAACATTCATCTGAAATGAACATTCTCACTTAGCCTTTTTCCTAGAGTCAACTAGGGTGACATTTGCAAAAAACTTTCTCAAATATCTAAAAATTTTGAAACTTTTTGCCTAAAAAAACGGAATGAGCTCAAAAGAAAAAATTATAAAATCTGAATGCCGATTATTGTGAATAACTCTGGCCACTTCTTTCCATTATATTACATTAAGGTTAAAAAATGAACTTTGGAGTGACAATAAACATTAATTTGACTTTTTTATGGCTGGCTGTCACAAAAGTCAAAATCAAGCTTATTGCCACTTTCAAGTTCATTTATTAACCCTTTACCCAATGTAATGGCAAAAAACCCAACAGTGCTATTCACAAAAAGTGCCATTCAATTTTCATTATTTTTTGTCTCAAAAAACGTAGCTTATCACCCCTCTTTGGAATGAGCTCATTCCAGTAAGGGGTCATACACTAAATTTTTGATACAAAAAATAAAAAAATTAGTTATTCAAGAATTTTGTTTGCAAGTGTGATCTGCCTTTCGTGTTAGGTAAAGGGTTAAGTTAGCAAAACTGGAGCTGGGAGGTATGGGGTATGTGTCAGTGAGCCATTCCGGTTTACTTGGTTCATTGTGAGAATGCACAGGCATTCGGAATAATAAACAAGAGGCTCCAGGGGGCCTGAGGGCACTCACCTGACATGGTAGTCTAATATCAAACCAGGGACTTGACTTGAATAAGCTGCATATGCCCCTCGTAAGGAAGGCATATACCAACTAGATGAAGCGATTGTGCCCACACAATACACAGGATTTTCCTTCTATTTTCAGTTCCTGCACTTTTACGTCCCAAAATTGAGATAAACGCATAAAAAGAGATTTTTTTTTATTTTTTGTACGGAAATTTTCGAAGTCCCCATAAAAATATTTTCAGTCTAAAATTTGTTTTTCTTCTTAAAATTGACCAAAACGCATAAAAAAACCAAAAAACTAATTTCCGGACTTGGTCCAAAATTTTCCAAGTCCCACCCGGACCCCAAATTTTCAGTGTAAAAAAAAAAAAAAAATTTTGTCTTAAAATTGACCAAAACACATAAAAAAACAAAACAAAAAAATTCCGGATTTTAATCCAAAATTATCTAAGTCCCACCCAAACCCCAAATTTTCAGTGTAAAAAAAAAAAAAATTTGTCTAAAAATTGACCGAAACGCATAAATAAAACAAAAAAAAAATTTCTGGATTTTGGTCCAAAATTTCGAAGTCCAGAATGGGACCCCAAATTTTCAGCCTAAATATGAACCCAGGGACTTGGCTTGAACAAACTTGAATCTCACCCCCCTAAGGATGCTGCATGCCAAATATCAAAAGATTCTTATTGGTAGATCTGAAGAAGAAGATTTTTAAAGAATATTCCTCATACTGCACTAATTTAAACATTTGGGCTCCCATAGAGAACCCAAATATGGACACAGGGAATTGATTTCAATAAACATGTGAAACAATCTTCCAAAGATGTTATATGTGAAATTTGAAAGCTTTTGGACCAGTGGTTTGGGTGAAAAGTAGTCTTACATGTTTTTCCCATTACTCACAGTGTTAAAAAATGCTGACTCAGCACTTTTTCAAAATCACCAAAAAGTACCCCATGATAAAACCGATAGCAATTTTTTTTAACCAATCCTTTCTGTTGGTCCTAAGGAAGCTTCACACCAAATAAAAATTCTCGGTGCCGTGCAGTTTTGGAGATATGGGCGTTTTAAATTTTTTCTATTTTTAGCTCCTGCGGTTCCCATGGGGCGACGGGAAAAAAAATTTGGGCATAAATTAAGTACTTATGACCCAATAAGCCCTCATATCAAATTTGGTTCAAATCTGCCTCTCGGTTTGGAAAATAGAAACTTTGGAGGTGGCAAAAAATCTTGCCCCTCCCATAACAACGGCAAATATAGACCCACAAACTTCTCTTGAACAAATCTGAGTCTACACCTCAAAAGGAAGCTGCACACCAAATATCAAGTCTCTGCTACTGCTGGTTCAGGAGAAGAAGATTTTTTAAGATTTAGGCACACTTTTTGGGCGTGGCCTTACCAAGGGGCGAGGCAACTTGATTTGAACAAAATCAAATTGCGATGTCATAACAAACTATCATCTCAAATATCAATTAAATTGGTTCAGCGGTTTGGGAGAAGAAGATGCAAACACCATGTTCATGGATGACAGACGAGGGACGACGGACGATGGACAACGGATGGTGAGTGATCACTATAGCTCTCCTGACTGAAAGTCAGGTGAGCTAACAAGTCGTTACAGTGAACAGATTATATTCTGGAATATCATTCTGGACTAAACCATCTAAACCTCCTTGAGAGCAGGGTAAACAAGCTTATCATTCTATTCCTGACATGCACAGTGGAGTGCACATAAAAGTTCTAGACCTTGCACAACAACAATAAAAAGATATTCTGACTTCGAGCGTCAAAAAGGAAATAAACAATGCCAGGTACATGAAAAATGCAATAACTAAAGAGAAAGAAAGGACAAAAAATTAACAAAGTTTATTAAAAGCGGCTTTTCAAAAATATTTGATTCTCTATTGAAAAAATGTTTTTCTCTCAGAAAAACTGTGTTACTGTACTACTTTCAGAAGACCCTTCTTGGCCATTTTATTTCTATAATGCAATTTCTGACACCATCATTGAAAAGTTTCTTATGAGGGCCATTCAGATGATGGTTTTCTAAGATTGTTTCAAAATGAAAGCAGGGATGTTTCCCACACTTTGGATATACCTCCTCCTAACAATATGCCCATACTGCACATTTAATTAGCAACAGCAAACCAATTTTCACATGGAATAGTATTCTCATTGAACATACCATTCCATTGGGATTATCAAACCACAGTTTAGGTTTACATGGAATAGTAAACCAAGTAAACTGGAATAGTTCACAGAACCATACCCTTTGATATTTCAGATTCAGTTTGGGTTTCAGTTTGGTTTCGGTTCAGTTTTTCTATGTGTTAAGAACATTTAGTAAGTAATCATAATAAGTAATACTTCGAGCTCTTTAACCCTTTACCTAACATGAAAAGCAGACACTTGCAAACAAAATTCTTGAATAACTAATTTTTTTCATTTCTTGTCTCAAAAACATAGGTTATGACCCCTCATTGGAACGAGCTCAAGGAGCTCATTCCAAAGAGGGGTCATAACCTATGTTTTTGAGACAAAAAATGAAAAAATAATGAAAATTAATTGGCGATTTTTGTGAATAGTGCTGACCGGTTTTGGTTGTTATGTTGGGTAAAGGGTTAATTTGTAAAAACTCCAGAATAGTTTATAGGACAATACAGGACACCACTCATCAAAAAAATCTCTTCTCTTTGATCGTTCTTAGGGCTTCTGGAGGATCAATTGCTAAGCCAATTGAGTTAGAAAGAAACCTAAATTTTGCTTACAAATTAATAAAGTTCATCTAAGCTATGTTGTGTTCTTATTGTCACGTTATCTACATTATTGACCTGCCTGTGAACAAGTCAATAATAGAGAAAATATGGCAATGAGAACACATGTTAACCCATTTGCCAGACAGACTAAGTGACAAGAGTCCATAGGGGCCAATAGTCCAGTTCCCTCACACTAAGATAGTTTGATCAGTTTGTGCACACAGTAAACCTGTTCTGCAGTTTTTTGCTGGGCCTTGCAGTTTGGTTTCCCGGTTTGCTGCAAAAACCTGAACCAAACAGGAAAACGAAAAAACCACCCATACCTAATCAAAACCAAATAAGGTCATTCATTAACTCAGAACCATTTCAGCCAAACAAATTAATGTGAGGGAAAGGTACTTTTGCATTTAAAATTTATTGTTTTTTACCAACTGAACAACAAAATTCTGTCATTTTAAATGATTCGTGCCTATAATAAAACTACAGATGCCTAAACCAGTTAAGAAACAAATAAGGAAACAGTAAGGCCTCACAAAGTAGATCATCTGTTTCTCAGGCCATTTTTGTAAAATTGCATGCAGGCGGGCTGTTTTTCAATTTATTTTTGTATCCACAGAATTTGAAGCCTTTAAGTTGTGGTACCAAAACTTCAGAATAAAAACCCAAATATGGGCTTTCAGCACTGCTCCAGTTAAACTTTCATCCCTATTTAATCAAAAGGATCCTATTGCCAAGAATATCAATTCTGCCATATTATTGGGAGTTAAACAATGTGCTAATATCCATTTTCATATTATTTAGAAGTTTCATTTTGTCTTTCAATGTTCAAAATATTTTTTGATGTTAGTTTTGTAAATACCATGGAGTCAATTTGGAATATTTTGACACAGAGGGGTTAAAAATAGTTCAGTAAAGTGCGTAGGTGGGGGGACAGAGGTTATATATAGCTGTACCTTTCAGTTATCCATTCTGGTTTAACTATTTTCATTCCTTTGAAGTTGTTTTTCTTACTGTTGGCAAGATTTGTGGCAATAATATGCGTTACTTTTCTCTTAGCCATGTAATGTTCATGTCTTCCACCATGGAGTAGCACCAGCTTCTTCAACTCATCTGATGATGGCTCTTAAATAAAAATAAGCAAATCGTAAATAGAAAAAATAGAATGACAACAATGTAAAGTACAGACTTCCATAATAATAAGATAGGTTGAGGTAGAAATCATTTTCCCCCTATTGATTCTGACAATAAGTTTGAACAAAGTTCTTTCAGCTATTTACATAACCCAAATGGCAGACGACACTGGCGCAAGACACTTCACCCCCATTGCCCACGTGGGGGCATGGTGACGTTGTGTACTAAGGCGTACTGCACGCCGATGTTGCACCTGTCTTCAACCAATGCTAACCCTGCTTGTGTGGAGTTGGTATGTTGGGGAGCTGACAGTTGCTCGCCATTGCTCGGTGGTTCTCTCCGGGTACTCCGGCTTCCTCCACCCGTAAAACTGTCACGGTCATGGTTAGCCATTGTGCAGAAATATGTGACCTTAAACACCAATAAATAAATAGACGACACTGGCAAAGAAAATTCTTGAATAACTATTTTTTTTTCTTTTTTTGTCAAAAACATAGCTTATGACCCCTCACTGGAACGAGCTTATTGGGCTCGTTCCAATGAGAGGCCATAAGCTATGTTTTTGACACAAAAAAAAGAAAAAATAATGAAAACTGAATGGTGATTTTTGCAAGTAATGCTGGCTGGTTTTGGCCATTACGTTGGGTAAAGGGTTAAAACCCCTCCGAGAAATGAGGTCATCAGGCTTACTTCAATGGGAGACCAAAAGCTTCATTTGAAATGACAATAAATATAATTAAAAATGAAAAAAAAACTTGTTGGATGAGTTGTATAAAAACTTAACACCAATTAGTATCAATATTACTAAAATAAAAACACTGAAGTGTCCACATTTCAAGAATACCATATAAGTATTTACCATGAACCCATTGCACAGTTCCATGTTTTTCATGAAGTCCAAGAAGCAAAGCCTAGAAATTATTCACCAAATGAATTATCAAATGTATTGGGATATATTTTGTTAACTGGTTAAGTGCTAGAAGCTACTATCAGAGCTTTCAGAAAAATAAGGGTACCACAGCAAAAGCCAACATTTTCCTTCTTCATGTTTCATATTCAGTCAAATGCAAATAACAATTTGTTTATATATATTTATCCACCTGATAATTTCACTTCAAAGATAATCTAAACTGCATTCACAGAAAATAAAGCCTTTAAACTGCGCTTCTGAATAAAGCCCAAATATGGGCTTCCAGCACTCTACCAGACTATGGTGAGAGAAAATTCACCCTTAAATTGCTAATTTTAACACATGAATACACAGTGGTGAAGGGGCATAACATTAATTAACAATTCAACATTGTTTTCTTTTTTAATGCCAGTTTTTTTGTTTTGCTAACCTTGATAAGTATTGATCACCAGAAACAGCCTTCTATTGCAAATGCTGCTGAAAACTGTGAAGAAATGCATTAACCCTTAAGGTCTGGACAATTGTCTTGAATTCACACCTGATAACAACCGGCATACCTCCAGTGGCTTAGCAGTGATTTCTAGTCAAGTCTTGCCTGCCTGTTAAGGCAGCCAACACTTGACTAGAAATCACTGCCTAAGTAAGTTGTCTATTATTAGCATGATTTTCACATGATGACATGTTGATGGCACCTGTTCTGAGGTTGTAAAACTCGGAAATAGGCCTTCAAGGCATTGATTTGCACATGATAGCCTGTATAGTTATACTTGCCTCCCCTGATATGTCCGATATACTTTATGTATCAAACTGAAACAGCAATGGATGTGCATGATATTTTTATCATGATGTCAAGTGTTTTGATTACTTCCAATCATGGATTATGATAAATGTTTCAATGATCTTGTAGCTTTGATTTTAGAATATAATGATTCACTAACTACTAACTAATCTCCAACATGTGACAGGGATTTATTTCGACCTGGTGTCGCTCAATTTCTGACTGTCAGCAACAGGTGAGTACAGTAGACTCCTCTTAATTGAATGTTAAAAAATTTATAGTAATTTCTATATTTTTTATACTAAAATATAGGGCCAAACACAAATTTTGCCCCCCAATCCCAAAAATTTGCATCTAAAACCAAAGAAAACATGTCCTGAAAGGCCCTCCACACTTCGCCTCTACTGCGCATGCGCAGTGTCAAGGACGTTCCGAAATTGGCGCCATTAATCATTCTAATAACCAGTGCCTGGTAAGCGCTATGTACTCAGCGGGGAGGCAAGAGTTCCCAACTCCTGGGAGGGCCATCCCCGTCTGGGTCATTGGTAAGTATAAAAAATATAGAAATTACTATAAATTTTTTAACATTTTTATACTGTACCAATGACCCAGACATAGCTGAATAGTAAAAAGGCTGGAGGGCCAAGGACATAGAGCAAAATGGAATACGCTCAATAATATAAAATAGAGTCATCCCCTGTAGGGAAAAAGAAGTAATAGGCCTTACATGCATCTTTCTTATTTAAGATAAATTGGAAAGATACACCTCCTTCCAAAATTGAGCTTCATACATCCATGTACTCTATTAATATCCAATATAATCCTTATACTAATAATTTTTAAAGTAAGCCAATAAATAAAGTAAGTCTAGAGAATAGAGACTCTTATAGTCCTAAAAGTGTCTGAGGATTGCATAATCATGTCCGTTGACATATGCAATAATCAAAAGCTATACTTTAAAAACTAAGACTTGAATGAATTTTAAAAACATAAACTTCTCACTAAATAACCATCCCAATAACAGCTCAGAATTACTAACTCCGGAGGAGGTATCCCCTTGTTTTCATAGTAAAACAGGTGACCCAAGGGAACACCCTCCCCCCCCCCCCCCTTTTTCTTGCCCTGGGTCAAATAGCCCAGAGCGAAGAGGGCAGCAGAACGGAGACACTGCCGAAACAGACAGCCTACCTAGCTATAGTAGCAACTGTTAAGTGAATGACATTCTGAGCAGTAGATAATAGACCTAACAATAGAGGCCTCCAGAAATGGACTCGATATTTCTGAGATAAAAATTCATGAATGTGGATGGCTGAGCGCAATGAGCAGCCTTCAAAAATCTATAATAGCGACACTATTAATGTAAGCCCAAGATGTAGAAGAACTCTTACTTCATGAGCCGAAATCTTAAGCACAACTGCTAAGTCAATGATATACCATAAGCAGTACCGATAGTTAATAGAATCCATTAACAATAGAATGGAGCGAAACGTCCTTCTACTAGGCATCAAAGACAGAAGAAGCTTACGCCCATAGTAATAAACAGATATCTGTTTATAAATACATAAACTCTACCCGGAAAGAGTAAAGGCCTATGCCCGTACGAAGACGGAAGGACCTTAATAACAATAGGTTCCGGATATTAGGAGCCTAACTCTTATGCAAAAATCCAACCTAAATAGTAATGGAAGTAGTGATTCCGAAACTACGAAAGGGAAAATCATCCATCGATAGTGCATGAAACTCACTGACTCTACAGTAAAAGAGAAACCAACAGAATTACTGTCTAAAAGGTCAGAATTTGAAAACTACTGTTTCCAGAGGCTCAAATGATTACTTAGCTAAATAAGAACCGAAGTTAAAATCCATATAGGAATTTAATCTAAAGATTCTAAGTCTATATATCAAAAAGTTACTAACTGACTTAGATAAAGAGACATAAGACTCAATTGTAAACTATCGTAGAGTGCATAGGTATGAGGTAACATAAACCTATAACCTTACTAATAACAGGCAGCAGTAGATCTTGTGAAACAAGTATACTAAAAAATTGCAATGAGTAGTATGGAGGGATCAATAATATGAACATAATGATCCCTACACCAACGACGGAAGAGCCTCCACTTTAGCCGCATAGAATAGCGAAGAAGAGGATCTCCTATAGTAAGAAATCGCGTCCAAAGCTCGTCCAGTACAATGCTTACAATGCAATACGGACCACACAACGGAATACATGAAGGTTGCGACCTTGCGGGTTGTGATAAAGATGACACGATTTACCCAGTGAAAAAAGATCCTCACATTGAGAAAGATTTCACGTTAAGACCCACAGTAGACAAGAGAGTAAATTACCCATGATCTCTGTGAAGATAGAGATGCTATCAACAGAAATGTATTGTGGTTGTTTATCTTAGCAATACCTGCTGAAACAACAGCGCCGGAGGATACGCGTATCCTATCATTCCGTCCTATAGATCAATAGAGCGTTAACAACATTAGCTCAGAGATCTGGACAAGCCAACACATACGTCTGCAATTGATTAGCAAGCTGTGTCGTAAATAAATCATCATTGGGCGCTCCCATAGATAGCAAATCTGATTGAATACTTGTTTGTTGAGAGTCCATTCTGACAGCAACAAGTGACCCGTAAGTGAACGGGAGTCCGGTAAAACAATCAGACGACTCGGAATATGACGGACCAAAACAGAACTTGGTGTACTATAACCAACAGACGGATTCTTTCCATTAAATTGAATAACGGAAACAAAAGAGTGCCTCCCTGGTTCCGGAGATACGCCACTACTGTCGAATTAACGGACAGGACTTGGGCATGCGTTTCTGAATAATGTTCATGCAATGACATAAAGCAAGCCTAAAAAACATTATTCCGCGGAAGAAAATTGGTTGCTAAGAGACTGCGGAACCCAAAGACCCTGGCACTTCGAATCCGTTGGGATCAGTATTATATCCCAATCTGTTTGACTGGCAACCGTCATAACAGCCACACTCGGGTCCGGCAACTGCGGTGGCACTCTCTGAGTCAACCACCGAATGTTTGCCCCAGTCTGAATCTCTTGTAACACTAGATAGACAAGAGAATGTGTAAATCGAGCAATTCATGGATTGCCGAAAAGTTGCCGTCGAAGAGAAGCTCCTCCGAGAACGAAGCGACTCTGAGAGAGTTCTTAACCTTACTATCCACGCGTATGGAAGTAGCTAGGGCTGCGTCACGTCTAACCAACTCCAATCAGCCACTGAAGGGCGGAGTTATACGTGAACAAACTACTGCCCTCAAAAGAAATTACATTGAGAATAATATCCCGTAAATCTTTTCTTGAAAACGTAATGATAACGCCTCAGTAAGGCGGATTACGTATGATAAAGCATCTAAGTTAAGTCTACTATACATCATGTCATTTCCAACATTGAAGTTGGAAAAGACATAAACGGCGAAAAAGAATATTTCCAGTCTTTAACCACACCGTCTAGACGCATATGAACTCTCGGTATGCCCTGCTCTGCCAAAATAAACTATTCGTATAAATGATAAAACGGCAGAAATGAGCAACGCGGACAAGAAACTAAACTATCATGCTTGGTAGCAGGCTTGTATGCATATATAGCGTCGAAAAATAAAACACATGTTGTAATGACATTATTGGACTGCGTCGGTAAGTCAGGGAAATGTCCCTGAACCGATCGAAAAATCCGAGTCCAATGACGCTATAAGTCTCTTATCCAAGATCGCAGCAATGAAGTCCGAAATAACAATCACTGGAAGATAATGCCAGAAGATATGAAAGGCAGCTTCTGATACTACTAAAGGGAAAACTCGAAATCTTTCGAATCCCTTTCGCCATCCTGTCGGACCCTATAAAGCGTTCGGTCGTCCGTACCTGATGCAACCGCGGACCGCACCGACCCAGCGCCGTCGGATAATTCCTGATTCGACCAAGAAACTGTCAATTGCTGGGATGCTGCGAAACAACTGTGCTAACTCGGATAGCACGTCCGTCACTGAGGCCTGAGGAGAAGCGGTCCTACAATGCATTGCCGCTGGAAGCTCCGTGATCGTTACCCCGTGCATACTACCAATATGCGAGTGAACGGAGTGTATAGGCCTCGTGTCCCTTGGCTACCGGATGGCGTGACCTATTTGCCGTGGAATCACTGAATGACGAAACTGATCGGATACTCGAGGTCACGTAGCCAATGTGCGGTCGTGTGCCCTGCTGTGAGGATGAGGAAGCATTAAGGACAGTCTCTCGGACTGTCAATATAACGGAGCGTCCCGACCGACAGACATATGCTCCGAATGTAAAATATCTGAACCACAACATGCGGTCCCCTATGTTGTTGGACGAGAGAGGGACCTCTCTCGCTCACAGCCCGGACGGAACTGGACAAGCCAGGAACTGGACTAACAGGCTTCCTCCGATCTGTCCTCAATCTGCCGTCACTGGGTGAGTACTAAAGTAATTAAAGTGCTCGCATCACCCAAATCTCCTTCCTAGACCGCAACGGACGAACCCGGCAGCCGAACCATTCGATGAATGTACGCTACACCGGGTGAGCTAGCGAATGTCACTCCGTAGGCGATAGACATATTCCATGAGCACTTATTGCCGTTAGCTCTTCATTAACTATGACGACAGAGGCACACTTTTGAAAGACATCTCCGTAACTTTGCGAACAAGAAACCAGAAATGCTTGGTTATAGCAAGCATATAATAATAATATATAGCGTCGTTCAATAATTCGAAAGTTTGCGTGACATTATTGGACTATGTCGGAACTGAGGGACGATGTCCCTGAACCGAATCAAAAATTTCTAAGTCCACCGACGCTATCAGTTTCTTATCCGGCATCGCAGCATTCTGGTCCGACGAAAGAAGCTGTAGAAGACCAAGTCAGATGACATACACAACAGCATATGTTGTTCCGAAAGGGAAAGCTCGAAATCCTCCAAATCCCTTTCGGTATCCCGTCGGACCGGATGAAATTTTCGGACGTCCGTACCCGCTTCCGTGGAGCGTCCCGACCCAGCATCGTCGGATAAAAAATATGCGACAGATTCAGTTGATGCTGGGATGCTGCGATAAACTGTGCTATTTAGGAAAGCACGTCCGTTCCCGAGGCCTGTGCAGTAGCGGTCTTACGATGCATTGCCGCCGGAAGCTCCGTGTACGTTGACTCCCGCACACTTCCTATGCGAACGTCCGGAGTCTGCAGGCCTCGTGTCCCTGGCTACCGGATGGTGTGACCTGGTCGCCGATGAATCTCTGACTGGCGAAGCTGACTGGATATCCCTGGTCACGTAGCCAAGAGCGGTCGTGTGCGCAACTATGAGAATGAGGAAGCCTTATTGACAGTATACTCCGGACTGACTATATGTCGGAGCGTCCCGAGCGACGGACGTATGCTCCGAATGCGAAACATTTTGTACCACAACATCTGGGGCCAGATGTTGTTGAACGAGAGAGGGGCCTCTCTCGCTTGCCGTCCGGATGGACCGGAATGAGCTATGAACCGGACTAAAAGGCTTCCTCCGTTCTCCCTCCGATCCACTGTCACTGGGTGTGCATTAGGTTGATTTATAGTGCTCGCATCACCCCAAAATTCCTTCTAGACCGCAACGGACGAACCCGGCTGCCGAACCATTCAGTGAATGGACGCTACACCGGGCGAGCTAGCGGACGTCAAAGGCCGTCGAACCTACTAGGGTCCTCTTAGGCAATTGGCGTATTTACATGAGCACTTTTCCGCTAGCCCTTCATTAATTGTGATGATGGAGGCACACTGTTGGAAGACATCACAGATACATCACCCTAATCTTGATTGTCTGAAATAGAAATTGATAAAGTAGAGTGACCCTGCGGGGAAAGGACCGGAGTGTCCAATTCCCCAATAACATACCGTGACATACGCTTCCCATATTGTCATCGAAATCATACGATACAGAACAGGAGTTAATGCGAGTACACTGACCACATATAAAATGATTATAAAGTCAGAGGAAGACTTCCTCTTATTACAATTGATCAATATCCTTACAATGTGAAAAGAAAACAAGTCCTGGTACTCGCACTAACCCCTGGCAATCAAAATACATAATAATAATATGATCCATTAATATAGAAAAAATAATTGAAATCAAAATATTTTGAAAAAATATTTTTTCAGAACAGCCCAAGTTTCTGAAAAGTAACGTTGAGCCCCAATGGATCCCAAGCCTAAGTGTGGACAAAAATTTTAAAAATATTTTAAACAATTTATTCAACACTTACGAACAATAATAATGTATCTAGTTATGATTAAAATAACATCAAGATATTATTTTCCAGAAATCCCCCCCCTCACACAGAGGGCTGTTGAAAATGTAAACAATGAGTGTAAAAACACTAAAATAAGACTCCAGGCACCCAGGCCCGAAATCAGTTACCAAAAATACACTATCTGATGCAAAACAGAGACTTCCAGGGAAGAAACTGCAGAACATCAGATGGTAAATGCAGAACACAACGCCAAACCACCCGTAGGTGAAGACGTAAACATGGGGAAAAGAAACAGAATTCATTCTGTTATTCAGCTAAAACTCCCAAGAAAATTTAGTAATAATAATTACAAAAACTATGCCAAAAGCATGGGAGAATAGCAAGTGGGGACTTAAAGGACAGGGAGAGAGGAAAACACTTAAAAAACAGTGTAACTAATTAATCAGAATGACAACAAAATGGCTGCTGCCTCGAAAATAGGTAACTTAACATAATTTCATTAAAAAATTTTAAGTTACAGCCCTGATAATATTCTGTCACACATTTTTTCCTCTCCTCGTTCTCTATCCTCCTTAGAATCACCATTTCACTAATATTTATGTGTCTGGCATCATTTAAACTGAGATTTACAAGCACAAAGATCAGTCAGATGTTAACTGATGAAGGGCCAAACTTAGAATGATTAATGGCGCCAATTTCGGAACGTCCTTGACACTGCGCATGTGCAGTAGAGGCGAAGTGTGGAGGGCCTTTCAGGACATGTTTTCTTTGGTTTTAGATGCAAATTTGGGGGATTGGGGGGCAAAATTTGTGTTTGGCCCTATATTTTAAGAGTTAGCACCAGCTATGTCTGGGTCATTGGTACAGTATAAAAATATCCATTTTGCCAGTGAAAATTATTCAATTAACAGGAGTAAACAATTAACAGGGATTTGTTCAGTTTCCTGTGTTCTGGAGGTAAACTGAGCATTTATTCTATTATATCTTGTTTGACAGAGCTCATAGAGCTCTGTCAAACAAGATATAATAGAATAAAGACTGTATTGGATGTAGTGAGGCAAAAAATGTTGATAAATAAGGGGAAATTTGTGCGTGTCACAGTAATTTTTTTGACATATTACAAAAATTTATATACAATTAACAGGAGTTTATTCTACAACCCATATGCAATTAACAGATCAAATTTGTACTGAAGGTTTGGTAAATGGTTTTGTGTTTGAAAATTATATTCAATTAACAGGGATTTACAATTAAGAGATATCCAATTAAGTGGGCTCCACCGTATTAGTAGCTCTGAACTATAATCACAAGGATCAAGAAAATGTTCCGGGGCACGGTGGAATTGCAGTAACCAGTTCTCATCAGATCACCGAAGTTAAGCAACATCGAGCCCAGTTAGTCCTTGGATGGGTGACCGTCTGAGCAATCGATTTGGATTCCCAGGTTGTGTCCTTGGGTGAGGCACTTATCCCTTATTGTCCACATGGGGACATGATAACGCCATGTACTAAGGCGTACTGCACGTCGATGGTGCACATGTCTTCAACCAATCTAACTCTCTCTGTGCTGCAATGCAGAGTTACGATGTTGGGGAGCTGCCAGCTGCTCGTCGTTGCTCGGTGGATCTCTCCAGGTACTCTGGCCTCCTCCACCCGTAAAACTGTCACCTACACAATATGGCCTTGACTGTTAAAGTGTCATTAAACCTTAATAAATAATAATAATAATAATCAAGAAAATGTTATCTTTCGATTGTCTGTTGTCACAGTGTTGTATCAAAATGCTTATTTAATGCATATTGGTGTCAGGATTGTCCACCCTGGCATTGTATTTTATGCTCATAACATTAACTGTGTTTCGATCCACATGATAGTCATACATACACTGGCCTACAAATCTGGAGATAACTCTGAAAATAAAAATGCCAATTCAACTGAGTAGAAAAAAATTTTGCTTTATTCTTTTCCAAACCACAGCCTGGTAACTCTCTTTGACATAAGTCCTTCCAATGTGGCTTCTGAAGGTACTTTCAGGACAAAAAACAACTGTACTCTTTCTGAAAAAACTGTTGCCACCACTAATAGCAACTTGCAATAGACAACTTAAACCCAACAGATTGGTAATATCATTTTTATTTAATATTAAAAGGTTTTGAGGCGATAATTACATGGATGCAGCATTATGAGGGGACCCAGGTATGAATCTGTGCCAGAGGTGTCAAGATACACACCTGTGCTTTGACAGTGAATAAAAGTACCATTAGTTTATTTTACACTCATTGTTTAATAAAGCCCAAACTGGGGAATCAAGCGTGTACATTTCAAACATTAAGGTTAACGATTCATCGTTTTCCACTAAATAGATAGGCTAGGTGAAGGATCGTTTCGTTGAACTTAATTTTTCAAAAATAGGCAATCGTTTGCCTTATTGTTGAATGTTATGGACGCAAAATTGTAATACAGTGGAGCCCACTTAATTGGATATCTCTTAATTGTATATCCCTGTTAATTAAATATAATTTTCCAACACAAATCCATTTATCATACCTCCAGTACAAATTTGACCTGTTAATTGAATATAGGTTATAGAGTAAACTCCTGTTCATTGAATAAAAAATCTTGTAACCTGTCGAGAAATTAACCTAACTTGCCCCAATTTTCCTTTGTTTATAGACCTATTTGGCCTCAGTACATCCAATACAGGCATTTAATCTATTACATCTTGTTTGACAGAGCTCATAGAGCTCTGTCAAACACGATATAATAGAATAAATGCTAAGTTTATCTCTAAAATATAGGAAAGTGACACAATCCCTGTTAAGTGAATACTCCTGTTAATTGAATAATTTTCATTGGCAAAGTGGCTATTCAATTAAAAGGGTTCCACTGTATCAATAACTGCTGCTTGACTTGTGTAGAAAATGTATGCTGATTCACAAACATGTAAAAGAGATGCAGTTTTATCTGTGTATGCTATGATGTATCATTAATTATTACAGATGAAAATGCAGCTTTATGTCGATCAGGAATTATCGAGTCGCATACTTCATAGTTATTGCAACAATTCAGTTTATTTGATGTGGAGGCTTCTCTTCAGTTATGAAATATCAGGCTGTGTTGTATGTCTGTTTGATTTATTGAGGGATTGACCACTTGAATAATAGCTTAAATAATAACCTACCCATACTTGTTACATCTTCCTACGAACCTGCCATCACATTTTTAAATATTGAAAATGTGCTGTTCAGTTGCGTCAGAGATTAAAATGATAAACTATGTCTGTCGCCAATGTCACAAGTCTTGCAGCCATCCTATTTTCACATGTAGCTCTGCAATGCTGTGGTGGCACGCAATTCACTCATCGACATTTTGTTTGTGCTGCATATAACCTGTGCACTTGAAACATCGGGAAAATATTTTGTCAAAACAGGTTCAGATTTTATTTTGCATTGCAAACTGTCCATTGCTCCAGGAGAATGATCCATCGTTTACCTGAAATTGAATTTGAGCGAATGATAGGGGAACAAAACAATTGTTCGCCTTAAATGTACACGCCTGGGGAATATTGTGAGGTAAATTAAATTATACCCTTTTGTTGATGTATATGACCTTTTATTAAATTCTCCAACTTCCCATTAAGGATATAAGCCTTTACTTTGATGCAAGTTGATGTTCATCAACTTGTATTGAGGTCAAGGCTTATATGTATATCATTTTTAATGTTATCACTACAAGCCTGGTACATACACAAAATTGGAATAACAGATATTGAGCATGCCAAACTTACTAGTATAGCCATCAATGTATACTGCAACTTTCTTGAAAATGTCTGATGTCACACCACTTCTTTCTGCATCTTTATTAAAATCGGAGTCCTGCTTTTGCATTTTCTGTTTTCTGGCATTCATGTAACCACCCTGAAAAATATATTTTAAGTGATAATCAAAATTAAAACAAATTATAGAAACTAGAATAATGCAAAGGATGGCCATGCCCCATTGTCATAGATGTTCAGTCCCTAATTCACCCACCACTCAATCTCGCCAATAAAGCAGACCACCATTTGTGTTTTTCCCCTGGAACATCTTGGAAGGCTGTTGGAATTTCTTCATCTCTCTGTCCTTGAAAACCATTGAAAATATACCAGACTTGTGCTGGAAATGCCTTGACTTCATTGCATAGGACACTCATGCCCCACCTTTATGAATGCAAACTAAAAACAATTTCACCCAATGGCCCCATCCACCTCCAGGCAATTCTTAGATACACTTACAAGTTACATTCTAAGAACCTTATCAGCTGTTTCTAGACAAGCCTTGGCTGCCTATATCGACACAAGTGCATAGCCACAGGATGTAGATGTCAAACTCAAAAGTGTAGCAAAGCTGCATACCTTCAATGGTTAACAGTTCAAGAACAGTTTAATAGAGATTACAGAAACTGATTTGATCATGATTTCACGACTGTAGACTTACATACAGTAGATTCTGTAATAATATTCCCAGTTCAATTTTAAGGCAATATTTCTTATTCTTTGTGTTTCTTCTTCTCCAAAATAAATTTCCAATTGGGTTATACTAATTTTCCCATTTGTATGGGCCCCAGATCTTTTCCCAAAGAGGGCTGAAAAATCCTTGTTTTTACTCAAGTCTTTGTTAAAACTCACAGCTAAGTCACTAGACTCATAAAGGGTGGTGTGTTGTATAATTCTGAGAAATTATCCAATCCTTTAAGGGTTAAAAGAGACTCAGAATGCTACATTAGATTTACTGTGAAAATCTCTCAGTTTATCAATGTTTTCTAGCTGGGCAGTTGCCACTCTCCCCATTTTAAAATTGGGCAGACCATGAAGACGAGAGTGATCATGCACCTCAAAACTACATGTGCAGGCCTGAGGAAGTCCATATAAACTTTATACAGTGACTTTCCAGCCCTTGAAAACTGAGATGCAAAGTTAAATTATTTTTACTGACTTCATTCACCTGTAAAAACAATGCCATATTTTGCTATAAACTTTTTTTTACAATTCTTTGGTGAGAGAAAACAGGCACACTTCAATAAATTGTTGTAAAAAGATATTTTTTTATATATGAACAGGAATTTGAGTTCAGTTCTGTGATTACCAAGCAAATAAAAGAGATGGGCTTCCAAAACATTTCAACAGATTCCAGAGGTGTGAGGAAAACTGTCTGAACTTTATGGAAATTATTATTATTAAGTCAGTCTTATTTATATATTTACATATTGTTCCCATCCACTAGTTGTAGAATTCGCCTGCCCTGCCTTTCTCTTTTTGGGAAGACTGTCACTGGATGAGGTACTGCTATCAGTTGGCTCCATGGATTCTGGAACATCTAGTTTCCTTCTACTCATTTTTAGTTAGCAGTTCAATGTGCATGAGAAATACCTGCAACAAAAATTTAACGGATTCATCAAACTGTTGATTGACTATTAACCATTCACCTTTCTGATCATTAACCTTTCAACCAATGCACACAGTATCAAAATTTCTTATTTTAATAATTTTTTCCATTTTTTTCACATTTCAACATCACCATGTGACCCCTCATTGGAACGAGCTCATTCCATTGAGGGGTCACATGACATGATATGGTTTTTTTTGAAATTTTAAAAAAAAAAATTTCAAAACTGCTCAATTTGAAAATTACGTGAGCGGCTGTGGCTGATTGATTAGGTAACGAGTTAAAAGTTTAAAATAGTTTAAAAGCAGTAATGCACAATAATAAATAAAGGCTCCATATTCCCCTCTTCCTCAAAATCCAGGGTTTAGGAGGGAGAATCGATTCAGGCAAAGATTTGTGCAACAAAAACAGCGAGAACCCATGTAAATTCTTGATGCACCTCTGGTTGAATTCACATGAAAAGAATTGAGTCAATTTAACTCTTTATGTAACATACCGGAAGCAAATTAACCAATACAAGGCTAACATGACCTAAAATATCCTGATACTTTGTCAATAACATTGTACAAATATGGCTGTCGTTGGAACTGGTTCAATGAGCGGTTTCTAGTGACATCCATATTTGTAAGGTTTTTTGGGTAAATGTAGTTTGTTTTTTTTTTAAATTATCAAATTTAGTTTATGTTTTAAAAATTAAAAAGCTGTGTTGGGTAAAGGTTTAACATGTGTTATCAGTATACAACAGGGGCTCAAACATGGTGGCCTCATGGGATCCTGTGTGTGACACTCATAGTAAGTATGGATTCTCACAACGGTTTTTGTGAGAATCCAAATGGATTCTTCCAAATTTAGATGAAAATAAGCCCTGCTAATCTCCCAGCATTCAGACAGTTTAATATACTAGTGAAAAAAAGAAACGCAAGTTTTTTTCTGTGGTAAATATTTCAAATGTGTAATGGATGATTATTTCATTGTTTTGATTTTGATGTTATTTCTTCATTACTGATTAAATTTTGACGAGTTTTGTTTGTCTTAACACAAATGGCTAACACAAATGGCGTTTGAATGGATGACATTCAAACGTGGGTACCCTATGCCATTCTTCAGTTGCAGCTCTAACTCTCCTTACCATTGACCCCAGCAATTTTTTTATGGTCCTTTGTGGGATGTTATTCCACTCCTGAGCTCAAAGAACATTGTTTGGGGTGTTGATGTGCTTCCTGACCCTCCTGTCCAGCTCGTCCCACAAATGCTCGATCAGGGACAAATCTGGACTGTAGGGTGGCCAATCAAGAACAGGGACATTGTTTTGGTTGACGAAGTGATGACAAACCTTAAGGCCTTGCAATATCCTACTGAAATCAGTGAAATGTAAGGTCACACACATTGATAAGTGGAAGGACGTGAGGCATGAGGATCTGATTCTAATATCTTACACCTGTAAGGTTGCCCTGGGTAACCACAAGAGGTGTTTTCACGCCATACTTGTAAGAAGCCCCCCCCCCCTCTCCCCAACAGACCATATCAAAATTTGTTGTTTTCCTTAATACACATGTCAGAATATCTCTCACCTCAATGTTGATAGCAACATTGTTGACCATCTGACCTGAAAAGCGTGAACCAAGACTTGTCAGTGAATAACACATGTGTCCAGTGGGCCAAGTGAAACCGATTTGGTGCATGTGCCCGCAGGCATTGCAATCGACGTTGATGTCACCTGGGCGTAAATTGCAGGGCAGCGTAGGGACATTGTGGCATTAAATTGAACTCCTGCAACCGATTGCTAACTGTTGTTGGGCACACTCGATGAACATGAGTGCCTACAACCTGACTTGCCATCTCCGTTGCCGTCTGAAATAGGTTATGGGGGGGGGGGGGGGGAGATATATGCTTCTTTCTTGATGTGGCGATGTAATGTGCAGACATCCACTCATGGGATGGTCAGCTAATGTTCCTATTGCTCTGCGACGCTCAACTCATGGACCCCAAATTGGTGGGCAACAAGACATTGTGATCACCCATGCATAATTATAGCAAGAGCCCTACCCTAATCAACTTCAGACATTCGTGGCATTTTGCTTTTCAATTGAGTTGAAATGAAATGTTGTGCAATCGATGTGTACTGTTCAAAACTTCGATTTGGTATGCTTTTCAAGCCCATAGCATGTGGAAGTGCCGCGAATGCACGCTTTGTCGAAAAATCTGTTGAAAGCATGCAGCATCACATGTGGTCATGGTTGACTGAATTTAAACCAAAGAGTCTTTAGACAGTACAATGGGGTAGCTATGTGTCAAATTTTTCTACATTTGGTCTACGGATAAAAAAATTATATTACCATAAATAGAATGTTTCTTTTTTCCAGCAGTATATATATGTATTATACAGAGCATTCTTGAAGTTAAACAGAGAATAAGCTGAGAATCAAATGTAGTCCATCCAAACCATTTCATCATAGTGGTGTACATGTCAGTATCATGCTTTTCAAAAGTGCCATTTATACTTTTTTAGCTGGCGCTAAAGATTTCTACATTGTCTACTTATTAAACAAAATTATAGAGAAGAGTATTTGATTGTTTATTTTTGTTTTATTGTTTTGACGTATGTACAATGACAGGTTAGGTTCCAAACACACAAGCATTTATTGCACATCAATACATGTGTATGTAAGGATTTAATGTTTAAATGGTGTTACTCTATATATTGGTTTTGCCACAATGCGAAATTAACCCAGTGATTTTGTTCTCACTGACATCTCCCTACTATGTCTGTCTTGTCCAAAAATGGACATACTAAAGAAAAAAATAAACTACAGCCTTACAGCACATTGGCACCTCTCACTTTTAGGTATGGCCGGTATGTCTTACCCAAATAGAGACAGTGAGACCATAATTCTTTTTTTTTAGTTGGGTACATGTATGTCCTTCAAAACAAATGAAGGTCTTACAGTCAGAGTCTTTCTCTGTTTGGACCAGCACTTGTCCATTCAGAGTAAAGGAGAAAATCTGCCCATTCAAAAGATGGAGTGGACAGGTCATTGGCTAAACCACTGTTCTCGGAGCAGCCATAGGTGTAGACAGTTGTATTCTTGTGTGAAACTTAGAATCCTTACCTCGGTTAGTTCTTTACAGTTCAAAGTAATCATATAAAAAAAAATAGAGAATTTGAGTTTTGAACTGTTGTTTCAATAAAATTCTCCCACTGGATGTTTCAAGATATCTATGTCATTGAAGGTTGTTTACTGGTCTGGACTTTTTAAAATAACAGGAGCGTGACAAATGCACTTAAGAGCTGGAAGGTTTTTGGTTCCAGTTTTATGCCAAACCAGAAAACCAAACCAAAGGGTTTTGCTGTGTCCATACATAAACTGATCAATCTATCTTACTAGGAGGGAACTGGAATAGTGGCCTATATGGACTATATGGACTCTCATCACTTAGTCTATAGGGCAGAGGGGTGAATACATTGTGTTCTCATTGTCACATTTTCTCCCTTATTCAAGCCAGAAAATAAGCAGATTATCATCTGAAAAATGAGGTCCCCAGGGTGTGAATTTAGTGATGCTACCCTGCACAGCAGTGTAGCATCACTAAATGACCCTCTGTGAACCTCAGTCTGAATTAGGGTCTCAAAACTAAACAGAAAGAGGTACCCAGGGGATAAATTGGCCGACTTTATGGGATAGCATCATCAAATTCACCCTCTGGGGACCTCATTCTGCAAATGTCAGACTGCTTATTTTCAGGACTGCCCTTATTGACTCATACAGTAGTACATGGCCAGTGGATGATTCAATAAGGGAGAAAATGTGACACTGGGAACACACCATAGAATAGATTAACTTTATTCATTTATTACCCTAAGTTACCCATTTTTGCTGACTCGATAGGTTCAGAAATAGAGAATGATAAAATGCAGGTTTGACTCAACCCAATGGAGATATTTATAGACAGGGATTTTTGTGGAAAGTGGTGAAGGACAGTGGAAACCCGTTAATTGAATAGCCACTTTGTCAGTGAAAAGTATTCAATTAACAGGAGTATTCAATTAACAGGGATTGTGTCACTTTCCTGTATTCTAGAGACAAAAATAGCATTTATTTTATTATATCTTGTTTGACAAAGCTCATAGCCCTCTGTCAAACAAGATCTAATAGATTAAATTCCTGTATTGGATGTACTGAGGCCAAATAGGTCCATAAACAAAGGAAAACTGGGGAGAGTCAGGGTAATTTCTAAACAGGTTGCAAGATTTTTTATTCAATTAACAGGAGTTTACTCTATAACCTTTACTCAATTAACAGATAAAATTTGAACTGGAAGTGTGGTAAATGGTTTTGTGTTGGGAAATTATATTCAATTAACAGGGTTATTCAGTTAAGAGATATCCAATTAAGTAGGCTCCACTGTATAAACTATTGCAGTTTTTTTCCATGTTACTGAGCCAGAAGTGTTGTTTAATATATGTTCTTAACACATAGAAAAACTAACTGAAACCGAGGTTTTTTCGTGAAACAGAACCGAAACCGAATCTGAAAAATCAAAACCGCCCAGCTCTAAATGCACTCCTAGAAACAAAATTTCGGGAGGATGACTGCCCCCATAACATTACAGTCATTTTACTATGGTGGGAAATCCTGTACCAAAGACTCTTCTTTAACTGGAAGAGTTCTAAATCATATTTCAAAGGTGATTTTTAACATCAGTGTTTTCTACACAGATTCTATTGCTACTTGCACCGGGAGCCTTAGTTTGGAAAGTTTTGTTAAAAAATAATTGATTTGATACAATTTATCACAACAAAATGATTTCACATAAACATTTGTTATTCTACTGCTGAGAAATCATCTGGCTATTGCATGCACTGTAAAGCACTAAAGTGGATTTCAGCAAAGAAGTTTTCACAAAATCGTTATTCATACTTCATTACTTTTTCAAGTTTTGCCCCCAAAACATAGTTTACGACACCTCAATGGTACAACCTCATTAAGCTTGTTCCAATGAGGGCTCATAAGCTACATTGTATATTATTTAGGCAAAAAAATGAAAACATTTAGTCAAGGAATGTTTTTTCAAGTTCCATCTTCTAGTAGTATCTGGCCAATAGTTACATGTACATGTAATCCTCACGGGCCTGGACAAGTGTCCTGATTTCCCACCAGCCCACAGCCTCTATACATCCAGTGTCTTAGCAGTGATTTCTAGTCAAGTCTTGGCTGCCTTAACAGGCAGCCAAAACTTAACAAGAAACCACTGCCTACCAAATTTGTCTTTAGTCATCAGGACCTCCTCATGATGGCATGTTAAGGGAACCTGTTCTGAGGTCGCAGAAGTTGGAACTAGGCCTTAAGGGTTGATCGACCCACTTCAATCTGTCCATTTTTGGGCTGTGTGTTATTTCATCAAAATGGGATCACAAGAAAGTCCATATGTGATGCTCAATAGCCATACCCTCTCTTAAATTGTTCTCCCAATACACTATGCTTTTACATGAAGAGCTTTATCTCTATGCATTACATGTACTGAAGCTGACTGAGGATGAGCACTCTTCCTCTTCTTTCTTTGATGATTAGTTTTGGGTGTGATTTCTATACAGATTCCTACTCCTCACTACCCTCCACACATTCCTGTAAACAGACTCTCCAATTTCCCTTATTGTATGCTCTAATTAATTAAAACATATGATAAAAGTGAGGTATCAACCCTATCAGCCAGGTTCGTTTAAAAATATTTATTGCTGCAGTTTCGAAACTACAAAGTCAACAATTCGAATAGTTTCGATCAATAGCTAGTATATTGGTTTATATCTCAATTTATAGTGTGGGAAGTGGTGAGGCGAAAAATGCATTCTACATAACTGAGTTTCTTTTAAAAGGCGGGGTTATTATTTTAGAAAAAACTTTTCTTTTGATGATGTATCCATTTACTGTGATTCGATTTGACGTTAGATTCAAAATTTGATTCGCTTTCACCAATTCGATTCAATATTCAATTCAATCAAAATCGGCAATTCACAGGTCCTTAAGATTACACAACAAGGAAATCAGTGAGAATGTCTCTTTTTCAAATTTTAGGGTGTATCATAGAATCAAGAAATGACACTGATTATATTTACAATGGCATATCTGGGGATTCAAACCCAGGCAGAGAGTTTCCTTCAGCACGACTTGCCTACTGAAACTATACTGAACCATGCACACCACTTGGCCACCAACAGACCCTACAAGCTGGTGTCTGTGGTTTAGCATAGCTTCACTAGGCAGTTGGCTAGAAGGAAACTCTCTCCACCTGGGTTCGAACCCCAGCTATGAATATTTATTGTTCATGGACCACTGGACAATGTACAGACTAATAGTTCTGTGATCACAAAAGGTGACATAAAATTTCTCCACGATCGTGAATAGGTCATGATCCTGTCAAAATTCTCTGTCAACATACCTCCCTACATTACAATACTATAGTATGTCACTCACCGAAAAAGAAATGCAAGATATTCAGTACACTCTCGGGTAGTGTTTCTATTTGTTTTTTACAAAATTCTCAGGCCTGGAAATAACATGTGAACGATTGTTTAAGTTACATGGGGGTTGTTGCGTCAATTGTAAAATACGAGAATGCTGTACAGGTTACTATAACACTGCATAAATTAACTTACTCATCCAGCAGATTTTTCCAATCAGATATGACAATCTTTTGAAACAGATTTGACTCAAAGGCTGCGTATTTTATCCACATATGACTACAGTAACATGCCATTTACCTCTTAACAGAAGTTCCATCAAAATAAATAGCAAAAACTTAGTGAGATCTCGCCAAAGCGAGATCATGCATAACTTGTTGCTATTTATTTCGGTGCAAATTCTGTCAAAATGTAGACGTGAGATAAAAACAGAGAAAGCAGACAAGCACCACAACACATTTTTCCTATAGGTTACCACCATGTTATATAGCATAACATGCTAACAGGTTATGATGTAAGCTCTTTTTTATGATTCCTGAATTCGATGTTCATTGACATCTGGTAATCAAGATATGTTCTGATCAATTTATGCAATTTATATTCTTTTAAGGTGCTATATAAGTAATGGAATTTTGTTTATTTTGAAAATTCTCACCTCTGATATTCCTTAAATTCAAATTAAATTTTCACAAATTATACATCAAAATGAAGGTTGGGATATACATGTATAGAACACAAAACACATATGTAATCAATTCATAGAGTCGACCGTAGGGACCACTGGTTCCTGGACGTCTGCTACCGTATTCAGACCAGAACTGATAATTTAATAATTAAACGAGAACTACTTGTGGCCAAATGTGCTTTACATATCCAAAAACAAAGCTAGGGTGTCAAAATTCTTCAAAACACAGCGACAGACCGGCATGGGGGTAAATTCCAAAACCTTTGCTTTCCTTTACATATGAATTTACTTTCAATTTCTGGTCGATGTCATTGGATGGAAAAAGCATCGATATACAACGCCGTCTAAAATCAAATAACAAGAAAGATTGCCTTAATACAGTATACTATTATTATATAGACTGCACAGTTGCCATACTCAATGCAAGGTACCATGATACCTGCTGACATTTCTTAGAATTACAATTTTCTTCTTCGATGGAAATTTGTGATATTGAGTGATTTGTGCATGTCTGTCAAACATGGAAACCATCTTCAATAAAAAATGCAGACAGTGTTGTCCTTTTCCAAAATGCAGTCATATCGCTGCACTCTCAATTGTTTTGAATGCCTAGCTTTGTTATTGAATATCTGAAGCACCTTTGGCCATGAGTTGTTCTCGCAAAATATTATTGCATTATCAGTTCTGGTATGAATATGATAGCAGACTTCCAGGAACCAGTGGTGCCTGCTGTCAACTCTATGAGTTGAATACATGTGTTTCGTGTTCTATACATCCTAACCTTCATTTTGATGTATAATTTGTGTATATTTAATCTCAATTTAAGGAATATCAGAGGTGAGAATTTCAAAATAAACAAAATTCCATTACTTATAAGTCATATAGCACCTTAACATTGTGATCATTGAATATTTTAGTTTCAGGATCTTGGATGACTGTGACATTTTTAATACTGGAATGATTCAGACCTTTTCATTATCATTTCCAGGGGAGCTTTGAAATTCTAGTGTGAGTGTTGGGGGTGACAGGGGGGGGGGGGTGGGCAGACATGTTAACTCTCTCAGAATGCCCAGGAAAATTCCGGAATTTCAGTGTAGTTCCCAACTTCCCGGACGGGAATCAGTTTTGGACCAAAAATCCCGGAAAACAACAGTCAAATATTTCGTTCCCGTTGTAACTTATGAAAAATGTTCGGAGTCAAATCACATGCATTTCAAACTCTGGTAAAAACTCACGAAGCAGTAAAATATGGATTTAAGTTAAATTTATTTAAGAAAAGGGTATTTTATGATATATATTTCAACTGTGTCCATGTTTATTTCTGGGTTTTTTCTTCTGAGATTCATGATCAACGTGCGAGTGTCAAAGTGAAAATAGGTGAATTACTTTCAAAAAATTGAAAACTCCACCTTCATTTAAATGCAGTTTTTGGAAATTAAAATATATGAAAAGGAATTAAATAATATATATTTATTTATCCCTACATAGAATAGCTTTAATTCTCATCCCTTTTCCAAAATCAAAACGTAAACAACAACTATTTAGCACAGTTTAAAAGTAGGCTAAAGACCCTACTGAAAAGACCATCTTTAAAATGATAAGAATGAGTGTCACAAATGTAGTTTCATGTAAAACATTATGTTGAGAAAAAATCTGAGGAATAATTAATTTAAACATGAACAAAATCAAAAGATATTTAATTCTCAGTTTCAGTTTCAGCTACTTTTTCAAACAACAAATTGTCATTTGATTGTAAAGAGTCACAATGCTGAGGAAAATGAAAAATTAAAAGAAGTTTCCTCCAGTTTACAATAATTATGGTCTTCCATAATAACCAAGTTACAGGTTATTTTTGCAAAGTAGGTCTAATTTACTAAATAGAAATCAAAATTTGATGCTAGACCTGCATTTAGCTTAATGTAATACTTCACCCTAATACCAAAATAATGGTTCTAGAAACAGATTCTGTTTATAGAATTAGTTGTTGTAAATACACTTTTAAATATGTATTAAAGATGTTTCAATAAATTTCAGTATTATTATTTGTTTGCCTGGTTTTGAAGAGTACCTTGATGGCACCTTTGGGGGGTCACTGTTGTTCAAGCTGAGGTCGCGGTCCCTGGAGCTGAGGGGAAAAATTGGGAAACACAGTGAAAAGGAGTGCCAGATGTGTAACGTGGGAGAGGTGGAGACCCTGGAACACTTTCTTATAGAATGCCCAAAATACCAGTCTAAAAGAACAAGATTCACGGGGAGTATAACGGAGAAGTGGGATGGGAGAATGAAGGACATGTGGTTAGGGGGCGACTCAAAGGAGAGGGTTAATATACTAATCGGAGAGATTGGGAAGAATGGGGCAAGGGATGTCATCAAGCATTTCGTCTCCGAGTGTTGGGAGGAGAGAAGAAGCACGGGAATATGGGGAGGCAGTTGGTAGAACATGGGTAACCAAGGCCTTCTCATACGAGAACCGCGACAAATCAGCGGCCGGTCGAAGTGTTATTATTATTATTATTATATACCTAATTATTCCTATAAAGACAGTAGATGCAATAAACCGATTCTTCAGTGACTTCAGTTCACGTCTGCTCATATGTCACCGTAACCGAGGACACAGTTGAGAGTTAAGCCCCCTTATTATGTTTTGAAACCAAATTGGTGGGCTTTGGATATTAAAGCGGTGCTACTAGAAACCGGAATCGACCGGAATCGACTTTAAAGACCGGAATCGACCGGAATCGACTCATATTTTACTGATTTTTCGCCATGTTTTGTACTTTTACCAATGGCATTCTATCTAATAAGTTTCCACGTGCAAGATTTAGTAAATGTCAAAGGATTTCAGGGTACAGGAAGAGGTTAGCAAAGAGTCTTCCTCGTTTAAAAGCTTTTTTTCTTTTGATCGAAACATTTTCCAAGGTAACTTCTGCGTCATTTTGAACTCGATGTTTTATCATGCATGGCCAATACAACTCAAAATTAATTATTGCTCGAGAAGCGAGAATATCAAACTTGAAGCTGACTGAAATGTGTGTGTGTGTGTGTGTGTGTGGGGGGGGGGGGGGGGGGGGATTGGGAGGGGGTCTGGCATCAAAAACGCAAACTAATCAAGATTAAAATTTGCTCAATTTGAATGAGAAATTTAGCGAATCGTCATCTTGGTTGGTTCATGATTGTTCAAAAAGAAACCCGCACAGAACTCGACATGAGAAGTTTCATTCATTCGTTCGTTCATTCATTCACTCGATCATTCGTTCGGTCGTTCGTTTGTTCCTACTGATTATGTGATATGAGAAGTTTCATTCATTCATTCGTTCAGTCCTTCGTTCGTTCCTACCAATTGTGATATGAAAAGTTTCATCCATTCGTTCGTTCATTCGTTCAGTCCTTCCTTCGTTCGTTCCGGTTATCACTAAAAAGTGTACTCCGACCCCGACTCCGAAATTATCGACTCCAAAAATATTTCTTTTTATAACTCTTTTATTAATAGATCATTTACATTGAAATTCAACATAAATGTACAGAATTATGTGTAGTATACATATAATCATAATGAAAGTGTCAATGACACTGTAGCTCAACTTGACAAACTTGAACTTGGTAAGTTATAAATGAAATGGCAAAATTGAAGATCACTGGGACCAATGTCAGTTTTTTTGCCAGTGGCAACATTTTTTGACAGAAACCGAATAAAATCGATAGCTCCCATCTAGAGGCCTCCCCAAACAAGCATGCCAGGTTTCAAAGCAATCCGATCATAAATGTGCCCTGTAGGGTGTACAAAAGGGAAATATTGTGGTCTGACTAGACTAAATTCTAAGAACGTTGGCCGTGGCAACATTTTTTGACGGAAATGGAAGAAGATCGATAGCTCCCATCTAGATGTCACTGTAAATAAGCATACCAGGTTTCAAAGCAATCTAATCATAAATGAGCCCTGTAGGGTGAGCCAAAGGGAAATATTGTGGTCTGACTAAACTAAGTTCTAAGAATGTTGGCTGCGGCAACATTTTTTGATGGAAATTGAAGAAAATCGATAGCTACCATCTAGAGCTCACCCCAAACAAGCATGAAAGGTTTCAAAGCAATCCGATCATAAATGTGCCCTGTAAGGTGTGCCAAAGGGAAATATCGAGTCTTCTGACTAAACCAAGTTCTAAGAACGTTGGCCGCGGCAACAATTTTTGATGGAATTTGAATAAAATCGATAGCTCCCATCTAGAGGTCTCCCCAAACAAGCATACCAGGTTTAAAAGCAATCTGATCATAAATGGACCCTGTAGGGTGTGCCAAAGGGAAATATTGAGGTCTGACTGAACTAAGTTCTACGAACGTTGGCCGTGGCAACATTTTTTGCCGGAAATTGAAGAAAATCGATAGCTCCCATCTAGAGGTCACCCTAAATAAGCATACCAGGTTTCAAAGCAATCAAATCATAAATGTGCCCTGTAGGGTATGCCAAAGGGAAATATTGTGGTTTGACTAAACTAAGTTCTAAGAACGTTGGCCGCGGCAACATTTTTTGACAGAAATTGAAGAAAATCGATAGCTCCCATCTAGAGGTCACCCCAAACAAGCATGCAAGGTTTCAAACCAATCCGACCATAAATGTACCCTGTAGGGTGTGCCAAAGGGAAATATCGAGTCTTCTGACTAAACCAAGTTCTAAGAACGTTGGCCGCGGCAACAATTTTTGATGGAAATTGAAGAAAATCGATAGCTCCCATCTAGGGGTCTCCCCAAACAAGCATACCAGGTATCAAAGCAATCTGATCGTAAATGTACCCTGTAGGGTGTGCCAAAGGGAAATATTGAGGTTTGACTAAACTAAATTCTACGAACGTTGGCCGTGGCAACATTGTTTGCAGGAAATTGAAGAAAATCGATGCTCCCATCTAGAGGTCACCCTAAATAAGCGTATCAGGTTTCAAAGCAATCAAATCATAAATGTGCCCTGTAGGGTGTACCAAAGGGAAATATTGTGGTTTGACTAAACTAAGTTCTAAGAACGTTGGCCGCGGCAACATTTTTTGACGGAAATTGAAGAAAATCGATAGCTCCCATCTAGAGGTCATCCCAAACAAGCATAAGAAGTTTCAAAGTAATCTGATCATAAATGCGACCTGTGAGGTGTGCCAAAGGAAATTGTGGACGTACGTACTAACGTACGCCGACGGACGAGAAGTGATGGCAATAGCTCAGCTTGACTTTGTCAAGTTGAGCTAAAAATGTTACAAAAAAATTATGATGTTCATTAAATTGACTTTTATTGGTAAATCAACAAAAGTAAAATAATAAGTCAAGTTTAAAAGAATTGTTAAAATCACATCTGCTACACACACAACGTTTTTAAATCATTTTCTATACTTATTTTCACTGAATGAAACTTATCATGTCACATAATTAGAACGAACGAACGAACGAATGAAAGAATGTTATATATCTACACCCGGTTATAATTGTTATTCATTTTAATTTTGTATCTATGTGTAAATAATAAAATAACTAAAATTGAAAAAGCGGCATCTTATTACTTTGTCAAATGACCCAAGTTTTAATGCATGCCTCTGCGATAGAAACTTCGTGGGTCCTACTAGAAACCGGAATCAGCAGAGAGGAGGAGAGGGGCATGCAGTTATGGGCCTTCTTTTCCGCCCCCCCCCCTCCCCCCCCCCTGTCACCTCGCCCAACTTTCAACGACCCTTGCCGACTTTGGCGGTTTTCTCTGAGAGAGCGCAGGGTCGAGTTCTGTGCGGGTTTCTTTTTGAACAATCACACACATTTCAGTCAGCTTCAAGTTTGATATTCTCACTTCTCGAGCAATAATTAATTTTGAGTTGTATTGGCCATGCATGATAAAACATCGAGTTCAAAATGACGCGACAAGTTACTTCCCTTGGAAAAAAAGCTTTCAAACGAGGAAGACTCTTTGCTAACCTCTTCCTGTACCCTGAAATCCTTTGACATTTACTAAATCTTGCATGTGGAAACTTATTAGATAGAATGCCATTGGTAAAAGTACAAAACATTGCGAAAAAATCAGTAAAATATGAATCGATTCCGGTCGATTCCGGTCTTTAAAGTCGATTCCGGTCGATTCCGGTTTCTAGTAGGACCCTATTAAAGATACACGCTTTCATGTTGAAAATCGCACACACGAATGATTTCCATCTCACTGGAATTGCCATTTTTCATGTTTAAATAGTTACACCACATTACCAACCTGAGAGATATATTATGAAAGAATAAATTCGAGATGATAAGCTGACGGGTGCAAGCTGCCGAGTGCGAATTGGGTGCTGGACGTTTCGTACACGGCCAATTTAGGACGTTTCATACACAAAAAGCCTGGACGTTTCGTACACAGATTTCAATTTCGCATTTTCTCTTTATATCTCACTTTTTTCCCTCTAATTTCAGATTTTGGGTTAGAAAGAAGACTATTTTCTTGCATGAAATAATTTTATTTTCCAATAAATACGTGGTGATTTTAGTTGAAATCTCATACATACTAAATTAAAATAAATTCATTAAACAAAAATAACATGTTTTGTTTTTATGTGTTTGTTGTATTCTGCGTGTGATTTTATTGTATTACATCAATATAAAATATTGCTATCTTTGATATTGATAACAACAGTATTTGGTGTCATTTAATGGAAGGTCCAAGCAATTCCCATGAAATGGAACCAGAGACTAGTACTATCTTTGAAGGGCAAATATGGGTACTCCATTACGTCGTATTGGGCAATGAAGTGACTGGCTCAAGACAGTTCCATACCCAAATATATACCCGATCAGTTTTTTGAAATTCAGATTTGACAGGACGCCGCGCTTATTGTTTTTCCAAGTCAAAGGTCACTTGTAGACTCCAGTGAAAGCTCGTCAGACTCTTTGCAATTTACCGCTGACTAGATTAGTCATCGCATGTACAAACAAACAAACAAACAAAATATCCTAAAAACATCCCGGCAATATTCAAACAAGTCACTCATTGGTAAAATCAAACAGTAAATCAAACAATAAATCAAAGAAATCTAGGAAAATTAACCTATTCAACATGCAATTAAACACCAACCCAACAGTATCTATAAAAACAGGAATAATTACATAAATATTCACGGGAGATAATCATAAATGTAAAAATATTAATTTGATGTAACAAAAATAATAAATAATTTTATAATACAAGATCTAAAACAGATAATTAAACATGTGTACGAAACGCACACTTCGTGTACGGAACGTCCAATTTTTGTGTACGAAACGTCTTATTTGTGTACGAATCGTCGCGTGTACGAAACGTCAGTAATCCGTGCGAATTTAGGAAAATTAGAAATTCAATCAAACCCTAAATGTCAAAGTAGATTTGACAAAAAAAAACATGACATGAAGAGCAAATATAAAGATTATTTTGTATGCAAATCACGTAGTCTTGATGATTTCTTTAAACACACACCATAATTTTTTTTTCATTCGCTTTTCCAACTGCACTGAACGTTCTGAATACGAGTGGCACTTTCCGTAAATACGATCGGTTCTATCGGGGTTTTCTATCAATAACCTCAAAGTACACATCGAACGTAAGAAAATTAACTCATTACAAGGTGTCTGGATGATTCGGACCGTGTACGATTTGGACCAGATTTTTATAAAGGAAGTTTCGGCCCAGATCTATGGACGATTCGGACCATCATGATATTTATGGCAGATTCGGATCAGATTATTGGACGATTCGGACCAAGTTTGTGGACGATTCAGACCAGGTTTCTGGGCGATTTGCCCAACAGACACACAAACTACACAAGCCATCACAAACATACCCACTTCACAAGACAGCACAGACTTGTCTTTTGAATTAAATAGGCCTAGAGTTTTATGTGCCAATTTCAGTGAGCCATTTTCATTAAATTCTCTGAAAATAATACTGACGTACCAGTATTGTTTGTAGTAGTTATCACAACAGATAATTCTGCGAGTAATTATGAAACAGCTAATGCTGTGCTTCTGGGTCATGTCAAGGAAGAGGAAAAAAGACGTGACGTCAACATTGACCTGCCTGTTTTTATTTGCAATGCATTTTGGGTCTGTACACCGAATTTGATCAAAATTGGCCCAGTAGTTAGCCTGTTGCTAAGGGGCGCTCTCGTTGCTAGGGAAGTTACGCGACGTCAACATTGATCTGTCTCTTTTCATTTGCAATGCATTTTGGGTCCGTATACCAAATTTGGTCAAAATCGGCCCAGTAGTTAGCCTGTTGATAAGGGGGTGCTCTGGTTGCTAGGGAAGTCACGAGACGTAAACTTTAATCTGTCTGTTTTCATTTGCAATCCATTTGGGGTCCGTATACCGATTTTGGTAAAAATCGGTCCAGTAGTTAACCCGTTGCTAAGGGGGGGGGGGGGGGGGGGGCCTCTGGTTACTAGGGAAGTCATGTGATGTCATCATTGATCTGTCTGTTTTCATTTGCCATGCATTTTGGGTCCGTATACCGAATTTGGTCCAAATCGGCCCAGTAGTTAGCCCATTGCTAAGGGTGCATTCTGGTTGCTAGGGAAGTCACGAGTCGTCAACACTGATCTGTCTGTTTTATTTGCAATGCATTTTGGGTCCGTATACTGAATTTGGTCAAAATCGGTCCAGTAGTTAGTGTCAGGACACCTGAGGCCCCGTAAGGCCTGGGCTGACGTGGGGTTATTTAGTCCCGCTGATGAAATTGCAGGAAAATTAGACCAATGTGGAGGGTCGGAATCCCAGTGTCGCGAACTCTGAGCTGGGAGCTGAGTTAGACCGACGCCGTGATTCCTTCTCTGCCAAATTGGCCTGAAATAGGTTCGATTTCCGTTAAGTGTGATTCCTAATCACTTCAGGCTGCGTAATGGAAAGAATGATTTAAAGTAACAACGATTCTTTCATTTACACATAAGAATAAAGCCGTTTCCATATTTCAACAATTCGATTCTTTTCACAGAAAATGGGTTGCTAGGGTTAAATAATTCTCAACAATCATACAGTCATTCTATAGCCCTGTACTGGCACTATAGTCTACACACTGGAAATGTTACTACCGTGAACTCGCCATAAGAGCTTCACAAATCTGAAATGTTATTACCGTGAGCTCGCCATAAGAGCTTCACCCGCTTAGGCTCAAATGTCAACGTCTCAGTGTAACTGTACCTCTGGCTGTCGGAGGGTTCCGACCAGCAATGTTCGTCATCTATAAAGCCACCGTACTTCTGATTTGGGTCAGATATTGTCTACTCTTACCTTATGTGCCTTTTGAAAGTCCTCCGTGAAAGTCCTATTGAAATGTTCACTGTTCCTGGTTGAATTCACGATTCACAAATGCCCCTTTTTGTGCTAGGGCGAAATTATCACTCACACCGATCTCCAGTCGGTATTACGATGCTTCGACAGCAAAACAAACTACTCACAACGCAATCAGTCTGACGCTTCAAAGGGTTAATACGCACAATACAATTATCCTACACTTCTGACTATTGCAGGCTGATACCTGCTACTCGACAATCTAAACTTTAACGTTTCACCTTGGGTTTTCCTTCTCAACGAATTTGGCACTGTAGCCGCCTATCACCCTTAAGCTAAATCAATCGTGGAATGCCCTGTCTGGCGATTCCAGCCGTTTCAGGGTCCTGTGATCGAAGGTGCCCCTATGCCAGGAAACAGAGTCCGCCTGCCCTGGACTTCACCAATGTGTGTGTGACCCCAAGTTTGTGTCTAATGCTCTGCTCTTCAAGGTATATATACTTTTTACCCTAAACTGTCAGGTGGATAGACGCTCATCTGTCCATTTGCCAAAACGGTGGGAGATGACGTATATCGAGGCAGAATCAATACAAGTCATCTCGAGCGTGACTTAACAGTGATTTCACTTGTCAAGAGAACCGATTCGTTCCTGCCACAAATGATCAGGTGACGACATGACAGACATTTCTATCTTTTAGAATCTCGTTTCTCAATTGGCTGTGACGATATCCTGCCACCAACCGATTATGTCTCGTAAGACTCGCGACTACTGTATAAATTAAATGAGATTAGACCTTATCTAACATACAGTTTCTCCCCTGGGTCCCTGCGCTGAAGCTGGATATACACCACGTGTGTTTTTTTCATGTCCAGCTTCACAGAGAAGAGAAATTCACATAGGGTTTTCGCCTTGATGCGGAATATCTTTTGAACTTACACTATCTTTATATATGAGGCCCCTTGCCCCTATATTTAGGCTGGCTTTGCCCTGACAGTTAGCCCATTGCTAAGGGGGGCACTCTGGTTGCTAGGGAAGTCACGTGACGACACCATTGACCTGTCTGTTTTTGTTTTGCAATGCATGTTGGGTCCATTATCAAAATTGGCCCAGTAGTTTGCCCATTGATAGGGGCGTGCTTTACTTGCTATGGATGTCACGTGACCTAATCAGTGACCCATTAGCCCCCATCTCCCCCCATCCTACCTCTCCCCCCATCCTACCTCACTTGACCAAATGAGGGTGAAAGCAATGGTGGAGTACCATCACTTGTTCTAGTGTCCGAGTATCCTTGAAAAAATGTAACCTCATTTGTCCCCGGTTCCTTTGGAAAAATCCCTAAAAGTTTAATCAGCCAGAGTCATTCTCGTGAAGTCTCATCTCATTAGCTACTTCCTGCGTTAAAAAAAAAGTGTGAAATTAGTATAAAGAACTCACGAGTTTCGACGTCGGCTTTGCCTCCGTCTCAACTCTGGCGCCTTCGCCCTTTATAAAAATACTTCAATGATGAAAAGAAAAGTTTTGTGTAGGACACAAACGTCCCACATGCATGAAGTTTGAAAGATACTTCCTAAGTACTAATGTTCTTGAAGTAACTGAACATTATGACATCTTTTCCTGTTAACATTTCCAGGCTTGGGAAATTATTAGCTAAGTAGACTTTGATAAGAGCAAACCACAGGTGGAGGTGCTCTGTGGGACAGTGTGGGTGGGTGGTGGTGGGGTGGGTTGGGGCTCATGAAGAAGAGGATCCTGTGGGTGGGGAGGGTCAAATCAAACAGTTATTTTATGATTTTTTAACATAGCATAAATGTGTCAGCATAGTTGACAACTAGTTCTGGATATAACCTGGTGTTAATAGTGGTCCATGAGCTGAAAATTCACAAGTTTTTTCTTTTATTTTGTCTCCGCGTGAACTTTTCCCTGAAATCCATCCCATTTCCCTGAAAATCACCCTCAGGTTCCCTGAAAAATTATTCTGAAGGTTAACATGTCTGGAGGGGGGGGGGGACCTTCACTGGCTTCAGTCATGAAGTTCAGAAGGCCACTTTCCCAATGCAAGAACATGCACTTGCAAGTGGCACAGGCACCGGCCAAGAGCAGGGGTGATCCGAGAAATTTAAAATCAATCAATCAATCGCTTGAAGGAAATGGTCAAATTGTCAGAGGTCAGATTCGTCGCACGTGCATATCATCTATTACCATGGAGAATGCAATGCTTCAGTTATAATAGTATGGATAAATACCGCAACTGTATGCAACCTCTCGTTTCAACAAATTTTCTCTGTTACCTACACATTTATAACGTGTGGGATTTTGGAAGGGGACAAAAAAATTCATTTTTAAAGTCTGTCTGCATATTCTACTTTTATACATACGTATGTCTCTTAAAATCATCTCTCGACAAATTCTTGTGTTCGAAGTCAACAAACAACATCGCGTTTCAAAGAAAATACTCTAAAACAAGAAATCATGGATTCCGTGTTTTGGACACCTGAGAGCGAGCACCTTTCGAGAAGAAAATATCGCCGTTCTTGAAGGCGAAAACGCAGTTTGAAAGCAAAGTTTAACAAATTAGTTCCACTGTTAGAAACTCGAGGGGACGTCACACTATATTTTCAAATATAAACGTCTTCCAACATGAATAAATGATCTGATAGAGAACAAATTTTGAGCATAAATTTTCTTAATATCAAATTTTAATAACGGCTATTGACACCATTAATTACTCTGCATTTTACACATGTATTCATTACTTTATCTGAATAAAAATATATATATAAAAAAAAAAAAAATTACTCTACTACTAGTTAACTAGTACCAGGTTTGTGCACAAGGGCGCCGAGATTTGATCAAACATGAGATTACAGCTCTCCAAAACTAAAAAGAGTTTCGTGTGCAGAAATTGTTGTAAATATGGCATTGTTTTCACCGGGACACACTAAAATGTGTACCCCGGCGCCGGCTCCTTAAAAGGTGTGCCTGGGAAATATAAAGTTGCATTTCTTTCTTATTCGTATGTATAATGTGTTCATCTTTGGTATGTAGCATCCTTTAGGGGTACTTTAAAGGTTTATGGAGAAATATTTAGAATTATTTTATTTTTATGAGTTTTATCGAAGTTTTCCCTTCAGAAACACACTAAAAAGTGTACCCCGGCCGGGTCGTTAATTAATTAGCTCGCACTTTAATCCGATGACAATGGATGTGTTGTACAACTTGAGTGTATAAAAACTTGATTGAATTGCCCTACCAGTTCGCTAAGTGGATTATAATTCTCACTCATCTTATTCAGTAATAAGGACATTCTTGGTTGGAGTAAAATGAGGATGGTTTCCGTAACAGACAAATAAAAGCGACATTCGGCGTTAGGACGATTCACCTGGATAACAGTGGCACGTTACAAACGATTTTTAAGTACCAAATAATATTTATCAGAAAAATCATAACTGGGACACCAAATCATGGTATAATAATAACACGTGTTATTATTATAATATGATGGGGGTGTGTGTTGGGTGGGAGGGGGGGGGGGGGGTGTCCAGTTATATGATTTTCCAATAAATATTATTTGGAAGGCTATTCACGAAACTATCAAGATGTTTCGGCGGGAAGAAAATGGGGATGGTGAAAGACAAAGAATATGAATATTTGTAATATTTTTTATTTTAACCATTTTCAGTCAAAGTAATCAGACAGTAAAGTGGATATTCAATGTATTAGGCCTACTTGTACAACACCTTACATTATCAAATGAAAAAAAAGAAGTTTTCTTAAAGTTCATTGCATTACACACACAATATGATTAGGGAAAAATAAAATGACGAAGAAAGGGAGCCCCCCCCCCCCTATGTTTTAAGGCAAAACAATGAAGATATAATAGTAAAAAAAATACCCTTGATCAATTTAGCCTTTGTCGCGCTGGCCCGCGCACATATAAAAAAATTAACGAATAATCGAATTTTGGTTTCTTTTGCCGCTATACATAGCTCATGATTCATCATTGCAACGACATCAATTGAGTTCGTTTCAATGAGGGAGCATGAGCTCTGTTTTCTGGCAATACACTGAGAATATAATAGTCCCAAAATAATCCTTTAACAAACAATTTAGCCTTTGCCGCGCAAATATAAAAATATTACCGAATTTAATCGAATTGTGTTTTTTTTTTTTGTCGCTAAACATAGCTTTCAAAAGATGAAAACAATTCAATCAAGTTAACTGTGAATGCACTCCTACAACACTTCCATTGTTTCCATGAAGGTGTGATCAGATTATAGTATATAATCATCAGATAAACTGTGGCTAATTAATTAGTGCTTTTGCCGAACTTCTAAAGAAGGCGCATCGTCCACAAGAAGGGAACAGATATGACAACGATTTTAAGGTACAAGTAAATAAATTTGTCCAAGATAACAACTCAATCTTCAATGAACCGATCTTCGACCAAAGGCATGAAGACGGGGACGACCGCGAATTAACCGAACCAATAAGCGTAGAAGAGGTCATGGGTATAATCAGAAAATGCAGGTCATCTTCGTCCCCAGGAGAAGACGAAATCTCTTACAAAATAATGAAACAGTGCCCCAACATCTTCTACTGCAGACTTACCAAACTCTTAAACTGCTGTCTCTCCTGTGGGTACTTCCCAAAATGCTGGAAAGTGGCCACAGGAGTCATGATACCTAAACCCGACAAAGACCTTACCAACCCTTCTAACTACCGCCCAATCAGCTTGCTTAGCTGTGTTGGGAAAATATTTGAGCGGATTCTCACAACGAGACTTCGCAGCTATCTCGAATCAATCAACTTTTTCAACAAATGGCAAAGGGCGTACAGGAGTCAGAAAGAGGGAATCGAACACGTATATAGACTGGTCGATTATATGAAAACAGCATTCAGTCAAAACGAAATCGGAACCGCGCTTTTCTTGGATGTAGAAAAAGCGTTCGACTCGGTATGGCACAATGGCGTGAGATATAAACTAGCGAAAATGGGATTACCCACTATAATTCTAAGGATCACATCATCATTTCTAACTGACCGAAAAATCAAGGTAAGGGTTAATCGCGAGGTGTCAGAGGAAGTAATACTCGAAGCGGGAACACCACAAGGGTCGGTTCTAAGTCCGCTTCTTTTCATAATTTATGTGAATGATATAGAAAAAGTAGAGAAAAACTTTGTTGAACTATCGCAGTTCTCAGACGACAAAGGCATTTGGACAGCCAGCAAGTCCAGAAACATAATTAAAAATCGTCTACAGGATACCATTCGCGATCTTGAGAGCTGGTGTGCCCTGTGGCGCATCAAACTCAATGCCGCCAAAACTCAAAAAGTTACGTTCTTCAAAAAGCAAAGGAAAAAACCAGTCCCGAGTATCGATCTCCAGTTATACGATCACAAACTAGAAGCAAACAAAGAGGCCAAATTTTTGGGATTTATCCTAGATAGCAATCTCAGTCTAAACAGTCACGTAAACTCCATTACGGTTAGAGCTACTAAACGTATCAATTTTCTGAAGATGATCAGAGGTAGAAATTGGGGAGCAAACAAAGATGTGCTTCTCAAGCTCTACAAAACATTTATACGTCCGGTACTAGAATACGGTGCCATAATACCAAGCGACCTAAGCAAAGCCAACATTCAGAAGCTACAGAGGGTTCAAAATTATGCCCTGCGAGTGGCACTATGCAAACCGAAATGGACACCGATAAAGGAACTTCACGAGCTAGCAAAAATAGAAACTATTGATACGCGATTAAAAGACCTACAAAACAAAACCCTCAACAGACTCCAAGATAGTGAATTAATGGTTGAGCTGAACGAACACCGATCCCTTAACAGAAAAACAAAATAAGTTTAAAACAAAAATTATACAATATAACTAAATCGCGTGGAGTCAGTGAGGATTGCCTCGCTACTCATTGGGAACTTTAGGATAGAGTCTGTGAGGACTGCCTCGCAACTCTGCTGAAGCGCGATTGAAACGCGTTTAATAAGATCTATATAACAAAACCCTCCACATACTCCAGGATAGTGAATCAATGGTGAAGCTGAACGAACACCGAACCCTAAACAGAAAAATAAAATAAACCACAGTAAATTAAAATTACTCAATAGAATTAAACTGCGTGGAGTCAGTGAGGATTGCCTCGCTACTCATTGAGATCTATAGGATTGAGTCTGTGAAGATTGCCTCGCAACTCTGCGTGTGGGGAGTGGGCTCCGAAGAAACACACCCCTTACCCCATCCATAGCAACAATCACACAGCAGGCACAATATACAATAGCGGATACCTATCTTTCTCTCTACCTATAACTTTTCTAACTGAACATTCTCAAATTTTCTTGCAACACTCTTATCAAGAAGACGCATGGAAATGGTAGACAAAGCGTTGGAGGAATTGGTGCAACCTACCTTTCTGCAACATATACAAGAAACCACCAAACGCTAGGCAAGGATTGAAACAAGCTTGTCTGGCTGGGGACGAGTGTACATTTGATATAAATAAACATTTGAATAAAGATTTAACAGCCCTTTTAAGGGCTTGAGGGTGTGTGTCAGTGAGAGGTTTTTTTTTTTTTTTGGGGGGGGGAGGGGGGGGGGGTGGAGGAGGTCATTTGGAATTCCCGAAGGATAACAGATACCTCAAAATCACATACGGCATCCTATCTCCCAGAAGGCTTGATGGATGACTCCCGGTTTTTCAAAACTAAACTGTTGGAGCTTTCTCCACTTCTTTTTTGTAACCGCTATGGTCATATACCGGGGCCGCTACCAAACCGGCGTTGCTGTTTGGTTTTCTTTTCTCTCCTTCCCTTAAACTTGCCATCGCACAACATTACATTCTGGCTCGCCACCATGGTGGGACTCAAACCTCTACCATCGCCGAACTGGAACCGAATAGAGCTCGCTCTCTAATAGTTTTAAAGGCGTTGAGGGATTGAGTATTGACCATCTAACACTCCAACGTAAACTGCCGGGTATTCTAATCGCGTGCATAACCCCCTCAGACTCCATTTTGGGCAATAGGAAAGCTAGGCCTGTGTGATCCAAGTAAAATAAAATAAGGTTAACCGGATCGCAAGGGATTTGTAAATCCCACATCGTCCCTGCGCGCCTTCGGCGCGCTAAAACCTTTCATTCATTCATTCGGCTAATTAATTAACGACTCGGCCGGGGTACACTTTTTAGTGTGTTTCTGAACGGAAAACTTCGATAAAACTCACAAAAATAAGATAATTCTAAATATTTCTCCATAAACCTTTAAAGTATCCCTAAAGGATGCTACATACCAAAACTGATCACATTATACATACGAATAAGAAAGAAATGCAACTTTATATTTCTCAGGTACACCTTTTCCGGAGCCGGAGCCGGGGCCGGGGTACACATTTTAGTGTGTCCCGTTTTCACCTCAGTTTTTATCGGAAGTAATTTTGGACAGAAACTCAAACAGAAATTGCGGGAGGGGTGTCCACATGACTTCAACTAAGTGGGACAAAGTAGGACAAGAAGTACTATGCTGTGGTCATACTAAAATAAGACCTCAAGTAGAACAAGGGAACGCTTTAAGCCCACCCTCCCCCTGGCTATTCTACCCCACTGGACAAAGTATAGTAGGCTACCATTGGGCCTAAATGAACGCTATAGATCTGTTGGTTTGGGGTATTGTCACCAGGGAAAGTTTCCAGGGTGGACCAAAGCCAAAAGGTAGTTGTCCATCAATAATGAGGGCCTAGATTAGGCCTAGTAATTAATAGCTATGCCCCCATCCCCTCTAGTGAATAGCAATCACCACTCTCTGGACACAATAGTAATGTCACGAAACATGGGAGGAGTCGATAGTTCGAAATGGAAGAGCTCTGACCGGAGTATACCCTAAATCACCAGAGAGTGTGCATTTGGGGCATATACTGCCCACAGTGGGCCAGCGGTCGTTTTTCTACTTGCGGTCCCATTTTAGTTCGACCCTCTCTCAAGGTATATGCATAGAACAGTTTCTCCACTCTGTGGTATATATGTTACAGTCAATGTCTAAAATCAGTCGACTTATGATCTGTAGAATGACTGAAATTTTCAGTCAATGTGTACATTGACTAATTCACTCAGTCAATCTACAGAATTCCTAAAAAATTAGTCATTCTATAGATTTCCTGAAATATCAGCTCATTTTTTATTTTACAAATTGACTGAAATGTCTTTCCATTGTTTTTGTTTTCAGTTGTTTGAGGCCAACCATGGTCAACCCAAGTGAGCTTTGAAACCTGTGGTGTTTATTTAAGTGAACCCATGTTCACTGTGTATGTCTTGTTTTAAGTGAACCCATAGTACCACCATAGTATTTAAGAATGACAAACGAAGAATATTTCATGCTACTGCAAGAGGTAAAAGATGCTTCTGTATCGGAAAAAGACAGGTCGTCAGGACTACATCCTCGGCAGATATGAAATCCTCCAGTGCGGTGATATTGAAAAAATAATTCGCAAACAAAGCGATACTATTCAGAGACCTATTTACTTCACTCACATTGATGACATGTTTGATATTATAAATTATGCTCATATTTCAACTGGACATGGTGGGAGAGATAAAATGTTAAAACTGATGTTTAAGTACGCTAGCATCACACGTGACTCAATTACGTGGTTAGGAGACAATAAGACAACCGATTGACCAAACAGACTCCGCTTTGTGCAGTTTAAAAACAAACAGCAGTTATCATTCAGGTATCAAACAGTCCCCATTTACGGCACTGTTTGGAAGTGAACCTCAAGTTGGTTTGAGGTCAACATCTCTTCCTATTGAGATTCTCCAGCGTCTGATTACAGAAGACGACTTAAAAGCTGCCTACGAACCACCTGAATCTAACCAAACAGATTCAGGAGCAACACGACAATACTCAAATCAATCGCAAAAGGGCTGCACTGCCGCTGCAGAAGGACAGCTAGCTGAAGCTGAACGAATGGTCAAGCGAAGCAGAATTGAAAATGTGCCTGGCACTCCAGGAGACAATGTGACAATTCCGATTCCGTTTGTAGACCGTGATAGACAGAAACGAAGCAGATTTGTACCGAAATGCTGTTCGGGGTGGTGTTCCGAGTCTAAAAGGACGCTATAGCAAAAATCAGTTTGACCCTCATACTGTGGTTGTAGTAGTAAAACAAACAAACGTAAATGTTTTAAATCTGGACTTTTATGTAACAGCAGATGTCATGATAGTATCACTTTTTCAAACAAAAACTAAGCAAACTGTTCGAACTTTTAACTGTTGTATTCAATGCTGCAAAATGATTTGATATTTTTGCTGTTCATTCAAGAAGGGTTTTTTAGGATAAATAAAAGATATAATCATTATCATAGCTTCATGATTATTATTTTAACGAAAAGGACATTTCAGTCAATCTGTAGATTAAATGAGCCGATATTTTAGGAAATCCATAGAATGACTAATTTTTTTAGGAAATCTGCAGATTGAGTGAATTAGTCAATGTACAGATTGACTGAAAATTTCAGTCATTCTACAGATTGACTGATTTTAGACATTGACTGTAACATATATGTCTTTCCTGATTTTTCCTTGCTCACGACGTCCCAACAAAATAAAAACAAGTGGCATACTGTACTAGTCTAAAGACTTTCATTGCCCTATATAAGGCCACTCCCAACCCAGGCCTTGCATCGTCGTAACCAATAGAAGCAGAGTATACTTACAAATGTTGGCTCAGTGTCAGCGGCAGGCTATGCATGCCTGAAGTCGAAGCCGTCCTCTTCTACGCTGCACAGATTGTAGACCTTTATTCAAAGTAACAAAGAGACCGCAAGCATTTTACTGTTCGTAAAAACATGAATAAACGCCAATGTGCACTCTATATTGAATATGCTATATATTCAAAAGTTCAGGACATTAAGCTTAAAATAAAATGGGTTAAAATAAAAACTTTGCAACGAACTTTTGAATATATAGCATATTTAATGATTGGAGTTCAGCGACACTTTCGCCTGCCAAGGTCCTCCGTGTCAGACAGTTTTACGGGTAGAGGAATCAGGATCAGGAGTACCCAGAGAGAACCACCGATCACCTGTCAGACTCCCCAACGTACTAACTCCACACAAACAGGGTTAGCATTGATTGAAGACAGGTGCACCATCAACGTGCAGTACGCCTCAGTAAACAGCGTCACCGTATCCTCACGTGGGCATTTAGTGTCCCTGCAATGATATAAGTGGATTATTGTTATTATGTGTGAATAACAATTAAAAAACCCTTCATCTTGAGTCTTGGCTTGGACCTGCGAGAAGTAACCCTGGCACATTTACCACTCATTACAACCGCCAGAAGCAATATCTCTTATAATTCTCTCACAATTATTACCACATAGGCTACTCCACGAGGAAAGGAAACACGTTGGTTTTCTAATGCCAGTGTAGCGTTTTGAATGATACTATCCATGAAGGTAAGACTGATGTGCAGGAAGTGCCGAAACAGCTGTTCAAAATAATAAAAGAAAAAATTCTAAATCTGCCAAGTGTTATACTGGTCGATCCCAAACTCAAGGAAAGTATGAAAGGAGTTTTATAATTACAAAAAATATGATAAAACCAATCAAACAAACTCTAAATCTGCCACGTTTACTTTTGGCTGGTCCAAGCCCGGATAAAAGCTGATTGGCGTTTTAATTGCTGTTCTCACCTACTAACAAAAATTCTCTTAATTCGATCTTTCCGATTAAGAAATTGTAACTCATCGCTAACTGTATTCCTTTGTACATTCAATCAGGGTACCGCCTATTCTGAAAACATCAGTAGTATGTAATGTGGTTTTGGGGCATCATTTGCCGGATCTCATGTGACGTCATAGTCACGTGACCCAGTGGCGCCATGTTGTGTTGTCATGGTAACCCGCGTGAGCGGCCATTTTGTGACATCATCCCCATAGTGATACGTGGTATTAGTGCGCATGCTAAAATGTTAAAACACGGAATCCAACTTTACGGAATCGGCAAGGAATCACAATTACGGAATGCCTTATATAGCCCATTTATATGTATACAGGGGAAATGAAGCAATCTGATTGAACATTTTGAAGGCCTGAGCGAAGGTATAGCTAGGATGTAGTGATACAAGTCAATATTAATGGATGAGACATGGGGCAGAATAACAGTAGTCAATAGAACTGGTACAAGACTGCCGTAGAAGCTAATGATAGAACAGATAGACCATAGACAAGTAGTTGGAGCTTTGGAAATAAGATGGAAGCCGTTGGTAAGAGTACCTATATAGGAGCTGGACCATAGGTATCCTTAAATACCGAAATGAGGCTAAGAGAGTCTGTAAATTAGACCTCATTGAGGGCTTTTCGCATAGCCCCCATGGCTTCATACGACAAAAAGGGGTGTTGAGGGCCATATGTTTTCCAAAAAGGGGTGCTGAAATTGGAATGCCTGGGGATATGGCTATTGAATACCGAGATGAGGCTAAGAGGGATAGTAAATTATACCTCATTGAGGGCTTTCTCATGGCCCTCACGCCCTCAAAAGAAATGAGGCTATGAGGGATAGTAAATGAGGCCTCATTGAGGGCTTTTCACATAGCCCTCATACGACTAAAAAGGGGGGCCGAAGGCCAGACGTTTTCCAAAAAGGGGTACCGAAATTGGGGTGCCTGGGGATATGGCTGTTAAATACTGAGATGGGGCTAAGAGGGATAGTAAATTAGACTTCATTGAGGGATTTTTTCATGGCCCTCATGGCCTCAAAAGAAATAAGGCTATGAGGGATAGTAAATGAGGCCTCATTGAGGGCTTTTCACATAGCCCTCATGGCCTCATATGACTAATATATAAAAAGGGATTCTACAAAAGGTATCCTCGATAGATATCCTCCTAATAATACAATACCAGGCCATAAGTATCCTCAAATACCGAATGAGGCTAAGAGACGTATGTACGAGTCACTCGTTCGAGTAAATACTCCACGGCTTATTTGCTCGATGGGATTCGAGTCGTTCGAGCAATGACTTATCAGCAACTACTCGATAGATTTGGCATTAGGAATGATATAGGCTCTCATGGAGGTTGTCTATCAGCTGGCTATAATCCAAAGGGACCCTTCAGTACTATAGCACTACGTGATACTATTATAAGCCATGGTATGGCGGTCCTAAAAAGGATTCTGGAGGAAATCCGTATCAAATAAAGTCGTTTTTGGTGATTTGGAGGGATTATAGGGTTGTTTGTGATAATTAGATTTACTCCAATTTAATCGAACACACCCTCCGAACATACCCCTGTCCTATTAGAAGGTGTTAGATCGCATAGCAACCACGTGCTACCGTAGAAACTAAGATGGCGGCCTCCAGTATACAAAATGGACGACGAAAACACATATCACCCTAACAACACGTACTGCACATGCGCACTAACACCACGTATCACTCTGGGGATGACGTCACATGATGGCCGCTCACGCGGGTTACCATGACAACACAACCTGATGCCACTGGGTCACGTGACTATGACGTCACATGAGATTCGGCATGAGATCCGGCAAATGATGCCCCAAAACCACATTACATACCACTAACATCATTACAAATTAATCCGTATTTATCTACCTTCATGACTTTAGACTTTTATGGGTTTATTCTAAGTTGCCAGTCTTCGCAATAGCCCTGGAAAGTATTGGAACATCGGTGTATGCCATTTTTGGATTTCCTTATCAAAAACATGTCATCATCATCATAGAAATGACAATTAACATCATTTGTTAACAGAGATGGGGATCATAAACTTTTGAATATTGGATCTAATCATGGATGTCGTCTACATGCATAGAAAACCCGTTGGACTAAGATTACACCCCTGTCTAAGCCCGTAAAAACAGCATGTAATTTCTGTAAGACCACTTGATTCTTTAACTGCCGTTTGTTTACCTTTAATGGTATTATTTGAGACCTGACATTATTCTTATACCACTTTACAGTGACGGCGCTACTGGATGGGGGTGAATAATGGCCATTTCCATCTACTTTGACCCTCGCTCCAGTGGCGTGGCCACGGGGGGATTGTGGGGACGCTCCCCCACCCCACTTTCCCTCAAAGTTGATCCTCGAAATTTGTCCAAAAGTGGCCTAAAAATCGTAGGGAGTTAGGTCCATGGGGTTAGATTGTAGATTTGTAGATTGCTCGTCCTAATATCTGTGTCGGTGAAAAGGTAGACAGTCATCAGTATATGAAAAACCTCAAAATATTAGCTCAGAAGCAAGGAGATGGGAGTTTTTAAACCCTGCAATTCAAAATTTTTCTATATCGGACACATTTATTTTCCTCTGGTTGAAACCCTGATTATTGTTACCTTGGTAACTTAGCTCAAACTTTAGGGACGCAAAATTCTGAAATCTTAAGGCTTGGAAGCCTTTTCTCGCGCACCACACCCCTCATGCCTTATTAAAACAGCTCTAAGTCAGGCTCTGCAAGTTTGTCCACCCCCCCTTCCCATCCCCCACTTGCTTTGGGTTGGCTGCGGCACTGCCTCGCTCAAAACAACCCACCCCATCCCCTAGCACACCACACACGTAGCTTGGACACTAACTCGCTTCGCAGACGGCCCCAAGTCCAGCATGTTAGCATTAACACTTGACAGACATTACAACTTGAGAACCTGTTCGAATAAAAGTGAAGCAGGATCGTTGGATTTTCATACTTCAGTATTATTAGTGGACTCCAGGTCGTCATGCTGGTCTTATTGGAACAACCGCCGCCTTCTTTAGTGTAATGGGAGATCAACGTTGAAAGTCTGTACTTCATTAAGTCTCTCTCTGTGACCCTCGGCTGAAGACGATGTTAAGATTTATTACCGGAGTACTATTTTGTAAAGTTGGTGCTATCCCTGCTGAAACTATATATTGGAATGTGTAATTCTGAACTTGCAGACGCATACGCATGAAAGAAATTCCAACTTGAGTATAAAAACATGCGCAAATTAAACCTTCAATTTCACTGACATTATTCAATAGATTAGAAACTGAAAACTGCTTATCTCTTCGTTTGAACTTTGAACTTTTCTTTCAGCTTGTAATAAACAAATAATTACATTTTGATGAGACAATAACAATTGATTGTGATGATGGTGTGAATGGTATGGTGATGATATTTGTGAGAGTTAATGTAATAATGCCTAATGAGAGACTATCAATGTTAGGTGCTAATTATTCTCCAGATAAATATAACGAAGCTGTCGTTTTGGATAAAGATAATGAAACTATGTGTCCTTTTATCTTTAGTTAAGAGAAGGATAATTGCGCTGTATGAGGTTTTTGGAACACTGCAATTTAATTAACTCTTTATCTGCTGCTGGCGGATATTCCTTCCACGAACATATAGCCTCTTACCGCAAAAATAAGTCCAATTTGAGCATTTTTAATTAAACTTACCCCCTGTAAACTGAATCAAGGTTTTCACCAATGATTTCTTGAGTTAAATTACCAAAAATATTTTCAGCAAATCCAGTCATGGCTACTTTACAGCAGTACCACCAGATTTGATAAAAATATTTTTTAAAAATACTCAGCGGGTTATGAGTTGAATTTTAGGCAGCTAACATTAATAGGACAAAATAAAATGCTATTGGATATAAAATAATTCTCAATTAGTTTGAGACATAATTGAACAGTGTAGTAAGATTAAGAATGTAAAGTACTTGGATTTAATGTCACTTAATATTAAATAGAAAATCTAAAGTTACCTTTGGATGTAGGCTGGAAACTAACAACACATCCATGCATTGATGGGAGATGAGTGAGGAAGATGATATTTCTGAAAAAATGAGAAAATGTATATTAAAGTGAACATTCTAGACGGGATTTAAATTACAAATTTGATGAAATATATGAAATGATTGAAATGTATGATTGAAATAATTATGCAAGATTGAGTTGTTTGGCAGTGATCAGAACTCTAAAACTTAGTTTAACTTGGAACATTATTCAAGAAGGTAGAGGCTGAAATAATTTGAGTCACATTGGCCCTCTAGATTGGTGTACTGAGATAAGGAATCTTTCGACTATTTTACAAACATCGGCATCTTTACATGATAGTAGAATTCTCATTACTTCATCGTTGGGAAGACAATCAGGTGGGTTTGGTAAATTCTTTTAATGAGTTGACCATAGATTCTCTGCTGTTGAATATTGTGCGCTATGTAATATTAAGTGTTCCTCGTTTTCTATATGAGGAGTACATTGATCACAAGCCCGTCTTACTATTTCTGTAGGTTTCGGACTTTATGGAGGACAGTTTCGATATGGAGGGACTGAGCACTGATTCTGAGTCTGGTGAGGTGTCGCCTGTTTTGGTATTTCATATGCGACAAATAATTTTCAAATGCAAAGTTATGTTTCACCACTGCAGAAGGTCTTACTAATTTTTTAGAATGTTCAATTTGGTGTTTCCACTGGCTGATGAAGCAATCTTTGAAATAACTGAGAATATCTTCTCCACTTTTGGGGATATAGGATATATATTGATTATTCCATGTCCCCCATGGCCACATTTGTTCAGGATGTTTTTAATTTCAAATAACCAACCGGTTTGCACTTTTTTTTTCATTGAGTCAAGACTAGATAAATATGCTTGATGGAGCAGACTTTCACGAGGCATCTTATTTAATCTTAAAAAGTAACGTGTGGTTTGTATAAAGATATTTAATGAGGGTGGGAATTTTCCCAACTCACCGCGTACAGCTAAGTTTCTCAGCTTCTGAGTTAACCCCAAGAATATTTTAATAAAACTTTATAGCTATTTTTTAAAAAAAAAATGTCCCTGTTATGGTGATTAGTAAGAGAAGACGGGTTCAACCTCCAGTCATTTGATCAAACTATAATTCAGTGGTTGGTTATATTGCAGAGGGGAATATAGAGCATAACGACCATAGCTGCCATTGGTAGAGGAACGTCACTCCTACAAAAGGCACATGAGTCGCCGTGCCGTGTACTAGAGGAAGACCTAACAGCTGGTGAAATATCTCTAAAGCCGGTGTATTAACCAATTATCCGGAATGCAATGCTAAAGATTTATAAATTGGAAACAAATTTCTTCTTTTGTAAGGAATATTACCCAAGTCCATTCAGCCAACCTGGATCCCAGCTGTGCTTCATACTTTCAGATAGATGTTGAAGGTGAAAGTTGTGCGATCGCACTCGCGTGCCTTCATTTTCGGCATAAAAAACGCAGAAATTTACCCCACAACCACGAGATGCCTTCATTTGAAAGCACAATACCATTTTTCCGAGCGGAGTTCTACCACCACCTCCCCCCCCCCCCCCCCCACCTCTCCACCAAAAAATAAAACGCTCTTGGTTTCTCGTGCCATAGGAACTCGCGCAGATGGAGACCAAAACGGTGTCTAAATGTTATGATGCTATGATCCAAAAAGGACACTTGCGGACCTGTCCCCACGAGGGGGAACCTGTTTCCTACCTATCCACCCCTCTGAAACAATTTCTGGTTCGGCCACTGACAATTTATATGATGTATTCCCTCCAAACAATGTCAATGGCGTTTTTCGGGTCAATAATGCACACATATATGGGTCCCGTTTTGATTCCCGCTTTCTCATTAAGTGGGCCAACTTGTCAGACGTTTGGGTGTGTGGAAATGATCTTTAGGACGTGTATTCTTCACGAAAACAATTTCATAGATGGATTTATGTTAATATGTTTGTTTCAGAATTGGATTCAGAGGTTAATCATAACTGTCCCATAAGGTTTTCTCACATAACCAATTATTGAAATACCTCTATAATTATTTGGATTATTGGGACACACTAAAGTGTACCACTAGCCTAAGCCCAAACCCGAGACGAGAAAAAGGTGTAGCTGGAATTAAACTTTCATTTTCTTTGTTGTTCAGTTTGCATAATTTTAGTTACATAGACCAACAGTTTTGGTTCGACAAACCTCTGTCAAGAATGCTATAGAAATCTTTTCACACCGAGAAAATAGAACATCAGAATAGTTATTATCGGTAAATTATTAAGGTTAAGACAATCGAATTAGTGTCACTGTGTAGTAGTGAAAGCCTTTGGTCTTCCATGTTTTTCCGTTCTGCGATCTGTTAAAAGACATTCCCATCACCTTTTACTCGGTTTCTGGACTGGCAGGCCAAAATGTTCTTGGGGTACTTAACAGATCGAAGAATCAGATTAAAGAGTTTGTTTAGAATGGACAGAGGTTTGTTTAGAGGAACCATACCTGAACATTTCATTCGAGATAAATCAATGCCATTACTTTTGTTCTTATGGACCGTTTTCATAAGGCTCCTTTTTTGTGATAGAGTTCATAGGGTGTCCTTTAAGTGAAAGCGAACCACATTTGATAAATATGACCGCTGAAAAACCTTCGAATGTGAATAACCCGCTTGTATTTTTCGATATTACTATTGGGACAACGGTAAGAAAACTCCCTGTTGGGATTGCTGTACTACAATGATATCGAGTCTTTTATGTGCCAACGAATCGAATGTCCAATCGCCTCAATTCGTGCAAGGGTGATATACCTAAACACCGGCATGACCAGAAACGTACTTTGACGTTTCGACCCTGAGACGTTTCGAACTCGATTCGACTCGAGAAATTTCGGCACGAGACATTTCGGCCTTCAAATAGTGTCCAACAGGTACGAATTGGGAGTAGAGTCGAGTCAACAAGAACAACTAACTCTTTTCTGTGTGGGTGCCAGAGCACTGGAGTCTGGAACGTGTCATACGGGTCATATAATATCATGTATATATATATATATATATATATATATACATACACTTCATCAAATATTTTATATAACTACGTCAAATTGCCGTCATGCTCGGAAGTTTACTTCCTTCTAAGCGGCTTTCATTTTTGACTAATACTTATTCCGTTACGTTAAGTGCCGTACCAATGTGTATCGCGTCATGGGAACGTAAAATTTAGCGTCACGTTGATCCTAATTGTTGAATGGGAATTATAAAATTGATCGTGATACGCGTACGTCTTACAGATCGATTTATTATTTGGCAAGTGGCTGCCTAGCTCCTAATCACGAACCCGTCTGTAAAATCGCCGATGCATGTCTTCCTTGGGTGGCAACAAGTAAAGATATGTTCCGCATTACACGTTGTTCACTGTTTTTAATTGTAAATTATGGACAAACAAGACCGTATCATATCTTCCTTAGGTGGTAACGAGTGGAGATATATTCCGCGTTATTGCGCGCATTTTTTGTTCTCAGCCTTAGAATTAGAAGCATTCAATCATTTATCTCAACCTCGCCCTGGTAACAGAGGCAGAAGCGAGTTCGCATGCAGTATTCACACATTCAACCATTCCTTGACCCGAATTGTTCAAACGCGTTGTTCTCTATATTCAAGTGTATTGCTAGTAAACACACCGTATCATATCTCCCTTGGGTGGTAAAGATATGTTCCCCGTTTCATGTTGTTCCCCGTATCTGAGTCTATTACGCGCAAAATAACTGTATCATATCTTCCTTGGGTGGCAACAAGTAAAGATATGTTCCGCGCTTCACTTTGCTTTTTGTATTCAAGTGTAAATTATGAAAAAATACCGTATAATATCTTCCTTGGGTGGCAACAAGTAAAGATATGTTCCGCGTTATTACGTAAATAACAAATATGAATTACAAGTGTATTGCTTGTAAACACACCGTATCATATCTCCCTTGGGTGGTAAAGATATGTTCCCCGTTTCATGTTGTTCCCCGTATCTGAGTCTATTACGCGCAAAATAACTGTATCATATCTTCCTTGGGTGGCAACAAGTAAAGATATGTTCCGCGCTTCACTTTGCTTTTTGTATTCAAGTGTAAATTATGAAAAAATACCGTATAATATCTTCCTTGGGTGGCAACAAGTAAAGATATGTTCCGCGTTATTACGTAAATAACAAATATGAATTAGACACTATTTCTAAAACCTCGCCCTGGTAATAGAGGCAGAGGCAAGTAAGTTCGTATACCGTATTCACACATCCAACCACTCCTTGGCCCGAATCATTCAATCATTTAAAAGCGCGCCTCCATATCTCCGCCCCAGTACCCAACCCGCGTCAATCAGACATCAATACCGCTGATGGAAAATATAATTTTTTATCCCCTCCTTGCGTAGTAATAACCTCCCCCCCCCCCGCCCAATCCTTCCAGGGTGTGTAAATGTCTTGTCCCCCGCCCACTATTGCAGCATATATATGCCCTCCACCACTGATCTAAGGGCAGTCCCTCCTATAATGTTTACACTGACAATCGTAGGCTAGGGCTCCATACCCCCCCCCCCCCCCCCCCCCACACCACATACACATGGTGTACGCACTGACATATACCAAATGATCATAATCTCACAACATATACACGCTATGTTCAACACCAATGCGTGTTAAGGTGTAATTGCTCTGTACACTAATTTATATCCCCCCCCCCCCCCCCCCCCCCCCCCCCCCCCCCCCCCTGTTCAGCAAGTTTATGAATGAGAATATTTGGAATTATTCTTGTCTATTGAGCCCATTGGGTTCTAGTGTTTGAAGTTTGTTAATCCAAAATGCTTCACGACCCCTCCTGTAAGCTGTATTTTGTTTATTAATTTGTTCAATCCCAATAATCTTAAAATTGTTTATACTATGGTTTTTCGTCAGAAAATGATGTGGTATCGGTTCATCCATAACCTCAAGTTTTATTCTACTCAGGTGGTTTTGCATTCTCTCATACAATTTTGTCCCCGTCTCCCCCACGTACACAACTTCATTGCACTTGTCGCAGAAAATCCCATATATCACATTCCTGGACAGGCAGGTGATTTTTTTGCCTATGTGGTAGGCCGTCCCGTTCTTGTCTGCGAATTGTTTTGTTTGGAGCATAAACCCACAGATTGCACATTTTCTTTCGCATCTATCAGATCCCGTCCCTTGATTGTTGAACATTTTATTATGCTTGCTGTGGACTATGATATCTCCCAAATTTTTCAGTCTTTTGTACGAAATCAGGGGAGGTTTTTCGAATGCCAACTTCATGCGTTTTGAGCGGTGTAAAATGGGCATCCGCTCCCGCGTTATTTTCCCGATGTCGGGGAGGCGCCGCGAGTAGGTGACCACAAACGGGACTCTTTCGCCGGTTGATTTGTTGGATCGTTTTTCAAGTAACTGTTTGCGCTGGATTTGATCAACCTTTTCTAGTTGTTCGCTTACAAACTTTTCGTCGTAACCTCTGGCATGCAGGTGTTGTTTTATATCATTTTTGTGGCAGAAACGTACTTTGACGTTTATTCATTCTGAATATGAATGCCACAAAAATGATATAAAACAACACCTGCATGCCAGAGGTTACGACGAAAAGTTTGTAAGCGAACAACTAGAAAAGGTTGATCAAATCCAGCGCAAACAGTTACTTGAAAAACGATCCAACAAATCAACCGGCGAAAGAGTCCTGTTTGTGGTCACCTACTCGCGGCGCCTCCCCGACATCGGGAAAATAACGCGGGAGCGGATGCCCATTTTACACCGCTCAAAACGCATGAAGTTGGCATTCGAAAAACCTCCCCTGATTTCGTACAAAAGACTGAAAAATTTGGGAGATATCATAGTCCACAGCAAGCATAATAAAATGTTCAACAATCAAGGGACGGGATCTGATAGATGCGAAAGAAAATGTGCAATCTGTGGGTTTATGCTCCAAACAAAACAATTCGCAGACAAGAACGGGACGGCCTACCACATAGGCAAAAAAATCACCTGCCTGTCCAGGAATGTGATATATGGGATTTTCTGCGACAAGTGCAATGAAGTTGTGTACGTGGGGGAGACGGGGACAAAATTGTATGAGAGAATGCAAAACCACCTGAGTAGAATAAAACTTGAGGTTATGGATGAACCGATACCACATCATTTTCTGACGAAAAACCATAGTATAAACAATTTTAAGATTATTGGGATTGAACAAATTAATAAACAAAATACAGCTTACAGGAGGGGTCGTGAAGCATTTTGGATTAACAAACTTCAAACACTAGAACCCAATGGGCTCAATAGACAAGAATAATTCCAAATATTCTCATTCATAAACTTGCTGAACAGGGGGGGGGGGGGATATAAATTAGTGTACAGAGCAATTACACCTTAACACGCATTGGCGTTGAACATAGCGTGTATATGTTGTGAGATTATGATCATTTGGTATATGTCAGTGCGTACACCATGTGTATGTGGTGAGGGGGGGGGGGGGGGTATGGAACCCTAGCCTACGATTGTCAGTGTAGACATTATAGGAGGGACTGCCCTTAGATCAGTGGTGGAGGGCATATATATGCTGCAATAGTGGGCGGGGACAAGACATTTACACACCCTGGAAGGATTGGGCGGGGGGGGGGGGAGGTTATTACTACGCAAGGAGGGTATAAAAAATTATATTTTCCATCAGCGGTATTGATGTCTGATTGACGCGGGTTGGGTACTGGGGCGGAGATATGGAGGCGCGCTTTTAAATGATTGAATGATTCGGGCCAAGGAGTGGTTGGATGTGTGAATACGGTATACGAACTTACTTGCCTCTGCCTCTATTACCAGGGCGAGGTTTTAGAAATAGTGTCTAATTCATATTTGTTATTTACGTAATAACGCGGAACATATCTTTACTTGTTGCCACCCAAGGAAGATATTATACGGTATTTTTTCATAATTTACACTTGAATACAAAAAGCAAAGTGAAGCGCGGAACATATCTTTACTTGTTGCCACCCAAGGAAGATATGATACAGTTATTTTGCGCGTAATAGACTCAGATACGGGGAACAACATGAAACGGGGAACATATCTTTACCACCCAAGGGAGATATGATACGGTGTGTTTACAAGCAATACACTTGTAATTCATATTTGTTATTTACGTAATAACGCGGAACATATCTTTACTTGTTGCCACCCAAGGAAGATATTATACGGTATTTTTTCATAATTTACACTTGAATACAAAAAGCAAAGTGAAGCGCGGAACATATCTTTACTTGTTGCCACCCAAGGAAGATATGATACAGTTATTTTGCGCGTAATAGACTCAGATACGGGGAACAACATGAAACGGGGAACATATCTTTACCACCCAAGGGAGATATGATACGGTGTGTTTACAAGCAATACACTTGAATATAGAGAACAACGCGTTTGAACAATTCGGGTCAAGGAATGGTTGAATGTGTGAATACTGCATGCGAACTCGCTTCTGCCTCTGTTACCAGGGCGAGGTTGAGATAAATGATTGAATGCTTCTAATTCTAAGGCTGAGAACAAAAAATGCGCGCAATAACGCGGAATGTATCTCCACTCGTTACCACCTAAGGAAGATATGATACGGTCTTGTTTGTCCATAATTTACAATTAAAAACAGTGAACAACGTGTAATGCGGAACATATCTTTACTTGTTGCCACCCAAGGAAGACATGCATCGGCGATTTTACAGACGGGTTCGTGATTAGGAGCTAGGCAGCCACTTGCCAAATAATAAATCGATCTGTAAGACGTACGCGTATCACGATCAATTTTATAATTCCCATTCAACAATTAGGATCAACGTGACGCTAAATTTTACGTTCCCATGACGCGATACACATTGGTACGGCACTTAACGTAACGGAATAAGTATTAGTCAAAAATGAAAGCCGCTTAGAAGGAAGTAAACTTCCGAGCATGACGGCAATTTGACGAAGTTATATATATATATATATATATATATATACTACCGAGCGAAGCGAGGAAGGAGTGCAATGGGCCCTGGACTGGTCACATTCACGCCTTGCATTACGATTCAAATCAACTTTCCTCTTGTTTTTTTCTTCACACTTATTCACAAATGATTTATCCCTCTAACGGCTGAAAGATTGGATTCACAATTCTCGATTACATACGTTATTACACGATTTTCCTCCAAAAAATGACGGAATTTAAATCTTCCGCGACACCATGTCACCCAACGTGAAAGTAAACTGGTCAACAGTTTTACTTGACGGGATCAACAAAGCGAAACAAAGTGGGTTTACCATATGACGAAATCCCTGCGAAATTTGAATCACTTTAATGTGTCTAATGCGAGTGCAGTTTTCAAATTATTATTGAACGCCCCCCCCCCCCCCCCCCCCCCCCATTAGCTATATTTGACTGCGGGAGCTGATAAAGTGTTCATTAGCTCTTATGAATCACAGAGAACTGCAGCCTGTCAAGTTTGCAAGACGTTAACCTTCTGCTGACTGAATGGTAAGTAATAACAGTATATTGATACTTTTCGGAACTCAATTGAAAATCTGTTTACCTTTCACGTTTTACAAGGAATATTCACATTTATCTACAAATACACCTCCCATAGTTTGAGTCCTAACACAGGAATCTGGAGCTTGTCATGTGGGCCATATATAAGACCCTCTAGAGGATATTATATGGCTCATAGGACAAGTTCCTGACCCCCTTGGTCCTAATTGGAAAAAGATCAACCACATTTTTCCAGTATTGTCTCATAAGCTATATTTTGGCGTGTTGATATTTTTGTAATTTGGCCCTAAACCATAGATCATACCACGATAAGACAACATGTGTGTCGAACCTTTTGTTATAAAGACACATAGGCTGTAGAAATTTTGGGGCCAAATTACTGAAAATGTTCAAATCTTGTATCATTGTGTCGTCTGTTATTCCATAACCATTTTCGGGTTATCATGTGCAAATCAACTGTGGCATAACCTTTTTTTCAAGTTATGCCCCCCCCCCCTCCCCCCCCCCCCAACCCAAGACCACATTATTTTATTGTGATTTATTTATAGAAAATAACTTAAATAAGTGCATACAACTGTAATACAACACAACACACCAGGGACGTAGCTGTGATTCTATAATTAGGGGGCCTGGCCATTTTTAGCTCATCTGACTGAAAGTCAGGGTGAGCTTTTCTAATCACTCTTTGTCCGTCCGTCTGTCATCCTGCACGAAGGTGGTGTTTGAGCCTCTTTCTCCTAAACCACCAGCCACATTTTAATTAAATCCATGTAAGTAGTGGTTATATAGGGGCATTTTGATTTTTATGCAAATTAGGTTTTGGCTGATTTTGAGCAGAGGGGTGGGGAAAAAATGGCCAAATATTTTGAAAATCTTCTTCTAATGAACCACCAGTAGCAGATAGTTGATATGTGGAGATGTCCTTTTGAGGTTTAGAATCAAGTTTGTTCAAGAGAAATTTGTCGAGCATTATTTGCCTTCGTTATGGGAGGGGCAAACATTTTGGCCACGCCTAAAATTTCTATTTTCAGAAACGTGAGGTCGGTTTGAACCAAATTTGATATGAGATGATAATGGGTCATAAGTAGTTGATTGATGCCCCGTGGGAACCTCGGGAGCTAAAAATAGAAAAAAACTTAAAACTGTCATATCTCCAAAACTACATGGCACAGAAAATTCTTATTTTCTATAAAGCTTACTTTTATACAGTAGAATAGAGTGGTTAAAAAAAAATCCCTATCGGTTTGATCACAAGGTACTTTTTTCAGGACTTTGAAAAAGTGCGGAGTCAGCACTTTTTAAGACTGTAGGCAATGGGAAAAACATTAAAAAATCTTCTTATCCAGATCCAACAGGCAGAATCTTTTGACATTTGGTATGCAACATTGTGGGGTGGATCTGATTCAAGTTTGTTCAAATCGGCCCCCTGGATTCATATTTGGGCTTACTATAGAAGCCCGAATTCGAACTTAGTGCATTTCAGGCAATTTTCTTAAAAAATCTTCTTCTCCAGATCCAGCAGGCAGAATCTTTTCATATTTGGTAAGCAACATTGTGGGGTGGATCTGATTCAAGTTTGTTCAAATCAGCCCCCTGGGTTTATATTTGGGCTCAGTATAGGAGCCCAAATTTGAACTTAGTGCATTTCAGGCAAATTTCTTAAAAAATCTTCTTCTCCAGACCCAGCAGGCAGAATCTTTTGATATTTGGTATGCGACATTGTGGGGTGGATCTGATGCAAATTTGTTCAAATCGGCTCCCTAGATTCATATTTGGGCTCACTATAGAAGCTCGAATTCGAACTTAGTGCATTTCAGGCAAATTTCTTAAAAAATCTTCTTCTCCAGATCCAGCAGGCAGAATCTTTTGATATTTGGTATGCAACATTGTGGGGTGGATCTGATTCAAGTTTGTTCAAATCGGCTCCCTAGATTCATATTTGGGCTCACTATAGAAGCTCGAATTCGAACTTAGTGCATTTCAGGCAAATTTCTTAAAAAATCTTCTCCTCCAGATCCAGCAGGCAGAATCTTTTCATATTTGGTAAGCAACATTGTGGGGTGGATCTGATTCAAGTTTGTTCAAATCGGCTCCCTAGATTCATATTTGGGCTCACTATAGAAGCCCGAATTCGAACTTTGTGCATTTCAGGCAATTTTCATTAAAAATCTTCTCCAGATCCAGCAGGCAGAATCTTTTGATATTTGGTATGCAACATTGTGGGGTAGATCTGATTCAAGTTTGTTCAAATCGGCCCCCTGGATTCATATTTGGGCTCACTATAGAAGCCCGAATTCGAACTTAGTGCATTTCACACAAATTTCTTAAAAAATCTTCTTCTCCAGATCCAGCAGGCAGAATCTTTTGATATTTTGTATGCAACATTGTGGGGTGGATCTGATTCAGGTTTGTTCAAATCGGCCTCCTGGGTTTATATTTGGGCTCAGTATAGGAGCCCAAATTTGAACTTAGTGCATTTCAAGCAAATTTCTTAAAAAATATTCTTCTCCAGATCCAGCAGGCAGAATCTTTTGATATTTGGTATGCAACATTGTGGGGTGGACCTGATTCAAGTTTGTTCAAATCGGCCCCCTGGGTTTATATTTGGGCTCAGTATAGGAGCCCAAATTTGAACTTAGTGCATTTCAGGCAAATTTCTTTGAAAATCTTCTCAAGATCCAGCAGGCAGAATCTTTTGGTATTGGGTATGCACCATGCTTAGGGGGGTGAGATTCAAGTTTGTTCAAGCCAAGTCCCTGGGTTCATATTTGGGCTCAATGTGGTAGCCCGAATCATAACTTAGTTCAAAATGAGGAATTTTCTTTAAAAATCTTCTTCAGATCCAGCAGTCAGAATGTTTTGATATTTGGTATGCAGCATCCTTAGGGGGTGAGATTCAAGTTTATTCAAGCCATGTCCCTAGGTCCATATTTGGACTCACTGTGGGAGCTCGAATTGTAACTTAGTTCAAAATGAGGAATTTTCTTTAAAAATCTTCTTCTTCAGATCCAGCAGTCGGAATGTTTTGATATTTAGTGTGCAGCATCCTTAGGGGGGTGAGATTCAAGTTTGTTAAAGCCAAGTCCCTGGGTTCATATATGGGCTCCCTGTAGGAATCTTTGGATATTTGGTATAAACTTTTCTTAGTAGGAGCAGATGCAACTTGTTGAAATCAATTCTCTGGGTTGATATTTAGGTTACCATGTCAGGTGAGCGCCCTCAGGCCCCTTGGGGCCTCTTGTTTATTTTAACACTGCAAATTTATGTCAAATCAAATGCAGCAATTTCAACAAATGCATAAATCAGTTTTAAAGTTCTCTTTGGTCCATTTCTAATTCCGACTTATTCGACAAGTTTACTTTCGCTTTCGCGTTGGGGACATGGTGTCACTGCAGATTTAAATTCCGTCATTTTTTGGAGGAAAATTATTTAATAAAGTATGTAATTGAGAAATATGAATCCAACATTTCAGTCATTAGATAGATAAATCATTTGTGAGTAAGTGTAAAGAGAAAAACAACAGTTAAGTTGATTTGAATCGTAATGCGAGGCATGAATGTGAATGTGATATAACCAGTCCAGGGCCCATTTCACTCCTTCCTCGCTTCGCTCGGTAGTATATATATATATATATGATATTATATGGCTTGTATGACAAGTTCCAGACTCCTGTGGCCAGAGAAAGTATTCAGTCAAAAGAGGGACTACTGGGTGTGAAATGAAATCAAAGGAAACAGGAACGACATGCAGTGGAATGGAGTCTGTATCATATCTATATGATGGTCCTCAGAGGTGGCTCACTTATGAGCAAATATTATCGAGGAGGGGACAGAAATGACTTGAAGACATTGAAGTGAAGTCAGATGGGACGGAAATAACTTTTAGTGGAGTAGGGAAAGGAACTGATTTGGAGGGGAGCACAGTCAAAGGGAAAGCAACTGACAAAGAGTGAAGCTAGTGGATTAGCTAGATGGCACCTGTGTCTGTGTAGGGTGACTAATGTTCAAACTGAGGTCGAGGTTGCTGGAGCTTGTGGGGGTTGGGGGTGGAAAAGCTGATGAAAAGGAGTGTCAAGTAATAATTTGGGAGTAATGGAGACCCCTGGGGCACTTTTTTTAGAATGTCCAATATTTCATTGTAACAGAACAAGATTCACTGGGAGTATCGTGGAAGGTGGAAGTGAAAGTGGGATGGACTATCATGGGAGAATGAAGGACATATGGTCATTAAGTGCCCCAAAGGAAAATGGTATGTGCTGATGAGTGAAAATGGGAAGAAAGTAGAACAGATTGGGATCAAACAGTTTGTTTCTGGATGTTGGAAGGTGAGAAGGGGCAGAAGAGGAGTGGCATTTTGGAGCACAGGAATAATCAGAGCCTTCTCATCTGAGAGCTACGACTGAACAGTGGCTGGCCAATGTGCTATTATATTAGGCCTATTATTAGTGATGTCGGGGTTTAATCTAGACTATTTTTGGGCCAAAATAAGGCCCCTTTCCCAGTGGGATAATGCTATAAAATTTGCAATTTCTGACACAAAACACTATTATCCCCCAACTTGAACCCTGGTACAGCATAATCAGGTTACATAGCCATTGTGCTCTTCTGATAGTTAATATAAAATCCAAATAAAATAATACCAATTATAATCTGTATTCTCTCTGGAAAAGAGCTTCCATGTGGATTTATGTTTAGATGATCAATTGAATAATTTTCTCAAGACCAACAAAAAAGGCCTCTTTCCCAATTTACTAAGATCAAACCCTGGTGAAGAGGTGTCCAAAGAAGGGCCATTCCATGCAAAGTGGTCCCAGAGTGACAAAATTTCAGCCATAATTATGCTAATGTACATAGGTTGCTAATTGCAGTATTTGATCCGTATGACCAGGAAATCACAATCTTTTCACTGTTTATCAGCTAAATTTTTACACAATGGGATTGAATAATTGTGGCTAGCGAAGATTAAAAAAGGCAAGTTTTGGCACATAATGTGAGTACAAAATAAAGCTCAGAGAGATTCACAACAGCAAACAAAGATTGTCAGACACTTTCAGACTATCCTGTAGACAGTCTTCCAACTGGCAATGAAATTCAAGTTGGTGGGAGATATATTTGTGAAAATCAACTCCTGAAAAAGTTCTGTTTTATGTGTAACACATGTGACAAAATAAAAGAAAACTCAGAGCCAGAAATCAGAATATCGTCATGTGTGCCCCCAAAATTGACAAGCAAAGCTAGAACCTTTCAGTTAATCTTCTGAAAAAAATGTAAGCTTTGTAATCAATATAGCATTGCCAAACTGATGTACCACCAGTCAGTAACACACGTGATGTCACGTGTGTTACAGGGTATGCAGTTCACAGAAGAGCTACCTATAATTTAACGAGTAGCTACTGAAGCTCTTGGGAGACTAACAGGCCTCAAATCATAGAGAGAAAAAAAGATTTTACTGTGTAATATCTTAAGCAGGGGTGTTTTAACAAACTGAGAAGTGGGTGGGAAGTTGTGGGTGCATTTGTTGAAAAAGGAAATATTTTGTGTACTTACCACCATGATATGGTCAGAAGGGGCATCTCTCTCCCAGCACTGGATTTTTTGTAAATTGATACAGTTTGGACATCATGGACAGGTCAGAATCCTTGGGTGTGCATTATGTCCATGCTTACAAATCAGAGATGATCCACTATGACACCAAGGAAAATTTCCATTAATGAAGCACCTGGTGGGACCCAGTGCTTCATTAATGGAAATTTTGCTTGGTGTCATAGCAGATCATTTCTGATTGGTATGCATGGACATAATGACCACAAATCGATGTTCTACTTTTAAAATAAATTTATATCGATAATTTGATATATTTATAAATGTATTTAATGTTTTTTTATTGCAATGTAAGTCTTTTTATTGTCCAATAGATGTTGGGCTGATTTTTCATAACAAAACAAACACAATCCTTTGTTATAGTAATCAAATGCATTCAAAGGATGTGATTCTTTTTATTGTTTTGTGACCAATAGATTTTCAAAACAAATAACATGATGATAGAGTTAAGAAATTGAAGGGAAAGTCAGTAAATATTATATGTATTGAGCTGTGTTGAAATGGTATAAATCTATATTTTTTGTATGTTATGCATATATTGAAGGCAAAGTTAGTAGATGGGGGTTGGGGTGCTCAGTGCAGAAACACAATAAAATCAACAGGGTTAAAAATCAACCGAGTTGAGTGAATATGAACCCAATTGGGTTCATATTCACTCAACCCAGTTGATTTGGGTTGATTTTGAATAGGGTGGGGTGGGGGGATGGGGTGGGAGTGGAGTTGAGGATCAATTATTTATAAGGATTGAGGCTGGTCTATAATCACCAAACAAAGAAGCTATAAAATCAGAGGGGTAGTTTCTAAAGGTTTTTTAAAATTTTTATATACCCATTTTTACCTCAAATTGACAATGTCGAGTATGAGCTATTAGGATGGGTTGAGATCCATCGACTATCTGTATGTCTGTCCATCCATCTGTACATCAGTATGTTCCTCTGTCCATCCACAATTCGGTCAATTCCTTTAGCACTCCCTACAGGCTGCAGCTCTTACCCGATTAGTTCCAAATTTCATATGTGGTTTTGGGGCAGTGTCTAGATGGAAAATCGTTCAGCTATCAAATGATTTTTGAATTTTCAAAACATGGCTGCCAGCAGCCATCTTGGATTTGGCATACAAATTGTCATCAATTCCATTAGCACACCCTTGAGGCCACATCTCTCACCCGATCTTTTCCAGATTTCATATGTAGCTTTGGTGTGATATCTTTTCTGTAGAAATTTGATAAAATTACTTGGCATTCTTAGAGCTTTCTATTTAGTTCAGTCCCTTCTTGGACAAGTTGAGCTGCAGTGTCACTGACACTTTCATTTGTTTTGGTATCTGCTGTTCTTTTGTGCATTTTTTGTCAAATCGTATTACTCTGTTCACATAGGGAGACTGAAGTTGAAGTTGCCAACTTAGGTCATTGCTGTATTGGAAGTCCTTCATGTACAAAGTTACAATCCAAGTTATTTTTTGTGGCAATGAATGAGTATGGCAGTGTCATGCGAAGCTTTGAGATTCAATTCACTTTGATTTCAAAACTTAATTTGGTATTTGATTCAATTTAAATTGGCTGTCTGAATCAGTTTTCTTTGAAAATCTTTTCACTGTAATTCCGCTTGGCATCAGTCATCTCACAAAATGTATAATGGAGATAGAAATTGTATGTAAATAATGTTGAACATAAAAACCGAGTGTAATTTCTGCTATATTAACAAAAAAGCATCTGTACCCATGGCACTAGTCACTACCACTGCTGAATGCAAATTTAAAGTTGTCAAGCAATATTGATGATGAGCTCACTGTTGCTAGTGGCTAGCATCGTGAAATGCCCAATACAGAATTCTCGTCAAAGGCATGCCTTGCACCCATTTCTGTTTTTGAACAAAAATGATCCTTACTTGGTAATATTCCAACTACATCATCAAGGCATGCCTTGATGATGTAGTTGGAATATTTTATCAGTCATGACTTTAAGACACCTGCATTCAATTCAAGGTTTGATTTGATTTGAATAATAGATTCAATTCGATTCAAGATTCGATTCAAATTGAAAATGTGTGATTCACAGGGCCCTAAGTAGAGTACTTGGATGAAATCCTGCAAAACAATACCACAAGAACAACATTGCTCAGACCTGTACAAAGTTGACATTAGGGTTCACAATAAAGAGTTACCTTATTTTTTTCAGCCAACCAGTTTTCCTGGTATCCCTTTTTCTAATTAGATTAGTAGGTCATGTGCATATATGTAATTAAATATTGTCAAACGAAGACTGAATCAAGAAATACAAACAAGTGAAAAGGCTGAGAAGAGCAACCAAGAAGTTAGCAGCTTATTTCATGAAATTATTTTACTGAGCTGATGATGTGCTGTGATGGAATGTATTGTTGGAAAGGGCTCTTGAACAAACATTCTCAACTTTGACTCACATTTGCCATACAGGTCTTTTGCAATAATATCTCAAACAAGGTCAAAAACTGCTTCGCTGTGATTTCTCGTTACAGAGTTATGGGCCTTAATTTGTCAATTTTTATGAATTCTGAATTTGTTACCATTATAACTTGATCAAAGGTTCCAGATTTGACAACCGGGATATGATTGATAACCAGCTTATGGACATGCATCACTCTCCCTATTGTCACCACAACTCAATGCCTGCATCTCCGATGCACACCTCTTGTTTAAAAAGTATCCTCTCTGAAATAATTATATATTGCTTGTTAGATGCCATAAAACTGAATGTTACCTTGAAAGTAACAGCATGATGCATACCAACAGGTACATGCACAGCATTGCACACATGTTGAGGAAGGCAGACTGCAACTGGCATCTCTCATCCTGATTCACTGTACCTTTTAGCTTCACCTGACAAAGTCAGTGGAGCATCTCTAATGCTAAGTCATCTGTTGTCTGTCATCTGCCTGTCCATCATCAACATTTTGTTTGTCCGGGCCTCAACTTCTTAACCACTGATTATTTTTTGACAAAACTTTATAACAATATGTATTATCAAAAGACAGCGTGTCGTAAATTATAATATGGTATGTGGCCCTCAAGGTGAAGGTCACAGGCTCTGTGTTAAGGTGACAGATAGAAAAACTTTGACATTTCTATTTCTCTGTCACTTTTGTCAGGTCTATATAAATTGTTATGATTGACAGATCTTATTAGCTCCACCAGACAAAATCAGCAGAGCTTTTCCAATGCTAAGTCGTCCGTTCGTCCATAGTCAACATTTTATTTGTCCGTGCCATAACTTCTTAACCACTGATTATTTTTTAACAAAACTTTGTAATAATCTGTATTATCAAAAGACAGTGTGTCGCAAATTATAATATGGTATGCGCCCCTCAATGTTAAGGTCACAGGCCCCATGTTAAGGTCACAGAAAAACTTTGACATTTGACTGTAACTTTTGTCTGGTCCATATAACTTGGCATGTTTGACAGATCTTATTTATACTTGGTACAATTATTGCCCATGACTCAATGGTGTGTTGTGACTTTGATCCAAGGTCATGTCGCCACGTTCAAGATCACAGATAGCAAAACCTTGATATTTTTATACAGCCCTTGTCTGGTCCATATAACTTGGTATGATTGACAGATCTTATTTATACTTGGTACAAATATTGCTCATGACTCAAAGGTGTGTCATGACTTTGGTCCAAGGTCATATCACCAAGGTCAAGGTCACAGACAGCAAAACTTTTATATTGTTATACAGCTCTTGTACGTCCATATAACTTTCTATGATTGACAGATCTTATTCATACTTAGTACAATTATTCCTCGTGATACAAAGCTGTGTTGTCACTTTGATCCAAGGTCCTATCATCAAGGTCAAGGTCACAGACTGCAAAACTTTGATATTGTTTTTAAGCCCTTGTCTGGTCTGTATAATTGAATCTATGTGACAGATCTTGTTCATACTTCACACAATTGTTACCCATAACCTAACATTGTGTCATGACCCTGACCCATTGTCATATCATGAAAGTTGAGGTTACAAGCAGTAACACTTGGATTCTTGTCTTGTATTTAGCTTCCCCTAAAAGTACTGACCCTGGGCGGAGCTGTCTAGGCTGAGAGGCCTGTTGTATCCTTTTCCCTGTACCTTTATTTAATGTTGTCAGATTATCCTCCCCATACATTTGTATGGTACTCTCGAGTGCCTAATAACAGTACAGGGCAAAATAATAGTACAAGGTGGAAAATTTCTGAAAATTAATAATAGTATAGGGCCGAATAATAGTATAGGGTGGAAAATTCCAAGATGTGAGCCAGTCGCTATGCTCAGAGCCATTTTTATAACACGGATGCCTGATGCTCTTGAAGTGGTGAAAGGCTAAATTACCTTGAGTTATCATAATTTTCACATGGATTTGACTTGTTGCAATTTATGGGAGAGTGCCTGTTGGCACTCTCCCATAAATTGCAACAAGTCAAAAACTTATAGACTAATTAATTCTGTTTCAGTGATGGTATGAAGCACATCCACTGAGTACTAGGTCTTAAAGTTATGGTGACAGTACTTAAGAATAAAGCCCTAATATTTGCTTCCAGATCTCTACCAGTTAACATTTCCATTGCTTCCTGTGTTTGCTTGTACATGTACCTTACTAGTATGTTTTGGTGAACTTATTGAGATAAGTGGCTGCTCTGCACATTCAGTTGCTGAAAATTAATAATTATACAGGACCAAATTAAGATCATACAGGCAGGAATTTTGTTCGAAAAAGAATAATCATACATGTATGATTATTAGGCACTCAAGAGTACTGTGAAAAAAAACTGTGGTCTTTTTCTCGATCAGATCACAATCAAGCAGGTACAGACTTGCTCACCATGGTTTGAAATTCCATAAATAAAATACTGCGAAATGAAGACCAAATCAAGAAATACAGACAATACAGTCTCAGTGTTCTTGCACTTCTTTTAGAAAAGGTGAGATTCTACAGTGTAGTGGGGAGAAAAGCGATAAGATGATTTAGATTGGATTTCGACCCAGCCCCCCTCCCCCCCCTCCTCCCCCCCTTCCCCCCCCCCAAAAAAATGTAAATAAAAATCTAGCAAAATGAAAATAAAAATGAAACAAAAATAAAAAAATTAAAGAAAAAACAGAAGAAAACTATTAATACTAAAAGAATAACCTGTATTTTTATATTTTACCAATGACCCAGACATAGCTGGTGCTAACTCTTAAAAATATAGGGCCAAACACAAATTTTGCCCCCCAATCCCCCAAATTTGCATCTAAAACCAAAGAAATCATGTCCTGAATGGCCCTCCATACTTCACCTCCACTGCGCATGCGCAGTGTCAAGGACGTCCCAAAATTGGCGCCATTAATTATTCTTTGTTTGGCCCTTCATCAGTTAACATCTGACTGATCTTTGTGCTTTTAAATCTCAGTTTAAATGATGCCAGAAATATAAATATTAGTGAAATGGTGATTCTAAGGAGGATATAGAAGGAGGAGAGGAAAAATGAGTGACAGAAAATAATCAGGGCTGTAACTTAAATTTTTTTAATGAAATTATGTTAAGTTACCTATTTTCGAGGCAACAGCCTGTTGTGGTCATTCTTGTTATTAAGTTACACTGCTTGTTCAGTGTTTTCCTCTCTCCCTTTCCTTTAAGTCCCCTCTTGCTATTCTCCCATGCTTTTGGCATATTTTCTGTAATATTATTACAAAAATTTCTTGGGAGTTTTAGCTGGATAACAGAATGAATTCTGTTCTTTTCCCCATGTTTACGTCTTCACCTATGGGTGGTTAGGCGTAGTGTTCTGCATCTACCATCTGATGTTCTGCAGTTTCTTCCCTGGAAGTCTCTGTTTTGCATCAGATAGTGTATTATTGGTAACTGATTTCGGGCCAGGGTGCCTGGAGTCTTGATCTGGTGTTTTTACACTTATTGTTTACATTTCCAACAGCCCTCTGTGTGAGGGGGGGATTTCTTGAAAATAATATCTTGATGTTAATTTAATCATAACTAGATACATTATTATTGTTCGTAAGTGTTGCATAAATTGTTTAAAATATTTTTAGAATTTTTGTCCACACTTAGGCTTGGGATCCATTGGGGCTCAACATTACTTTTCAGAAACTTGGGCTGTTCTGAAAAAATATTTTTTCAAAATATTTTGATTCAATTATTTTTTCTATGTTAATGGATCTTGTTATTATGTATTTTGATTGTCAGGGGTTGGTGCGAGTACTAGGACTTTGTTTTCTTTTCACAATGAAAGGATATTGTTCAATTGTAATAAGAGGAAATCTTCCTCTGACTTTCATAATCATTGTATAATGTAGTCAGTGTACTCGCACTAACTCCTGTTCTGTATGTGTTAATTTCGATGACAACATGGGAAGCGTGTGTCACGGTATGTTAGTGGGGAATTGGCCATTCCGGTCCTTTCCCCGCAGGGTCACTCTACTTTATCAATCTCTATTTCAGACGATCATGATCAGGGTGATGTATCCGCGATGTCTTCCAAAAGTGTGCCTCCGTCGTCACAATTAATGAAGAGCTAGCGGAAAAGTGCTCATGTAATACGGCAATTGTCTAAGAGGACCCTAGTAGGTTCGACGGCCTTTGACGTCCGCTAGCTCGCCCGGTGTAGCATCCATTCATCGAATGGTTCGGCAGCCGGGTTCGTCCGTTGCGGTCTAGAAAGGAGTTTTGGGTGATGCGAGCACTATAAAATAACCAAGTGCACACCCAGTGACGGCGGATTAGAGGGGAGAACGGAGGAAGCCTTTTAGTCCGGTTCATAGCTCGTCCAGGCCATCCGGGCTGCGAGCGAGAGAGGCCCCAATCTCGTTCATCAACATCTGGCCCCAGATGTTGTGGTACAAAATGTCTCGCATTCGGAGCATACATCCGCCGCTCAGGACGCTCTGTTATATAGACAGTCCGGAGAGACTGTCAATAAGGCTTCCTCATTCTCATGGCACCGCACACGACCGCACTCTTGGCTACTTGACCTCCGATATCCAGTCAACTTCGCCAATCAGAGAATCCTCGGCGACCAGGTCACGCCATCCGATAGCCAGGGACACGAGGCCTGGAGACTCCGGACGTTCGCATAAGAAAGTAAGCGAGAGTCAACGTACACGGAGCTTCCAGCGGCAAAGCATCGTAAGACCGCTTCTGCACAGGCCTCGGTGACGGACGTGTTATCCCAAATAGCACAACTTATCGCAGCATCCCAGCAACGACAGAATCTCTGTCGCATAATGTTATATCCGACGACGCTGGGTCGGGACGCTCTGCGGAAGCATCAGCTGCGGACGTCCGAAAATTTCATACGGTCCGACGGGATGCCGAAAGGGATTCAGAGGTTTTTGAGCTTTCCCTTTCGGAACAACATAAGCTGCTGTATGTGTCATCCGACTTCATCTTCTAGAGGTTCTTCGTCGGACCAGAATGCTGCGATACCGGATAAGAAACTGATAGCGTCGGTGGACTTAGAAATTTTTGGTTCGGTTCAGGGACATCGTCCCTCAGTTCCGACACAGTCCAATAATGTCTCAGATACTTTCGATTTATTGAACGACGCTATATATATTTTTTATATGCTTGCTATTTAAAAGCATGTCTGGTTTCTTGTGTGCAAAATTACTGAGATGTCTTTCAAAAGTGTGCCTCTGTCGTCATAGTTAATGAAGAGCTAGCGGCAATTAGTGCTCATGGATTACGTCAATCCCCTAAGAGGTCCCTAGTAGGATCGACGGAGTTGACATTCGCTAGCTCACCCGGTGTAGCGTCCATTCATTGAATGGTTCGGCAGTCGGGTTCGTCCGTTGCGGTCTAGGAAGGAGATTTGGGTGATGCGAGCACTATAACAGACTTTAGTACACACCCAGTGACGACGGATTAGAGGATAGATCGAAGGAAGCCTGTTAGTCCGGTTCCTAGCTCGTCCGGTCCATCCGGGCAGCGAGCGAGAGAGGTACCTCTCTCGTGCAACAACATATGGGACCGGATGTTGTGGTACAGACATTTCACATTCGGAGCGTATGTCCGCCGATCGGGATGCTCCGTTATATAGACAGTCCGAGTGACTGTCGATAATGCTTCCTCATCCTCACAGCAGCGCACACGACTGCACATTGGCTACGTGACCTAGAATATCCGGCCAGCCTCGTCATTCAGTGATTCCATGGCGAACAGGTCACGCCATCCGGTAGCCAAGGGACACGAGGCCTGCATACTCCGGTCGCTCGCATAATAGAAGTATGCACGGGGTAACGAACACGGAGCTTCCAGCGGCAATGCATCGTAAGACCGCTTCTCCACAGGCCTCAGTGACGGACGTGCTATCCAAAATAGCACAGCTTATCGTAGCATCCCAGCAAACGACAGATTCTCGGTCGGATCAGGAATAATCCGACGGCGCTGGGTCGGTGCGCTCCGCTGTTGCATCAGGTACGGACGACCGAACACTTCATAGGGTCCGACAGGATGGCGAAAGGGATTCGAACGATTTCGAGCTTTCCCTTTCGGAACAACAGAAGCTGCCATACATTTCTTCCGGCATTATCTTCCAGAGGTTGTTCCGTCGGACTACATTGCTGCGATGCTGGATAAGAGACTAATAGCGTCATTGGACACGGAGTTTTGGATCGGTTCAGGGACATTGTCCCTGAGTTGCCGACGCAGTCCAATAATGTCTTTAGAACATTCGTATTATTGAACGACGTTATATATAAGCTTGCTATCAACATGCTAGTCTAGTTTCTTGTCCGCAATGCTCTATTCTGCCTTTCGTAAATTCTAGGAAATAATTTTTTATTGGCAGAACTGGGCTTACCGAGAGTTCTTTTGCGTCTAAGACGGCGAGGCTGAAGACTGGAAATTATCTTTTTCGCCGTCTTTGTCAATTCCAACCATGATGTTGGAAATGACAATGTTGTATAATAGACTTAACTTAGATGCTTTATCATACGTACACCACCTTACTGAGACGTTATCATTACGTCTTCAAGAGAAAGAATTCGAGGATATGATCCTCAATGAGATTTCTTTCAGGGGCAGTAGTTTTTCCACATATAACTCCGCCCTTCAGTGGCAACCTGGAGTTGGTTAGACGTGACGCAGCCCTAGCTACATCCACGCGCGTGGATAGTAAGGTGAAGAACTCTCTCAGAGTCGCTTCGGTCTCGGAGAAGCTTCTCTTCGACGGCAACCTTTCAGCAATCTTGAATTGCTCGATATACACGTTCTCTTGTCTATCAAGTGTAACAAGAGATTTAGACGTGGGCAAACATTCGGTGGTTGACTCAGAGAATTCCACTGTAGTTGCCGGATCCAAGTTTTTCGATTATGACGGATGCCAGTCAAACAGGTTGGGACACAATTTTGATCCCAACGGATTCGAAGTGCCAGGGTCTTTGGGTTCCGCAGTTTTTAGGCAAGCTCTTAACTTCCAAGAAAGAATATTATTTTGGCTTGCACTACGTCATTGGATGAATTTTATTCAGAAACGCATGTTCAATCCTGTCCGATAATACGACAGTAGTTAAGTATATCCGGAACCAGGGAGGCACTCATTCGGTTCCGTTATTGATTTTAACAGAAAGAATCCTTCTGTTTGTTATAGAACACCAAGTTCTGTTTCGGTTCGTCATATTCTCGGTCGTCGGATCGTATTAGCAGACTCCCTTTCACGTAAGGGTCGTTTGTTGCCGTCGGAATGGACTCTCAACAAACAGGTATTCAGTCAGATTTGCTATCAATGGGAGCGCCCAGTGATAAAATTATTTGCGACACAACTCTCCAATCAATTGTAGACGTATGTGTCACCGTGTCCGGATCCCTGAGCATATGTAGTTAACGCTCTATCGATCTAGTAAGACGCGATGATAGGATATGCGTATCCTCCAGCGCTGTTGATTCAGCAAGTATTGCTAGAATTATTCATTCACAATACAATTCTGTTGGTAGCATCTCTGTCTCCACAGAGACGGTGGATAAATTTACTTAGATGTCTGCTGTGGGCCTTACCGCAGAAACTTCCTCCACGAGAGGATCTTTTTTCGCTGGGGAAATCGTGTCAACTCTATCACAACCCGCAAGGTCTCAACCTTCACGTATTCTGTTGTGCGGTCCTTCTTGCATGGCAAGCATTGTACAGGACGAGTAGTGGACGCGATTCCTAACTGTAGAAGGACCTCCTCTTCGCTATACTATGCGGCTAAAGTGGAGGGTCTTCCGTCGTTGGTGTAGGGATCTTTATGTTGATATTTTTGATCCCTCCATACCAGACTTTGCAAACTTTCTAGTATACTTGTTTAACGAGATCATCTGCAGCCAGTTACTTTTAAAGGTTATAGGTCTATGTTATCTGATACCTATGCACACCATGATAGTTTACAATTGAGCCTAATGTCTCTGTTATAGCCCTCATATTATATTGAGATTGCTATATCCTTAAGTTGATAATTATGTGAGAAAGATTTTTTTTTATTGCTGCATTTTCTGACTGGTCTAACACTTTTGCACTCAGTGACCTTGTTTACATCTTTGTTACATTGATATATTGTACATATAGCTGTTGATTGTTTAATTGTTTAAATAGGTCAATGACCTTGTTTACTTGAACTTTAACAGAATCCCCCAGAAACTAATAGAACATTGCAGAAACTTCCTCTTCTGGGACATTCTATCTGGTTACTATATAAAGGTTTATCAACAGAATTCAAAAACTCATTCTTAGAAAGCCTTTCAAAAAGACTCACTTCAGTTATTTCCATTGGAGAATATTATTGTTTCAGAACAGTGCATTTATTATAGAAGCAGTGCTTCTTTGTGAATTTGGAGATTGATTCCAAAAGAGAATTTTGAAGAGAATCTATTCGTCTTGGAAAAGAGAATTTATACTTTCTGTGAAACAGAATAATATTATTTTGTGAAAAGCCAGGATTCTACTGGATTATTTGGAAATTACCTGTGGCACCAATACTTCTTGCATTTTTACTCCATTTGAATTTTACGGAGCATTTTGTTATATTTTATTGGAGACTACTGAAATTTCTAAGTGAAAATTTTATTACAAATCTACGGGATACTGTTTCTGAAGAGACATTCTTGGATTTAATACTACATCTACCAGCTGGTAACTTTCTTCAGAAGATACTTCACCACTGGATTACTGGATTCTGTCAAAACTGTACTTTGGACTAATTCTATAATTCATAAGTACCATTGTTTTTTTTATTTTCTGTAACCCAATTAGTGTAAAAGATCTTTGTATCATTTTTTTTTATATCAATTTTTTTTAATTAAATTTCAGAATAGTTAAATTCATAGTTTTGTTGCTGATTCTCAGATTTCTTTCTGTTACCAATATCATTAATAATTCCACACCGTAACAGAAATTGGGGGCTCGTTGCCGAGATTGAATATAAGATAACGAGAAAGCTTTATTTGCATATTGCAATTATTAGTTTGGCTCATAGTCGAAACATCTAAATTTTCTTAGAAAATTTCAGTATTATTATTCATATAATCTGAGAAGCAGCAAACCTTTTCATCATGGTATTTATTGTGACAGAATTTATATCTGAATTTGAAAGCTCTCTTAGTTTGGCCCTTTCAGAATCTCTTAAGAAGGAGGATTTATTTCAACTTGCTCAGTATCTAAAATTACCTGCCACCCCTGGTCTGAACAAACATAAACTTAAACAGCTCATTGTTAATCATTATATGGAGGAAGGCCTTTTGCCTCAGTCTGAAACTCTCCCCTCTGAACCACAACCCACTGATGCCCTTGAACTCAGAAAGTTAGAATTGGAATTAAAAAAGTTAGAAATGCAACAAGAAATGAAAAGGCAGGAAAATGAAATGAAATTAAAAGAATTGGAAGCTCAAAAAGAAAGGGAACAAATTCAGGCTCAAAAAGAAAAAGAGGACAGGGAATTAAAATTAAAAGAAATACAAGCTCAAAAAGAAATGCACTTAAAAGAATTAGAAATTCAAAAGGAAATAAAAATAAAAGAATTAGAATCACAGCGTCAAGGCTCAAATGTAATTTCCCCAAGTAGATTTGATGCAACTAAACATGTTAGGCTAGTTACCCCCTTTCAAGAAAAAGAAGTTGATAAATATTTTTCACATTTTGAAAAAGTGGCAACAAGTTTAGAATGGCCAAGGGATGTCTGGACTTTGCTACTGCAAAGTGTTTTGAAAGGGAAGGCCCAAGAAATCTATTCCGCTCTATCTTCTGAGCAAAGCAACAATTATGACGCTGTTAAAGAGGCAATACTTAAGGCATATGAACTTGTTCCAGAGGCCTATAGGCAGAAATTCAGAAATTATTATAAAAATGAAAATCAAACTCATGTGGAATTTGCCAGAGAAAAGCAAAATTTATTTGACAGGTGGTGCCATTCCAAAGAAATTGGGAAAGATTTCTCGAAATTAAAAGAAATGATGCTGATTGAAGAGTTTAAAGGAAAGATACATTCAGATATAAAGGCCCACCTGGATGAACAAAAAGTTGACACATTAAATAGAGCAGCAGTACTAGCAGATGACTATGCCTTAACTCATAAAATGAGTCGTAACTCTACAAATTTTTGGCTTCACAAGAATTCTTTCCAAAGTGGACCTAGACCTACTTCAGATAAAACTCATCCTTCTAATCATCCTTCCAATCCTCCAAACTTTTCACCACCCAAATTTAATAGGAAGCCTAATGAGAATAAGTCATCTAATGCCAGTCCCACACCATTACGACCCAACAGTTCAACTAAAACTTGTAATTATTGTAAGAAACCAGGTCATTTATTATCTGATTGCTGGCTGTTAAAAAGGAAAAATGAGTCCTCAACTTCACAGAATGCACTAGCATGTGCTCCATGCCCTGAAAATTATGTTATAAAGCAAGATGCTTTAGAAAATTATAAGCCATTCATTTCTGAAGGCTTTGTTTCCCTTGATGGGGATAAGCACTGTTCCTTACCAATAAAAATACTGAGAGTCACAGGGGCTACTCAGTCATTAATGTTAGAAGGCATTTTGCCATTTTCTGAAGAAAGTGCTACAGGGGCACAAGTTCTAATATCAGGTATTGAGTCAAACTCTTTAAAGGTCCCACTTCATAAAATAAATTTAAGAAGTAGCTTAGTAAATGGGACTGTGACAGTAGGAATCAGACCTACTCTACCTGTAAAAGGTATTTCTTTATTATTGGGAAATGACTTAGCTGGTGACAAAGTCACTGTAGAACCTCAAGTGGTGGATAAGCCGAGCACAGATGAAAGTATTATTAATTTGAAGGAATGTTTTCCTTTTGCCTTTCCAGCATGTGCTGTGACTCGGTCCATGGCAAAGAAAACTGAGGTTGATAACAACCTCAATTGTGTTGATTTAAACAGCAAAGCTGAGGATAAGAACTGTCACAGAATTACGGATTCTGAAGACATTGATTTGTCTCAGACATTTTTGAGTCAGTGTGATGACTCGTCCAGACATTGTAAAGAGGCCACTACACCTGAGAGTGATAGGGGGACCTCCTTGAATGTCATTTGCCGGACATCTTTAATTCAGGAACAGGAAAGTGATCCTGACCTTGCCGAGCCACGTGAAAAGGCTCTAACAGAGGCAGAAGCCCCAAACTCCCCTGTCTGTTATTTTAAAAAATCTGATGTACTCATGAGGAAATGGCGACCACCAGAAGTACCCTCCAATAGTGATTGGGAGGTTATTTATCAAATAGTTGTCCCCACTAAATACCGAAATGAAATAATAAGCCTGGCTCATGAAAATCCAATGGCTGGACATTTGGGAGTTAGGAAAACCTACTCTCGTATTCAACAGTGTTTTTACTGGCCCAAGCTTCGACAGGATGTTGTCGAATTTTGTAAAACCTGCCACACCTGTCAAATTGTAGGAAAACCCAACCAGAAGATTCCTCCTGCTCCCCTTCAACCAATCCCTGCTTTTGAGGAGCCATTTAGTAGAATTATTATTGATTGTGTTGGCCCATTGCCTAGAACAAGATCTGGAAATGAATATCTTCTTACCATCATGTGTGCTTCTACACGATTTCCTGAGGCTATTCCTCTAAGAAATATTAAAACTAAGACTATAGTTAAGGCCTTGATAAAATTTTTCACGACTTTCGGTCTACCCAGGTCAGTGCAATCAGACCAGGGCTCAAATTTTATGTCAAACATTTTTCAGCAGGTGATGTATGAGCTCAAAATTAAGCAGTACACATCAAGTGCCTACCATCCCGAAAGTCAAGGAGCTCTAGAACGCTTTCATCAAACACTGAAGACCATGATAAAGGCCTATGGGGAGGATAATGAGAAGGATTGGGATGAAGGAGTACATCTCCTCTTATTTGCAGTCCGTGAGACTGTACAGGAATCTCTGGGGTTCAGCCCTTTTGAATTAGTGTTTGGACACTCAGTGAGGGGTCCACTCACTGCTTTGAAGGAGAAATGGCTCGAGGAAGAGCCACCTGAAATTTCTCTCCTGGACTATGTGTCCACTTTTAAGGAAAAATTGCACCAGGCCAGAGAAATGGCAAATAAACATTTACAGAAAGCCCAGAGTCATATGAAGACCTGGTATGACAAAAAGGCGAAATTTCGCACCTTTAAACCTGGGGACAAGGTGTTAGTATTATTCCCTTTAAAGGGCAATGCTTTACAAGCAAGATATTCAGGCCCTTATATTGTTAAGCACAAGATCAGTGATACTGATTATGTTGTTGAGACTCCCGATAGACTCAAAAATACTCAGCTGTGCCATATAAATATGTCGAAAACTTATTATGAGAGAGAACCAAACTCTCTACCAGTCTCAACAGTCACCCACATGGATGAGCTGGAAAATCCTGTAGAGGATATTCATGAAGGCGGCGAAAATGTACCTCTGAAGTTACAGAACTCAGATGTCCTGAGAGATCTACAAAATAAAACAGATTATTTACTGCCTGACCAAAGAAAAGATTTAGTTGATTTAATTTTCAAATATCAACACTTATTTCCCAATGTGCCTAGTAGGACATCTGTTATTTTTCATGATGTTGATGTAGGAGAGGCAAATCCCATCAAACAGCATCCATATAGATTGAACCCTTTCAAAGCTGAGATCATGCGAAAGGAAATACAGTATATGCTGGACAATGATATCATAGAACCTAGCCATAGCAACTGGAGTTCACCCTGTATACTCGTCCCAAAACCTGATGGCAGTTACCGATTTTGTACGGATTACCGAAAGGTGAACAGCCTCACCAAAACAGACAATTATCCAATTCCAAGAATTGATGACTGCATTGACAAACTTGGCCATGCTAAATTTGTGACAAAATTTGACTTGTTAAAGGGTTATTGGCAAGTCCCTTTAACAGAAAAAGCAAAAGAAATATCTGCTTTTGTTACCCCATTTGGTTTGTATCAATATAAAGTAACCCCTTTTGGCATGAAAAACTCTCCGGCAACGTTCCAGCGCATGGTTAACCACTTAATTGCAGACCTAAATCACAGTGAAGCTTATATTGATGATGTTATTATACACACAGATACAAATTGGGCTGATCATCTAAAGCATATTCAAGAATTTTTTGACAAAGTGACCCAAGCCAACCTAACTATTAACTTGGTAAAATCAGAATTTGGCAAAGCAACTGTAAATTATTTAGGTCATGTTGTGGGGCAGGGGCAGGGGCAGGTGAGGCCGATTGCGGCTAAAGTTGATGCCATTGTAAATTTTCCAGTACCAAACTCTAAAAAAGAGCTCATGAGATTCTTAGGCATGGCTGGATATTATAGAAAATTTTGTTTAAATTTTTCAGATGTTGTCTCCCCTTTGACCAGTTTATTGAGAAAAAGGGTTAAATTTGTTTGGACTGAGAAATGTCAGAAATCCTTTAACAGAATAAAAACTTTATTAAATAATTCCCCTGTCCTGGCCAGTCCCAATTATGAAAAGCCCTTCAAATTATTCATAGATGCAAGTGACAATGGAGCAGGTGGGTATATTGCCCAGAAAGATTCCCAAGGTATTGATCACCCTGTATGTTATTTTTCCAGAAAATTTCTCAAACATCAAAAGAATTACTCTACAGTAGAAAAAGAAACTTTGGCTCTAATTTTGGCATTAACCCATTTTGATGTGTATCTAGGAACCGCCCAATGTCCATTTACAGTTTACACCGATCATAACCCATTAACATTTATCAATAAAATGAAAAACAAGAATCAAAGATTATTGCGGTGGAGTTTAGCCCTTCAAGAATATAATTTAGAGATCAGGCATATTTCGGGAAGAGATAATGTTGTAGCTGATGCTCTTTCCAGAATATCCTAATTTAAAATGATATGATCGGTCCCTATTCACTTCAAGTGTATATATGTTTATTAAAAAAAAAAAAAATTGTGAAGATTATGGTGTGTGTATTGTAAACCAGTCAGAGTCTGCTAAAATTATGTAAAAAGTTTTCAGTACCTTCAAACTTTTTCTTTTAAGGCGGGGTGTGTTATAGCCCTCATATTATATTGAGATTGATATATCCTTAAGTTGATAATTATGTGAGAAAGATTTTTTTTTTATTGCTGCATTTTCTGACTGGTCTAACACTTTTGCACTCAGTGACCTTGTTTACATCTTTGTTACATTGATATATTGTACATATAGCTGTTGATTGTTTAATTGTTTAAATAGGTCAATGACCTTGTTTACTTGAACTTTAACAGAATCCCCCAGAAACTAATAGAACATTGCAGAAACTTCCTCTTCTGGGACATTCTATCTGGTTACTATATAAAGGTTTGTCAACAGAATTCAAAAACTCATTCTTAGAAAGCCTTTCAAAAAGACTCACTTCAGTTATTTCCATTGGAGAATATTATTGTTTCAGAACAGTGCATTTATTATAGAAGCAGTGCTTCTTTGTGAATTTGGAGATTGATTCCAAAAGAGAATTTTGAAGAGAATCTATTCGTCTTGGAAAAGAGAATTTATACTTTCTGTGAAACAGAATATTATTTTGTGAAAAGCCAGGATTCTACTGGATTATTTGGAAATTACCTGTGGCGCCAATACTTCTTGCATTTTTACTCCATTTGAATTTTACGGAGCATTTTGTTATATTTTATTGGAGACTACTGAAATTTCTAAGTGAAAATTTTATTACAAATCTACGGGATACTGTTTCTGAAGAGACATTCTTGGATTTAATACTACATCTACCAGCTGGTAACTTTCTTCAGAAGATACTTCACCACTGGATTACTGGATTCTGTCAAACTGTACTTTGGACTAATTCTATAATTCATAAGTACCATTGTTTTTTTTATTTTCTGTAACCCAATTAGTGTAAAAGATCTTTGTATCATTTTTTTTTATATCAATTTTTTTTAATTAAATTTCAGAATAGTTAAATTCATAGTTTTGTTGCTGATTCTCAGATTTCTTTCTGTTACCAATATCATTAATAATTCCACACCGTAACAGTCTCTTTATCTAAGTTAGTTTGAAACTTTTCGATAAGAGACCTAGAATCGTTAGATTAATTCCTATTCGGAATTTAGCTTGGGTTCTTATTAACTAAAGCAACCATTTGAACCCCTTGAGACAGTGGTTTCAAATTCTGGCCTTATAAGGCAGCAATTCTCTTAGTCTTCTCTTCTGCTGAAGAGTCAGTGAGCTTCATGCACTATCGGTGGACGATTCTCACTTTCGTAGTATCGGAAACTCTATTACCTTTACTACTAATGTTGCATTTTTGGTTAAGAATCAGGCTCCTAATGATATCCGGAACCTATTGTTTTTAAGGTCCTTCCGTCTTCGAGGGGGCATAGGCCTTTACTCTGTCCGGATAGATCTTATGTATTTATTAACAGATCTCAGTTTATCAGTAGGGCGTAAAGCTCTGGCTCTGATGCCTAATAGAAAGGTCATTACGGTCCATTCTATTACTTAATGCATTCAGTTAACTATCGGTACTGCTTAGGATAATCTATCCTTAACTCAGCAGTCTGTGCTTAAGATTTCGGCTCATGAAGTAAGAGCTCTTCTACATCTTGGGCTGACGTATAGTATTGCTATTATAGATTAAAGTAGGCTGCATATTGGTCTCAGCCATCCACATTCACGAATTTTTATCTCAGAAATATCGAATCCATTTCTGGAGGCCTGCATTATTTAGGTCCATTATCAGCTGCTCAGAATGTCGATCACTTAACAAATGCAACTATAGCTATGTAGGCTTTATGTTCCGGCAGTGACTCCGTCCTGCTGCCCTCTTCGCTCTGGGCTATTTGACCCAGGGCAAGAAAAAGGGGGGGGGGGGGAGGGTGTTCCCTTGGGTCACCTGTTTTATGATGAAAACAAGGGGATACCTCCTCCAGAGTCAGTAATTCTGAGCTGTTACTGGGATGGTTTCTTAAGTGAAAGTTATGTTTTAAAATTCATTCATGTCATAGTTTTAAAGTATAGCATTTGAATATGTCACGTGTCAAAAGGGTGTTATTATACTATCCTCGGACACTTTTAAAAGAGCATAAAGAGTCTCAATTCTTTGGACTAACTTTATTTATTGGCTTACTTTAAAAATAATTAGTATAAGAATTATACTGGATATTAATAGAGAACATGGATGTTATGATGCTCAATTATAGAAGGTATTGTGTCTTTCTAATTTATCATAAATAAGAAAGATACACGTGAAGCCTATTTCTCCTTTTCTCCTCCAGGAGATGACTCTATTTTATATAGTTGAGCTTATTGGATTTTCCTTTATGTCCTGGGCCCTCCAGCCTTTTTACTATTCAGCTATGTCTAGGTCATTGGTACAGTATAAAAATCTTAAAAAATTTATAGTAATTTATATATTTTTAGCTCACCTGAGCGAAGCTCAAGGGGAGCTTTACTAATCACTTTCTGTCCGTCGTCCGTCGTCTGTCGTCCGTCGTCCGGCGTCCGTCGTCCGTCGTCGTCCGTCCGGCGTTAACTTTACATTATCGACTTCTTCTCCTAAACCACTAGCCCAATTTTATTCAAATGTTGGCTAAATGTTTATTACCTAATGCCAATTCAGATTTGTTCAAATGAAGTTGCCCCTCCTCCTGGGTGGTGCCACGCCCCCAACGGGCACCAAAATCTTTGTAAATCTTCTTCTCATGAACCAGCAGTAGCAGAGACTTGATATTTGGTGTGCAGCTTCCTTTTGAGGTGTAGACTCAGATTTGTTCAAGAGAAGTTTGTGGGGCTATACTTGGCATTGTTATGGGAGGGGAAAAATTTTTTGCCCCGCCCAAAATTTCTATTTTCCAAACCGAGAGGCTGATTTGAACGAAATTTTATGTGAGGGCTTATTGGGTCATGAGTACTTGATTTATGCAAAAAAAAATTTTCCCGCAGCCCCGTGGGAACCGCAGGAGCTAAAAATAGAAAAAATTTAAAACGCCCATATCTCCAAAACTGCACGGCACTGAGAATTTTTATTTGGTGTGCAGCTTCCTTAGGACCAACAGAAAGGATTGGTAAAAAAAAATTGCCATCGGTTTTATCATAGGGTACAGTTTCGGGACTTTGAAAAAGTGCTGAGTCAGCACTTTTTAACACTGTAGGCAATGGGAAAAACATTAAAAAATCTTCTTCTCCAGATCCAGCAGGCAGAATCTTTTGATATTTGGTATGCAACATTGTAGGGTGGATCTGATTCAAGTTTGTTCAAATCGGCCCCCCTGGGTTCATATTTGGGCTCAGTATAGAAGCCCGATTTCGAACTTAGTGCATTTAGGCAAATTTGTTAAAAAATCTTCTTCTCCAGATCCAGCAGGCAGAATCTTTTGATATTTGGTATGCAACATTGTGGGGTGGATCTGATTCAAGTTTGTTCAAATCGGCTTCCTAGATTCATATTTGGGCTCACTATAGAAGCTCGAATTTGAACTTAGTGCATTTCATGCAAATTTCTTAAAAAATCTTCTTCTCCAGATCCAGCAGGCAGAATCTTTTCATATTTGGTAAGCAACATTGTGGGGTGGATCTGATTCAAGTTTGTTCAAATCGGCCCCCTGGGTTTATATTTGGGCTCCGTATAGGAGCCCAAATTTTAACTTAGTGCATTTCAGGCATATTTCTTAAAAAATCTTCTTCTCCAGATCCAGCAGGCAGAATCTTTTGATATTTGGTATGCAACATTGTGGGGTGGATCTGATTGTGATTCATGAACGTATTTATTTGTAAAGTTGATAGAATCTTAGACAAAATTTGCAGAAAAGATCTACTATAGAAGGGGTGGTATCCAGGGTGAACCGTTTACCCAAATCTAGCAGTACTAATGCATTATTCACTCAAATCTCCGTTCAAATTTTATGACCCCTCATTGGAACACACGCATTCAGCTCATTCCAACAAAGGTCATATGCCATGTTTTCGAGACAAAAGAATAAAAATTTTAGTTATTCATGAAATTTTTAGGCAACTGTTGTCTGTTATTCACATTGCTTCATGAAATTTCAGTACTTTTAGAAGTTACCTCAGTAATCAAGGGTTAATTCCCCTTAATTAAATGTCGCCTCTAAAAAACAACCACTTTGCATATCTTACCTTTTTACCAGCATAACTGCCAAAACTTGTCAGCATTCTTCGCAAAAATCGCTATTCAAATTTTAATTTTTGTCTCTTAAACATACATGTACTTATCGCTTGTAAATACCCCATTGGAATGAGCTTTTTGAGCTCATTCCAATGAGAGGTCGCACACCATGCTTTTTGAGTCAAAAAAGCAATTTTTTAGTTATTCCAGAATTTCGTACGTAAAACACAGCTTTATGACTTCACATTAAAATGAGCTCTCTAAGCTTGTTCCAATCAACATTCACGCACTATGTCTTTCACACAAAAAATAAAATTTTCTATTTATTCAGGAATTTTGTTTGCAAGAACACTCTTACCCCCCCCCCCCCCCCCCCCCCCCCCCCACACACACACACACACACACACACACAAACACAGACACACACATCTAAAAGTTCGGGCAGCAAAAAAACAGTTACTTCAATTTTTAAATGCATTATAGGAACAACTTGCCTAATCAAATTTAAATACTTTTGCATCATTCTGTATCTAGAACAAACCATTTACCATATCTTTACGCAAAATTCTCCAGCATCATTCACAAAAAAACACCATTATTTATATATTCACATTTCTGTCTCAAAAATATACCTGATCTTCCCATACCCCTATTGGAATAAGCTATTTGAGCTTGTTCCAATGATGATAAAAAAAACTAATATTTTGGAAAATTTGTGAAAATTTTTGTTTTCTTGCATGCAAATATGTACATGTAGCACATGGAAGATATCCACAGTTGGGGAGAGATGTCCAAGGCTATCTCTTCACATTCCTTGTTTGTGCTTCAAGCTAAACCAGTTTGTCTGCAGAGATAAATTTGCTTTATTAAAAATCATTGGAGATTGGCCACACACCAATGATTTTAAATAAAACTAATTTTAGGTAACAAATGTTGAACTTCAAACAAAATCTATCACTCAACCAGTTAATGTTGATGAGGAATGACATGGTGAAGGTGACCTAAAATACTTCTTAGAGTCACTTTGTCAGGTGAGCGATTAAGGCCACGTGGGGCCTCTTGTTTATACTTACCAATGACCCAGACGGGGATGGCCCTCCCAGGAGTTGGAAACTCATACCTCCCCGCTGAGGACATAGCGCTTACCAGGCACTGATGGTAAGAATGATTAATGGCGCCAATTTCGGGACGTCCTTGACACTGCGCATGCGCAGTAGAGGTGAAGTATGGAGGGCCATTCAGGACATGATTTCTTTGGTTTTAGATGCAAATTTTGGGGATTGGGTCGCAAAATTTGTGTTTGGCCCTATATTTTTAAGAGTTAGCACCAGCTATGTCTGGGTCATTGGTAAGTATAAAAAATATATAAATTACTATAAATTTTTTAAGTTTTCTTTTTGAATCTTTTCAGCTTTTGTGGTTGCATATAAATAAGAATACTTTCATCGAAATGGTTGCATACGTCTTGAAGATGGTAATTTTTTGGTATCAAATGTTGAAGCTTTTATGTTTTGTAAAACTAACAAAAATCCGAGTATGTATTGATGTATTTTATTTGAGGATAAGTGTAACAGGAAACTGGGACATCCTTCAGTGCATTTACATTTTGTTACAGTCGATCTGCAACTCTCAGTAAGAACAAACATTTTTTCACACTCGAATTGGATCCCTTATGGATGGACACAGCACAAAGAAAGAAAACGTAGATTTGCAGGAAAGTTGAAAAATCATTATTCATGAAGATTTTCAAGTTCAGTTTCATGCCTTAAAGTTTCTGAAATAGTTTCAAAGTTAAGCTCTGGTTACTAGTTTTCCTTTCAAAACTGGGTCAGAAAATACACCACATTAACCCTTTACCTAACCTAAAAAGCAGACGACACTTGCAAAAATAATTCTTGAATAACTATCTTTTTTCATTTTTTGTCTCAAAAACATAGGTTATGACCCCTCGTTGGAACGAGCTCGACGAGATCGTTCCAACGAGGGGTCATAACCTATGTTTTTGAGACAAAAAATGAAAAAAATAATGAAAATCAATTGGCGATTTTTTAGAATAGCGCTGGCCGGTTTTGGCCATTACGTTGGGTAAAGGGTTAATCGAGTAACGTGGGAAATTCTGATTACACTTTCACATAAAACAGATAAGCGATAGCCTGATTGGGAAAGGCAACACACATGGTCCAGGAATAGGGAGGAAGCCATTTGTTCTCCTCTGTTTAGGTGCCTGTTGTATTGCTAACGTCTGAAATATGTCTCCAACAGGTCTTCCAAATTTGTCTTATGGTGCTACATAAGTGAGGGAAAGCTAATTTACTTCGAAATTCTCAAGTCTGATCTTCCATAGATGTCAAATAAATAGGCACAAATTATACATTAAAATAAAGGTTGTAGTTTATAGAACACAAAAAATATTTGTGTTCAACTCACGTAGTTGTAGCAGACACAAATGGTTCCTGGAAGTTTGCTACTGTATTTATACCAGAACTGGTGTAAACAAAATAACATTTCATAAGGCCAAAATATGCTTCAGATATCCAAGAACAAAACAGGGAATTCAAAATACTTTAAGTTTAAAGTGCAATGACAGGGCTGCATGTGGGAAAGTTCCAACACTGTCTGCATTGTTTCTTGAAGAGGGAGACCATTCCAGAAAGTTTGTTATTGTCACATGCACTCCCATTTTTTAAGGAAACCAATTTCGTAATTCTAGGAAATTCAAGCAAATGCCACGATAACTTGCAAATAATACACCAACAGCACAGTTTTCTGATAGTGACAGTCTGTAGAGTGAAGGTGATCGGTCTTGTAATCACATTTTAGAAGACAGTGATTATCTGTGTTTCTTTGCCTTGACCTGCAAGTAAGCAGTGAGCAACGGGACCTGTTTTCCTTGAACTTAATGGTAAAATATTATTTTCTCAGGGTCTACTGTAGGCCTTGAAGAAACAGTTTCTTGGCTAATCTCTGGCTATTCAGCCTCAGCCCCAGCCAAATTCAATTCCTGTTAGTGGGGGCCCAGGGGACTCTCTAGAAGGGTGGGAATCATTGGGAAACTTCTCTGTCGTAATATATTTGACCAGTCCACCGCTGATACTAAACATTTTATTTTGTTCTGTGTTTGATAGGTGTATACCATTAACAGGGTTATTCACTTATTATTCCTTGTATAATCAAATGAGCTTATTGTATTTTTTTCCCTTTGTGAACGAATAAGATTTATTTTATCTTTACAGGAAGTGGGGCGAATGAAGTTTGAATTGTTTTCTGAAGATGTGCCGAGAACAGCTGAAAACTTCAGGTACATCGTTAGGATATACATATACATCATGACCTCCAAAGAGGATTCGGGGGTATCTAGTGAAGCCCTCCATCCATCTGTCCATTTGTCTGTCCATGTGTCATACCGTCTGTCTGTCCATCCATCTGTCTGTCCATACCAACATTTTCTATTGTAATTTCAATGCCATCGCTCTGATTTGGATCTCCTTTGGTATGCTGATAGACCTGCATGGGGGACAGATATTCACAAGGAATGGGTTCCCTCCAGTAATTTTTCCCAGAGTTATGGCACTTTTCCAACTTAGAATTTTTTTGTTTTCACTCTTTCCACTTAGAAAATGTTTCTGTGCCACAATACCTTCAAGGTTACTTCGAACTTACATACGGGCCTGGGGCAGTGGCCAATGCTTTGCATTGCCCTTGTTATCTGTATGATAATTAGAGCTGAAATGGTTAAAGAGTTTTCTTGATTGATTAATCACATGGATTAACCTTAGTTAACTGATTAATTACTTGCCCTAACAGGTAGCTGAATAACTGCCTTACCATTCATGATTTACTGCATTAACCCTTTGCCCAATATAATGGACAAAACCGGCCTGTGCTATACACAAAAATCTCCATTTATTTTTAGCTCAACTTAGGCGAAGCCAAATATGAGGTATTGTCATGGCCCGTCTGTCCGTCCTTCACGCCATCAACACGGCTCGGGCTAGAGGCTGTATTATGAACTGATCTTTATGAAACTTTTTGGGTACCTTTGTTATCACCGTGGGATGAGAACGAGTGTTTTGGGGTCTGGTCCAAAATTCAAGATGGCCACTGGCAGCCATTTTGTACAAAATTAGATGCAGTCAGATTTTTTGCGCAGAACTTCCATATGAAAGCTCTGATTTGAATAATTTTTTGTATGAATGTTTAGTACCATGGGATACATCACATATAATACGGGTTTTTTTTCTCGTGCGTAAATTATGCAAATTAGACTAACTTTGATTTATTTTATTTTATTTTGTTAACTTTCAGCACTGTAAGTGCAAATGCCAATACGGCTCGGGCTAGAGGCCGTATTTATGAACCGATCTTTACGAAACTTCTTGGGTACCTTTGTTATCACTGTGGGACAAGAACATGTGTTTTGGGGTCCGGTCTGAAATTCAAGATGGCCACTGGCAGCCATTTTGTACAAAATTAGGTGCAATCAGATTTTTGCGCAGAACTTCCATATGAAAGCGCTGATTTGAATAATTTTTTGTGTGAATGTTTAGTACCATGGGATACATCACATATAATACGGGGGTTTTTTCTCGTGCATAAATTATGCCAATTAGACTAACTTTGATGTATTTAGTGTTACTTTCAGCACTGTAACGGCAAATGTCAATATGGCTTGGGCTAGAGGCTGTATTAATGAAACGATCTTTACAAAACTTCTTGGGTATCTTTGTTATCATCGTGGGGCAAGAACGCGTGTTTTTGGGTGCAGTCCGAAATTGAAGATGGCCACCAGCAGCATTTTGTACCTAAGTTAGTGCAATCAGTTTTCTATACAGAACATCTGTATGAAAGTTTTGATCCGAATAAATTTTTGTCTGAATGTTTAGTAACATGGAATACATCACATATAATACGGGGTTTTTTTCTCGTGCAGAAATTCTGCAAATTAGATGAACGTTGATTCTTTCAGTGCAACTTACACACAGTAAGTACACATGTCAATACGTCTGGGGCTTGGGGCTGTATTTATGAACTGATCTTCACGAAACTTCTCGGGTACCTTTGTTATATCCTTTGTTATAACCTGGCTTCCAGTGGCCATTTTGAACCAAAATTAGGTCCAATCAGTTTTTTGTACACAACTTCTATATGGCTCAGGCTAGAGCCGTATTTATGAACCGATCTTTACGAAACTTCTTGGGTACCTTTGTTATCACTGTGGGACGAGAAAGAGTGTTTTTGGGTGCGGTCCAAAATTCAAGATGGCCACCGGCAGCCATTTTGTCCCAAAATTAGTGCATTCAGTTTTTTTGTTCTGAACTTTTGTATGAAAGTTCTGATTTGAATAAGTTTTTGTACGAATGTGTAGTAACATTGAATACATCACATATAATATGGGTTTTTTTCTCGTGCAGACATTATGCAAATTAGATGGACTTTGATTTATTCAGTGCTACTTATACACAGTAAGTACACATGTCAATATGGCTCGGGCTAGGGGCTGTATTTATGAACCGATCTTCACAAAACTTCTTGGGTACTTTTGTTTTCACCTTGGGATGAGAACAAGTGTTTTTGGGTGCAGCCCGAAATTCAAGTACAATCAGTTTTTTGTACAGAACTTCTATGAAGGTTCTGATTTGAATAAATGTTTGAATGAATGCTAACATTTGGCTTATGGTGCGCCATACAAGGATCCCCATTGTAACATTAACCCCATGAAGATGTCTTTTCTAGTTTAGCATCTAACTGTCACCCACCTTTACAATACTTTACCTGTACATTTGTTACAGGCTACAGTCATCATTTATGTATAGACCGTTACAATACTTTATATGTACCTTTGTTATCAGGTTATTACCTAGATGTGTGTCATTACTGTGTCACATACTATACATGTACTTGTCTTATACAAGTTGAGATACAGTGTCATTGACACTTTCATTTATTATGTTTTCAATTTTTGTCTCAAAAACATAGCTTACAGTACAGTCGCCGTGGACTGTCCGTAATCCATGCATGGGCAGAAATGTCACCCGGTGCTTCATTAATTAAATTTTTGATCATTATTCCAATAATTATTGTTTGGAATCTAACATTACTACGTTCATGGAAATATTATTGCCTACCCATGGAAAGTGACCAGTCTATGGTGGCCATGCTGTATGACCCCTCATTGGAACAAGCTCAATGAACTCGTTCCAATGAAGGGTCATACGCTATGTTTTTGAGACAAAAATTGAAAATTTTTAGTAATTCAAGAATTTATTTTGCAAGTACTGATACAGTATAAGGATCATGCAAGTGAACAAGTATTTCAGGATGTTACGTGCATGCTTTACTCTGTCTCCTATAATTGATGTGAGTCAGTGTGATAATGTTTGCCTGTTTTGGCAGGTTTGGGAGCAAGTTTGTTCCTTTGTTAACCCATATAATACAGTAGTTCAAAAGGAACGGTTAATTGATCAGTTACTTTTTTGATCGATCCAGACATTGATCATTGGTTAATCGATTTACCGGTTAACTCTTTCCATTTCAGCTCTGATGGGACATATTGCTTGGGCTGGCTAAATGCCTAAACAAAGTCAGATTTTCTATCTATGTGTCTTAATTTTGATGTTTCGTACCAGTTAGTACCAAAAGTAACAGATAATGAAAAGCAACATACAACAATAAGGGTGGAACAAATTAAAAAAATAAAGAGGGTCAAAAATAAAGATTCTCTAAATTTAATGTGAACAGTCCATATATTAATTATCTCCTATTGGACCCAGTTGTTATGCATGATTATTATCCCTGCATTTGAAAATGTATTCCGTGCGTCCGGGAATGGTTTCCAGCGAAAAACTCCTAGGGGTTTCAATTCAAAACATTGAAAGTGTGTTCATGTTCATTCATAGGGTCTGTAGATGTGCATAAAGGTTTTGGATTTTTGATTTGCCCCCGAGGGGCGCAAGAGGCACCATTTTTGTCGTTAGAGGAATGGTTTCCGGCGAAAAACTCCTGGGGTTTTCAATTCGAAACATTGAACGTGTGTTCATGTTCATTAGTAGGGTCTGTAGATGTGCATAAAGGTTTTGGATTTTTCATTCGGCCCCGAGGAGCGCAAGGGGCACCATTTTTGTCGTTAGAGGAATGGTTTCCAGAGAAAAACTCCTAGGGGTTTCAATTCAAAACACTAAAAGTGTGTTTATGTTAATCAATAGGGTCTGTAGATGTGCATAAAGGTTTTGGATTTTTGATTCGGCCCTCGGGGGCATAAGGGGCACCACTTTTGTTGTTAGATGAATGGCTGCCGGCGAAAAACTCCTAGGGGTTTCAATTCGAAACATTGAAAGTGTGTTCATGTTCATTCATAGGGTCTGTAGATGTGCATAAAGGTTTTGGATTTTTGATTCGGCCCGAGGGGCGCAAGGGGCACCATTTTTGTCGTTAGAGGAATGGTTTCCGGCGAAAAACTGCTGGGAGTTTTAATTCAAAACACTGAAAGTGTGTTCATGTTCATTAGTAGGGTCTGTGGATGTGCATGAAGGTTTTGGATTTTTTATTCAGCCCCGAGGGGCGCAAGGGGCACCATTTTTGTCGTTAGAGGAATGGTTTCCGGAGAAAAACTCCTAGGGGTTCAATTCGAAACACTAAAAGTGTGTTCATGTTAATCAATAGGGTCTGTAGATGTGCATAAAGGTTTTGAATTTTTGATTTGGCCCCAAGGGGCACCATTTTTGTCGTTAGAGGAATGGTTTCTGGAGAAAAACTCCTAGGGGTTTCAATTTGAAACACTGAAAGTGTGTTCATCTTAATCAATAGGGTCTGTAGATGTGCATAAAGGTTTTGAATTTTTGATTTGGCCCCAAGGGGCACCATTTTTGTCGTTAGAGGAATGGTTTCTGGAGAAAAACTCCTAGGGGTTTCAATTTGAAACACTGAAAGTGTGTTCATCTTAATCAATAGGGTCTGTAGATGTGCATAAAGGTTTTGGATTTTCGATTCGGCTTCGAGGGGCGCAAGGGGCAGCACTTTTGTCGTTATAGGAATGGTTTCCGGCGAAAAACTCCTAGGAGTTTCAATTCGAAACACTGAAAGTTTGTTCATCTTCATTAATAAGGTCTGTAGATGTGCATAAAGGCTTTGGATTTTTTATTCAGCCCCAAGAGGTGCAAGGGGCACCATTTTTGTCGTTAGAGGAATGGTTTCCAGAGAAAAAACCCTAGGGGTTTCAATTCGAAACACTGAAAGTGTGTTAATGTTAATCAATAGGGCCTGTAGATGTGCATAAAGGTTTTGTATTTTTGATTCAGCTTTGGAGGGTGCAACGGGCACCATTTTTGTCGTTAGAGGAATGGTTTCGGGAAAAAAAACTCCCAGGGTTTCAATTCAAAACACTGGAAGTGTGTTCATGTTAATCAATTGGGTCTGTAGATGTGCATAAAGGTTTTGGATTTTTGATTCGGCTTCGAGGGGTGCAAGGGGCACCATTTTTGTCGTTAGAAGAATGGTTTCCGGAGAAAAACTCCTAGGGGTTTCAATTCGAAACATTGAAAGTGTGTTCATGTTCATTCATAGGGTCTGTAGATGTGCATAAGGGTTTTGGATTTTTGATTCGGCCCTCGGGGGCGCGTGGGCCACCACTTTTGTCGTTAGAGGAATGGTTTACAGTGAAAAACTCCTAGGGGTTTCAATTTGAAACACTAAAAGTGTGTTCATGTTAATCAATAGGGTCTGTAGATGTGCATATAGGTTTTGGATTTTTGATTTGGCCCCGACAATAATCACAAATGTGAATGCGGGGATATACTATAGTGTGCTTTGCGCACAAATGACACCCCTCTAGTGTCATCTTTTCACCCCTTCTGCAGTTCACTGTGTCTATTAATAGCAGAACTATTTTTTTCACTAATTGGTTTTTCCCAGTTTGGGAGTAAACAAAACAATGATGTATTTGAATTTATTTATTTATTGGTGTTTAATGTCACATACTTATGCACAATGGCTAATCATGACTGTGACAGTTTTATGGGTGAAGGAAGCCAAAGCACCCGGAGAGAACCACCGAGCAACGACGAGCAGCTGCTAGCTCCCCAACATCGGAACTCTGCACTGCAGCACAGACAGGGTTAGATTGGTTGAAGACATGTGCACCATCGACGTACTGGACGCCTTAGTACACACAGGTTTGGAGTATATTGGCATACTATGAAACACTTCCAAGCTGGTTTATTTCCAAGACAATAGCAAAGTTCAAGTTGTAGCATAACTGCAATAAATGAAGTATCTTGCAGGTTTCACGCTGATAATAGGAGAATCGAGAGTGGGGGGGGGGGGGGGGGGGGGTCAACTAGTCTCAAACAAGCCCACACCCAACAGTGAACTGGCAGCAAAGTTTTCCATTTGATCTGCCCACAACCTAACATAGATACCTGTCGATTCAGTGATCGGTCAACCCATTCAAATATTCTTATGTTTTCCTTCCAAACAATGACTAATGACTGGTATGATGAATCTGTATCAGGTCATATTCATTGAGTGATTTCATTGTAACTTGGTAGGATGACTCTGTATGATGTCTAGATGAGAACATCCCCTTTTGGTCGCGATCGGTAACCATGATGGCTGCCTGAGCCCAAAACCCGAAAACCTTTAGCACAGTTTACATGTCGTATTTATGAAGGGATTTCAGTGTAACTTGGTAGGATGCCTCTGTATAATATCTGGATGAGAACTTTGCCATTTGGTCGCGATCTGTCAACTGTGACGACTGCCGAGCCCAAAACCCAGAAAACCTTTAGCACAGTCTACAGATCATAGTTATAGAGGGATTTCATTGTAACTTGGTAGGTTGACTCCATGTAATGTATAGATGGGAATGTCCCCTTTTGGTCAACTGTGATGGCTGAAGGGGCCCGAAGCCCAAAAACCTTTAGCACAGTCTATAGGTCATATTTATGAAGGGATTTCATTGTAACCTGGTAGGATGACTCCAGATAATGTCCAGATGAGAACATCCCCTTATGGTCATGATTGGTCAACTGTGACGGCTACAGGGGCCTGAAAACCTTTAGCACAGTCTGTAGGTCATATTTATGAAGGGATTTAATTGTAACTTGGTAGGATGACTCCAGATAATATCTAGATGAGAACGTCCATTATGGTCATGATCATTCAGCAATGACAGCTGCCCAAGCCCAAAACCCGAAAACACTTTCTGCAGATCGAATTTATGGAGGGATTTCATTGTAACTTGGTAAGTTCATTCCATATAATGTGTAGATGATAATGTCCCCTTTTGGTCACGATTGGTCAGCTGTGATGGCTACAGGGACCGAAGCCCAAAAACCTTCAGAACAGTCTACAGGTCATATTTGTGAAGGGATTTCATTGAAGCTTGGTAAGATGACTCCAGGTAATGCCTAGATGAGAACGTCCCCTTTGGTCATGATCATTCAACCATGAGGGCTGCCCGAGTCCAAAACCCGAAAAGCTTTAGCACTGACTACAGGTCATATTTATGAAGGGATTTTATTGTAATTTGATAGGATAATTCAGTATAATGTCTTGATGAGGACATCCCCTTTTGGTTGTGATCGGTCAACCGTGATGGCTTCACAGGCCCGAAGCCCAAAACCTTTAGCACAGTCTGCAGGCTGTATTTATGAAGGGATTTCATTGTAACTAGATATGATGACTCGTTTTGGAACAATTTGACTCTAAATTGGTGACTTTCGTTGATATACATTAACTGTGAGGGCCACATTAACCCACCCCTCAATTCTTTAGTACAGTTTACATCTCATATTATTTTTATTGCAACAGAAATTAACATATTCTCAATTATCACAATTCTTCTCTTATTTCATAATCCTTTCATAAACATTGAACATTATCCTTTTCATCAAACATAACACACAGACAAGTTAGGCTACAGTGTCATTGACACTTTCATTTATTGTAAGGTTTCTTAGGCACAACATAACCTTTGTAAGATGGCTATATACTGCCACTTTGCCACCTTGGGATGGAGGAGGGACAGTGTATAGCCATCTTACAGACTAGTATATACCTGGCCCCACTGTCAGGGAAATGCTATAGCATCACCACTGTATATCAGATTATAAGTAACTGATCCCATTGTAGCTAACGTTTTTTACTGCTTTCTTATCGTGCAGTGTAGAATACGAAGTGAGGCGTACCATTCAAGGTGCGTTTGGTTGGAGAAAGATGTTGGGAGGTAGTGGTAAGCTCGGTTATTTTGTTGGATCAAATCGACCGCTGGCGTGGGACACCATAGAATTGACTGATGAAGTGGGACACAGTGAGAGTGGAACTTATGGGCGATTATTCTAGATAATAAATAAATTTACACTTGAAGTCTCTCAAGAATACATTTCGCAACTGCTGTTTGTTATCCGTGCTGAGAAAGGGAAATAATGCTGTGAAAATTGACGAATTCAGTTCAATGATTTATATTCAAAAAAATCGCTTTGTTGCGAGTTATTGGAGAATGTCTGTTGCCCAACGTGATGGCCAAAATTTGTCAACTCTCTACACTAAATTCCCACATCAAATTTTAATTTTACGTTGTTTTCATTTTTATGTCTCAGAAAATTGCCTCTGCCTCTGCCCCCCCCCCCCCCCCCCCCCATGAAACGAAATCGCTGAGCCCGTTCCAGTGGGGGTCTTTGGTTGTGTTTGGGGGACAGAGATTGAAGTCAGTCAAGAATATAGTTTTCTATTTTCTGTTGTCGGCGCAGAGTGAGGGTTCCAATAGAGGGTCACGGGCTGTGTTTTGGGGGCGGAGACTGAAGTCAGTCAGTGGAATATTTTGACAGTGTAGTCTGTTATCTGCGCTGAAAAGGGATCTAACGCTGTGAATAATGGGGACGAATTTAGTTCTATGGTTTTTATTCATAAAAAAATCTTTTTTGCTGCGATTTATTGGAGAATGTAACGGCCATAATTAGTCAACGCAAAATACAAATTTTCCAACAAAACTTTTTAATTTTATTTTACTCTCAGTTTTTGTCTCAGAGACGTGGAGCATGGTCCCTCAGTGGAGCGAGCTCTTTGAGCTCGTTTCCAGTGTGGGGCCATGGGCTGCGTCTTGGGGGACGGAGACTAAAGTCATTTAGGAATTTATTTTGCAATTGTTGTCCGCTATATATGCTGAGTACGAGATTCAATGCTTTGAATAATGGGCAAACTTTGTTAAGTGATTTTTATTCACAAAAAAATCGTTCCGCTGCGATGAATTGCAGATTGTGTGTTGCAACGCTATACACAAAACCTCCACATCAAATTTTAATTTGACTTTGCTTCCGATTTTTCTCTCTGAGACATAGATCATGATCCCTCGTTGAAACAAGCCCGTTGAGCTCGTTGCAATGTGGGATCATGGATTGTGTCTTGGAGACGGAAAGCGAAGGCTTTTATGAATTTATTTTTCAACGGTTGTCTGCTATCCGCGCTGAATACGAAATTCAATGCAGGGAAAAATGGGCAAACTTAGTTCTGTGTTTTTGTTTTTTTTGTTTTTTTTGTTTTTTTTTGTTTTTTTTTCTCATAAAAATCGTTTCGTTGGCTGACTTTGTTGCGATTCATCGGAAAATGACTGCCGCTCAACGTAAATACCAAACTCGGCCAGCGCTATACATAAATTTTCTTTGAAAATTTTACGTCGTTTTTATTTTTTGTCTCAGAAACATTGCCTCTGACCCCCACTGAAACGATCTCATAGAGCTCGTTCCGGTGGGGGTCATAGGTCGTGTTTAGGGGACAGAGAATGAAGTCAGTCAAGAATATATTTTTCTATTGTTGTTTGTTATCTGCTCGGGGTGGGGGTTTCAAAGAAAGGTCATGGTTGAGTTTTGGGGATGGAGATTGAAGTCAGTCAAGAATACATTTTGCAACTGTCGTCTGCTATACACGCTGGGAAAGTGATCTAAAGCTGTGTATAATGGGCGAACTTAGTCTAATGATTTTTATTCATAAAAAATCGTTCAGTTGTGATTTATTGCAGAATGTCTGTTGCCAAACATAATGGCCATAGTTGGTCAATGCTAGACACAAAATCTCCAATCAAATTTTTCATTTTATTTTGCTCTCGTTTTTATCTTGGAGACGCAGATCATGGCCCTCATTGGAGCGAGCTCTTTGACCTCGTTCCAATGGGGGGGGCCATGGGCTGCGTCTTGGAGACGGGAACTGAAGTTATTTAGGAATTTATTTTGCAACTGTTATCTGCTATACTTGTGGAATACGAAATTCAATGAAAGGAATAATAGGAAAACTTAATTTAGTTATATCTATTCAGAAGAAAATCATTCCGTTGCGATTTGTTGCAGAATCTCTGTTTCCCAATGTAACGACTTATATCGGCCAGCGCAAAATACAAAAATCTCCATCCAAATTTTAATTTGGTTTCTGGGACAAAGATCAAAGCCAAGTAAAACATACATCTTGTAACTGATGTCTGCTATCCGCGCTGAAAAGGGACCCAATGCTGCAAATAATGGACGAATTTTAGTTTAAGGAAGTTTATTTAAAAAGTTGTTTTGCTGCGAGTTATTGCAGAGTGTCTGTTACCCAATGTAACGGCCAAAATTAGTCAGCGCTGTACGCAAAACCTCCACAACCAATTTTAATTTTACTTTGCTCTCTGTTTTTCTCTCGGAGACATAGATCATGACCCCTCGTTGGAACGAGCACGTTGAGCTCGTTGCAATGTGGTGTCATGGATTGGGTCTTTGAGACAGAGAGTGAAGTCATTTATGAATTTATTTTGCTACTGTTACCTGCTACCCGTGCTGAATACGAAATTTAATACAGTGAATAATAGGCAAACATAGTTTAGTGATTTTATTAATAACAAGAGGCCCCACGGGGCCTGAAGCGCTTGACTTTGTCAAGATGAGCTAAAACTCATTTTGTCGGCTGACTTTGTTGCAAGTTATCAGAGAATGACTGTCGCTGAACGTAAGGCCAAATTCCGCCAGCGCTAAACATAACACTTTCTTTGAAAATTTTACTTTGTTTTCAGTTTTTGTCTCGCGAACACTGCCTCTGACCCCCCCCCCCCACATTGAAACGAGCACGTAGAGCTCGTTGCGGTGGGGGGGGGGGGGCTAAGTTTTGGGGAACAGAGGTTGTAGTTAATCAAGAATATATTTTTCTATTGCCGTCTGTTATCTGCGCTAGGTGAGGGAAGCAATGTGGGGTCATGGGCTGTGTTTGGGGACGGAATTTTGAAGTCGGTTAAGAACACCTTTTTCTATTATCGTCTGTTATCCGCGCTGGGTGAGGGTTCCTGAACTGTGAACTAAGAGAAAATTTAGTTTAGTGATTACTTCTATCCGATATCTATAGTTTTTACCACATGTCCTCAACACTCCTCCCTGTTGCAGAGCATAGGACAATTTCGGTCAGTTTCTTGAATTGTACCTCCAAATGTCTCTGAAGAGACTGTTGTTGTTGTTGTTTTTATTATTAAAACTTTTAACTTTCAGATACGCTTGTATTCAAAACAAAAATAATAGGTTTATTTACGTAATTAAGACAAACTGTAAATATCTTTTGAATTATGTTGCTTTAAACGAAATTTCGCCTTCAAAAAATAAATATGCCTAACTTAACAATTGGAAGTTTAAATTGTCGGGGTCTCGCATCAGATATATTAAAACGCCGTGACATTTTCTTACAGTGCAGGAATAAATTCGATATTACTCTCTTGGTAGACACTCACTCGAGCAAGGATGTGGAACAAATGTGGAGAAATGAATGGGGATACGAGGCACTCTTTTGCTCGTGTTCAAGCTCTAGCAGAGGTACGGCTATTCTGTTTAAAAACTCATTCACGTATACCATAAGTAAGAATATACACGACCCTGGGGGTAATTTTATTATCTTAGATGTAGATGTCCAGGACCAAAGGATCACTCTGGCAGTCTTATACGGGCCTAACGAGGATAACCCACTTTTTTTTGAAAATTTCTTTTCCAAAATTGAAGACATTGGTAATACTTCAGTTATAATTGGAGGTGACTGGAATGCCCCCAGAAATTATGAACTGGATACATTAAACTACAAACATAAGAATAACACGCGGTCTAATGAAAAAATTTCACACCAAATGGAAAAATTGGACTTGCATGATGTCTGGAGATTAGAAAATATGGATCAAAAACGGTACACTTGGAGAGGGCCGGGAAACAAGATGGCACGGTTAGACTACTTTATAGTCTCTTCCGATTTACAGCTATTTATTAAAAAAGCAGATATACACATCAGACATAGATCAGATCATAATCCGATTAGTATATGCCTCTCTTTCGTGAACCAGAAAAAGGGAAAAGGATTTTGGAAATTTAACAACAGCCTTTTGTACGACCCTGATTATATAAATTTAGTAAAATTAACTATAGCTGAAACAATAGACCAGTATAATAATAATAATAATAATAATAATAATAAATTAAAACTCACAATTAATGACCAACTATTTTGGGAGACGCTAAAAATAATGATAAGGGGAAAAACTATATCATTTGCAGCCCATAAAAAACGACGCACAGAAGACAGGAAGAAAGAAATTGAGAACGAACTAAACGAATTATACATTAAACTAGACAGTGGAGACATATCTGCCAGTAGCCGCATAACTCCACTCGAAAATGACCTAAAAGAAATTAATGACAAAAAGATAAAAGGTATTATACTGAGAACAAAATCCAGGTGGAAGGTCGAAGGCGAAAAACCAACTAAGTATTTTTGCAATCTAGAAAAACGACACTACACTGAAAAAATGAAAGCAAAACTGATTAAATCTGATGGAACAGAAACTAGCGACCTAAATGATATTATTTCTGAACAACGAAATTTCTTCGAAAATCTGTATTCATCAAAGATTGAAAGCCCCGAAAACAATATTCGCCATGAAGATACTTTTTTTGATCCGCAAAACCCTTATCTAAACCTTCTCGATGAGGATGAAAGTCGGTTACTGGAAGGTTCTGTATCGGAACATGAATGCCTCAGTGCCCTAAAGAGTATGAAAAACAATAAAAGTTCTGGCTCGGATGGTTTCACAGCAGAATTTTACAAATTTTTTTGGAAAGATATCGGGAATTTTTTGGTCAACTCCTTAAATTACGGTTACGACTCAGGAGAATTCTCCATAACTCAAAGGGGTGGCATAATAACATGTATTCCTAAGCCAAATAAATCGAAAATGTACATAAAAAACTGGCGACCAATATCACTTATTAACGTAGACGTAAAAATAGGCTCCACTGTAATTGCTAATCGAATAAAGACAGTTCTACCGAAACTAATCTCTGAGACTCAGTTAGGCTTTATGAAGGGAAGATATATTGGGGAATCAACTCGTTTAAGATTTGATCTAATTAAAAAATGCGAAGATTTGGATATTCCTGGACTGCTGATTCTGATAGATTTCAAGAAAGCATTCGACTCGTTGGAGTGGCCATTTATTGAGAAAACTTTAAGATTTTTAAATTTTGGTACCTCTATCCTTAAATGGTTCAAAACATTCTACAACAACATTTATAGCTACGTATTGAACAATGGGAACTGTTCAGAGAGATTTAATATACAACGAGGTGTCAGACAGGGTGATCCGCTCTCCCCTTACCTGTTTATTCTTAGTGCAGAAATCTTGAGTGCGGCGATAAAATTTAACCCCGACATTAAAGGTATAACAATAAATGATTCAGAATACCTGATTAGTCAGTATGCAGACGATTCGTCACTTTTTCTAAGCGATGACCCTACCTCTTTGAACAGAGCACTAGAAATGGTGAACATATTTTCCGGTTGTTCCGGTCTTAAAGTAAATTTCGATAAGACACAGGTTATATGGATTGGATCGAAACGGGGTTGTGGCGAAGAAATTCAAACAAGAGAAGAACTGAATTGGAATCATAGTAACATTTTTACAATATTAGGTATTGAATACAATCTATTTGAGGAAAACTACACACAATGCAATTTCTTAAAGAAATTAAAAAGCATCGAGAAACTGTTAAATGACTGGTCTTTTAGAAATATTACTCTGATAGGTAAATGTGTAGTTATAAAAACACTTGCCCTACCAATACTAATTCATTGTTTATCGGTCCTTCCAGATCCAAACGAGGAGACGTTAAAAAAGATTCAAACCTACTTTTTCAATTTTTTGTGGTCCGGTAAAAACGACAAAGTTAAACGCGAAATCATTATCAATATGATAGAAAATGGTGGTTTAAAATTCCCCCACATAAAAAGCTATTGTCGCTCCTTAAAACTACCATGGATTAAAAAACTTATAGACCCGAGCGTAATGGCCCCGTGGAAAACTCTTGCATTAGATCAATTTGAAAAATTTGGGAGCTTTAAAATATGGTACTTAAACAAAGAAGGTTTACGAATAGTTGGGAACGACACAAATAATTTCTGGAAAAGTGTTCTGGAAGCTTGGTCATTGCTCAACAATTACGTCGCCACAACCCCAGATGAAATCTTTTCACAAACAATCTTTTACAACAACCATATAAAAATCAACCACAAAACAATTTTCAACCAGCACTGGTGCAAGGTAGGTGTTTATTTTGTGAATGATTTATTAAATGAAAACAAAAGTTTTTTGTCATATAATGAATTCTCCACAAAATATGATATCAAAACACCGTTTACTGTCTACCAAGGAGTAATAAACTCAATTCCAAGAGAATGGAAGGATATAATAAAACAATATAAAAAAACACAAATTATTATAAACAAGAACGTTCAGAAACTTAAATATTGCTCAAAGTCTTGCAAAGCCTTTTATCCTACATTTTTGGAGATGTCAGCAAGTGCACCAACCCATGTCCAAAATAAATGGAATGCCATTTTAGATATTAATCTTCAACCGGAGGACTGGGGATTGATATATAAAAGGTCATTCCAAATTACAGTTGATACTTATCTACAAACTTTACAGTATAAAATTTTACAGAGGATCTTATATACAAATCAGAAATTATATAAATGTAAGTTATCGGAAACAGAGCTTTGCACGTTCTGTGGTGAAACAAAAGAGACAGTCGTGCATCTCTTTTTTGACTGTTCCATTTCAAAAACAATTTTACTGAATCTGTCCCAACTTCTGAAGGAGAAATGCAATATATCGTTTCCAGTAACTCCCGAATATGTTATTCTAGGTCAATGCGTTGAAGATAATGAAGTAGACATCTTGGTTGATACGGGCTATCTGTGTGCACTTCTGTACAAAAAATTTATCTATTCCTGTAGATTGAGAAAATGTCGACCGGTGATGAAAAATTATATCAATCAGTTGAAATATTACCGCAGTCTTGAACTGTTGCCCACCTATTCTTACACGGAAAAAAAATCGGTCGCAGTGCGAGCAAGATGGACTGCATTGGGTGGCTTAATTCGGGATTGATTCAAGAACCAATTCCGAATTGTGTCATTGTGTTCAGCCCTTCCTACCCGGACCGGAGCTAAGAAATATATAATAAGTAATTCCCTCCTTCCTATTCATTGCCCTTAATAACAAGCACAAGAAGAAATGTCACATACAGATATAACTCTCATACAGTACGTAAAAAACTTTGAGATCTCCCGACTCCTTTACAGAAAATAAATGACTTTTTAAGTTACACAAAAAGCATGACTTCCTATGCAACTCATTTTTTCAAGATTAAGCAGTTCAGCCCTGTATAGTGTTACCTATGTATACAAATATTTAAATATCTATGTACACAAGTTTGTATCTGAAATAAAAAAATATGAAAAACAAAAAAAATAAATTTACACTTACTTTTGGAGAGGATTTACTGGAAATCATATATCGTCTCCCGTTACTTCTCAGTTATACTCTGCTCCCCATCCTATGAATTGCACTTTTGACTTCTCAGGAGTCTAGCCCCCACATTGTACCCTGCCAGAATTTTGGCACGCTAAAAACTTATTTTTACTTTATTCTCCCAACATCTGACATAATGACAACTAGAGGTGCTTCGCAGGACCACCAAAAGCAACAGAGGGCTTGGCAACCCATATTTTCAGGGCTCTTTATGCCACCTATGATTGACCCCCCCCCCAATCATGCCCTCTCCCTGTCAGTCCTGGTGCTCCAAAAGCTAGAAAAGTCAATAGGGGGGGGGGGGGGGGGGGGGGCATTAGCAAGTTAGCACATTCCTGTTATAAATCTTAGTGCTACACATATTGCCCAGTATTCCAAATTTCTGTGGTACCTGGCCTTGATGAAAACAACATGACAAGGAACAGCGGGAAACCTGTTTGCAGTAAAGCTACAAATATAAGCTTGATTTTAGGACCATTCCATGGACAGTTTAAAGCCTTCTTCTATCAGCATTCCTTACTCTCATCCTTTCACTGCATCACTGCAGTATTTCACTTGAGCCAAGTTCTGACGGCGTGCAAGTTTGAACAACATGCTTTCAATTTTGTTATTGACAATTACATATTTATAATTGGTAAATACTGATCGAAATTTTGAAAATGACACACTTAATCGAGAAAGCATTTTCTGAAAAACCCGATTCTGCAAAAGGTTTTAGAGAAATTATATTATTTTTAGCTCACCTGAATGCAAGTCAATGTGAGCTATTGCCATCACTTGGCATCCGTCGTATCGTCGTCTGTCATCCGCCATCTGTCGTCCGTTAACTTTTGCAAACTTGGCTTCTTCTTCACAGCCATTCACCCAAATTCAAACATATATTGCACAAACCATCCCTGGAGTGTACCCTTTCTATTTAGTTCAAATGAAATGGCTGCCTTCTTCGGGCTCTGGTCAATGATGCCAAAGCCTAAAAATCTTCTTCTCATGAACCACCAGAGAGATTGCCTTGATATATGGTATGGAACACTTTGGTGTTGAGGATTAAAGTTTGTTCAAGGGAAGTTGGTAGATCAATATTTGGGCTCTACGTGGGCACATACCCATCTTGGGCTCTGCCCAAAATTTCTATTTCAAGAATAGATGGGCCGATTTGAACCCAATTTGGCATGTAGTATAAGTGGGTCCAAAGTACTTGCTTGGTTGATGCCCAAATTTTTTTTCTCGTAGACCTGTGGATACCCCAGGGGCTAAAAATAGAAAAAATTCAAATGCCCATATATCCCAAACTACACGGAACAGAGAAATGTTATTTTGGTATGAAGCATCCTTTTGACCAGTAGAATGGAATAAAAAAATGGTTATGTCAGGATGTTCTGTAAGAGGGTTGGGAGGGGGGGGGGGGGGACAGGGCATTTGAAAAAATGCTGAGTCAGCATATTTCCAAAAATTGAAAAAAAAATTTTCTTCAGAACTGTTGATCCGAATCTTGATATTTGGTATACAGCATCCATAGGATGGTCAAATACAAGTGTGTTCAAATTGAGCCCCTCGGTTCATATTTGGGCTAAACACAGGAGCCCAAATAATTAACTAAGGCCGCTATCTGACTAAGGGCGCAGTCAGATTCTTTTGATACTTGATATACAACATCTCTACAGGGGTCAGATTGAATTTTGTTCAAATTGAGTCCCTGGGTTAATATTTGGGCTTCCTTTGGGAGCCTGAATATTAACTTGGTGCAATATGGGGAATAATCTTAAAAATCGTCTTCTTCAATATGAGAAAATTTCTTAAAAAATCTTCTTTTTCAGACCCAATTGTGAGAATCCTTTCATATTTAGTATGTAACATATTTAGAGGTGTAAGATTTGAATTTGTTATTTAATATTTAATATTCAGTTTAATATTTGGGCTTCCTATGGGAGCCTGATTATTAACTTGGTGCAATATGGGAGATATTCTTTAAAAATCTTCTTCTTCAGATCCACCAGTCAGATTCTTTTGATATTTGGTATGCAGCATCTTTAGGAGGGTAAGATTCAAGTGTGTTCAAATGAGATCCCTGAATGAATATTTGGGCTCTTTATTGGAGCCCAAATTTCAACTTAGTGCAATATGAGAAAATTTCTTTAAAATCTCCTTTATCAGACCTGCTAGTGAGAATCCTTTCATATTTGGTATGTGACATCTCTAGAGGTGTAAGATTCGAATTGTTCAAATCGAGTGCCTGGGTTAATATTTGGGCTTCCTGTGGGAGCCTGAATATTAACTTGGTGCAATATGGGGAATAATCTAAAAATCTTCTTCTTCACATCCACCAGTCAGATTCTTTTGATATTTGGTATGCAGCATCTCTAGAGAGTCAAGTTTGTTCAAATGGGATCCCTGGATAAATATTTGGGCTCTTTATTGGAGCTCAAATTTTAACTTAATGCAATATGAGAAAATTTCTTTTAAAATCTTCTTTTTCAGACCCACTAGTGCAAATCCTTTCAAATTTAGTATGTGACATCTCTAGAGGCGTAAGGTTCAAATTTGTTCAAATCGAGTTCCTGGGTTAATATTTGGGTTCCCCAAGGGGGAATTATCATTTAAAATCATCTCCTTCAAATCCAGCAGTCAGATTCTTTTGATATTTGGTGTACAACACCTCTGGGAGGGTTAGATTGAAGGTTGTTCAAATCAGGTCCCTGGGTTAATATTTGGGCTTTTTATTGAAGCCCAAAGTTTAACTTAGGGCAATATGAGAAAATTTCTTGAAAATTCTTCTTCTTCGGTCCACCAGTGAGAATCCTTTCATATTTGGTATGTAACATCTCTAGGGGTGTCAAATACAAGTTTGTTCAAATCGAGTCACTTGTTTTTAAAAAAAAAAAATGGTTGGGGGATGTGGGTTTCTAGAGAGAACAACAGTAGTTGAAAACAAAAAAAAATTCATTTGGTTGTTGTTTTTTAATACTTCACAGAACAGAGCTTGCTAGGAAGCTTTCCTAGGATCAGCAGAAATAAATGGCCAAAAAGTTGCCTTTGTTTGTGTCATAGCAAATCCAAAAATTACTCTTGCTACTGATCACTTACTGATACACTCATCTGTTTTGACAATTTAAGCCAGGTGAGTGTTTTAGGATCACCTGAGCCTCTGGTTTTATTTTGAATTTCGATGACTCATGTCGAAAAGGTGTTAACCCTTTACCCAATGCAGATGATATGAAAATTTATTATTTTAATTACTATTTTTTAAAAGGTTTCAACAAAACCATATCATGTGACCCCTCATTGGGACGATCTCGATGAGCTCGTTCCAATGAGGGGTCACATGATATGGGTTTTGTTGGAATATTTTGAAAAATTTCTTTCTTTCAACTGCAGAATTTGTAGATTGCGTGGGTGGATGCAGGTGATTCGTTAGTTAAAGGGTTAATCACTGACCGTCGCGAACGAGATCAAAGGCTGACACCAAAGATTTATAACAGACAGAAAATCTCCTAAAAATATCCATGCACAATCCTAAAATGCAATAAATCAAGTCTTTTTTCATGTTTTATGAGAGAAATATGTCCAATTGTATCATTAAATCGTTTTTAAGAAAATGTGGGCGAGAAATGTTTGATGTATACAGACAAAATACGGACAAAATAAAATATTTGGCACTATTTTCCGCGGACGTATTTTTGTCTTTGCGACTTGAGAAAATCCATGCTGCTAAATATGGAGAAAGAGTGTCCGACACCCCACCTCGCAGTAGATTTAGTGGGGGGTGTCGATTTTACAGATAATATAGGCAGTATACACAGCATGGACAGATTTTGTGATCCAAATTTGCTGTGTAGTATTAATAGATGACATGTTTGTACTTGATTAATGCCGCAGACGGAAAAAATTTACATGCTTACTATGGAAATCAGGTCACCAAAATACCGAAAAATTTCAAATTCCCTTTTCCACAATGCTCCATGGAAGAGATATTTTCTTTAGAATATTATGAATAGTAGAAGCAAACGGGATTGAAAGTACTGTTTTTCCTCAGGAAGATCCCTTCCCTGTCTGTACAAATCAAGAAAATGATTTTATTTTCCCAGTGTACACCTTCTCACTTTTCATTCACTCACTGTGGACAACTTGAATCAGGTGAGTGTTTTAGGCTCACTTAAGCCCGTGGATGTATTTGTGTTCTTACTTTGAAATGATACACTTTTGTGACAGTGAACCCTTTGCCTTACGAATCGACCACATCCGCCTGCGTAATTTACAAATTTAGCTGTTGAGAAAAGATTATTTTTCAAAAAATTTCGACAAAACCATGTCATGTGACTTCTCATTGGAACAAGCTCATCAAGCTTGTTCCAATAATGGGGTCATATGATATGGTTTTGCAGAAAATCTTTGAAAAAATAGAAAAAATATAATATTTAAAATATTGAATTTTGTGAATTGGGTAAGGGGTTAAATTTTTTAACAAAATCTCTTGAGCTGTGTTTGGGGTATAGAGGGGGGTGAGGGTTTGTATGTATAGCCGGGTGTAAAATCATTTTGGCAATAAGCTTCATAAGACCAGATCTTTCACCTAGAACCATGAATTTTGGCACACCCATTCACATCTAAATACAGATTTCAGTCAGTTTTAAAGTTTTTTTTTCTCTTTTGATATCAACACCTGTATCAAACCTCCCACTTTCAAATTTTCTTGTATCAAACCTCCCACTTTCAAATTTTCTTGTATTAAACCTCCCACTTTCAAATTTTCTTGTATCAAACCTCCCACTTCCAAATTTTGGATATATCATCTAGAGAGTGGCGGGTAACCTAGACCACAACTCAGTTTCGGTTGTGAAAACCCCCCGTGAGTTGCACTGAAATTGCAGTCATTCAACCGATGTTACGCTTTTTTTTTAATTAGTCATTAATACAATGCATAATTTATGTATCCTGGAACAAGGGTCGAGCTAATTTGAAAACGCAGGTGTTATTTCTTAGAACTAACTCACATCATCCATGATTGGGTGTGTGTGGGGGGGGGGGGGGGGGGGGGGGCGGGGTGAATGCGCCAAGTGTCACGAACGGATATCTACTGATTACAGAAATGAAAGTAGAAATTGGTAACCACGTGAGAGTTACAAGTTTTCTTGAGTTAAAAGATCCGAGTCCTGTGTACTATAATCAAAATGACCTGAAATCAAAATTTTGCACCTGCAATATTTACAAAAGAGAAATAGCTTCCGAACACGTAAATACGAGCAACCTAATTTGACATATAGAGTCGAAGCATAAAAATTTACCCGAAGCTTAAAAAGTTACTGGATGAGAGATCGTCTGCAAGAAATCGGTGAAAACGATCATCTGCAGTAAGCACTAAATTAAAGTTCGCCCGAATGTATGCACACACAACGTGGAAACCCAGATGTGCTAGTGGTAAGATAGTAAAATGAAATATATGAGTTTTACTGCAACATTCTTTGCTAAAATTCTATCTGAATCCCTTGTCAAACATTGCGTGTATATATTTATTTACAGCACAAAAGCACATGGAGATATGTTTTGTATACGCACTGATCGAAGGGGAATAATTCTCTTTCTATAGACACCTATGAAGTAATGGTTACAATACTCTAAATGATTTGCATTGGTGACAGTGTTAAAATTTTAAATTTGATTGTCTGATACCCTGCAATAATAATTTTGAATTATGAACAACCAATGAATTCAAGTTCACCTGGAAAAAAACATTCTGAGACTATCACTTCATACTTGAAACAAGTTCACTGGTTCTTCACTTCCAAATTCCAAATTCCCAAAATTAGTTGAGAATGCATAATGTAGAAAAAAACTGTAACCGAAACCAAAACCCGGGTCTTCACCCTCCAAAAAAATGAAACCGAAGTGAAAAAATCACAACCGCCAATCTCTAATATCATCTCCAACAAAAACCATATCTAAAAATTTGGTACCGATCTGGGGAATTCCCAATAGTTATGGCCGAGTTTTGGGCGATGTTATTTACTTCAATGTCATTAAAAATTAAATAATGTTGGATTCTCATGAACTTTTACTATGTTGTTGACCTAAAAAAATTAGATACCTCTTTTTCATTTTTCGATTTAATGCCATTTTTAGCTCACCTACATCTGTAAGATGTGGTGAGCTATTGTCATAACCTCGGGCGTCAGCATCGGCGTCGGCGTCCGGCATGTCCAGTATTGTAAGATTTAATGTTAAGGTTAATTTCTCAAACATCAGTGGGCTCAGGCCTTTGATATTGCATATGTATTTTGTATGGGACTATCAGAACAGTATTTAACCCTGATACTACGACTTTTTTCCAAATTTCACCTAAAATTTTCTGCCAAAAGTTGTAAGAATTTGCGTTTAGGTGTTGTAAGAATTTGTGTTAAAGTCAGCTTTTGTGCAGATTGTGCTGCTTTAACTTCTCATTACTGTTGATTTTCATATTTCAATAACAACTGTAGGTATTAACCCTACTGTATGCAGAAATTTAACGAAAATTTTCTTTTTTTTCACTCAAAATTTTCATGTTTTTCTCGGACTTAGTAAATTTTAAGTTCTAAAAGTTTGTGTTCAGGTGAGGTGTTAAGGTGAGTTCTCAAAGATCAGTGGGCTCAGGCCTTTGATATTGCATATGTAGGTTGTAGGGGACTATCAGAACAGCATTTAACCCTGATACTACGACTTTTTTCCAAATTTCACCTAAAATTTTCTGCCAAAAGTTGTTGTAAGAATTTGCGTTTAGGTGTTGTAAGAATTTGCGTTAAAGTCAGCTTTTGTGCAGATTGTGGTGCTTTAACTTCTCATTACTGTTGATTTTCATATTTCAGTAACAACTGTAAGTATTAACCCGACTGTATGCAGAAATTTAACGGAAATTTTCTTTTTTTTCAGTCAAAATTTTCATGTTTTTCTCGGACTTAGTAAATTTTAAGTTGTAAAACTTTGTAAACTTTGTGTTTAGGTGTGTTGTGTTTCTGTGTGTCTTTCCAGGTGATTAATATTCTACACTTGGGTTACTGAACTCCATTGCAGTAATATTTAACCCTCATTACATGCATATTTGAGGAATTTGAGGCTGATTTTCTGCCAAAACTTGTAAGAATTAGCGTTTAGGTGTTGTAAGAATTTGCGTTAAAGTCAGCTTTTGTGCAGATTGTGGTGCCTTCACCTCTCATTACTTTTTATTTTCTCATTTCAATAACAACTGTAGGTATTAACCCTACTGTATGCAGAAATTTAACTGATTTCTTTTCTTTTTTTCAGTCACAATGTTCACGTTTTTGTCTGACTTACTCAATTTTAAGTTCTAAAAGTTTGTGTTAAGGTGAGGTGTTAAGGTGAGTTCTGTTTCTATGTGTCTTTCCAGGCAATTGATATTGTACGCATGGGTTACTAAACTACATTGCGGTAATGTTGCGCCCTTATTACATGCATATTTGAGGAATTTGAGGAATTTGAGGGGGATTTTTGGGACTTATATTCACTTTCTTTGAAAAAATTTTTTTTTAACTTTTTTTTTTTTATTTAATACTTTCTCATACTTGTTATAAGTAACATTAAGGCTTATTTTAGTTGTTGATGTGATGTATTTTTGTTGGGACTTATAGTCACTTTCTTGAACGAATGTTTTTCCGTAACTCCTCTTTAACCAATGAATGTACTTCAATTACAATTTCAGTGATTTATGAAAGCCTTTCCTAATTCTTATTTATGATTTAATATCTGGCCTCACGATTCATATTCTTAATCATAAACATTTCTAAAAGAAAAAAATGCTTTTATATCCAATGATTCTATGTTGAATTGATATATAATAAATGCAGAAATATAGACTTTCCAAAGCCATCACATAAACCACATTAATCATTTGATGCCTAGTTAATGATTTATATTGACTAAATATTAGGCATGTTACATTGGAACGACATTATCAAGCGCGAATGTAGGTGAGCGTTGGGATGTAACATCCCTCTTGTTGAAAGTTTTACATCACTTCAAAGTTTGATCATTCTATAAGTATTTATTAAAAACGCTAAGCTTTTTTAAGGGTTTAAAAACGTTTTCAGTTGTTCAAAAAGCTATGATCATGTTTGGCAGATTTCCTACAAATAGTATTGAAAATTTTGAGAAGCTGTTCCCACATGTTTAGCTGCAGTTTACTGTCAGTGAACGGGACTGTTATTCCAGTGTAAGATACACTCTGCTTTCAGATGAAAGGGAGTGATGTGGGGCACGTTATTCGGCAAGTTAGTATGTTAAAAGGCAGCATACACCTTCTCATTGTTTGGCCCATTCAGTGATGGCTGTGTTCGTTGACTTCTGGTAAATACATTGCAACTTAAGAATAATTTAGTCTATTTATTGGTTTTCTAAAATCACACATCAGGTAATTTTTATCCTGTTTTGAGATCAGATTACCTCTGTATAACATTAAAACTAAAATGTTGGTATTTCAAATGCCTAGAAGAGAGCCTGTGAAAGGTGGGCCCTGAGAATATTTTTTAGAAAGGGTGGAGGGGGGGGGGGGGTGGGGGGAAGGACACAATCTCTTTCAAGGGGGCACATTTTTCTGGATATGTTAATATCTGTCAAAAACAGGATTTTAGAGTTTGTCAAGAAGCATTCTCTGAGGGTAATATTCAGACATGTTAGCTCTCCCGGATTGTCCAGGAAAATCCCATAAATTCTGTCGAGCTCCCGGTCACCTAAGGGAATCATTTTGGACAAAAATCCTGGAAAATAGTACAGTAGAAAATTTTTCCATTTCGAGGCATTCAGTCTTAAATCATAGGTCTTCGAAGCTGCGATCATAATGAATGAAACAAAAAAAATGCATACAAGCAAAATATATTTAATAAACAAGTCTTTTATTATGAATATTTCATTTATATGCACATGTTTGTTTCTGTTTTATTCATTTCAGTTTAGCTGCGTGGCCAATTTACTAGTGCCAAAGTGAAAATAGGTGACTTTAGCACATCACTTATTGGCATCCACCATCACTTAAAAAATAATAATTCCTAGGCTTGCCGTGATTATGCAAAAAGTCGACTAATCGTCGGTCATGCCGATTGATCGACTTTAAATTTGAAAGTTGACTTTTTTTTACCCCCGCATGTATAACGACACCACTGCCTTGCCAGAACGTGATCATGCTGTATATACATGACGGGAACTTTTCTGGATGTATAAACGACAGTGGTAGATCATATGGAGGTAAAGGAGAATGGCCTCAGCCCCCCCCCCCCCCCCCCACACCTCATCTCCCCCCCCCCCCCCCCCACCCTCAAATAAATCAGCATTTTTCTAAGTCCGATCAGGAAATGATTTCTTTTTGAAAATATGAAAGTTATTTTCAAGTATTACTGCTCTCGTCATGTGAATAATGGAACTAACTCTAGTTTTGTAACACAAAATATTTAATCTATTTTGCATCACAAAACTAGAGTTAACTCCTTGGGTCACTCTTTCGTGTTGGAAATCCGAAAATCACAACGTTTCCCACCATTGATAAATTATCGTGAGTGTGTGTGCAGAAGGAGGGGGGGGGGGGGGGCATTTTACATCCTTAGTGCCCTTACAGGGTCCAGCAGAATAGTCCTTGTAAGTTGTAAAATCCCTCTCCCTAGGATCAGGCCTAGTTCCTTCTGGCTGCTCACTGTTTTGTTTCATCTGAATTTCGGGCATCAGGGTGCGTTACTGTTTAACGGTATGGCAGATGATCGACCAGCTTAACAGAATATGGTCAACGAAATGTTCATTCCGACGTTCACCAAGCCCTATAATGTGGAAATGATGGATCGTTGACTATGTCACCATGTTATTTGAAATTTACACGGCCACATGCCAGGTTATACCTACCTTTAGGACCATTCAGCCATCTCGTTTTAGTCAACTCTTTGTTAAAAAAACGTGGTCAAAAAAGTCGACTCATCGTCGATTTTGGGCTCTGATTAATCGACTATAGAATTTCATAATCGCGGCAAGCCTAAATTGATTCCTGATGAATAAAATGTATGAAAAAGAATATTATATTTCTTTATTTAGTTCAAATATCCACTCATTATTTATTCAAGTATCCACTCGATTTGTGATCCACTTCGGCAAAGCAGAAAAACACAATTTACAAATGGGTTCAGTTTGCTCACAGAAATTTTGGATGAACTAAAAGATGATTGGGCATGTTTATCCCATTTTATTACAGAAAATAACCAATAATTCTATGGTTGTCTCCTAGTACTGTACTAAAAGACGACCATAGATTGATATGTTAATTTACAGAGTGAGAAAAGACAACACAGATCTCCTCACACCTTGATTACCAACCACCGGCGAAGCATTTTATTGATAATTGTTAGTAGATTGTTGTGCAAACAATCATTTTCCATTGTATGGGGTATTTGCAATGGTTCAGTGTACTTTCGCCTACAGTGCACATTCGCCTACAAAAATTATCAGGTAAAAGTGTAGGCGCAAGTGCACTAACTAAGGTATAGGGATTAGTAGCTAATTACCTTACAAATATCGATACAATTTATCCCTCCCCTCTCTCTCTCTCTCTCTCTTTCTCTCTCTCTCTCTCTCTCTCTCTAGTCTCAATAAAAACATACAAATATGAGTATTATTGGAACCGGCTCACTGAGCTGGTTCGAATAATATTCATATTTGCACGGTTTTATTGACAAATAACAAATCCACATTGTATATGATGTTCTAAACTTGTTCTTACAAGAATCCATTAAGTTAACATCCCAATTTTACCAGGTGGCCAGCTGCATCAAGAAACTGCACGGGTGACTTTTGCCCTGAAGATAACTGATCTTTGAGTCTTTGAAGTCTCTGGTCAAGTTCACGGGATTGCCTTTTTTGTGGAGGAGGGCGTGCACCATGCATATACTGGTTGATTTTGTTTCTCTGTGTTTTGTATTACATTCACAAAGGCAAATACGTTGGGGTGACCACGTTGGACAGTCTTATTTAGGTGGCAGTGCCATCCCTCAAGATGGTTATTAGTTCTAGGACCAATGTTACTGTGGTGGTTCCAAACTGACGGAGGAAAACGAGCCTCCTCATCAACCCAATTCTGCACCATATAGTCATTGAATGCCATTGCCTTCACTACATCTGGTGACTCATCCATCACTTCAATCCACACATCTTGAACTTTTTGAATTGGGAACAGTGGTAGTGCAGCTGCACGGCGCACCCATTTATGCACTTCCTCGTTGTCCTGGTACTGGTTAACCATTTCCAACTTCTGAACCTTTTTCCATATAGCCTGTGTGTAGTGAAAAAAGCAGCCTCGTGTGTCACAATTGGGAAATGTCTCTTGTACTGCTCTTATTGCTGCCATTTCAAAATCAGTTTGAATGACCTCAGGAAGTAACTCACAACTAGTCACGTCCTGCACCACAGCTTTAAGTTGTGTGAACAAACGCACATATGTCCCACTCTGTCTATTAGGAAGAAAGCAGAATGCAAGCTGGGACATTTTAGTTCCCACAAGTCCATGGATAACATACAGTTGATCCCACAATGGGGAACAAGAATAGAACGTACCTTCCATATATAACTCTGACACTTGCTGTATAATTATGAGGCAGTCATCTGTAGCAAAGCACAAAATCCTTTCATCATCGCCATTATTGATACCCAGGAATCGTTCCCCATCCAGTGTTACACGCCATTTATCAGGTAGGTACACTTCGGAAAGTGAAGTTGGAAGGGTTGGTGTGGTTTTCCTTCATCTCTTATACAAGCCACTCTTTAAACTGTCAAATGATTGAATGTCAATAGTCAAGTCTCGTCGAATATTGCTGATTTCTTCATCATAAATGGCTTGGATCGGCCCCATTTCAGTCTCAATACGCTGCCGCAATGTTTCTAAAAAATTATTCACATCCTCCTGCTCTTGTGGGTGGTTATGTGGAGTTACATTTCTGACAAAATCATCTACAGTTGTGCATTTGCTAAAACAACTACCTTGCACATAACATAACATAAGAAAAAAACAAACACATAACATAAAAAAAAAGAAAAATGCTGGGAATGAATGGTCGGTCAGTCCATTTATTGTGGGTAGAGCAGGTAATTAGCTACTAATCCCTATACCTTAATTAGTGCACTTTCGCCTACATTTTTACCTGATAATTTTGTAGGCGAAAGTGCACTGTAGGTGAAAGTAGACGACACTTTTGCAATTTGTGAGACAAACAAGTCCTTGGTATGTCTTTAACTGAAATGCTCACTTGTGATATTGTTTTCAACTGTAAAAAAGCAGAGTACATCAGGTACAGAAACTAATAGCAGTTGTTTGCTGATAAATATAAAAAAAGATTTAAAAAATTAAAAATTAAAAAAAATGTTGAATTAAAAAAAAAATGCATCCTAAGTGATTGGCACACAGGAACAAATTTGCAATTAGAAACTTTATAAGAAAGGTTTCTGAAAAATCTGAAGTGAATTTACCAATGTGACAGTTTGCTTCCGATGACGGGTAAGACTAAAAAAATTGACTGTAGATTTTTGCTCATGGATCAACATTTTTCGCTATAAAATGGGATTATTGTGATCCCCGATGAGTCAGGAGGTGGGATGGGGAAATCTCACCCTCGGGGCAAGATATTTGAACCAGACCCGAGGCCTGCCAAGGGTCTGGTTCAAATATCTTGCCCCGAGGGTGAGATTTCCCCATTCCCACCTTCAGACTCATCGAGGATGATTTTCTCCCCCCACACGGGGTTACGTCATTATAGATAATTGGCGGTCACATGCTGACATACCCAATTTATCAAGTCATAGTCCTTTCGAAAAATGAACAATTTCATCGGAAATATTGTACAAAAGTTAGGTATATACCATAGGTATATACTAAAAAATTGATTTGTAACACTGTCTGTTAAGGGGTTAATGAATTTGCGCATGTCAAACTCGAATGTAAAGGGCATTGTGAGATTATTGATCGATCGATAAATTCGCGCAGTGATATTATTAAATCTGCAGAGAAACATGGGGTTGAAACAAATCAACATTGTTGATTTTGAATGGCACGTGGATTACATGTGGGAAATCGTGAAGCCATTTTGTTTATTTACAATTGTGCAGACGATGATGAAATCGTTCCGGCTACCTAATAAAATATGCAAATGAGTATGTCACATGGGGTGGGTAGGATAGAAATATCCCACCCTGTTTTCTCACCCGGGACACGCGTATGTTTCACGTATAGTGGGGGGAGAAACACATATCCAATCGTTATAATATTTCACACAAAGGTTTATAAGGTCAGTATCAACACTTCTGTGCTTTTGTTTTTCCCCATCACCCCCTTCAAGGCCTTGCGTTGTCTACGGTCGTCTTTTAGTATGACCCCAGAAATTCGCCTTGATTCCGTGATATGCCGAAAAGTTAGTTTGAAAATTGATACACAACAGACATTTTTCAAATAGTCAATAACACTGATTTTTGTTCTTTTTTCGAGGCATAGTTGAAGCGTCTGCTCCCGGAAAGTTCCTAATGGTATTTGTACAGGTGATAACACAGTTATGAATTACCAATGATGAGAAAAAGTCTCGACCCACAAAGGCCGAAAAGCTCCCAGAAATCGGTGCATGTAAAGAAACATCACATCTGAAAAAGTGAAAGTTGGATTAAATTGCATGCGGCAGGAAAAATGGAATTACACATTACATGCATTGCCCATTCCGGATGGGAATTATAGGCTTAGTGCACTTTGATCAAATTGGAAGTACAGTTGATGGTGGGAATTGGGGGTAAGGGTAGCAGGGGAGGGGCAGGGGCTTGAAAAGAGGGAGGTGTGAGGATATTCAAATAAATTATTTTTAAACATGGCATAAAGGTATCAGCAAATTTTTAGCCTATAAACCACTGGGTGCAACCTGGCAGTCCAAGAGCTAAAATATTTTAGTTCTTCCCATGTATATTGTTTGCACAGTTTCCGTGAAATTCCTTCAATTTCTCTGAAAATCACACTCAAGTTTCCTGTAAAAAATTTTCTGAGGTTAGCAGGTCTGTAATATTTTTGCATTCTTTAGAATTCAAACTAACAAATATTTTTGTACTGTACCAATGACCCAGACATAGCTGGTGCTAATTCTCAAAATCTAGGGCCAAACACAAATTTTGCCCCCCAATCCCCAAAATTTGCATCTAAAACCGAAAAATTCATGTCCTAAATGCTCCATACTTTTCCTCCACTGCGCATGCGCAGTGTCAAGGAGGTCCCAAATCAGGGCTGTAACTTAAATTTTTTTTATGAAATTATGTTATGTTGCCTAATTTCAAGGCATGGGCCTGTTGTTGTCATTCTTGCTATAAAGTTACACTGCTTGTTCAGTGTTTCCTCTCTCCCTTTCCTTTAGTCCCCCCTTGCTATTCTCCCATGCTTTTGGCATATTTTCTGTAATATTATTACTAAAATTTCTTGGGAGTTTTAGCTTGGTAACAGAATGAATTCTGTTTTTTTCCCCATGTTTACGTCCTCACCCATGGGTGTTTAGGCGTTGTGTTCTGCATCTACCATCTGATGTTCTGCAGTTTCTTCCCTGGAAGTCTCTGTTTTGCATCAGATAGTGTTGTAATTGGTAACTGATTTCGGGCCATGTTTATCAGTGCCTGGAGTCATGTTTCCGGTTTTTATACACTTCTTGTTAACATTGACAACGGTTTCTGTTGAGAGTGATTTCTTGTCTTTGTATTAGTTTAATCATAACAAGATACATTATTATACGTAAGTGTTGCATTAATTTTTTTGAAATATTTAAAAAAATTGTGTCCACACTTAGGCTTTTTTGGGATCCATTGGGGCTCAACGTTACTTTCAGAAACTTGGGCTTTTCTGAAAAAATATTTTTTCAAAAATTTTTTTTGATTTCAATTATTTTTTCTCTATATTAATGGATCATGTTATTATGTATCTTTGTTTTCAGGGGTTGGTGCGAGTACTAGGACTGTTTGTGTTCTTTTCACAATGAAAGGATATTGTTCAAATTGTAATAAGAGGAAATCTTCCTCTGACTTTCATAATCATTGTATTAATTGTAGTCAGTATACTCGCACTAACTCCTGTTCAGTATGTGTCAATTGGGATGACAAACATTGGAAACGTGTGTCACGGTATGTTGTTAGCGGGGAAAAGGCCATGCCGGTCCTTTCTCCGCAGGGTCATTCTAGTTTATCAATCTCTTTTTCAGAGGAACAAGAACAGGGTGATGTTTCCATGATGTCTTCCAAAAGTGTGCCTCCGTCGTCACAGTTAAATGAAGAGCTAGCGGCAAAAGTGCTCATGGAAATACGTCAATTGCCTAAGAGGTCCCTAGTAGGATCGATGGCATTGGCGTCCGCTAGCTCGCCCGGTGTAGCGACCATTCATCGAATGGCTCGGCAGCCAGGTTCGTCCGTTGCGGTCCAGGAAGGAGATTTGGGTGATGCGAGCACTATAATAAGACAAAGTGCACTCCCAGTGACGACGGATCAGAGGATAGAACGGAGGAAGCCTATTAGTCCGGTTCCTAGCTCGTCCAGGTCCATCCGGGCTGCGAGCGAGAGAGGTCCCTCTCTCGTACAACAACATCTGGGACCAGATGTTGTGGTACAAAACATTTCGCATTCGGAGCATACGTCCGCCACTCGGGACGCTCCGTTATATAGACAGTCCGGAGAGACTGTCAATATGGCTTCCTCATCCTCACGGCAGTGCACACGACCGCACCTTGGCTACGTGACCACGGATATCCAGCCAGCTTCGCCGATCGGGGATTCCACGGCGACCAGGTCATGCCATCCGGTAGCCAGGGACACGAGGCCTGTAGACTCCAGACATTCGCATAAAAGTATGCAGGAGTCAACATCCAGGGAGCTTCCAGCAGCAAAGCAACGTAAGACCGCTACTCCACAGGCCTCAGTGACGGACGTGCTATCACAAATAGCACAACTTATCGCAGCATCCCAGCAGATGACAGAATCTCTGTCGGATCAGGAATTATCCGACGACGCTGGGTCGGTACGCTCCGCTGAAGCATCAGGTACGGACGACCGAGAACTTCATAGGGTCCGACAGGATGGCGAAGGGGATTCAGAGGATTTGGAGCTTTCCCTTTCGGAACAACATAAAGCTGCTGTAGATTTTATCCGGCATTATCTTCCAGAGGTTGTTCCTTCGGACCAGAATGCTGCGATGCCGGATAAGAGACTGATAGCGTCATTGGACACAGAATTTTTTGATCGGTTTAGGGACATCATCCCTGAGTTTCCGACACAGTCCAATAATGTCACAAGAACATTTGAATTATTGAATGACGCTATATATAAGCTTGCTACCAAAACGAGCAAGTATGGTTTCTTGTCTGCAAATGATCTAAATCTGCCTTTCATCAATTCAAGGAATAAATTTGAAACGGCAGGACAGGGCATACCGAGAGTTCCTCTGCGTCTAGACGACCAGGCTGAAGACCTAGAATTGTCTATACCGTCTTCTCTGTCAATTCCAACCACGACGTTGGAAACGACAATTATGTCTAATAGAGTTAACTTAGACGCTTTATCATACGCAGATCACCTTACTAAAGCGTTATCATTACATCTTCAAGGGAAAGAATTCCAGGATATACAATCCTCATTAAGAGTTCTTTCAAGGGCAATAGCTTATTCCACGTATAACTCCACCCTTTCAGTGGCAAACCTGGAGTTGGTTAGACGTGACGCAGCCCTAGCTACATCCACGCGCGTGGATGGTAAGGTGAAAAACTCTCTCAGAGTCTCTTCGGTCTCCGGAGAGCATCTCTTCGACGGCAAGCTTTCAGCAATCTTTGATAAGATAACTAAGAAAGCTTCGGATTCTCTGCTATTCAAATCCGCTTCTAAAAAGTCGGATACAGCAGAAAAGAGTAAGACAGGCACTTCTGGGACAAGTACGCCCAAGAGAAGTTCCTACAGAGGTTCCTATGCAATTTCTAGGTCTTATTCTAGAGACCGTCAAGGCAGCGACTCACGTGGGGGACGTTATTCTGGCCGAGATAACCGGTCAGACATCCCTAGGTCGACAGGACGAGGTGCGGGTCGTGGAGGATGTAGTTTCTCCTTCCGCAAGCCTTGCAGGTCCAGGAGGTGATGGTATGAACCTCTATCGTGTTCCGGTAGGTGGAAGATTGTCGAGTTTTATAAACAATTGGGCGTCAATTACGGACGACCTCTGGGTTCGAGGGGTAATTTTGGAAGGAGTAAGAATATCCTTCATACGAAAGCCTCCATTAACTCAAAGTCCAAAATGGACTCGGCTTCCGTCAAATCCACAGAAAAGAGACGCTCTTCTATCAGAAGTACAGTCTCTTCTGAAGAAGAATGCGGTAGATGTCGTAGAAGACCAGGAATCACCGGGTTTCTACAGCCATCTGTTTCTGGTTCCGAAACCAGACAGCTTGTTCCGTCCAGTCATAGATCTGAGCTGGAAAAACAAGCTGATCGTCGCTCCGAAGTTCTATATGGAGACAATTTGATCAGTCAGAGCGAGTATTCGGGTGAATGACTATGCTACAAGCATAGATCTCAAGGATGCGTACTTTCACGTCATGGTACATCTGACATTCAGAAAGTATCTACGCTTCGCAGTCCTAGGAGTTGTATATCAGTTCCGAGCGATGTGCTTCGTTTTGAACCTAGCGCCCTGGGCTTTCACTCGAATAATGAACTCGGTAATGATACATTTCCGAGCTCATTCGTCTGCGGTAACGTCGGCCTACCTGGACGACATTCTTCAGAGGTACGGCAACGAGTTAATGCTTCAGAACGATGTGCAGAATCTGCTTCTATTACTCCGACGTCTCGGTTTTATAATAAACGAGGAGAAGTCGGATCTGGTGCCGTCCAAGTCATTCACCCATTTGGGAATGAGCTTCGAGACGCACAACAATCTCGTTCATCTGCCGTTAACCAGAGCGAAATTAATCAGTTGTTACGCTCGCTATTGTCTTCACTCAGACAAAGTCACAGCGAGAGAGTTCATGAGACTGATAGGTCTGTGCAAAGCCGCCGCGGATCTCATTCCGATGGGGCGGTTACGCACTCGTCCTCTCCAAATTTTCTTGACTCAGAATTGGAGTGTAAAGATTCATTCGCTCGAAAAAGACGTTCTCTTGTCAAATCAAGTGAAACAAGAGATTCAGACTTCGTCAAACATTCAGTGGTTGACTCAGGGAGTTCCACTGCAGTTGCCGGATCCGAGTTTTACTATTATGATGGATGCCAGTCAAACAGGCTGGGGTGCAACATTGATCCCAACGGATTCGAAGTGCCAGGGTCTTTGGGATCCGCAGTTTCTAGGCAAGCACATAAACATCAAGGAAATGATGTCAGTTTGGCTTGCACTACGTCATTGGATGAACTTTATTCAGAAAGCACATGTCCAAATCCTGTCCGACAATACGACAGTAGTAGCGTATATTCGGAACCAGGGAGGCACTCATTCCGTTCCGTTATTCAATTTAACGGAAAGAATCCTTCTGTTTGTACTAGAACACCAGGTTCTACTTTCGGTCCGTCATATTCCGGGTCGTCTGAATGTATTAGCAGACTCCCTTTCATGGAAGGGTCGCTTGTTGCCGTCAGAATGGACTCTCAACAAACAGGTATTCAATCAGATTTGCTACCAATGGGAGCGGCCAATGATAGACTTATTTGCGACACTGCTCAACAATCAGTTGCAGACGTATGTGTCACCATGTCCGGATCCCCGAGCATATGCAGTAGACGCTCTATCGATCTCGTGGGACAGAATGATAGGATATGTGTATCCTCCAGCGCCGTTGATTCAGCAGATATTGCTAAAGATAAAACAGTCTCAATGCAAAATTCTGTTGGTAGCATCTCTGTCTCCGCAGAGACCGTGGATAAATCTACTCAGGTGGCTGCTGTGGGACATACCGCGGAAGCTTCCTCCACGAGAGGATCTTCTTTCGCAGGGGAAATCGTGTCAACTACATCACAACCCACAAGGTCTCAACCTTCACGTATTTCCGTTGTGCGGTCCTTCTTGCACGGCAAGCATTTTACAGGACGAGCAGTGGACGCAATTTCTAACTGTAGGAGGACCTCCTCTTCGCTAAACTATGCGGCTAAGTGGAAGGTTTTTTGTCATTGGTGTAGGGATCATTCTGTTGACATTTTTGATCCCTCCATTCCAGACATTGCAAACTTTCTAGTATACTTGTTTGATGAGATCAAACTGCAGCCTGTTACTATTAAAGGTTATAGGTCTATGTTATCTGATACCTATGCACACCATGATAGTTTGCAAATTGGATCTAATGTCTCTTTATTTAAATTAGTTAGAAACTTTTCGATAAATAGACCTAGAACCCTTAGATTAATTCCTAAATGGAATTTAGCTTGGGTTCTTCTTAAACTAAAAGAAAAGCCATTTGAGCCTCTTGAGACAGTGGACTTCAAATTCTTATCTTATAAGACTGCATTTCTCTTAGCTTTCTCTTCCGCTAGAAGAGTCAGTGAGCTTCATGCACTATCTGTGGACGATTCTCACTATCGTAGTGTCGGGAACACTATTACCTTTACTACTAATGTTGGATTTTTGGCTAAGAATCAGGGTCCTAATAAATATCTGGAACCTATTATTAAGGCCCTTCCGTCTTCAGACGGGCATAGGCCTTTACTCTGTCTGGTTAGAGCTTTACGTATTTATAAACAAAGATCTCAGTTTATCAGAAAGGGACGAAAACGCTTCTTTCTGTCTCTGATGCCTAATAGAAAGGACATTATAGTCCATTCTATTGCTAGATGGATTCAATTAACTATCCGTACTGCTTATGATAATCTATCTTCAACTCAGCAGTCTGTACTTAAGATTTCGACTCATGAAGTAAGAGCTCTTTCTACGTCTTGGGCTTATGCAAATAGTGTTGCTATTACAGATTTAATGAAGGCTGCATATTGGTCTCAGCCATCCACATTCACAAATGTTTATCTCAGAAATATTGAGTCCATTTCTGGAGACCTGCATTGTTTAGGTCCGTTATCTGTTGCTCAGAATGTCGTCCACTAAACAGTTGCAACTATAGTTATGCAGGCTTTCTGTTCTGGCAGTGACTATGTCCTGCTGCCCTCTTTGCTCTGGGCTATTTGACCCAGGGCAAGGGGAAGTGGGGGGGAGGGTGTTCCCTTAGGTCACCAGCTTTATAGTGAAAAGCAAGGGGATACCTCCTCCGGAGTCAGTAATTCTGAGTCGGTACCGGGATGGTTTTAAAGTGTAATATTAATGTTTAAATTCATTCATGTCATATTTTTAAAGTGTAGCTCGGTGTGAAGCATTTGTATATGTCACGTGTCAAACGGGTGTTAATATACAATCCTCGGACACTTTTAAAGAGTATAAAGAGTCTCAGTTCTCTGGACTTACTTTATTTATTGGCTTACTTTAAAAATAATTAGTATAAGGGGTTATACTGGATGTTAATAGAGAACATGGATGTTATTATGCTCAATTATGAAGGGTGTTGTGTCTTTCTAATTTATCATAAATAAGAAAGACACATGTAAAGCCTAATACTCCTTTTCTCCTCGAGGGGATAACTCTATTATATATAGTTGAGCTTATTGGATTTTCCTCTATGTCCTAGGCCCTCCAGCCTTTTTTCTATTCAGCTATGGCTGGGTCATTGGTACAGTATAAAAATGTTAAAAAATTTATAGTAATTTATATATTTTTTATACTTACCAATGACCCAGATGGGGATGGCCCTCCCAGGAGTTGGGAACTCATACCTCCCCGCTGAGTACATAGCGCTGACCAGGCACTGCTTGTAAGAATGATAATTGGCGCCAATTTCGGGACCTCCTTGACTCTGCGCATGCGCAGTGGAGGAAAAGTATGAAGGACCATTTAGGACATGAATTTTTCGGTTTTAGATGCAAATTTTGGGGATTGGGGGGCAAAATTTGTGTTTGGCCTTAGATTTTGAGAATTAGCACCAGCTATGTCTGGGTCATTGGTAAGTATAAAAAATATATAAATTACTATAAATTTTTTAACATTCATGCAATTTAAAAGTTAATCACCTTTGTCCTCAAAATTATTGTTCTTAACATTTTGGTGTAAAATTTTTGGAAAATGAAAATTACAGACTAATTATTTGTACCATCCATCTTTTATCTTTCTATTTAGACAGTTCTGTACAGGAGAGTATAGAAGAGATGGTGTTCCAATTGGCTTCAAAAATGGTTCATTTCACAGGTTTGTAAAAAAAATTAATTATTTTATGTTTGAAAAATGCAGTGAATTTTTTTGTGCATGTTTCAATCTAACTCTTTTAATCCTGAATATATATATATCAATCCCGTTTTGTAACTAAATCTGTAGCTTATTTTCACCAGTTTGGTTAAATTTAGTAGCTGCTTCATCTGCTTTTCCAAACTTTTAGAGCTGAAAGAAGAAATTTTGATGGTTCTTACTATTGCAATATCATAATGAACCATGAACATGTAGGTTGGTTTCACAGCCTATGTAATTAGTGCAAATTTGCCTTGGCCAAAAAATTGCTTTGCCAAATATTTTGCATTGGTTAAAAGCCTAGGCCATGACTGAAATGCAGTATCTGAGCGGCTCAGCTGCAAGGTGGAAATAGTCTGACTGGGGTGTCTTCTTGGTATGTGGGGGTATCGAGAAAACATTTTTCTAAATGGAAGGTGAACTTAAGGCTCTCTTGTGAATTCCTTGAATGTTGGGGACTTGGTTTAACTCTCCTAAATCAACTGTTATGTCACATATTAAGCCAACATATTGTGTGCTAGTCTTTGTTAGACTCGACCCACCTCAGGCTGATCTGCGCTCAAATGAGCCCAGATTGGCCTGGGTTGAGGTTGCATCTTACAGCAACTAGTCATGATTGCAATAGGTAGGTGTGAGACCTGTTTCGACTTTTATTATCGCTGTTATGAATATTCTGTTTTTTATACCCCACAAAACGAAGTTTTGGGGGGGGGGGTTTATATAGGAGTAAACTTGTCCGTTGGTCTGTCTGTCGTTGTCGTCAGTCTGTTGCACATGTAAACTTGTGGAGCGAACTACTTCCACAGTTTTAGCGTCATTTTCATGAAACTTCACAAAAATTATCAACATGATGAGGGAAAGTGTCTGACATAATTTTTTTCCTCCACAGTTTCAAGATGGCCGACTGGTGGCCATATTGGATTTTGCTAAATACTTGTGGTGCGAACTACTTCCACAGTTTTAGTCGTATTTTCATGAAACGTCACCAAAATGATGAACATGATGAAGAGCAGTGCGTGGCATAATCTTTTTCCTGATCGGATTCAAGATGGTCAACTGGTGGCCATATGGGATTTTGCAAAATACTTGTGGAGCGAACTACTGCTACAGTGCTTGCTGCATTTTTTGAAACTCAATATAAATGATCGACACAATGAGGAGCAGTGCATGACATAATTTTTTTCCCGATCTAATTCAAGATGGCCAACCGGTGGCCATAATTGGATTTTTTTTTTACTTAGAAAAATTGAATGCTCCTTTTCAGTCACCCACACTGGGTGGTATGCCATGGTGGGGGTATACCGAGCGACAGACCATCTCTATCTTGACTTGCTGGAACTTACACCCCTGAATACATCACAGTGTAAAAGTTTCTAAAAATTAGAAGTAATGTATTGACAGGAAGGACGTGTTACATGCATGACACAAATATTTTTATACTGTACCAATGACACAGACATAGCTGGTGCTAACTCTTAAAATATAGGGCCAAACACAAATTTTGCCCCCCAATCCCCCAAATTTGCATCTAAAACCAAAGAAAACATGTCCTGAAAGGCCCTCCACACTTCACCTCTACTGCGCATGCGCAGTGTCAAGGACGTTCCGAAATTGGCGCCATTAATCATTCTAAGTTTGGCCCTTCATCAGTTAACATCTGACTGATCTTTGTGCTTGTAAATCTCAGTTTAAATGATGCCAGACACATAAATATTAGTGAAATGGTGATTCTAAGGAGGATAGAGAAGGAGGAGAGGAAAAACTGTGTGACAGAATATTATCAGGGCTGTAACTTAAAATTTTTTAATGAAATTATGTTAAGTTACCTATTTTCGAGGCAGCAGCCATTTTGTTGTCATTCTGATTATTTAGTTACACTGTTTTTTAAGTGTTTTCCTCTCTCCCTGTCCTTTAAGTCCCCCCTTGCTTTTCTCCCATGCTTTTGGCATAGTTTTTGTAATTATTATTACAAAATTTTCTTGGGAGTTTTAGCTGAATAACAGAATGAATTCTGTTCTTTTCCCCATGTTTACGTCTTCACCTACGGGTGGTTAGGCATTGTGTTCTGCATCTACCATCTGATGTTCTGCAGTTTCTTCCCTGGAAGTCTCTGTTTTGCATCAGATAGTGTATTTTTGGTTACTGATTTCGAGCCTGGGTGCCTGGAGTCTTATTTTAGTGTTTTTACACTCATTGTTTACATTTACAACAGCCCTCTGTGTGAGGGGGGGTATTTTTGGAAAATATTATCTTGATGTTATTTTAATCATAACTAGATACATTATTATTGTTCGTAAGTGTTGAATAAATTGTTTAAAATATTTTTAAAATTTTTGTCCACACTTAGGCTTGGGATCCATTGGGGCTCAACGTTACTTTTCAGAAACTTGGGCTGTTCTGAAAAAATATTTTTTCAAAATATTTTGATTTCAATTATTTTTTCTATATTAATGGATCATATTATTATTATGTATTTTGATTGCCAGGGGTTAGTGCGAGTACCAGGACTTGTTTTCTTTTCACATTGAAAGGATATTGATCAATTGTATTAAGAGGAAGTCTTCCTCTGACTTTATAATCATTCTATATGTGGTCAGTGTACTCGCATTAACTCCTGTTCTGTATCGTATGATTTTGATGACAATATGGGAAGCGTATGTCACGATATGTTATTGGGGAATTGGACACTCCGGTCCTTTCCCCGCAGGGTCACTCTACTTTATCAATTTCTATTTCAGACGATCAAGATTAGGGTGATGTATCTGTGATGTCTTCCAACAGTGTCCCTCCGTCGTCACAATTAATGAAGGGCTAGCGGAAAAGTGCTCATGTAAATACGCCAATTGCCTAAGAGGACCCTAGTAGGTTCGACGGCCTTTGACGTCCGCTAGCTCGCCCGGTGTAGCGTCCATTCACCGAATGGTTCGGCAGCCGGGTTTGTCCGTTGCGGTCTAGAAGGAATTTTGGGGTGATGCGAGCTCTATAAATCAACCTAATGCACACCCAGTGACGGCGGATCGGAGGGAGAACGGAGGAAGCCTTTTAGTCCGGTTCATAGCCCGTTCCGGTCCATCCGGACGGCAAGCGAGAGAGGCCCCTCTCTCGTTCAACAACATCTGGCCCCAGATGTTGTGGTACAAAACGTGTCGCAAGCGGAGCATACGTCCGTCGCTCGGGACGCTCCGTTGTATAGGCAGTCCGCGGAGACTGCTAAGGCTTCCTCTTCTCGTCAGCACACACGACCGCACCTTGGCTGCGTGACCGCCGATATATTACCAGCTTCGCCGATGAAGGATTCTTCGGCGACCAGGTCACACCATCCAGTAGCCAGGGACACAAGGCCTGCAGACTCCGGACGTTTGCATAGGAAGTGTGCGGGAGTCAACGTACACGGAGCTTCCGGCGGCAATGCATCGTAAGACCGCTACTGCACAGGCCTCGGGAATGGACGTGCTTTCCTAAATAGCACAGTTTATCGCAGCATCCCAGCATCAACTGAATCTGTCGCATATTTTTTATCCTACGATGCTGGGTCGGGACGCTCCGCGGAAGCGGGTATGGACGTCCGAAAGTTTCATCCGGTCCGACGGGATACCGAAAGGGATTTGAAGGATTTCGAGCTTTCCCTTTCGGAACAACATATGCTGTTGTGTATGTCATCTGACTTGGTCTTCTACAGCTTCTTTCGTCGGACCAGAATGCTGCGATGCCGGATAAGAAACTGATAGCGTCGGTGGACTTAGAAATTTTTGGTTCGGTTCAGGGACATCGTCCCTCAGTTCCAACATAGTCCAATAATGTCACACAAACTTTCGAATTATTGAACGACGCTATATATATTATTATTTTATGCTTGCTATAACCAAGCATTTCTGGTTTCTTGTTCGCAAAGTTACGGAGATGTCTTTCAAAGTGTGCCTCTGTCATCATAGTTAATGAAGAGCTAGCGGCAATAAGTGCTCATGGAATATGTCTATCGCCTACAGAGTGACATTCGCTAGCTCACCCGGTGTAGCGTACATTCATCGAATGGTTCGGCTGCCGGGTTCGTCCGTTGCGGTCTAGGAAGGAGATTTGGGTGATGCGAGCACTTTAATTACTTTAGTACTCACCCAGTGACGGCAGATTGAGGACAGATCGGAGGAAGCCTGTTAGTCCGGTTCCTGGCTTGTCCAGGTCCGTCCGGGCTGTGAGCGAGAGAGGTCCCTCTCTCGTCCAACAACATAGGGGACCACTTGTTGTGGTTCAGATATTTTACATTCGGAGCATATGTCCGTCGGTCGGGACGCTCCGTTATATTGACAGTCCGAGAGACTGTCCTTAATGCTTCCTCATCCTCACAGCAGGGCACACGACCGCACATTGGCTACGTGACCTCGAGTATCCGATCAGTTTCGTCATTCAGTGATTCCACGGCGAATAGGTCGCGCCATCCGGTAGCCAAGGGACACGAGGCCTATACACTCCGTTCGCTCGCATATTGGTAGTATGCACGGGGTAACGATCACGGAGCTTCCAGCGGCAATGCATCTTAAGACCGCTTCTCCTCAGGCCTCAGTGACGGACGTGCTATCCGAGTTAGCACAGTTGTTTCGCAGCATCCCAGCAATTGACAGTTTCTTGGTCAAATCAGGAATTATCCGACGCGCTGGCTCGGTGCGGTCCGCGGTTGTATCAGGTACGGACGACCGAACGCTTTATAGGGTCCGACAGGATGGCGAAAGGGATTCGAAAGATTTCAAGTTTTCCCTTTAGTAGTATCGGAAGATGCCTTTCGTATCTTCTGGCATTATCTTCCAGTGATTGTTATTTCGGACTTCATTGCTGCGATCTTGGATAAGAGACTTATAGCGTCATTGGACTCGGTTTTTCGATCGGTTCAGGGACATTGTCCCTGACTTACCGACGCAGTCCAATATTGTCATTACAACATGTGTTTTATTTTTCGATGCTATATATATATATATACAAGCCTGCTTCCAAGCATTATAGTTTAGTTTCTTGTTCGCGTTGCTCATTTCTGCCATTTTATCATTTATACGAATAGTTTATTTTGGCAGAGCAGGGCATACCGAGAGTTCATATGCGTCTAGACGGTGTGGTTAAAGACTGGATATATTCTTTTTCGCCATTTATGTCTTTTCCAACTTCAATGTTGGAAACGACATGATGTATAGTAGACTTAGCTTAGACGCTTTATCATACGTAATCCGCCTTACTGAGGTGTTATCATTACGTCTTCAAGAAAAGATTTACGGATATTATTCTCAATGTAATTTCTTTTGAGGGCAGTATTTTGTTCACGTATAACTCCGCCCTTCAGTGGCTGATTGGAGTTGGTTAGACGTGACGCAGCCCTAGCTACATCCACACGCGTGGATAGTAAGGTTAAGAACTCTCTCAGAGTCGCTTCGTTCTCGGAGGAGCTTCTCTTCGACGGCAACTTTTCGGCAATCCATGAATTGCTCGATTTACACGTTCTCTTGTCTATCTAGTGTTACAAGAGATTCAGACTGGGGCAAACATTCGGTGGTTGACTCAGAGAGTGCCACCGCAGTTGCCGGACCCGAGTGTGGCTGTTATGACGGTTGCCAGTCAAACAGATTGGGATATAATACTGATCCCTACGGATTCGAAGTGCCAGGGTCTTTGGGTTCCGCAGTCTCTTAGCAACCAGTTTTCTTCCGCGGAATAATGTTTTTTTAGGCTTGCTTTATGTCATTGCATGAACATTATTCAGAAACGCATGCCCAAATCCTGTCCTTTAATTCGACAGTAGTGGCGTATCTCCGGAACCAGGGAGGCACTCTTTCGTTTCCGTTATTCAATTTAATGGAAAGAATCCGTCTGTTGGTTATAGTACACCAAGTTCTGTTTTGGTCCGTCATATTCCGGGTCGTCTGATTGTTTTACCGGACTCCTGTTCTCTTACGGGTCGCTTGTTGCTGTCAGAATGGACTCTCAACAAACAAGTATTCAATCAGATTTGCTATCTATGGGAGCGCCCAATGATGATTTATTTACGACACAGCTTGCTAATCAATTGCAGACGTATGTGTTGGCTTGTCCAGATCTCTGAGCTAATGTTGTTAATGCTCTATTGATCTATAGGACGGAATGATAGGATACGCGTATCCTCCGGCGCTGTTGTTTTAGCAGGTATTGCTAAGATAAACAACCACAATACATTTCTGTTGATAGCATCTCTATCTTCACAGAGATCATGGGTAATTTACCCTCTTGTCTACTGTGGGTCTTAACGTGAAATCTTCCTCTATGTGAGGATCTTTTTTCACTGGGTAAATCGTGTTATCTTTATCACAACCCGCAAGGTCGCAACCTTCATGTATTCCGTTGTGTGGTCCGTATTGCATTGTAAGCACTGTACTGGACGAGCTTTGGACGCGATTTCTTACTATAGGAGATCCTCTTCTTCGCTATTCTATGCGGCTAAAGTGGAGGCTCTTCCGTCGTTGGTGTAGGGATCATTATGTTCATATTGTTGATCCCTCCATACTACTCATTGCAATTTTTTAGTATACTTGTTTCACAAGATCTACTGCAGCCTGTTATTATTAAGGTTATAGGTTTATGTTACCTCATACCTATGCACTCTACGATAGTTTACAATTGAGTCTTATGTCTCTTTATCTAAGTCAGTTAGTAACTTTTTGATAAATAGACTTAGAATCTTTAGATTAAATTCCTATATGGATTTTAACTTCGGTTCTTATTTAGCTAAGTAATCATTTGAGCCTTTGGAAACAGTAGTTTTCAAATTCTGACCTTTTAGACAGTAATTCTGTTGGTTTCTCTTTTACTGTAGAGTCAGTGAGTTTCATGCACTATCGATGGATGATTTTCACTTTCGTAGTTTCGGAATCACTATTCCGTTACTATTTAGGTTGGATTTTTGCATAAGAGTTAGGCTCCTAATATCCGGAACCTATCGTTATTAAGGTCCTTCCGTCTTCGTACAGGCATAGGCCTTTACTCTTTCCGGGTAGAGTTTATGTATTTATAAACAGATATCTGTTTATTACTATGGGCGTAAGCTTCTTCTGTCTTTGATGTCTAGTAGAAGGACGTTACGCTCCATTCTATTGTTAATGGATTCTATTAACTATCGGTACTGCTTATGGTATATCATTGACTTAGCAGTTGTGCTTTAGATTTCGGCTCATGATGTAAGAGTTCTTCTACATCTTGGGCTTACATTAATAGTGTCGCTATTATAGATTTTTGAAGGCTGCTCATTGCGCTCAGCCATCCACATTCATGAATTTTTATCTCAGAAATATCGAGTCCATTTCTGGAGGCCTCTATTGTTAGGTCTATTATCTACTGCTCAGAATGTCATTCACTTAACAGTTGCTACTATAGCTAGGTAGGCTGTCTGTTTCGGCAGTGTCTCCGTTCGGCTGCCCTCTTCGCTCTGGGCTATTTGACCCAGGGCAAGAAAAAGGGGGGGGGGAGGGTGTTCCCTTGGGTCACCTGTTTTACTATGAAAACAAGGGGATACCTCCTCCGGAGTTAGTAATTCTGAGCTGTTATTGGGATGGTTGTTTAGTGAGAAGTTTAGGTTTTTAAAATTCATTCAAGTCTTAGTTTTTAAAGTATAGCTTTTGATTATTGCATATGTCAACGGACATGATTATGCAATCCTCAGACACTTTTAGGAGTATAAGAGTCTCTATTCTCTAGACTTACTTTATTTATTGGCTTACTTTAAAAATTATTAGTATAAGGATTATACTAGATATTAATAGAGTTCATGGATGTATGATGCTCAATTTTGCAAGGTGTTGTATCTTTCTAATTTATCATAAAAAAGAAAGATACATGTAAGGCCTAATACTTCTTTTTCCCTAGAGGGGATGCCTCTATTTTATATAATTGAGCGTATTCCAACTTGCTCTATGTCCTAGGCCCTCCGGCCTTTTTACTATTCAGCTATGTCTGGGTCATTGGTACAGTATAAAAATGTTAAAAAATTTATAGTAATTTCTATATTTTTTATACTTACCAATGACCCAGACGGGGATGGCCCTCCCAGGAGTTGGGAACTCTTGCCTCCCCGCTGAGTACATAGCGCTTACCAGGCACTGGTTTTTAGAATGATTAATGGCGCCAATTTCGGAACGTCCTTGACACTGCGCATGCGCAGTAGAGGCGAAGTGTGGAGGGCCTTTCAGGACATGTTTTCTTTGGTTTTAGATGCAAATTTTGGGGATTGAGGGGCAAAATTTGTGTTTGGCCCTATATTTTAAGAGTTAGCACCAGCTATGTCTGGGTCATTGGTAAGTATAAAAAATATAGAAATTACTATAAATTTTTTAACATTCCATCCATTTATAAAGGAATGCTTTTACCTCCTATAGCATCCCCCCCAAGTAACACGTCCATTGTACTGACTTGAACATTTTGTATAAAACTGAAAATTCTTTCTGTATAGGCCAAATGGTTGCAATAAGAAACTGAGATGCTGTCTGTCAACATTCCATGTTGTCTTAGTTGTCTGCCATTGTCTGTTAATGGTAATATATGCAGTATGATAGAAAAATAAATCCAGGAGGTGTGAACAATTCTCAAAAGTGTGTAGTGTATTTTTGAACAGCTTAACCAGTTTCTTACCTGTTGAGGAATCATCACAGGACACAATGCAGTTCTGGTGGGCTCCTCTTTATATACTCTCTCTTCACATTATCATAATGGTACTGTTTTTGTACTCACCAGGTATCTTCCTCTGTCTGTCGGGCGTTACTTGCCCCTTCCTTTCTATCTGACTAGCTATCGTGCCAAAATATGTGACCTTAAACACCAATAAACAATAAATGCATTTTGTGAACTTGATTCAATAGCATACCATTTACCCCTTTATGCATGCTGTTTGAAACCATTTACTCATTAGAATATTTCCCATTTTTACCCAAATGATATATTATTATTACTTAACACATTAAAATGAGACTTGCAGAGCTGTCCACAGTGACATGGTATCAGGACTCATCTTCTGTGTTAACCCTTTACCTAACATGAAAAGCAGACGACACTTGCAAAAAAATTCTTAATTCTTGAGTAACTAATTTTTTTCATTTTTTTGTCTCAAAAACATAGGTTATGACACCTCATTGGAATGAGCTCGATGAGCTCGTTCCAATGAGGGGTCATAACCTATGTTTTTTAGACCAAAAATGAAAAAAATAATGAAAATTAATTGGCGAATTTTAAGAATAGCGCTGACCTTTTTTTGGCCGTTATGTTGGGTAAAGGGTTAAACATGTCAACATTGCATTCATTTTTGAATTATCATTAATATTTTAATATACAGTGGAGCCCACTTAATTGGATTTCTCTTAATTGTATATCCCTGTTAATTGAATATATTTTCCCAACTCAGAATCATTTACCATACCTCCAGTATAAATTTGACCTGTTAATTGTATATAGGATATAGAGTAAACTCCTGTTAATTGAATAAAATATGACTCTATGAATAACCGTATGAGCAAAAGATAAAAAATTCAAATACCTATATTTTAAGAAGGACTGGACAAATATTTATTGATTAGCATGAATCAACCTTAGAAGGGTTTGAATCAAACAGGCCCAAACAATTGCTAACATTTGGCTTATGCTGAACCACACAAGGATCCCCATTGTAACATTAACCCCATGGAGATTTCTTTTCTAGTTTAGCATCTAACTGTCACCCACCTTTACAATACTTTACCTGTACATTTGTTACAGGCTGTGGTCAGTATTTATGTTCAGACCTTTACAATACTTTACATGTACCTTTGTCATCGGGTCATTACCTAGATGTGTGTCATTGCTGTGTCACATATTAATCCACAGCTACCTAATATTTCTTTTGTTCTCTGTCATTGAAACAAGCCCTATAAAATCACACCAAGTACGGTTTTGATGAGAACAGCTCAGTAAAACAGTACCAATGTCTGGATATTGGGACGATTTTGAAACAGTCCCAATAACTAGATATTTGTATGATTGTCACAGTACTCTAATCATAACCATTCAAAAGTAAAGATGCTGTAAAGGAGGTGTGAAAAACTTTCTAACACATGAATTATCGACAAGCTTTTCTCGACAGAGCTACTGAATTGAGTGTGCATCGTGTCCAAATTATAATGTACTTTTTAATTTTTTGTTGCTTTTAATAACCAACAGCCCTGGTAACCTAAAAAGGACTCCTGTGGAAACCTCAGAAGTGAAGCAGTGCTTGTTTGCTGTGGTAAACAAGTTCAGTTTTACTGGTAAAATAGGTCCTGGTCACCAGTGCCTGGGGTAGAAGTCCCCTAAAATGGGCAGCATGGGTTTAAACGATTGGCTAAACTTGACTTTACACCTTTTATGCAGTCACAATTAGCCATAGCTGCAGAAAAGTGACCTTAAACACCAGTAAATAAATAAATAACCTAAAAAAACTGCCCTTTTTCAAATATTAAGACGGCAATCAGGCACCACCACCCACCACCCCTGAGGGAAAGCGAACCTCTTCTTCAGATAAAAAAAAGAATTATTCTTCCAAATGCTTTAAAAATGAACGATTATTAAATTTATCTGCCGCACTTTCGATGAGGGATTGAATAAGTGTTCCACCCTTGAGCTGAGACATTATATTAGCGGGAGAACAAATTACGTCATGATGTGAGTTCACTTCGAAGCCACAGATCTGTTCACAATATCTGAACTCCTGATGCATGTCATAACTTCAGTAGACTTTCTAGCAAGCAAACAATGGGTTATGCCCATTTTGTTTTTCGGTGGTAGAGCAAGCAAAAAGTGTTTTAAAATGTGGTTTTACTCGTGTCAAACTTTCTAAAATATAATTTTTTTGACTTTTGTTAACATTGAGGGGCTGTGGATTAAATCACATATATCACTATTTTGTGTACTATATGGGTAAATAATTGTACAGTTGTGCAGGTGTTCTCCAATATTTGGACTCGGCTTCGCCTCGTCCCAAATATCTCCGGACACCTGCACAACTGTACAATTATTTACCCATATAGTACACAAAATAATGATATATCTATTACCTATACATGTACATGTCTTATACAAGTTGAGCTACAGTGTCATTGACACTTTCATTTAAAAAGTAAACAATATTTATCAATAAAACCTTATAAATATGGATGCCATTGGAACCCACTCATTGAGCTATATTTGTACAATTTTATTGACAAAGTGTCAGGATATTTCAAGTCATGTTAGCCTTGTATTTGGTTAATTTGCTGCTGTTATGTTAGGTAAAGGGTTAAATTGACTCAATTCTTTGCACGTGAATCCTAGCAGAGGTGCAGCGAGAATGTACATGGATTCTCGCTGGCTTTGATGCGCAAATCTTTAAGTGAATGGATTCTTGGATTCTCTTCGAAGAATAAGCCCTGGTAATACCTACCAGAGTTATATCCCTTGTTATACTTACAAAACTGTCCCTATGAACATTTTGCATTGTAACTTGAGCAGTGGTTGGCAGGTTTTGAGGTCCTTTGGTATGGTGATGGACCAGTATGGGGAAAGGACTTTTGCATATGGTGGGTTTCGTCTGCACATGCCACAGTTATGCCAAATGTTAGACTAAGAAAAACTGCCCCTATGAACTTTTCCCATTGTTTTTGTATCCATGGGAATAATTTTTATGGATTGGCCGCAGAGAATTGAAGAAGTTTTATATCGCCCATGTTGAGTGGATATACAGGAGAGTTTAATCAAGTTTATCAGCATGTGTGTTCATTTGTATCTTCAAAATGACAGACATTTATTCCTTCTTGAGAAATGCCACCACTCCAATGAGTAACATATGCTATCCATTGTATTACAGGAGGGGACATATGCAATGTTTCACATTGCTCATTTTTCTTGTTAGTTTGAAGTAGGTGTGCTATAAGTTATTGTTCATAATCACTTTGCATTAATTTACTCATAGTGCCTAGAGAGTTTCTTTAATGAATTGCCATTAACAATTTTCTATCACAAAATATTTTTAGTCAAGTAGATAAAAAATGAATCCTGAGTGGCACCTACAAGAATAAAACTGAGCACCGCTGAAGCTTTCATTATTTTTATTGCAGGGTGATCAAAGATTTTATGGTACAGGGAGGTGATTTTGTTAATGTGAGTAGATACAATTATTTTTAAGTGATGGAAATGGATTAAGAGAGTCAGAAAAAATGTTCTGTTTGCCCTTGATGTTTGCTTAATATTGGATGATTATGAGTCCTGTCTTTTCTGTCCTTGTTTCTGACTTAGCATTGTTTTGACAGTCATGCTTTTGATTTGCATATATATATGTGTTAATGCTTTTATGGAACCCAGTTTTTGTCACAGTGTACTTGGGAAGGTTTTACAGTGGAACCCACTTAAATGAATACCTTTTACTTGAATAATTCTGTTAATTGTATTTAACTTTTAATCATTTTTTTCTACCTTCAGTACTAATTTGACCTGTTAATTGCATGGAGATTATAGAATAAAGTTCCCGTGGGAACCCCGGGAAGTGAAGCAGTTCTTGTTTACTGCAGTACACAAGCTCTGTTTTATTGGTAAAATAGGACCCAGTCACCAAAGCTTGGGGTGGAAGTCCTCTAACATAGGCTCGACTTGACTTTATCTCCATGTTGTGGTCACGATTAGCCATTGTGCAAAAGTATGTGACCTTAAACACCAATAAATAAATTAATCGAATAAAAATCTTGCATTCTCCTAAAAAAGTACTCTGACAACGACCGAATTCACCATATTTATTGATGCACGTATACTTTTGCATAATGTATCCTAGCTCTGGTAGCATGTTTGAATAGCTCGTAATGAGTAGAACTCTTTTGGGATATTTAACCTTCTTGCTCTTTTGTTGGGACATGAGGGCACCCCTGTCCAGTCTATCCACTTTCTGTAGCTTCTTCTCTATTATTTTAGCGTGTCACCCCCTTAGTCTTAGTAGCTTCTTCATATCTTTCCAATTTCGTGCATAGTCCTCTTGTTTCTTACAAATCCTTTTTCTTCTCAGTCCCAGGCTGTAGATAACTGATCGTATAGTATGTGTTTGATGATCAGATATTTGATTTAGATATAAGATTTTATTAGTAGGCTTGGTTTACAGGTCAGTGTACATATGCCCATCTGAGACTTTTACATAAGTATCCAAAATTTTTATTTTATCTTCACTGTATCTTAGTTCCAGTTTTATGTTTGGGTGTATACTATTTGAATGAGATCTTCACAGCTTAACCCTTTACCTAACAAATTGTTTGTATCCACCCACATAATTTAGAAGGTGAGGAGTTGAAAAAAAACAATATATTTTTATACCACAACCAATGGCCCAGACTAGCTGGTGCTAACTCAAATTAATCCAAGGCCAAAAACAAATTTTGCCCCCCAATCCCCAAAATTTGCATGCAAATCCAAAAAATTAAGCCCTAGGTGGTCCTCCATACTTTTGAGATCTGTGCATGCGCAGTATCCAGGAAGGTACCGAAATTGGTGCCAGCCATCATTCTTTGTTTGGCCCTGAAGTCGGCAACAATGAAATGACATCTGTCCTTTTAAATCTCCTTTTTTGAGGATGCCAGACACAAAAATCAATGGTAAAATTGGTGGATCCAAGGCTGTAAATGGATGATGGAAGTGAACAATGGTGGTTGGAAATGTTCAGGGCTGTAACTTTATAATAATTATAAAAATTATTTCATGTTTCCCAATTTCGGGACACATGCCTGATGTCATCATTCTTGCTAATGATTTATTCACTGTTTGTTAATTGTTCCTTCCCTATCCCTCCTTGAAGCCCTCCTTTTAAACTCCTAAGCTTTTTGGCTATTTTTAAAATATTGAAATTTTTTTAAACAAATTTCTTGGGAGTTTAACATGCATTACAGAATGTTTATTCTGTTTATCCCCATGGTTATGTGACCTTAAACACCAATAAATAAATAAATATTCCCATGGTTACGTCCTCACCGAAGAGGGGTGTTGGGTCGTTTTGGTCTTGCATCTTCTATCCGATGTATTGTTTTTTCTTCGTATGAAGATCTAGCTTTAGATCTGGTAGCATTAAAATCTATTACTGACTTTGGGCCTTTTTGTGTGTTTGATGTCTTGTTTTCAGTTTTTCCATGACGTTGTTTACATTGACAATGTCTTTAAATATAGGTAGTATGTAGTATTATTTGACTGTAGGATTATTGTAGGATACATTGGTTATGATTCCGGTAGTGTAGTTAAAAAAATTTGGATTTTGTCCACACTTTGGCTCTATTGGGATGCCCTTGGGCTCATCATGTTTCCTTTGGGAACTTAGGCTTTTTCAAAATTTTTCAAAAAATCTTTTGGATTTAATTTTTTGAATTTGATTTTGATTGTAATTATTCAAGATCTTTATCATATATTTTATTTTGGAGTTTGTAGGAGTGCTATCGACTTTGTATTTTGATTGAATCATGAAAGCTTACTGCTCTAAATGCAAAGCGAGGAAGTCTTCCTCGGATTTACATGCTTGTTGCCGTGCCTGTAGTCGATTTCTTGTCCTACATGTGTTAATTGGGATGACAAACGTTGGAGACGGGTGTCACGGTATGTTGTTGGTAGTGAGATGCCTATGCCGATTCTCTCACCACTAGATAATTCGAGTTTTTCAGTTTCTTTTTCAGAGGAACAAGAACATGGTGATGGTATTGTGACACCCACCAAAATGTGTGCTACTGTCGTCATGGTCTGATGAGCAAACAGAGCTAGCTGCTAACGTGCTCATGAATATTAAGCAAGGGATAAGGCCTCTAGTTAGTGTTCTTAATCCCTTGCAGGCAGCTAGCTTGACCGGTGAAGCGGTTACTCCGTCCGTGGGAGCCGTGACACCGGGTAAATCCGTTGTGGTGGAAGGAAGTGTAGATTTGGGTAGAGTGCGCACCTTAAAATCAAAAGCTCTCCCAGTGATGACGGAAATAGGGAGGAAGTCAGCAAGTTTCCTTTCGGGAGGCTCGGCGAGGTCTATCAAGACCTCGAGCGGGAGAGGTCCCTCTCTAACCTAACAACATTTGGGGCCAAATGTTGTTTTGAGAAACTTGCACGAGCCGGAGCATATGTCCACACCTACCGCTCAGGATGCTCCGTCTAGACTACAGCCGGCCTCGGTTACAGTCACGGCTTCCTCCACTACGATTCAAAAGCACACATGACCTCATCCTAGCTACCCGACTTCGGATATCCAGCCAGCTGAGCGAAGACTGAGCCAGTCTTCACCCGTGAAGTCGGACCATCCGGTAGCTAGGGAACCGAGGCTTCCATCATCGGGATGTTCAGAGAAGAGATCCATCTCAGGAACTGCATCCCAGGAGCAGCAAGTGGCTACAAAACAGAAAACCACTGCTCCTCAAGCCTTGGTAATGGACTTGCTGTTGCAGATTGTGCAGCTGATCGCAGCGTCCCAGCAAGTGCAAGAGCAGACTCCAGTAGTGAGCTGTCGGATGGTGCTGGGTCAGTCTAGTCATCTGCACACGCAGATGCGATGGACCGAACATCACAGCTGATTCAGTCGCATGGTGAAAGGGACAAGGAAGAGGATTACCCTTCCCTTTCGGAACAACTTATGGTAGCGATGGAATTTATCCATCAATACTATACTGAATTTGTCCCACCTGATCGGCAAGCTGTGACAACCAGGGAGAAACCGCTCTCGTCTAATTAGATGCAGACTTCGTGCGGAGGAAAGAGGAAGATCTTTCCTTCCCGATACAGTCTAGACAGGTGTCGCAGGCCTTCGGCCATGTTGACAACGCCATATTTAACAGACCTGGAAATAACCTCTGATCGATCGAGTGTTTGTTTCTGATTGTGTACACAATAATTTGTAATTTCTGCATCTTGTATAGATTCTTGTATGGATTCACCCCCCAAGCTGTCTTCAAAAATAACCCGACACAATAGAAAGCAATTACAATTCAGTTGGTAAAAATATACATTTAACACGCCCTGTTTCATGTACAAATTATTCAGTCTGTTATGGGCGTGTTTTTGGAATAATTGACAAGTAAGGTGCATGTTGTCAAGTTTGTGGATATTATTCAGCAAAGTGAATTCGTGAAAATAAAAACAACATCATTTTTGCTTCGGAATGAATTTTATTTTAATAAAATAAAACCACTTACCTCATTTTGACATATCAAGGCATTCAACAATCAATTTTTTGAACGTTAAATGGAAAAGGAAATCTGCAGTGTTTTCCAGCCTCCAGGCAATGACAACACATTGTTACTCACCTAATTTCATTTCATATTCACCTGCAAACTGACAGACTTTTACAGTTTTCGAAATTGGGGGAGTGGTCTTAAACACGGAGAGGGCACCTTGTTTTCGAAATGCAGAAAGTTGGGGGGGTGGGGGTGGGCTTGATCACGAATATGGGCTTCAACATGGGTCAGTACGATACTTGGGAGAAAAATGCGCAGGTCATTCATGACTGTTTGGATACAGTTCCAGGCCTGCATATTTAACCTCTCCAGTGTTAAGAGGAAGGGCGGTTTCTTATCGACATCTTCCATAAATATACCGTTCCTTGGACCACATTCATTTAAAACAGTTGGAGAAGATGTCCAGAGAGCTCCTCTGCATTTAGATGAGCAGGCCGGGGATTTAGATATATCCCTACCTGCATAATTCAACAGTCGTCCACTCGATTGCTCGCTTTTACCGACCGAATGGTTTCCATATAGAACTTTGGAGCCACGGCGGACGTGATGGAATGTGCTATTTCATCAAACAGAGCGAATCTGGAGGCGATGTCCTACTTGGCTCACCTTACACCAGAGCTATGGCACAACGTCTTGATGGGAAGGAATTTGAGGATGTTTGTTATTCGCTTAGAGTTCTTTCCTGGGCAACTCTACCCTGACAGTGGCAAATTTGGAGGTGATCAGATGTGATGCTGCCCTTGCGTTGTTAGTCTATGAACAGGCTACTAAAAAAGCTTCCAGTGCTCTGCTTTTTGAAGTCGGCATCTCAACAACACGCTTCAGCAGACCGGGGTAAGCGAGGATGTTTAAAATCTAAATCATCTAAAGGGAACTCCTTGCGAGGGTACAAGAAACCCCCTTATAATTACTCTGGAGATCGTTAGTACACGATTATAGGTCAGATGCCCATAAGCAGACGGGACGAGGTTCTTCATGGGGAGGATGTAGTTTCTTCCCCCGTAAGCCTCGTAAGTCCTACAGGTGATGGTCAAGACCTCTATTCCTTGCCAGTTGGCGGAATGTTATCAAAATTCGCGAGAAACTGGATAGCAATCACGGAAGATCAGTGGGTGAGAAGTGTAGTCTCGGAAGTCCTATGGCTATCATTCCGAGCAAAATCCCCACTAACAAGATGTCTGCATTGGACAAATCTTCCGGCGGATCCTTTCAAAAAAGAGTCTCTCCTAGTGGAGGTACAGGCTCTTTTATTAAAGGAAGCAATAGAGGTCATCGAGAATCAAAATTCTTAGGGTTTTTACAGTTACCTGTTCCTCGTCCGAAGCCAGACGGCTCGTTCCGATCGGTAATAGACTTGAGCTGGATAAACAAGTTGATCGTGGCTCCAAAGTTCTATATAGAAACCATTCGGTCAGTAAAAGAGAGCATTCGAGTGGACGACTATGCAGCAAGCATAGATCTAAAAGATGCTTAATTTCATGTCCTGGTACATCCGGCATTCAGAAAGTACTTGAGGTTTGCCATGCAAGGAGAGGTTTACCAGTTCAGAGCAATGTGCTTCGGTCTCAAACTGGCTCCTTGGGCTTTCACTCGAATAATGAACTCGGTAATGTCATACTTCCAAACTCATTCGCCGGCGGTAACGTCGGCTTACTTGGATGACATTCTTCAGAGATATGGCAACAGAATTATTCTAAAGAACGATGTTCAGAGTCTGCTACAACTGTTCTGATGTCTCGGTTTCATAGTAAATGAGAAAAAGTCGGATCTAGCTCTGTCCAAGTCGTTCAAAGTTGTTCACTCACTTGGGAATGAGCTTCGAGACTCACAACAATCTGGTTGGTCTGCCGTTACCCAGAGCGAAATTAGTCAGTTGTTATGCTGGCTTTTGTCTAAATTCAGACGCAGTAACAACAGGGAGTTTATGCGACTGTTGGGGCTGTGCGGAGTGGCTGTGGATCTTATTCCAATGGCCCGTCTGCGCACACATCCCCTCCAGATATTGTTTACTCAGAACTGGAGTGTGAAGATGCATTCACACGAAACCAGTATTGTTTTAACGAACCTAGTAAAACAAAAGGTTCAGATTTGAGCAGGCCTTTAGTGGTTAACTCGAGTTCCGCTTCAATTGCTGGATCCGGCTTTCACGATTATGACAGATCCGAGTTAGATGGGCTGGGGTGCATCCCTAAGTCCTGCAGACTTGAAATGCCAGGGTCTTTGGAACTCTGGGTTCCTAGAGAAGCACTTAAACATCAAAGAGATGATCTCAATATGGCTAGCACTACAACATTGGATTCGTCAAATAGTGAATGTCCATGTTCAAATTTTGTCTGACAACTCGACTGTAGTTACTTACCTCAGGAACCAAGGTGGCACTCACTCGATTCCTTTATGCGAATTAATGGAGAAAATTCTCCTATTCATTCTGAGTCATCACGTTCATCTCTCAGTCCATCATATACCGGGTCGTCTGAACGTATTAGCAGACCCGCTCTCTCAGAAAGGTCGCCTGTTGCTACCAGTGGGATCGTCCCATGATAGATTTTTTTGCGACACACCTAAACAATCAGTTACCGACATTCGTGTTGCCATGCCCAAATCACGAGCGTATGCAGTAGACACTCTGTCGATCTCATGGGACGGAATGATAGGATATGCATATCCTCCAGCTCTGTTGATTCGGCAGATTCTGTTTAAGATCAAACAGTCTCACTGCAGAATCCTGCTAGTAGCACCTCTGTCGCCACAGAAACCTTGGATCAATCTTTGCAGGTGTCTGTTATGGGACCAGGCCTGAAAATAAGCAGTCTGACATTTGCAGAATGAGGTCCCCAGAGGGTGAATTTGATGATGCTATCCCATACATTGGGCCATTTTATCCTCTGGGTACCTCTTTCTGTTTAGTTTTGAGACTGATTCAGATTGAGGTTCACAGAGGGTTAATTTAGTGATGCTACCCTGCTGTGCAGGGTAGCAACACTAAATTCACCCTCTGGGGACCTCATTTTGCAGATGACAGTCTGCTTATTTTCTGGCTTGTATGGGACATTCCCTGGAAGCTTCCTCCACGAGAGGATCTTCTATATCAGGGGAAGTTGTGCACACTGCATCACAACCCAGAAGGTCTCAACCTTTACGTATTTCCTTCTTGCATGGAAAACATTTTACAGGACGAGCAGTGGATGCAATTTCTAACTGTAGGAGGGCCTCCTCTTCATTGAATTATGCAGTGAAGTGGAGGGTTTTCTTCCGTTGGTGTATGGATCAGTCGATAGACATATATGATCCGTCTATTCCACGGATTGCCAATTTCCTGGTCTGCCTGTTTGATGAACAGACTGCAGCCTGTCACTATTAAGGGCTATAGGTCTATGTTATCGGACACTTACTCCCATCATGATAACTTGGCTATTGGATCAGATACTTCTTTATCCAAGTTAGTTAGAAATTTCTTTATTAATAGACCTAGAACCCTTAGATTAATTCCTAAGTGGAATTTGGCTTGGGTTCTGTTGAAGCTTCAAGAAGCTCCTTTTGAGCTGTTGGATGATGTAGAGTTCAAATTCTTGACCTATAAAATGACGTTTCTCTTAGCCTTTGCATCTGCTTGAAGAGTCAGTGAACTTTGTGCATTATCTGTTGATGAATCTCATTACCGTAGTGTGTGTAATACATAATACTATTACCCTCAGTACGGAAGTGGGGTTTCTGGCTAAGAATCAGATTCTGGGTAAGTCTGGGCAAAAGTCATGACTTCTGTGTGTCTGTCCATCTGTTAACATTTAGAGTTTTGGTTAAAGTTTGTGGTTAAAGTTTTTTTAATCAGGGTTAAAGTTTTTTTTTCTTTTAAATTACTATTAATTACTATTGTTTGTATCATTCTCATTATGTTTCATGTTATTTTGGGAAATATTTAACCCTTTTTTGTATGGCAATTTTACTTACGACTTCCAGGTTAAAGTTTTTGGTTAAAGATTTTGGTTTACAAAGTTACACCTTTAATTCTTCATACAGTTTAGTGCAATGTCACTGTTTCTCATTTGGGACAATATCTACTGTCTACTGAACCTTTCTACAGTGATTTTCATTAATATTGGCATGATTTTAACCCCTTTTAAACATGTTTTCAGACTTAGTTTCTTTGTATTGGAAATTAGGCTTTGCTACATACTTTCTTACTTTAATTCTTGCATAGTCAATACAACTTAATGATTGCATTTACATCAATGATTTCTTTTATCAGTTTTTGGAAATATTTAACCCTTTTTTGGCAGTCAGTTTTACTTAGTATTCCCAGCTTAAAGTTTCGGATTAATGTTTTGCTTTTCAAGGTTGTACCTTTCATTCTTCAAACACTGTTACAACGTCATTGTTTTTCATTTGGGGCAAGGTCTACTGAACCTGTATACAGTGGTTTCAAATAATATTAGCATTAATTTAACCCTTTTCAAAGCAGTTTACGAACTTAGTTTCTCTAAATTTCAAATTAGGCTTCTACCACATACTTTGTTACTTTTTATCCCCCCACAAGGGAGGGATATAGCATAGATCTCTGTCCGTCCGTCCCTCTGTCTGTCAGTCTGTCCATCCATCTGTCCATCCATCCATCTGTCCGGACAATGAAAATTGTTGAAGTTATTGCCCCCCCCCCCATCCCCCGCCAATTAGGCATTTTTTCTTTGCTTCAAAATGCACTTTGAAGTATTAAGAGTGACTACATGCAGAACTTTTTTTAAACTCCTACCCCCCCCCCCCCTCCCCCCCCACCCCCCCTCCCCCCCCGTGCCAATTAGCACTTTTTTCTTTGGTCCAAAATGCATATTTTTATACTGTACCAATGACCCAGACTTAGCTGGTGCTAACTCTAACAAAACCAGGGCCAAACACAAATTTTGCCCCCCAATCCCCAAAATTTGCATCCAAAACAAAAAGAAATCATGTCCTAAAGGACCTCCATACTACGCCTCTACTGCGCATGCGCAGTGACGCAGACATCCCGAAATTGGCGCCAATTATCATTCTCTGTTTGGCCCTTCATCAGTCAACATCTCACTGATCTTTGTGCTTGTAAATCTCAGTTTAAAGGATGCCAGACACGTAATTTTTGGAGAAAATGTGATTCTAAGGAGGATAGAAGGAGGAGAGGAAAAAGAAGTGACAAAAAATAATCAGGGCTGTACTTAAAATTTTTTGATGAAATTATGTTAAGTTGCCTATTTTCGAGGCATGGGCCTCTTGTTGTCATTCTTGCTAAATGTTGCACTGCTTATTCAGTGTTTCCTCTCCCCTAGCCTTCTAAAGTCCCCCCTTGCAATTCTCCCATGCTTTTGGCATATTTTTGAGAAAGTTCATTTCTAAAATTTCCTGGGAGAGTTGCTTGGTTACAGAATGTTTTCTGTTATTTTCCCCATAGTTACGTTTTCACCCATGGGTGTATAACGTTGTGTTCTGCATCTTCCATCTGATGTTCTGCAGATTCTCCCCTGGGAGTCTCTGTTTTGCATCAGATAGAGTGTAATTTTGATGACTGATTCCGGGCCAGTTTTTTCAGTGCCTGGAGTCATGTTTTCTGGTGTTTTACACTGTTTGTTTACATTGGCAACAGCCTTTTTTGAGGGGGGCTGTTTGCCTTTGCTGTAGTTTATCTCACTATAAGATACATTTATATTATCCGTAAGTGTCTCATTAATTATTTAATATAAATTTAAAATTTTTGACCACACTTTGCCATCGGATCCATCGGGGCTCAACGTTACTTTTCAGCAACTTGGGCTTCGCTGAAAAAATATTTTTTCAAAATTATTTTGATTTGCAATTGTTTTTTCATTTATTAATGGATCATGTTATTATGTATCTTTGTGTCAGGGGTTTGTGCGAGTAACAAGGACTTGTTGTCCTTTCACTATGAAGGGACATTGTTCAAATTGTAATAGGAAGAAATCTTCCTCTGACTTTCATGATCATTGTATTAATTGTAGTCAGTGTTCTCGCATTAATCCCTGTCCTATATGTGAATATTGGGATGAGAAACATTGGAAACGTGTGTCACGATATGTTGTTTCTGGAGAAAGGGCTATGCCGGCTCTTTCTCCGCAAGGTCACTCTACTCTCTCAGTTTCTATTTCAGAGGAACAAGAACAGGGTGATGTTTCCATGTTATCTTCTACAAGTGTGCGTCCGTCGTCACAAATGAATTCAGAGCTAGCGGCAAAAGTGCTCATGGAGATTAGACAAATGTCGTCCGCTAGCTCGCCTGGTGTAGCGTCCATTCACCGAATGGTTCGGCAGCCGGGTTCGTCCGATGCGGTCCAGGAGGAAATTTTGGGTGATGCGAGCACTATAAACATAATAGATGCACACCCAGTGACGGCGGATAGTAAGCGAGAACGGAGGAAGCCTTTGAGTCCGGTTCCTAGCTCGTCCAGGTCCAGCCGGGCCGCGAGCGAGAGAGGCCCCTCTCTCGTACAACAACATCTGGGACCAGATGTTGTGGTACAAAATGTGTCGCACGCGGAGCATATGTCTGTCGCTCGGGATGCTCCGTTGTATAGGCAGTCCGCGGAGACTGCTAAGGCTTCCTCTTCTCGTCAGCGCACACGACCGCACCTTGGCTGCGTGACCGCCGATATATTACCAGCTTCGCCGATCAAGGATTCTTCGGCGACCAGGTCACACCATCCGGCAGCCAGGGATTCGAGACCGATGGACTCCGGACGTTCGCATAGGAAAAGTATGCGGGAGCCATCTGATGCGGAGCTGCCCTCGGTGAAGCAGCGAAAGACTGCGCCTCCGCAGGTCTCGACGCCGGACATTCTTGTGCAGATAGCACAGCTTATCGCAGCATCCCAGCAGCCGACAGAAACGGTGTCGGATCGAGAATTATCCGACGGCGCTGGGTCGGTACGCTCCGCTGAAGCATCGGGGGCGGACGACCGGGAACATCATGAGGTCCGACCGGATGGTGAAAGGGATACGGATGATTTGGAGCTATCCCTTTCGGAACAACATAAAGCTGCCGTGGACTTCATCCGGCACTTTCTCTCTCAAGTTGTTCCGTCGGGCCAGACTGCTGCGGTTCCGGACAAGAGGATTATAGCGTCATTGGACTCTGAATTTTTTGAGCGGTTCAGGGACATCGCTCCCGAGTTTCCGTCGCAGTCCAATAATGTTGCAAGAACATTTGAATTATTGAACGACGCTATATTTAAACTTGCTTCCAAGACGGGGAAAGCAGGTTTCTTGTCCGCTAATACTCTCAACCTGCCTTTCATTAATGCAAGGAATAAATTCGATACGGCAGGACAGGGTATCCCGAGAGTTCCTCTGCGTATGGACGACGAGGCGGAAGACTTAGAGCTATCATTACCGTCGTCGGCTTCTATTCCAACCGCGGTGTTGGAAACAGCTATTGCGTCTAACAGAGCCAATTTAGATGCCTTATCTTACGCAGATCACCTTACTAAGGCGTTATCACTGCGCCTTCAAGGGAAAGAGTTTCAGGATATACAATCCTCTTTAAGACTTCTTTCAAGGGCAGTAGCTTATTCCACGTGTAACTCCGCCCTTTCAGTGGCAAATCTGGAGTTGGTTAGATGTGACGCAGCCCTAGCTACATCCACACTCGTGGATACTAAGGTGAAGAACTCTCTTAGAGTCGCTTCGGTCTCCGGAGAACTTCTCTTTGACGGCAAGCTTTCTGCTATTTATGATAAAATTACAAAGAAAGCTTCGGATTCTCTGTTGTTCAAATCTGCTTCTAAGAAGTCGGATACAGCAGACAAGAATAAGACAGGCACTTCTGGGTCTAATGCGCCCAAGAGAGGTTCCTATAGAGGTTCCGGTGCGTCCTCTTGGTCTTATTCGAGAGACCGTCAGGGTAGCGACTCTCGTTCGGGACGTCCTTCGGGCCGGGACAATCGGTCGGACGCCCCGAGGTCGACGGGGCGAGGTGCGGGTCGTGGAGGACGTGGTTTCTCCTACCGCAGGCCTCGCAGGTCCAGGAGGTGATGGCTTAAACCTCTATCGCGTACCGGTTGGCGGAAGGTTGTCGAGCTTTTCACAAGGATGGGCGTCGATTGCGGATGACCCTTGGGTGAGAGGAGTGACTTCGGAAGGTCTAAAGATATCCTTCAAACGAAAGCCTCCGTTAACTCGAAGTCCAAAGTTGGCTCATCTTCCGTCAAATCCGCAGAAAAGAGACGCTCTGCTATCAGAGGTGCAGTCTCTTTTAATGAAGAACGCGGTAGAGGTCGTAGAAAACCAGGAAACTCCGGGATTCTACAGCCATCTGTTTCTGGTTCCGAAACCAGACGGCTCGTTCCGTCCAGTCATAGATTTGAGCTGGATAAACAAGCTGATCGTCGCTCCGAAATTTTATATGGAGACGATTCGGTCGGTCAGAGCGAGTATTCGGGTGAACGATTATGCAACAAGCATAGATCTCAAAGATGCGTACTTTCACGTCATGGTACATCCGACATTCCGAAAGTACCTACGCTTCGCAGTCCTAGGAGTGGTGTATCAATTCTGGGCGATGTGCTTCGGATTGAATCTAGCACCTTGGGCTTTCACTCGGGTAATGAACTCGGTAATGATCTATTTCCGAGCTCATTCGTCTGCGGTAACGACGGCCTACCTGGACGACATTCTTCAGAGGTACGGCAACGAGTTAACGCTTCAGAACGATGTTCAGAATCTTCTTCTATTGCTCCGACGTCTCGGTTTTATAGTAAACGAGGAGAAGTCGGATCTGGTGCCGTCCAAGTCATTCATTCATCTGGGAATGAGCTTCGAGCCGCACAACAATCTCGTTCGTCTGCCGTTAACCAGCGCGAAATTAGTCAGTTGTTACGCTCGCTATTGTCTGCACGCAGACAAAGTCACAGCGAGAGAATTTATGAGACTGATAGGTCTGTGCGGAACTGCTGCGGATCTCATTCCGATGGGGCGGTTACGCACACGTCCTCTTCAAATTTTCTTGACTCAGTATTGGAGTGTGAAAATTCATTCACTCGACGTAGACGTTCTCTTGTCAGATCAAGTGAAACAAGAGATTCAGACTTGGGCAAACATTCAGTGGTTAACTCAGGGAGTTCCGCTGCAGTTGCCGGATCCGAGTTTTACCATTATGACGGATGCCAGTCAAACAGGTTGGGGTGCATCATTAATCCCAACGGATTCGAGATGCCAGGGTCTTTGGGATCCGCAATTCCTGTGCAAGCACATAAACATCAAGGAAATGATGTCAATTTGGCTTGCGTTACGTCACTGGATGGACATTATTCACAATGCTCATGTCCAAATCCTATCCGACAATACGACAGTAGTGGCGTATATACGGAATCAGGGAGGCACTCATTCAGTTCCGTTGTTCAATCTAACGGAAAAAATCCTTCTGTTTGCGCTAGAACATCACGTTCTTCTTTCGGTCCGTCACATACCGGGTCGTCTGAATGTGCTAGCAGACTCCCTTTCACGAAAGGGTCGCTTGTTGCCGTCGGAATGGACTCTCAACAAACAAGTATTCAATCAGATTTGCTACCAATGGGAACGGCCAATGATAGACTTATTTGCGACACATCTCAACAATCAGTTGCAGACGTATGTGTCTCCGTGTCCGGATCCAAGAGCATTTGCAGTAGACGCTCTGTCGATCCCTTGGGACGGAATGATAGGATATGCGTATCCTCCAGCGCCGTTAATTCAACAAGTATTGCTAAAGATAAAACAATCTCAATGCAAGATTCTGTTGGTAGCATCTCTGTCGCCACAGAGACCGTGGATAAATACTCAGGTGTCTGTTGTGGGACCTACCGCGAAAGCTTCCTCCACGGGAGGATCTTCTTTCGCAGGGGAAATCGCGCCAACTCCATCACAACCCGCAAGGTCTCAACCTTCACGTTTTTCCGTTGTGCGGTCCTTCTTGCATGGCAAGGACTTTACAGGACGAGCAGTGGACGCAATTTCTAACTGTAGGAGGACCTCCTCTTCGCTAAACTATGTGGCTAAGTGGAAGGTTTTTCGTCGTTGGTGTAGGGATCATTCTGTAGATATATTCGATCCCTCTATTCCAGACATTGCAAACTTTCTAGTATACTTGTTTGACAAAATCAAACTGCAGCCTGTTACTATAAAGGGTTATAGGTCTATGTTATCTGATACCTATGCACATCATGATAGTTTACAAATTGGATCTAATGTCTCTTTATCTAAGTTGGTTAGAAACTTTTCGATAAATAGACCCAGAACTCTTAGATTAATTCCTAACTGGAATTTAGCTTGGGTTCTTCTTAAATTGAAGGAAAAGCCATTTGAACCTCTTGGGACAGTAGATTTCAAATTCTTATCTTATAAGACAGCTTTTCTCTTAGCTTTCTCTTCTGCTAGAAGAGTCAGTGAGCTTCATGCACTGTCGGTGGATGATTCTCACTATCGTAGTGTCGGGAACCCTATCACCTTCACTACTAATGTGGGTTTTTTAGCTAAGAATCAGGTTCCTAATAAATATCCGGAACCTATTGTTATTAAGGCTCTTCCGTCTTCAGACGGGCGTAGGCCTTTACTCTGTCCTGTTAGAGCGTTACGTATTTATAAACAGAGATCTCAGTTTATCAGAAAGGGACGGAAACGTTTCTTTCTGTCTTTGATGCCTAATAGAAAGGACATTTCGGTCCATTCTATTGCTAGATGGATTCAATTAACTATCCGTACTGCTTATGAGAGTTTATCTTCTTCTCAGCAGTCTGTGCTTAAGATTTCCGCTCATGAAGTAAGAGCTCTTTCTACTTCCTGGGCTTATGCTAATAGTGTTGCTATTACAGATTTAATGAAGGCTGCTTATTGGTCTCAGCCATCCACATTTACGAATTTTTATCTCAGAAATATTGAGTCCATTTCTGGAGACCTGCATTGTTTAGGTCCATTATCTGTTGCTCAGAATGTCGTCCACTAAACAGTTGCAACTATAGTTATGCAGGCTTTCTGTTCCGGCAGTGACTCCGTCCGGCTGCCCTCTTCGCTCTGGGCTATTTGACCCAGGGCAAGGGGAGGGGGGGGGGGGGGGCGGGTGTTCCCTTAGGTCACCTGCTTTATAGTGAAAAGCAAGGGAATGCCTCCTCCAAGTCAGTATTTCTGAGTCGCTTCCGGGATGGTTTTAAAGTGTAATATTAATGTTAAAATTCATTCATGTCAATGTCAAGTGTCAAACAGGCTTTAATATACAATACTCGGACACTTTTAAATGACTATAAAGAGTCTCAATTCTCTGGACTACTTTATTTATTGGCTTACTTTAAAAATAATTAGTATAAGGGATATACTGGATGTTAATAGAGAACATGAATGTTATTGTGCTCAATTATTAAGGGTAGTGTATCTTTCTAATTTAATATTAAATAAGAAAGATACATGTAAAGCCTAATACTCCTTTTCTCCTTAAGGGGTTACCTCTTTACTATATAGTTGAGCTTATTGGATTTTCCTCTATGTCCTAGGCCCTCCAGCCTGTTTACTATTCAGCTAAGTCTGGGTCATTGGTACAGTATAAAAATGTTAAAAAATTTATAGTAATTTATATATTTTTTATACTTACCAATGACCCAGACGGGGATGGCCCTCCCTGGAGTTGGGAACTCTTGCCTCCCCGCTGAGTACATAGCGCTGACCAGGCACTGCCAGTAAGAATGATAATTGGCGCCAATTTCGGGACATCTGCGTCACTGCGCATGCGCAGTAGAGGCGTAGTATGGAGGTCCTTTAGGACATGATTTCTTTTTGTTTTGGATGCAAATTTTGGGGATTGGGGGGCAAAATTTGTGTTTGGCCCTGGTTTTGTTAGAGTTAGCACCAGCTAAGTCTGGGTCATTGGTAAGTATAAAAAATATATAAATTACTATAAATTTTTTAACTTTTAAGGATTTAGAGTGACGACATGCAGAAAAAAATCTACTCCTGTAACTCCTCCCTCCCTTTCCAACCCCCTGCTCCTCCCCCAGGGCTATTTAAGCAATATTTTTTCTTTGGTCCAAAATGCATTTTGAAGGATTTAGAGTGACAACATGCAGAAAAATTTTGACTCCTATAAACTCCACTCCCCTCCCTCACCCTCCCCCACACTCTTGGGGTGCCAATTAGGCATTTTTAGTCTGACTGTTTACAGTTAGGGCTATAGTCATGACTTCCGTCCGTCCATCTGTTAACATTTAGAGTTTTGGTTAAAGTTTTGGTTAAAGTTTTTTAGTGAAGGTTACAGTTTTTTTTCTTCTTAATAATTATTAATTACTATTGATTGTATTATTCTCATTATGTTTATGTTATTTTGGGACATATTTAACCCTTTTTTGCAGTTAATTTAAATTAGAACTTCCAGGTTAAAGTTTTTGGTTAAGGCCATACAAAGTTGATTGTCTGTTTCTCAGGCCATTTTTTCCCAAAAAGCATGCGGGCGGGCGGTCTTTTTTTTTCTTTTTCTTTTCTCCCCGAGAGGTTGTTTGTGGTAATTCGACCCCCACCCAAACGCCTGGTGGACCACGCAAAATTTCGCAAATATATTGGTTATTCATCTTAGGGGTGTTGGGTCATAAATGAAGTGGGGTTTGAATGTTTGTTTTTTCAGTGAAACGTGAAAATTATGACACAGGACGAAACGCCTCGTGGGTGAAACGTCTCGGGATGAAACGTCTCTGGGACAAATGAAATGTCGAAGTGCCAACTTTCACAGATTTATTTTACCCCCCCAAAAATCCTTTCACAACCTGCGTAATAAAATCGTGAATCACAATTTTTCCCCATTATATTCAAAATTATCACAACCCATTTGAACGGGCAGTTCATCCATAATTCATATTTTTCGGAAATCTGAAAATGAAATGCAAAACGAATGTTTGCGTGTTTTTATTAACCAATTCGACCTCACATACCTGCCTATATGCAATTTATTTTCAACTATGACTGTTACTTTTATATCAAGCAACGGTTACTATTAGTTATCCAATTATCCTGCATCTCAAATGCATTTATTTAAATTAACTGGGCATTACGTGTACAGTACCCATATGAAACTGGTCAATAAATACCCCAGTTATTGATGCTAAATTTAGATTAGTGCTGTCTATTTATAGAGGAACTATTTATGAGTGGGCGTGTTCAATTAATTACTTATCTTCATTGACAACAGAACAACAATAACAGGAACATTGGCTTTGATATATTTTATTTCATTCAAGTGTTTCAACTTTTAACGAACAATAAACTATAGAAACATAATACACTGTACATAGATATTAACATAAATAAGTTTGTTTTTTGCACATTGATATTTACATAAATGAGTTGTCATTTTTTAATTTTTAACTTCATTTGGTTTCTTACAACTAACATTGCAGTACGTTCAACGTAGATTGAAAAAAGCGTACGACCGAGTGTGGAGGGAAGGTATGTGGCGAAAGCTCGAGGGCATCGGACTGGGGGGGGGGGGGGGGGGGGGGGGGGGGGGGGGGGGTTGACTTTGTGGGAATCATGAAAGCACTGTATACAGATGTGCAAAGCCAACTCAGTCTAGGGAGTATCACTACAAAACGAGTCCCTATGGATATAGGCCTCAAGCAGGGGTGTATCTTTTCACCGATTTTGTTTGCATTGTATGTTAAAGATTTAGGGGACGAACTAATTCAGAGTGCGGAGGGGGGTAAATGTTGGAGATATAAAGATACCAGGCTTATTCTTTGCGGACGACATGCTGTTAATGTCTAGAACTGAACAGGGGCTAGATAAATTGCTGGAAATTGTTGGTAGATATGGGAACACTTGGCGGCTCGAACTAAATGAAAATAAAAGCAAGGTAATACCCGTTGGACGCAAGGTAGATATGACGAAGAGATGGAGAGTGGGGGAGTTCTCAATCCCCGAAGGGGAAAGCAAACAAATCACTGTAGGAGAAACGGGGAGAGTATGAGTATCTAGGGGTAAGCATAAATATAACGGGAAGAGGGGTGTACAGAAATTACTCAGCCAAACTGATTCTGAAGGGGAAAAGAATTCTGAACCAACTAAAACTTTTAGGGAAAAATAGTTTCAACAAGGTCTTTGTGGGGAAAACACTGTGGGAGAGGGTGGGTTTACCAAGTATAACGTTTGGCACGGACGTGATTCCATTAAACCAAACCGTTATTAAGAAGTTGGAAAGTACTCAGAATGATGCCGGCAGATGGATAACAGGGTCGAGTAATGCTGCAGCTTTGGAAGCAGTAAGGGGGGAGCTTGGATGGATGAAAATCAAGGACAGGGTAGATTTGGGAAAACTGTTACTTTAACTACTTGAGAAACCTGCCTGACAACCGGTGGTGCAAATTGATGCTCGATACCATTTGGAATTCTAATATAGAAACGGGGTGGTCAAAACATGTGAGGGAACTAATGGACAATTACTCTATAGAGGTCACAAACATAGAAGTAGGAATGAAAGAAGGCAAAAGGTTTGTCAAAGAGAGAGTCATGGACGATTGCAATCGAAACTGGCGAGCAGGGGTTAGCGTGAAAAGATCACTGCAGGGGTTACAACTATAAAGAAAAGCCAGCTTTTGAGAAGTACCTAGATGGCACCTTTGGAGGGTCACTGCTGTTCAAACTGAGATCAAGATCACTGGAGCTTCGGGGAAAAATTGGGAGAGATGGGGAAAAGGGATGCCAAATGTGCCACTCTGGAGTAGTGGAGACCCTGGAACATTTTCTCTTGGAATGCCCACAGCATATACCTCATAGAATAAAATTTACTGGAAGAATAATGCAGAAGTGGGTGAAAAAACAAAGGATAGATGGCTGAAGGGGGACACGAGGGAGAGGGTAGGAATGCTTATTGAAGAAATTGAAAAAGAGGAAGTGAGGGACACTATTAAGCAGTTTATATCTGAATGCTGGGAGGAGAGGAGGAGAAGAGGGTGTGGGGTGCAGGGGGAATGATGGCCTTCTCTTATGAGGACCGCGACAAATCAGCGGCTGGCCAAAGAGTTATTATTATGTCCGTTTCTCTGCTGATTAATAAATACTGTCTTGTGACGTCAACTGGCAAGACAACTGCGTTTGTTACTGGTAGTAGATAATTTATTTTAAATTAAAATTGGAATTTGGGGGAGGCAGACGGCGACTATTGCTGTAGTTTGAAATTGTAAATTGGGAATAGAACAGTCAGTTCCATTTGGTTAAGTACAAAGTCCTCGTCACTTTCGAAACTAAACTGTTGTGTTTGCGCGATCGATTTGATCGAGAAAATAAATAAACCAGACTTGAGAAAAACAACTAATATTCAGATTCGCGAAGGTCCCAATTTCACATTTTGTTTACAGCTGTAGGCCAACACGTGATGAGCCGTGTTTTTCTTGGGTGAGAAGTGGGGGCGAAAAAGCCTCCTGCGCCACGAAAGCGGCCACGGCTAATGATCGAAGTGATACCAGTTCACGACATTGAGTCAACTCGACCAGCACATCCTCTTTCCTGTCTTACTCTTGTCGGGCAACGCAATTGAAGATTCTTATAAAAATGATATAGTAAAAAGAAAATATAGAGTTTTTGAATGGATACCAAAAAGTATCTCACTCGAGACTGAATCTAATGATTATTTCACAGGGGGGGGGGGGGGGGGGGGGGGGGGGGGGGGTGGACGGGAGACATTTGCGTACAGAAATAAATATCCTTCATCCAATTCTGTAGGGGTTTGTACATACTTTTATATTATTTGCATTTGCAGATTTTTCAACGTTCCTCTACATTGTTGTTATTTGTATTATCAATTGAAATAGCTAAGCCTGTGTGTATGTAAAAATACGTGGGTGAATATAAGGGAGATGCCGAATTAAAATATCTGCGAATGTGCCATTCTAAGAGAGAGTACGCTTCAGTGGGAAAGAGATAGATAGAGACAGATATAGTGATGGGGGGGGGGGGGGAGAGAAAGTAAGAAAAAGTGAAAGAAAGTTAGTACACGAAAGTATACGCAAGTGCATGTGGGCGTATGTCTGCATATTACTCTCTGTGTGTTTGTGTGTGTGTGTGGGGGGGGGGGGGTGTCCGCAAGGGTGTGTATTTTGGTGTGCGTGCATGTGTTTTGGTTTTTCGGGTTTGGGGTTTTTTTTTTGTTGTTGTTTTTTTTTTTTGTTTTTTATGAACTACTGTAAAAAAAAGACCTACCTGTGTCTCATAAGCCTTCATAGGCTGGATTTCATATAAATATTTTGAACATACTCTATGTATATTATGCATGTGTATTGAAATGTGACACTTAAATAAAATATTATTCTGCTGCTACCACATTAAAGTAGTCGGGATTGAAGTGATTAATTAGGTACAGTAGATTAAACTACCAATTACACAAGGTGTGAAATGACATTTGAGTGGTGCGACAAACACAGAGCTGTCCTTCAAACCAAAATCTGTGATAACACCTCTGCACATGACAAGCTTGAGAAAAATAAGAGACAAATCAATATAATAATTACTTTTTATTAATTCAGTAAGCATAATTATAACCATATGTAAATAAAATCAATAGAAAATAATATTTTTTTTATTTCCAATAATGACACGCCGATCGACAAGCCAGACCACCATACATCGTAACCCTAGCTCAAACATGCCCCGAAATTTCGTATTATATTTTTTTTTGTTTTGTCCCCCCACACGTGTCTTGTAACCCCCACAATTAACATAGGTCTTTCAGACAGGAGATTTTAGTTCCTCTATCGGAGATTTTCTGGCGCCACCCCTGATTTTTGCGTGCAGCCAGCACATCAAAAATTTCAGTGTCTTGGCAGTGTAAGATTCAGTCATCCATACCTCTCCTAAATGGTGAAGTAAATAGCCCTCCCACTCCCCCATTATTCTTCCAGTAAATTTTATTCTATGAGGTATATACTGTGGGCATTCCAAGAGAAAATGTTCCAGGGTCTCCACTACTCCAGAGTGGCACATTTGGCATCCCTTTTCCCCATCTCTCCCAATTTTCCCCCGAAGCTCCAGTGATCTTGATCTCAGTTTGAACAGCAGTGACCCTCCAAAGGTGCCATCTAGGTACTTCTCAAAAGCTGGCTTTTCTTTATATTGTAACCCCTGCAGTGATCTTTTCACGCTAACCCCTGCTCGCCAGTTTCGATTGCAATCTTCCATGACTCTCTCTTTGACAAACCTTTTGCCTTCTTTCATTCCTACTTCTATGTTTGTGACCTCTATAGAGTAATTGTCCATTAGTTCCCTCACATGTTTTGACCACCCCGTTTCTGTATTAGAATTCCAAATGGTATCGAGCATCAATTTGCACCACCGGTTGTCAGGCAGGTTTCTCAAGTAGTTAAAGTAACACAGTTTTCCCAAATCTACCCTGTCCTTGATTTTCATCCACCCAAGCTCCCCCCTTACTGCTTCCAAAGCTGCAGCATTACTCGACCCTGTTATCCATCTGCCGGCATCATTCTGAGTACTTTCCAACTTCTTAATAACGGTTTGGTTTAATGGAATCACGTCCGTGCCATACGTTATACTTGGTAAACCCACCCTCTCCCACAGTGTTTTCCCCACAAAGACCTTATTGAAACTATTTTCCCTAAAAGTTTTAGTTGGTTCAGAATTCTTTTCCCCTTCAGAATCAGTTTGGCTGAGTAATTTCTGTACACCCCTCTTCCCGTTATATTTATGCTTACCCCTAGATACTCATACTCTCCCGTTTCTCCTACAGTGATTTGTTTGCTTTCCCCTTCGGGGATTGAGAACTCCCCCACTCTCCATCTCTTCGTCATATCTACCTTGCGTCCAACGGGTATTACCTTGCTTTTATTTTCATTTAGTTCGAGCCGCCAAGTGTTCCCATATCTACCAACAATTTCCAGCAGTTTCTCTAGCCCCTGTTCAGTTCTAGACATTAAAGGTAAAAGACCGTCGGGGAAATGTCCAGATATTGTACTGGTCAAGTTATAATTTTTTCAACTCACATCCATGATTTCAGTACGGTATAATATTTATATTTTCGTAATTCCTCGAGTTCTAAATCGATTTTGATGAACAACATTACGAATCGCAATAGTTTTCAATAACCTTTTCAAATATTGAACTATCTTTTTAATATTTCATGTAAAAATTAAAGTAATATTTCACTGACTGTGAAAAAATTGATCTAATTAAGAGCCGGTGACTGAGAGATCAAAAGATAAACCGACGTCAGCCGAACATCCCATCACACAGTTTGACATATTCATGCGATATTAAAAACACAATTCAAACTCCATATTTTGATCGTTTTTCTGCCATATTAATGCTTTTTATTATCAAAAAACATGTATGGAGCATACGTATTCAATTTATACTTAAGTGCAATACCTAACAATCACTAAACAACAATGAACTGAAACTATGTTTGGTGGAAGAATAAACCTGATTACCGCACTTGCAAAAAACACAAGTTAATTATAGATAAATTGAAGTCACGTGGTGGGGTTTTGAGACCCCACCTCGTAGTGTAATTAGTGGGGTCTCAATTTCTGTGTTCATATGGGCAGCGTACACGACATGGAAACTCGTAACAGTTTCAAATAACAGTACACAAATTCCCAGTGACAACCATTTACAATACAAATGTTGCTAAAAATAAATGTCAGGAGACTGTGTTCCATTCAACATAGTACCAGACTTTGCAGACTTTCTGAGGGTTGGTGTGAATCAAACGTGGTGCTAATCGACCATTCCCCTTTGTGACTGTTTGTTGTCAGACTGAAAGACACCTTCCTTCTTGCTGTCATTATGACTTACCTTTTACAGAATAAAAGACTTTCTGTCATGAATATTGCTGAAACCCACCCACTTTATTAAAGTATGATGTAGAAAAAGCTTGAAGTGTTAATTTAAAATTTGTCAATGCATCGATATCAATTTACCGAAATGAGCACAATATCTCAAATTTTTTTTAAAAGATTTTTTGGTGTCATAAAAAGGTTGCATGCGCAGCAAAAATGACCATGCGCGTGGGCCTGAGAAACAGAGGTTCTTTTTTCTATGGCCTAAAGTTTTTTATTTACAGAGTTACACCTTTAATTCTTCAAACAGTTTAGTGTGCAATGTCACTGCTTTGTTTTGGAAAATACAACTTAATGATTGCATTTGCATCAATGATTTCTTTTATCAGTTTTAGGAAATGTTTAACCCTTTTTTGCAGTCAATTTTACTTAGTATTCCCAGCTTAAAGTTTCAGATTAAAGTTTTGCTTTTCAAGGTTGTACCTTTTATTCTTCAAACACTGTGTTACAACGTCATTGTTTTTCATTTGGGGCAAGGTCTACTGATGCATTATACAGTGGTTTCAATTAATATTTGTGTTAATTTAACCCTTTTCAAACTGGTTTTCGAATTTAGTTTCTGTAAATTTGAAATTTAGCTTCTAACACATACTTTGTCACTTATTGTTCTTGCATGATACAACTTTTAATAATGCATTTACAGACCTGATTTCATTTACTTGCATGCAGCTTTTTTTCTCATTACCTGAGCTTCACAGTTTGAAATATAAATAAATGCCTTCTGCAGCATACTTCTGTTGTTTTACAAAAGTAATACAGATTGAAAGGAAATGAGAGTGAGGGACTTTGATGCTGTCTCCAAAACTTTGGGGGCAATGGGTGGAATCAATCCACCCCTCCCTCCTCCCCATGTTATCCAGAAGATAAATCCAGTTCTAATTATACGATTCGCTTCAAGTTTGATATTACTTTTTTAAATGCCCATTTGTAAAAACAGTCCTATTATGTAAATGGTCTGTCCGTCTGCCCGTCCATCCATCCATCCATCCATCCATCTGTCCATCCATCTGTATGTCCGTCCATCCATAAACAATTGGTTTCCGACTGATAACTCCAGTTTGGATTATTTGATTTCAGTTACGATGTTGGGGAGCTGGCAGCAGCTCGTCATTGCTCTGTGGTTCTCTCCGGGTACCCTGGCCTCCTCCACCCATAAAACTGTCACCGACATGATGTGACCTTGGCTGTTAATGTGTATTAAACCCTAATAAATAAATAAGCATGCAAAGAGTTGAATAAGGCCGTTCAAAAGTTTAGAAAATTTAGAAATAAATCTTGGATAAGTCATGTGAAAAAGTTGCAGAATTTTGTTTGAAAATGTGTGATACCCGTAATTTTTCATTTTATGTAACCAATTCTTATTTTGTATTTTTAGGGAGATGGCACAGGTGTAGCTAGTATTTATAATGGTCCATTTGCAGATGAAAATTTCAAACTGAAACACACAGGTCCTGGTATATTATCAATGGTATGTAATTCCTTGTAAGAACTTTTGTCTTCTGATATTCAAGGCAATTAAGCAGAATAGTGAGTGTATTTCAGTTGTTGAATAAGTTTGGAAGCAAAAATATAAAAATGAAAATCTGAATAATGAGTTTTGTGTGATGTGCTCTTTGGTATTTTTCAGATCTAGGAACTAAAGGCATAACTCCCTTCAAAGTTTTGATAAGATGAATTAGTATCATATTCACCATCTTGTACAGTGGATCCCACTTAATTAGATAGTTTAATAATCAGGATGCAATAGATTATTTTCCTGTTTCAATTCATATTGAGAAGTGTTGAACATTCTCGACACCAGAGGTCAGGGTATTGAATTTTATTTTAATATTGATTGTTTCTGCAAAGTATGAGTTGTCAGATTAATAGTTACACAGTGTTTCAGCAGGGTGTACGGGACTGTACTACCCTTCTGAGATCTGTATTTCCTGAGGCTGAAAGCCAAAGGAAATACGAATCTCAGAAGGATAGTATAATCCCATACACCCTGCTGAAACATTGTGCGACAAATTTATTACCCTGCCCCTTCATTGTGTCAAGTTTTGTTTTATTGTAATGTATATTCTCCAAATGATATTTCAGTGACGAAAACATTGATAAAAGTAATAATTCGAGAAAATGAAAGGAAAATATCTTTCTTTATTATTGAACAAGAACAATTTAGAGTTATTTCCCTTTAGATGAACTCAAACATGGGTGACTTCAATTCAAAGACATTGGGGAATGATGCGTCATTATTATTGTGGGACACAAATTGACTTTGTAAGTGTTTTATTCGATACAGTAGTGTGCTGTGAGTCTTGGAGAATTGGGGACACTATATTCAAACTTTTACAACTGCTTTAATAAGTTTCACTGAAGAGACAATTCATATAACAAGATAGGTTGCATGTTTCTCGAAACCACAACGGATCTGTAGTGTAGAAACACCACAGCAGAACCCCTCTTCTCGACAGTAAAATCAGACATTGGGGGTATGTAAACATGTTTTATTTCAAAATTTTGAATATTCTCATAAAACAATATTGTTCTCATTTTGTTTATGAATCTGAATGTTTATTATTACCAATGAAAATGTTTGAGGCAATGGGTGAAACGGAAATCGGCGAAGTGTACCATAGAATTTCTGTACACCCCTTTTAGCTGTCATGTGATATTCTCATACACCCTGTTGAACTTTGTAGACCCTGTTGGAGCTAAATGTACCATTCTGGATGTATTGGTTACTGACCAATCAGGAAGCTTGTATAATTTTAAAAGGGTAATAATAGTGTGAGTCTTTTGAAACAATACACATTTTCTGCTGACTTATTATATGAAAGGCCTTGAGTATGGGAATGTATCAGGCCTTAAAATTTGTCATGATAATCGAGAATCAGTTTTGATTCTTGCAAACTCTTGTTCAGTTGTCAGTTCTTAATTATTTAAAATTTAAGAGTTTTGTTATATACCCCTGTGAGAGTAACATGTTCATATGCCTTAGTGAATAGCAAACGTCATATTTATATAAGTACTCTGGTTGAACCTTCAGTTTTGGTGAGTATCTTGTCATACATTTTTGTGTAGAACACATGGTCCAACAAGCAGCTTTTGATACTCTTGCTGATGGAAATTACTGTACCATGGCAGTGGTGTCTTTTGAAGTATTGGCTGCCTATATAGGCACCCAAGACTCCACTAAAGACCACTGCTAAGTGAAGCTTTGTTACTTTTTATAAGGGTACAAAGAATAAGAATACTCCTGGAATTTTAATTTCTTTCATGCTGGTAGCAGATATTCCTGCCCAGGACACAAAATCTATTGCCACTGAAATAAGGATAATTTAGGCTCAATTAATCACGTTTCCTCCCTGTAAATTGAGTGGACTTTGTGACCAATTATGTTTGGAGTTAACCCTTTACTCAACGTAATGGCCAAAACTGGCCAGTGCTATTCTAAAGAATCGCCAATTAATATTTTTATACTGTACCAATGACCCAGACATAGCTGGTGCTAACTCTTAAAATATAGGGCCAAACACAAATTTTGCCCCCCAATCCCCAAAATTTGCATCTAAAACTAAAGAAAACATGTCCTGAAAGGCCCTCCACACTTCGCCCCTACTGCGCATGTGCAGTGTCAAGGACGTTCCGAAATTGGCGCCATTCATCTTTCTAAGTTTGGCCCTTCATCAGTTAACATCTGACTGATCTTTGTGCTTATAAATCTCAGTTTAAATGATGCCAGACACATAAATATTAGTGAAATGGTGATTCTAAGGAGGATAGAGAAGGAGGAGAGGAAAAGAATGTGTGACAGAATATTATCAGGGCTGTAACTTAAAATTTTTTAATGAAATTATGTTAAGTTACCTATTTTCAAGGCAGCAGCCATTTTGTTGTCATTCTGATTATTTAGTTACACTGTTTTTTTTAAGTGTTTTCCTCTCTCCCTGTCCTTTAAGTTCCCCCTTGCTATTCTCCCATGCTTTTGGCATAGTTTTTGTAATTATTATTACTAAATTTTCTTGGGAGTTTTAGCTGAATAACAGAATGAATTCTGTTCTTTCCCCATGTTTACGTCTTCACCTAGGGGTGGTTAGGCGTTGTGTTCTGCATCTACCATCTGATGTTCTGCAGTTTCTTCCCTGGAAGTCTCTGTTTTGCATCAGATAGTGTATTTTGGTAACTGATTTCGGGCCTGAGTGCCTGGAGTCTTATTTTAGTGTTTTTACACTCATTGTTTACATTTTCAACAGCCCTCTGTGTGAGGGGGGGATTTCTAAAAATAATATCTTGATGTTATTTTAATCATAACTAGATACATTATTATTGTTCGTAAGTGTTGAATAAATTGTTTAAAATATTTTTAAAATTTTTGTCCACACTTAGGCTTGGGATCCATTGGGGCTCAACGTTACTTTTCAGAAACTTGGGCTGTTCTGAAAAAATATTTTTTCAAAATATTTTGATTTCAATTATTTTTTCTATATCAATGGATCATATTATTATTATGTATTTTGATTGCCAGGGGTTAGTGCGAGTACCAGGACTTGTTTTCTTTTCACATTGAAAGGATATTGATCAATTGTTTTAAGAGGAAGTCTTCCTCTGACTTTATTATCATTCTATATGTGGTCAGTGTACTCGCATTAACTCCTGTTCTGTATCGTATGATTTCGATGACAATATGGGAAGCGTATGTCACGGTATGTTGTTGGGGATTTGGACACTCCGGTCCTTTCCCCGCAGGGTCACTCTACTTTATCAATTTCTATTTCAGACGATCAAGATTAGGGTGATGTATCTGTGATGTCTTCCAACAGTGTGCCTCCGTCGTCACAATTATGAAGGGCTAGCGGAAAAGTGCTCATGTAAATACGCCAATTGCCTAAGAGGACCCTAGTAGGTTCGACGGCCTTTGACGTCCGCTAGCTCGCCCGGTGTAGCGTCCATTCACCGAATGGTTCGGCAGCCGGGTTCGTCCGTTGTGGTCTAGAAGGAATTTTGGGGTGATGCGAGCACTATAAACTAACCTAATGCACACCCAGTGACGGCGGATCGGAGGGAGAACGCAGGAAGCCTTTTAGTCCGGTTCATAGCTCGTTCCGGTCCATCCGGACGGCAAGCGAGAGAGGCCCCTCTCTCGTTCAACAACATCTGGCCCCAGATGTTGTGGTACAAAATGTGTCGTAAGCGGAGCATACGTCCGCCGCTCGGGACGCTCCGTTGTATAGGCAGTTCGCTGAGACTGCTAAGGCTTCCTCTTCTCGTCAGCGCACACGACCGCACCTTGGCTGCGTGACCGCCGATATATTACCAGCTTCGCCGATCAAGGATTCTTCGGCGACCAGGTCACACCATCCGGTAGCCAGGGACACGAGGCCTGCAGACTCCGGACGTTCGCATAGGAAGTGTGCGGGAGTCAACGTACACGGAGCTTCCGGCGGCAATGCATCGTAAGACCGCTACTGCACAGGCCTCGGGAACGGACGTGCTTTCCTTAATAGCACAGTTTATCGCAGCATCCCAGCATCAACTGAATCTGTCGCATATATTTTATCCGACGATGCTGGGTCGGGACGCTCCGCGGAAGCGGGTACGGACGTCCGAAAGTTTCATCCGGTCCGACGGGATACCGAAAGGGATTCGGAGGATTTCGAGCTTTCCCTTTCAGAACAACATATGCTGTTGTGTATGTCATCTGACTTGGTCTTCTCCAGCTTCTTTCGTCGGACCAGAATGCTGCGATGCCGGATAAGAAACTGATAGCGTCGGTGGACTTAGAAATTTTTGGTTCGGTTCAGGGACATCGTCCCTCAGTTCCGACATAGTCCAATAATGTCACACAAACTTTTGAATTATTGAACGACGCTATATATATTATTATTTTATGCTTGCTAACCAAGCATTTCTGGTTTCTTGTTCGAAGAGTTATGGAGATGTCTTTCAAAAGTGTGCCTCTGTCGTCATAGTTAATGAAGAGTTAGCGGCAATAAGTGCTCATGGAATATGTCTATCGCCTACGGAGTGACATTCGCTAGCTCACCCGGTGTAGCGTACATTCATCGAATGGTTCGGCTGCCGGGTTCGTCCGTTGCGGTCTAGGAAGGAGATTTGGGTGATGCGAGCACTTTAATTACTTTAGTACTCACCCAGTGACGGCAGATTGAGGACAGATCGGAGGAAGCCTGTTAGTCCGGTTCCTGGCTGGTCCAGGTCCGTCCGGGCTGTGAGCGAGAGAGGTCCCTCTCTCGCCCAACAACATAGGGGACCGCATGTTGTGGTTCAGATATTTTACATTCGGAGCATATGTCCGTTGGTCGGGACGCTCCGTTATATTGACAGTCCGAGAGACTGTCTTTAATGCTTCCTCATCCTCACACCAGGGCACACGACCGCACATTGGCTACGTGACCTCGAGTATCCGATCAGTTTCGGCATTCAGTGATTCCACGGCGAATAGGTCGCGCCATCCGGTAGCCAAGGGACACGAGGCCTATACACTCCGTTCGCTCGCATATTGGTAGTATGCACGGGGGTAGCGATCACGGAGCTTCCAGCGGCAATGCATCGTAAGACCGCTTCTCCTCAGGCCTCAGTGACGGACGTGCTATCCGAGTTAGCACAGTTGTTTCGCAGCATCCCAGCAATTGACAGTTTCTCGGTCGAATCAGGAATTATCCGACGGCGCTGGGTCGGTGCGGTCCGCGGTTGCATCAGGTACGGACGACCGAATGCTTTATAGGGTCCGACAGGATGGCAAAAGGGATTCGAAAGATTTCGAGTCTTCCCTTTAGTAGTATCGGAAGATGCCTTTCATATCTTTTGGCATTATCTTCCAGTGATTATTATTTCGGACTTCATTGCTGCGATCTTGGATAAGAGACTTATAGCATCATTGGACTCGGATTTTTCGATCGGTTCGGGGACATTGTCCCTGACTTACCGACGTAGTCCAATATTGTCATTACAACATGTGTTTTATTTTTCGACGCTATATATATATATACAAGCCTGCTACTAAGCATGATAGTTTAGTTTCTTGTCCGCGTTGCTCATTTCTGCCATTTTATCATTTATACAAATAGTTTATTTTGGCAGAGCAGGGCATACCGAGAGTTCATATGCGTCTAGACGGTGTGATTAAAAACTGCATATATTCTTTTTCGCCGTTTATGTCTTTTCCAATTTCAATGTTGGGAACGACATTATGTATAGTAGACTTAACTTAGACGCTTTATTATACGTAATCCGCCTTACTGAGGCGTTATCATTATGTCTTCAAGAAAAGATTTACGGGATATTATTCTCAATGTAATTTCTTTTGAGGGCAGTAGTTTGTTCACGTATAACTCCGCCCTTCAGTGGCTGATTGGAGTTAGTTAGACGTGACGCAGCCCTAGCTACATCCACTCGCGTGGATAGTAAGGTTAAGAACTCTCTCAGAGTCGCTTCGTTCTCGGAGGAGCTTCTCTTCGACGGCAACTTTTCGGCAATCCATGAATTGCTCGATTTACACGTTCTCTTGTCTATCTAGTGTTACAAGAGATTCAGACCGGGGCAAACATTCGGTGGTTGACTCAGAGAGTGCCGCCGCAGTTGCCGGACCCGAGTGTGGCTGTTATGACGGTTGCCAGTCATACAGATTGGGATATAATACTGATCCCTACGGATTCGAAGTGCCAGGGTCTTTGGGTTCCGCAGTCTTTTAGCAATCAGTTTTCTTCCGCGGAATAATGTTTTTTAGGCTTGCTTTATGTCATTGCATGAACATTATTCAGAAACGCATGCCCAAATTCCTGTCCTTTAATTCGACAGTAGTGGCGTATCTCCGGAACCAGGGAGGCACTCTTTCGTTTCCGTTATTCAATTTAATGGAAAGAATCTGTCTGTTGGTTATAGTACACCAAGTTCAGTTTTGGTCCGTCATATTCCGGGTCGTCTGATTGTTTTATCGGACTCCCATTCTCTTACGGGTCGCTTGTTGCTGTCAGAATGGACACTCAACAAACAAGTATTCAATCAGATTTGCTATCTATGGGAGCGCCCAATGATGATTTATTTATGACACAGCTTGCTAATCAATTGCAGACGTATGTGTTGGCTTGTCCAGATCTCTGAGCTAATATTCTTAACGCTCTATTGACCTATAGGACGGAATGATAGGATACGCGTATCCTCCGGCGCTGTTGTTTCAGCAGGTATTGCTAAGATAAACAACCACAATACATTTCTGTTGATAGCATCTCTATCTTCACAGAGATCATGAGTAATTTTCTCTCTTGTCTACTGTGGGTTTTAACGTGAAATCTTCCTCTATGTGAGGATCTTTTTCACTGGGTAAATTGTGTCATCTTTATCACAACCTGCAAGGTCGCAACCTTCATGTATTCCGTTGTGTGGTCCGTATTGCATTATAAGCACTGTACTGGAAGAGCTTTGGACGCGATTTCTTACTATAGGAGATCCTCTTCTTCGCTATTCTATGCGGCTAAAGTGGAGGCTCTTCCGTCGTGGTGTAGGGATCATTATGTTCATATTGTTGATCCCTCCATACTACTCATTGCTATTTTTTAGTATACTTGTTTCACAAGATCTACTGCAGCCTGTTATTATTTAGGTTATAGGTTTATGTTACCTCATACCTATGCACTCTACGATAGTTTACAATTGAGTCTTTTGTCTCTTTATCTAAGTCAGTTAGTAACTTTTTGATAAATAGACTTAGAATCTTTAGATTAAATTCCTATACGGATTTTAACTTCGGTTCTTATTTAGCTAAGTAATCATTTGAGCCTCTGGAAACAGTAGTTTTCAAATTCTGACCTTTTAGACAGTAATTCTGTTGGTTTCTCTTTTACTGTAGAGTCAGTGAGTTTCATGCACTATCGATGGATGATTTTCACTTTCATAGTTTCGGAATCAATACTTCCGTTACTATTTAGGTTGGATTGTTGCATAAGAGTTAGGCTCCTATTATCCGGAACCTATTATTTTAAGGTCCTTCCGTCTTCGTATGGGCATAGGCCTTTACTCTTTCCGGGTACAGTTTATGTATTTATAAACAGATTTCTGTTTATTACTATGGGCGTAAGCTTCTTCTGTCTTTGATGTCTAGTAGAAGGACGTTACGCTCCATTTTATTGTTAATGGATTCTATTAACTATCGGTACTGCTTATAGTATATCATTGACTTAGCAGTTGTGCTTAAGATTTCGGCTCATGAAGTAAGAGTTCTTCTACTTCTTGGGCTTACATTAATAGTGTCGCTATTATAGATTTTTGAAGGCCGCTCATTGCGCTCAGCCATCCACATTCATGAATTTTATCTCAGAAATATCGAGTCCATTTCTGGAGGCCTCTACTGTTAGGTCTATTATCTACTGCTCAGAATGTCATTCACTTAACAGTTGCTACTATAGCTAGGTAGGCTGTCTGTTTCGGCAGTGTCTCCGTTCGGCTGCCCTCTTCGCTCTGGGCTATTTGACCCAGGGCAAGAAAAAGGGGGGGGGGGGGAGGGTGTTCCCTTGGGTCACCTGTTTTACTATGAAAACAAGGGGATACCTCCTCCGGAGTTAGTAATTCTGAGCTGTTATTGGGATGGTTGTTTAGTGAGAAGTTTAGGTTTTTAAAATTCATTCAAGTCTTAGTTTTTAAAGTATAGCTTTTGAATATTGCATATGTCAACGGACATGATTATGCAATCCTCAGACACTTTTAGGAGTATAAGAGTCTCTATTCTCTAGACTTACTTTATTTATTGGCTTACTTTAAAAATTATTAGTATAAGGATTATATTGGATATTAATAGAGTACATGGATGTATGAAGCTCAATTTTGGAAGGTGTTGTATCTTTCTAATTTAACATAAAATAAGAAAGATACATGTAAGGCCTATTACTTCTTTTCCCTACAGGGGATGACTCTATTTTATTTTATTGAGCGTATTCCATTTTGCTCTATGTCCTTGGCCCTCCAGCCTTTTTACTATTCAGCTATGTCTGGGTCATTGGTACAGTATAAAAATGTTAAAAAATTTATAGTAATTTATATATTTTTTATACTTACCAATGACCCAGACGGGGATGGCCCTCCCAGGAGTTGGGAACTCTTGCCTCCCCGCTGAGTACATAGCGCTTACCAGGCACTGGTTATTAGAATGATTAATGGTGCCAATTTTGGAACGTCCTTGACACTGCGCATGCGCAGTAGGGGCGAAGTGTGGAGGGCCTTTCAGGACATGTTTTCTTTAGTTTTAGATGCAAATTTTGGGGATTGGGGGGCAAAATTTGTGTTTGGCCCTATATTTTAAGAGTTAGCACCAGCTATGTCTGGGTCATTGGTAAGTATAAAAAATATATAAATTACTATAAATTTTTTAACTTTCATTATGTTTCCATTTTTTGTCACAAAAACATAGGTTATGACCCCTCATTGGAACGAGCTCGTTCCAATGAGGGGTCATAACCTAACTTTTGAGACAAAAAATGAAAAAAATTAGTTATTCAAGAATTGTTTTTGCAAGTGTCATCTGCTTTTCACATTAGGTAAAGGGTTAAATATGGAGCAGCAGCCATGACTAGATTTAATGAAAAATGGTTTGAAAATACTCAGCATGTTAAGAGTTAAAGCGACTTTTAGAGTCTATGATAAAAATGCAATGGACATTTTGCATGAATTAAAATTGATTTTCATTGTTTTCCTTGCAAGAATCATTTGCAGTAATCGGTTCTGATTCTCACATGGATTATAATTAAACCTTTTTTCTGTTCGTGTATTTTCAGGTAAAATGATTGGCTAAAGTATTTCTTTTTTTTCCTTTCATAACACAAATGAACCAAAGTAAAATGCATTTAAGCCACAACCTCCCGCAAACCACGCCCCCAAAGTCAGTCTTAAAATTGATGTTGCACAGTGTGAATGGTAAAGAACCCCTTCACCCTCATATTGTTTCAAAATGAATTAATATTTATCTCTTCATATTAAAAAGACTTTCAAAATAAAATTTAATAAACAATGAAATCTTTATCATGCTTTTTATTCCATGTTCAATTTTTTTATATGCAAAAGCTGATCATCTGTGTTCATCATTTTACCCAAATCAAACGTAAACAATGACCGGGCATAATAATTATGAGAATTTTGATTTTGGAGATATGAAATTTTGTGTGGGTGTGGCCTATGACGTCCCTTTTAACTAACACAATTCATTGGTCAATAAAATTTTTAATGACACAAGAACATGTTTCAGGGAAATGCATCATTATTTCAAACAGAATTTTAGAAAACTGTGCCTTTTTATTCAGTTATCACTAGGAAGCATGATGCAACCTGGTTTTTATTTTAACTCTGCAAAGTAGAGAGTGTTTAAATTTATTGCCCCTCAAGTTTAATTATAAGGAATGATTGTTTGTTTTTGTCTATTTCTTTAGTTATGAACCCCTAAAAACAAAGGCCAAACATTGCATAAATGGGCTACGGCCATTTACGCAGTTTGGCCTTTGTTTTTTGGGGTTCATAACTCAAGAAATATATGGGAAAAACAATTATTCCTTATTTAACCCTTTACCCAATGTAACGGCCAAAACCGGCCAGTGATATTCACAAAATTTCCCATTCAATTTTCATTATGTTTTCATTTTTTGCATCAAAAACATAGCTTATGACCTCTCATTGGAACGAGCTCATTGAGCCCGTTCCAATGAGGGGTCATAAGCTATGTTTTTGATGCAAAAAATGAAAAAAAAATTAGTTATTCAATAATTTTGTTTGCAAGTGTCGTCTGCTTTTCATGTTAGGTAAAGGGTTAAACCCTGTGTATGTGTTGAAAGGGAAAAATTCTAGACCGAAAGAAACATGCATTATGTGAAGTAGCAACCTTTCATCTAAGAAAATGTAACAATTTCTTCACCTGAAGGAAGTATTGTTTACTCCTTTATGTAACGGCTAGAAGGCAACCCTTACAAAAGAAACTTTGAGAAACTAAATAATTTCAATCATAGCCTCTAAAACATGGCTTACGAGAGGTGAAAAATTGAAATAATAATACAGTCTGAATGTTAATTTTTGTGAACAACACTTGTCGCATATGGATATAAACATTGGGTACATTGAAGGTAGATTGATGACAAATCAGAGAGCAGAGAGTGGTTGGGAGTAGAAGCATTTATGGTTTTATATCAAGGACAGCAGACTGTTTTGACAATACTACTTGCATGTGTTGTGTTTAGTTATGATTAGCTTATGTTGTTTGAAAGTCTGCTTCATCGGAAACCTGATATGGGGCAAGATATTTGGTCCAGACACTCAGCAAGCCTCGTGACGGACACAAATATCGTGCCCACGGCTGAGATTTCCTCATCTTACACCCTCACCCACCAGGGATAATAAAATCTGTGTCTGATAATTCTTATTGCACCTGCCTCCCACTTTAAGAGTTTTAAGGGTTTATGCACACCGTGGGCATGAAGAAGGCAAGTTGTAATCATCCTTTTAATTAAAAATTAAAACTTTTTATGCAAATTCACTTTGAAGATTAGGTATTACTGCTGTATTTTCCAATAAACTCCCATGGAAACCATTGGTGTCATAATTTTTCTCCCAACATTTTACACTGTTTTTCAACTGAACTAGATAGCCATGTAGACGACGCCGTATTCACCTCTCGAGTGCGAGGAAAGGGCAGTTTCTTAACTACATCTTCCATAAACATACCATTTCATGGACTACGTTCATTTAAAAACGGTTGGAGAAGATTTCAGAGAGTTCCTCTGCGTTTGAATGAGCAGCCCGGGGATCTAGATGTATCCTTGCCTGCATCATTCACTATTCGCTCAGACACTATTACAATGGCAATTTCATCAAGTCAACGAATTTGGAAGCAATGTCTTATGCAGATCACCTTACTATTTTGGACAGCAAGCTTTCGTCAGCCTATGATCAGGCTATCTAGAAAGCGTCAAGTGATCTGCTATTGAAGTCGGCGTTTCATCAACCCGCTTCAGCAGACGAGTAAAGGAGGACATTCCACATCTAAAGGTCAAAAGGGAACTCCTCACGAGGGTACAAGATGCCCTCTTACAATTACTCTAGAGGTCATCAATATAGCGACTCAGGAAAGGGGCGTAGGTCTGATTGGGACTATCGGTCAGCCGCCCCTAGGCCGATGGGATAAGGTTCTTCTCTGGGAGGACGTAGTTTCTCCTCCCGTAAGCCTCGCAGGTCATACAGGTGATGTTTCAAGACCTCTATTGCATTCCAGTTGGCGGAAGGTTATCATCTTCCCAAGAAACTGGTCTGCAGTCACGGAAGATCAGTGGGTAAGAAGTGTAGTCTCGGACGGCCTACAGCTATCATTCCGAGCGGCACCCCCACTAACAAGATGTCTGCGTTGGACAGATCTTCTGGCGGATCCTTTCCAAAGAGAGTCTCTCCTAGCGGAGGTACAGGCTCTATATTAAAGGAAGCAATAGAGGTTGCCAAGATTCAGGATTCTCAGGGTTTTTACAGTCACCTGTTCCTCATACCGAAACCAGACGGCTCGTTCTGACTACAAATAAACAAGAGCTGGATAAATATGCTTATCGTGGATCCAAAATTCTATATGGAGACCATTTGGTCGGTATTTATTTATTGGTGTTCAAGGTCACATATTTCTGCACAATGGCTAACCATGACCGTAACAGTTTTATGGGTGGAGGAAGCCGGAGTACCCGGAGAGAACCACCGAGCAACGGCGAGCAACTGTCAGCTCCCCAACATACCAACTCCACACAAGCAGGGTTAGCATTGGTTGAAGACAGGTGCACCTTCGACGTGCAGTACGCCTTAGGACACAGCGTCACTGTGCCCCCACATGGGCAATGGGGGTGAAGTGTCTTGCCCAAGGACACAACGCGGTTGCCGCAGGTGGAATTAGAACCGAGGACCTCTCGGCTTGCAGCCTGCACCTTTACCAACTGAGCCACCGCGCCCCCTATTTGATCTGTAAGAGCGAGTATTTGAGTGAACGACTATGCGACAAGCATAGATCTAAAGGATGCATACTTTCATGTCCAGGTACATCCGGCATTCAGAAAATACCTGCGGTTCACCGTACAAGGGAAGGTGTATCAGTTCAGAGCAATGTACTTTGATCTGAACCTGGCTCCCTGGGCATTCACTCGTATAATGAACTCGGTAATGTCATACTTCCGAGATCATTCATGTGCGGTAACGTTGGGTTACTTGGACGACATTCTACAGAGATACGGCAACATAATTATTCTTCAAAACGATGGTCAGAGTCTGCTTCTTTTGTTCCGACGTCTCGGTTTATCGTAAACGAGAAAAAGTTGGATATAGCTCCGTCCAAGTCGTTCACACACTTGGAAATGTGCTTCGAGACTCACAACAATCTGGTTCGTCAGCCGTTACCCAGAGTGAAATTTTGTCAGTTTTTATTCTCCCTTCTGTCTACACTCAGACTCATTAACAGCAAAGGAATTCATGCGACTGATGGGGCTGTGCAGAGCGGCTGCGGATCTTATTCCAATGAGCTGCCTGCGCATGTGTCCCCCACAGATATTCTTTACTCAGAACTGGAGTGTAAAGACGCATTCGCTTGAAATCAGTATTAGTAAAACAAGGGTTCAGATTTGGGTAGATATTCAGTGGTTAACTCAGGGAGTTCTGCTGCAACTGCCGGTTCTGGCTTTCATGATTATGACAGATGCGAGTCAGACGGGTTGGGACGCGACCCTAAGTCCCGCAGACTTGAGGTGTCAGTTCCTAGAGAAGCGCATAAACATCAAAGATATAATGTCAATATGGCTACAACATTGGATTCACATAATAGCGGACGTCTATGTTCAAATTTTGTCGGACAATTCGACAGTAGTAGCTTACATCAGGAACCAAGGCGACACTCATTCAATGCCATTATGTGAATTAACGGAGAAGATTCTCCTATACGTCATGAATCATCATGTTCATCATTCTGTCCATCATATACCGGGTCGTCTGAACGTATTAGCAGACCCGCTCTCTCAGAAAGGTCGCCTGTTGCCATCGGAGTGGACTCTCAACAAGTGAATATTCAAGCAGATTTGCTACCAGTGGGATAGTTCCATGATAGATCTGTTTGTGACACACCGGAACAATCAGTTACTGACGTTCGTGTCGCCATGCCAAGATCATCGAGTGTACGCAGTAGATGCTCTGTTGATCTCATGGGACGGAATGATAGGATAGGCGTGTCCTCCGTTGATTTAGCAGATTCTGTTTAGTTCAAACAAACCTTGATAGTAGCACCTCTGTAGTCTAAGAAACCTTGGATCAATCTTCTCAGGTGTCTGTTATGGGACATTCCCCGGAAGCTTCCTCCTCGAGAGGACCTTCTTTATCAGGGGAAGTATTGGTTCTTCACGTCCTTCTCCACCCTTAGTGGCATTATGGAGTCGGTCAGACGTGAGGGAGCCTTGTGGTTCCTATACTATTTGATAGGGGGTTCAATATGATTTCAAATCCCCCCTCCCCCCACCCCGACCCCTCCCCTCCCCCCCACACCCACCGTCAATGTGTTAAGAGGCAATTAGCAGGTAAAACGTAGTTTTCTTCTCATAAGCTTCATATGCATTTAAGTATATACATGCATTTCATGACTTCTCGATTGGTGGCTGGGTTGTGTTCTATGGCAACCTCATGGGCACATACACTTTCTAATTGGTTGGTTTCCTGTGGTTGTTTGTCTATATGTCATATACGAGCATATGATTCATCGTCAATAAATTGCTAGCCTTTGGGTACCTGGGAGGCTGTCTAGTCAGTTAACTGGTATTCAGATGATTACATGCGGGATTTCAATGCTCACGTGCATAATAATTGCATTATTAGGCAGATGCATTATTGTATGTTAAGGACCTTAGAAACAATGAATTATTTCGGGGGTGGTCCGTGACGAGTCTGTTAATCATAGCTCGATCCATTTCTAGATCCAGGTTTCTAAAAATGGCGGTACCCAACCGAATACATCTTGTCTTACACTCTCGTATATTCACACATTTCCATGAACATAGATATCGGATAGAACCTGTCTGGGAGTGTTATGTACTGGAATTTATTGTACACCTGAATGGTGTCGCCTGTGGGTTACCTTGGAAGTGTGTTTACTCTCCAGAGATCGTCCATTGTGATTCTATTGGACATGTGTATGTTATTTATTATATCACCGGTTTTCGACCTATCTGCGTATGCCGACTCCAGTATACGTTACAAGCGGGCGATATTAATTACTGGGATCGCCGCTATAGCCTTAGCTTCTGAAGTGGCATTAAGCACCAATTTATTAATAATAATTAATACCTGGGTGTCCATTCAACAAATATTTCTATTGTTATTTGGTACCCCTGTTACTGATTCCAGAGCGCTCCCCTCTTCTTTTTGAAGATTCCTTCAAAAAGGGGGGGTGGGGGTGATTTTTTACCTCTCCTCCGGCTTGATAAGTATGTAACTATGAGTGAAGCTGTTTTGCCTGTAGATTATATCCTGGATACAGCTTGTGTTTTATTGTATATGGTGTGTGTTTCTGGGGGATAGCCTCATTCTCAAATACGCCATCCTAATTTCTAGGGCTTAGTCCGGACTAGCCTTAAAAATGAGAAAATCACATCCAATTAGCATAGTCTTCATGCTAAGAATACAGAATTACTTGAATTTGGCTCCTTATTGATGATATGTCTTCTCTATTACTGTATAGAGAGACATACATGTAATTCCTTTTAAATTCAATTTCCTTTCACCTTGGATTACAGGCTATGGAACTATGTTGGTCTACTAATTCTGAAGTCCTAGGCTCTCTGCCTTTTTACGATTCAGCTAAGTCTGGACCATTGGGTTATAGTATAAAAATATTATAAATTTAAGTAATTTGTGTATATTTTTTATACTTACCAGTGGCCCAGACGGGTATGGCCCTCCCATGAGTGGGCACTCATACCTCCCCGCTGAGTTATTATGTAGTACTCTTTTCTACAAAGAATGATGTTGGCGCTAATTTCGATCACTTCCTGGCAACTGCCCATGCGCGGAGAGTAAAAGTATGGAGGACCAGATGGGACTTTTAATTTTCGGTTTTGCAAGCAAATTTTGGGGATTGGGAGGTTCAAAATTTGTGTTTGGCCCTTGATAACTTTGAGTTTGCACCAGCTAAGTCTGGGCCATTGGTAAGTATAAAAAATATACAAATTACTTTAAATTTATAAATTTTATTTAGTTTTCGACCAATAACTTTAGCAGTAATTGACCGAATCAAATAAAATTTGTTGTGTAGCTGTATCAACATAAAATACAGGTCAAGTTCAAATCGGGGGTTGATTTGACATTTTGTGTGATAGATATGTCCCTTTCCCAATTTCAAAAAATTCAATTTTTTCTCTGTGGATGTGTGGCCGAGTGGCCTTTTATTTATATCAAATCTAGTCATGGCTGCTGTGAAGTGCCATGACTAGATTTGATTAAAAATTCATCTAAATTTATTTCAAGAAATCAATTGTGAAAAAACCCTTGCAACTTATAGGGAGGAATTTGATTAAATGTGCCCAAATTACACATATTTCAGCAGCAAGAGAAATTCTGTCCTGGGCAGGAATATCTGCCAGCAGCATTCAAGAAGTTAACCCTTTACCCAACTCACAGAATATAAATATTTATTATTGTAATTATTGTTTTACAAATCTTTCAAAAAATTTCAACAAAACTACATTTTTGGAAAACAAGACTCTCATCGGAATGAGCTCATTCCAAACAGAGCCTCATGATACAATTTTGTTGAAATTTACTGAAAATTTTCTTTTTCAGCTGCTTAATTTGCAAATGATGCAGACGGACGTTGCCAGTTCGTTAGGTAAAGGATTAAAGAGTTGTGACTACATTTTGTCTGTGTGAAATATGAGGATGCTTATTTCTAATGTATACCCACTTTTCAATTCCCACTTCAAGTTCATCAATTAAGGAGTCGAGTGAAGGAAGTCACTATCATGTCTCTATTGAAAAGGGAGTGTGGTGGCTCAGTGGTAGACTGTTGGACTTCTAAGCTAGAGATCCCGAGTTTGATCCCCATCTGGGACGACCTGCGTTGTGTTCTTGGACAAGGCACTTTATCCTGATTGCCTATGGGGGCATGATGACACCGTGTAATAAGGCGTACTGCTCATCGATGGTGCACATGTCTTCAACCTCTGTTCCCCTGCATGAACGGAGCTTGAACAGAGTTAGAATGTTGAGGAGCTGACAGTTGCTTGTCGATGCTCGGTGGTTCTCTCTGGGTACTCCGGCTTCCTCCGCCCGTAAAACTGCCACGGTCACGATTAGCCATTGTGCATAAGTATGTGACCTTAAATGCCACTAAAGGAAAGGATAAAGGTCTCTATTGAAACGTGCTGAAAGCCACTTTTGTGGCTTTACACTATGTGCATTGGCTTATTGTTTGCTTGGCATAGAGGGAAACAGGTGCTCTCCAATAAATTGTAAGGAAACATTTATGAATAAAGTCTTGCTCAATTAAGGCTCAACTATCTGGAACCTTGATATCTTTGAAAAAAATACGCATTTTGCAAACCACCTTTGAAAAATAATTTAGCACTTTACCTGTTAAAAAGCTGCTTGGACGTCACATTCTTTAATCACTATCACTCTGGTAGTGCAACAGAATATTCTCCAATCACTCTCTTTTTCTCTTATTTGACTATGAAATCAACAAATTATATCTTGTTTGACAGAGCTCGAACAGCTCTGTCAAACAAGGTATATTTGGTTAAATATCAAAGTGCATTGTGGGAAATTGCTGCTGAAAACTTTACCATTTTGACATCAGAGTGCAGAGTGTTAAATTTATTGACAGAGCGTTATTTCTGCTACATGATACATTGCATTATGACGTTGTTCCCAATGTTATTAGCTTAACTTGACACAGTCAAGTTAAGCTATTGCCATCACTCATGTGTAAGTCTGTGAGTCTGTTCACATTTTCTTTAGCACAGGCTACACCCTGTAGTTCTTGTCTGATCATCACGAAATTTCATGTGCAGGTTCCAGGTCATGTCTAGATGAGAACGTCCCCTTTTGGGTGTGAGCGGTCAACAGTGTCAACTACATGACCCCAAAAACCATTCACACAATCTACAGGTCATATTTATGAAGGGCTTTCATTGTAACTTGGTAGGATGACTCCGTATAATGTCTAGATGAGAACATCCCCTTTTTGTCATGATTGATCAACCATGACAGCTATGCGAGCCTGAAACCCAAAAGCCTTTAGCACATATTTATGAAGGGATTTCATTGTAACTTTGTGGGATGACTCCGTATAATGTCAAGATGAGAATGTCCCCTTTTGGTCGCGATAGGTCAACTGTGATGGTGGCACGGGCCCAAAACTTGAAAACCTTTAGCACGGTCTACAGCTTGCATTTATGAAGTGATTTCATTGTAAATTGGTAGGATTACTCGGCATAATGGCTAGATGAGAACGTCCTATTTTGGCCATGATCAGTCAACCGTGACGGCTGCACTGGCACATGACCTAGATTTGTTTAGCACAGTTCATATTTATAGAGCGATTTCATTGTACCTTGAAAGGATAACTCGTTTAGATGTTTAGATAAGACTGTCTTATTTTGGTCATGATCCGTCAGCCATACCGCTGCCTAGTTACGTGACCTACATTCCTTTAGCCCCGTCCACAGGTTGTTTTTATGAAGTGATTTCATTGTAACTTGGTAGGATAACTTGGTATGTTATCTAGATGAGACTGTCCTATTTTGATCATGATTGGTCAACCATTAAGTCCGGATCATCACGTGACCTAGATTCTTTTACGAAAGTCTACAAGCTATATTTCTGAAGGGATTTCATTGTATCTTGGTAGGATGACTCATTTTGGAATAATTTTACTGTAACTTGGTAACTTTGGTTGACATACATTAACCGTGAAGGCCACATTAACCCAGGCCTCAATTCTTTAGTACAGTCTACACCTCAAATTATTCTTTTTGAAAACATAGCATGCAGGGAACAGAAATTAACATATTCTCAATTATCACAATTCTTGACTTATTTCATAATCCTTTCATAAACATTGAACATTATCTTTTTCATCAAACACAACACACAGTCAAGTTAAGCTACAGTGTCATTGACATTTTCATTTTTATGTTTGCTGACATGTACATAAGCCATTTACCTATCACAACTACGATATAATACTTGCAAAACAAATTCAAGAACAACAAAAAACATAATTATTTGCCTAAAAAAACATAGCTTATGATCTCCCATTGGAGTAAGTTTGACAAGCTTGTTCCAATGAGTGGTCATAACCTAAATTTCAGAGGCAAAAACGAAAATTTGAATGTAATTGTTTAAGCTCACCTGACTGAAAGTCAGGGGGAGCTTAAATGATCACATTCTGTCTATTGTCCGTCGTCCGGTGTCCATCATCCCTCTGTCCATCGTCTGTCTTCCGTCTGGTGTGAACTTTACATTATCGACTTCTCCTCATAAACCCTTGGACCGAATTAAACCAAATTTGATATGCAGGTTCCTTATCATATGTCAATTCAAGTTTGTTCAGATAAAGTTGCCACACCCACTCTGGGTCACCACAAGAGGCATTACTCTGATAACACCCTTAAATTGTTTTCCAAAATTTTAAAAATCTTCTCCAGAACCATCAATTAGAATCCTTTGATATTTGGTATACAACATCTCTAGATTCAAGTTTGTTCAATTTGAGTTCCTGAGTTAATATTTGGGCTCCCTATGGGAGCCCAAATTTTAACTTAGTGCAATATGAGGAAATTTGTTTAAAAATCTTCTTCTTCAGATCCACCTCTCAGATTGCTTTCATATTTGGTGTGCAACATCTCTTGGGGGTCAAATTCAGGTTTATTCAAGTCGCGTCCCTGGGTTAATATTTATTGGAGCACAAAGTTTAACTTAGTGCAATATGAGGAAACTTATTTAAAAATCTTCTTCTTCAGATCAACCAGTCACAATCCTTTCATATTTGGTATATAACATCTCCAGGGAGGTCAGATTCAAGTGTGTTCAAATCGAATCCCTCGATTGATATTTGGGCTCCTTATGGGAGCCGAAGTTTTAACTTAGTGCAGTATGAGGGAATTTCTTTAAAAATCTTCTCCAGACCCATCAATTGGAATCTTGATATTTGGTTTACAACATCTCTAGGGGGTCAGATTCAAGTTTGTTCAAATCGACCTGGGTTATTTGGGTGTGGGAGCACAAATTTAAACTTAGTGTAATAAGAGAAATTTCTTTAATAAGGGGGAGGGGGGGGGGGGGGGAGGGAGTGTGGTGGGCAGATTCAAATTTGTTCAAATCAGGTCCCTGAGTTAATATTTGGGCTCTCTATTAGAGTCCAAAGTTTAACTTAGTGTGATTTTAGGGAATTTCTTTAAAAATCTTCTGCAGATTCATCAGCCAGAATCCTTTCATATTTGGTACACAACATCTCTAGTGGGGGCAGATTCAAGTTTGTTTAAATCGGGTCCCTGAGTTAATATATGGGCTCTCTATTGTAGCCCAAAGTTTAATTTAATGCAATATAAGGGAATTTCTTTAAAAATCTTCTTCAGATTCACCGGTCAGAATTCTTTCATATTTGGTATACAACATCTCTAGCTGGGGGTTGCTTGTAAACAGCTGATAGAATTGGAAGCAGTCAGGAAGACATATGATAATAGTCATCTGACATGAACACTAGAGATATGAATGATTTTATGACTTCATTCCTCTGTAGTGTTGATGAACCTTGACTAACTGAATGTGACCCTGAATACTTCTTTGAACCACTTTGTCAGGTGAGCAATTAAGGCTCCTTTTGTCCTCTTGCTGTTCAGATTTGAACTACCAGTTTTATTAAGATATGATTATCTTTTAGTTGTCAGTTTAATTTGATATCTCTTCATTGAATAACCTTGTCAACCCTTTACCCAGTGCAGACGATATCAAAAATTATTATTTTAAATATTAATTTTTCAAATTTTTCCAAAAATTTCAAGAAAAATCATATCATGTGACCCCTGATTGGCACGAGCTCATTTCATTGAAGGGTCACATGATATGGTTTTGTTGAAAGTATTTTAAAAATAATATATAACATTTTTTCAGTTGATGAATTTGCATATTATGCTGGCAGGTAAAGGGTTCATTAAAATATAACTTCCAAACATAAAACTATTCATCATACATTCAGTACAAATTTACCGTATTAATTGCATGTAGGTTATAGAGTAAACTCCTGTTAATTAGTCCCCCATGGGGTAACGTGAGCGGACTTATGGATTGCATTCTGTCTGGCTGCCTGTGTGTCTATATGTCTGTCGGTCTGACTGTCTGTCAGACGGTCTGTCCAGTTACCACCTATATCTTTGAGATGGTTGAATGTTGGTGTTTCAAATTTTTAACAGTAATCAAACATTATGAAAATATGATACACATCAAATATTGTGTAAAAACAATTAAAGATGGCTCACTGGTGGCCATTTTTGTTGTAATTTTTTCGTATTTTTTCATATTTTTATATATTACCAGCTGTATCTCTGAGATGCTTGGATGTTAGTGTTTCAAATTTTCAACATTAATCAAACATTATGAAAATATGATGCATGTGAAATTTTGCAGAAAAAAAATTTAAAATGGCTGAATGGCGGCCAATATTTTTATACTGTACCAATGACCCAGACTTAGCTGGTGCTAACTCTAACAAAACCAGGGCCAAACACAAATTTTGCCCCCCAATCCCCAAAATTTGCATCCAAAACCAAAAGAAATCATGTCCTATAGGACCTCCATACTTTGCCCCTACTGCGCATGCGCAGTGTCAAGGACGTTCCGAAATTGGCGCCAATTATCATTCTCTGTTTGGCCCTTCATCAGTCAGCATCTCACTGATCTTTGTGCTTGTAAATCTCAGTTTAAAGGATGCCAGACACCTAATTATTGGAGAAATGGTGATTCTAAGGAGGATATAGAAGGAGGAGAGGAAAAAGGAGTGACAAAAAATAATCAGGGCTGTACTTAAAATTTTTTATGAAATTATGTTAAGTTGCCTATTTTCGAGGCATGGGCCTCTTGTTGTCATTCTTGCTAAAAAGTTGCACTGTTTATTCAGTGTTTCCTCTCCCCTGGCCTTCTAAGTCCCCCCTTGCAATTCTCCCATGCTTTTGGCATATTTTTGAGAAAGTTCATTTCTAAAATTCTCTTGGGAGAGTTGCTTGGTTGCAGAATGTTTTCTGTTATTTTCCCCATAGTTACGTTTTCACCCATGGGTGTATAAACGTTGTGTTCTGCATCTTCCATCTGATGTTCTGCAGATTCTCCCCTGGGAGTCTCTGTCTTGCATCAGATAGAGTGTAATTTTGATGACTGATTTCGGGCCAGTTTTTTCAGTGCCTGGAGTCATGTTTTCTGGTGTTTTACACTGTTTGTTTACATTGGCAACAGCCATTTTTGAGGGGGGCTGTTTGCCTTTGGTGTAGTTTATCTCACTATTAGATACATTTCTATTATCCGTAAGTGTCGCATTAATTATTTAATATAAATTAAAAATTTTTGACCACACTTAGCCATCGGATCCATCGGGGCTCAACGTTACTTTTCAGAAACTTGGGCTTCACTGAAAAAATATTTTTCAAAAATTATTTTGATTTGCAATTGTTTTTTCATTATTAATGGATCATGTTATTATGTATCTTTGTGTCAGGGGTTTGTGCGAGTAACTAGGACTTGTTGTTGACTTTTCACAATGAAAGGATATTGTTCAAATTGTAATAGGAAGAAATCTTCCTCTGACTTTCATGATCATTGTATTAATTGTAGTCAGTGTTCTCGCACTAATCCCTGTTCTATATGTCAATATTGGGATGACAAACATTGGAAACGTGTGTCACGGTATGTTGTTACTGGAGAAAGGGCTATGCCGGCTCTTTCTCCGCAAGGTCACTCTACTCTCTCAGTTTCTATTTCAGAGGAACAAGAACAGGGTGATGTTTCCATGTTATCTTCCACAAGTGCTCTTCCGTCGTCACAAATGAATACAGAGCTAGCGGCAAAAGTGCTCATGGAGATTAAACAAATGTCGTCCGCTAGCTAGCCCGGTGTAGCGTCCATTCACCGAATGGTTCGGCAGCCGGGTTCGTCCGATGCGGTCCAGGAGGAAATGTTGGGTGATGCGAGCACTATAAACATTCAACGTGCACACCCAGTGACGGCGGATAGTAGGCGAGATCGGAGGAAGCCTTTGAGTCCGGTTCCTAGCTCGTCCAGGTCCAGCCGGGCCACGAGCGAGAGAGGCCCCTCTCTCGTACAACAACATCTGGGACCAGATGTTGTGGTACAAAATGTGTCGCAAGCGGAGCATACGTCCGTCGCTCGGGACGCTCCGTTGTATAGGCAGTCCGCGGAGACTGCTCAGGCTTCTTCTTCTCGTCAGCGCACACGATCGCACCTTGGCTGGGTGACCGCCGATATCTTACCAGCTTCGCCGATCAGGGATTCTTCGGCGACCAGGTCACACCATCCGGCAGCCAGGGACACGAGGCCGATGGACTCCGGACGTTCGCATAGAAAAAGTATGCGGGAGCCATCAGATGCGGAGCTGCCCTCGGCGAAGCAGCGAAAGACTGCGCCTCCGCAGGTCTCGATGCCGGACATACTTGTGCAGATAGCACAACTTATCGCAGCATCCCAGCAGCCGACAGAAACGGTGTCGGATCGGGAATTATCCGACGGCGCTGGGTCGGTACGCTCCGCTGAAGCATCGGGGGCGGACGACCGGGAGCATCATGAGGTCCGACCGGATGGTGAAAGGGATACGGATGATTTGGAGCTATCCCTTTCGGAACAACATAAAGCTGCCGTGGACTTCATCCGGCACTTTCTCCCTCAAGTTGTTCCGTCGGGCCAGACTGCTGCGGTTCCGGACAAGAGGATTATAGCGTCATTGGACTCTGAATTTTTTGAGCGGTTCAGGGACATCGCTCCCGAGTTTCCGTCGCAGTCCAATAATGTTGCAAGAACATTTGAATTATTGAACGACGCTATATTTAAACTTGCTTCCAAGACGGGGAAAGCAGGTTTCTTCTCCGCCAATACTCTCAACCTGCCTTTCATTAATGCAAGGAATAAATTCGACACGGCAGGACAGCGTATTCCGAGAGTTCCTCTGCGTATGGACGACGAGGCGGAAGACTTAGAGCTATCATTACCGTCGTCGGCTTCTATTCCAACCGCGGTGTTGGAAACAGCTATTTCGTCTAACAGAGCCAGTTTAGATGCCTTATCTTACTCAGATCACCTTACTAAGGCGTTATCACTGCGCCTTCAAGGGAAAGAATTTCAGGATATACAATCCTCTTTAAGACTTCTTTCAAGGGCAGTAGCTTATTCCGCGTGTAACTCCGCCCTTTCAGTGGCAAACCTGGAGTTGGTTAGACGTGACGCAGCCCTAGCTACATCCACACTCGTGGATACTAAGGTGAAGAACTCTCTCAGAGTCGCTTCGGTCTCCGGAGAACTTCTCTTTGACGGCAAGCTTTCTGCTATTTATGATAAAATTACAAAGAAAGCTTCGGATTCTCTGTTGTTCAAATCTGCTTCTAAGAAGTCGGATACAGCAAACAAGAATAAGACAGGCACTTCTGGGTCTAATGCGCCCAAGAGAGGTTTCTATAGAGGTTCCGGTGCGTCCTCTTGGTCTTATTCAAAAGACCGTCAAGGTAGCGACTCACGTTCGGGACGTCCTTCGGGCCGGGACAACCGGTCGGACGCCCCGAGGTCGACGGGACGAGGTGCGGGTCATGGAGGACGTGGTTTCTCCTACCGCAGGCCTCGCAGGTCCAGGAGGTGATGGCTTAAACCTCTATCGCGTACCGGTTGGCGGAAGGTTGTCGAGCTTTTCACAAGAATGGGCGTCGATTACGGACGACCCTTGGGTGAGAGGAGTGACTTCGGAAGGTCTAAAGATATCCTTCAAACGAAAGCCTCCATTAACTCGAAGTCCAAAGTGGACTCAACTTCCGTCAAATCCGCAGAAAAGAGACGCTCTGTTATCAGAGGTGCAGTCTCTTTTAATGAAGAACGCGGTAGAGGTCGTAGAAAACCAGGAATCTCCGGGATTCTACAGCCATCTGTTTCTGGTTCCGAAACCAGACGGCTCGTTCCGTCCAGTCATAGATTTGAGCTGGATAAAGAAGCTGATCGTCGCTCCGAAGTTTTATATGGAGACGATTCGGTCGGTCAGAGCGAGTATTCGGGTGAACGATTATGCAACAAGCATAGATCTCAAAGATGCGTGCTTTCACGTCATGGTACATCCGACATTCAGAAAGTATCTACGCTTCGCAGTCCTAGGAGTGGTGTATCAATTCCGGGCGATGTGCTTCGGATTGAATCTAGCACCCTGGGCTTTCACTCGGGTAATGAACTCGGTAATGATCTATTTCCGAGCTCATTCGTCTGCGGTAACGTCGGCCTACCTGGACGACATTCTTCAGAGGTACGGCAACGAGTTAACGCTTCAGAACGATGTTCAGAATCTACTTCTATTGCTCCAACGTCTCGGTTTTATAGTAAACGAGGAGAAGTCGGATCTGGTGCCGTCCAAGTCATTCACACATCTGGGAATGAGCTTTGAGACGCACAACAATCTCGTTCGTCTGCCGTTAACCAGAGCGAAATTAGTCCGTTGTTATGCTCGCTATTGTCTGCACGCAGACAAAGTCACAGCGAGAGAATTTATGAGACTGATAGGTCTGTGCGGAGCCGCTGCGGATCTCATTCCAATGGGGCGGTTACGCACGCGTCCTCTCCAAATTTTCTTGACTCAGAATTGGAGTGTGAAAATTCATTCGCTCGACATAGACGTTCTCTTGTCAGATCAAGTGAAACAAGAGATTCAGACTTGGGCAAACATTCAGTGGTTAACTCAGGGAGTTCCGCTGCAGTTGCCGGATCCGAGTTTTACCATTATGACGGATGCCAGTCAAACAATTTGGGGTGCATCATTGATCCCAACGGATTCGAGATGCCAGGGTCTTTGGGATCCGCAATTCCTGGGCAAGCACATAAACATCAAGGAAATGATGTCAATTTGGCTTGCGTTACGTCATTGGATGGACATTATTCACAATGCTCATGTCCAAATCCTATCCGACAATACGACAGTAGTGGCGTATATACGGAATCAGGGAGGCACTCATTCAGTTCCGTTGTTCAATCTAACGGAAAGAATCCTTCTGTTTGCACTAGAACATCAGGTTCTTCTTTCGGTCCGTCACATACCGGGTCGTCTGAATGTGCTAGCAGACTCCCTTTCACGAAAGGGTCGCTTGTTGCCGTCGGAGTGGACTCTCAACAAACAAGTATTCAATCAGATTTGCTACCAATGGGAACGGCTAATGATAGACTTATTTGCGACACATCTCAACAATCAGTTGCAGACGTATGTGTCTCCGTGTTCGGATCCAAGAGCATTTGCAGTAGACGCTCTGTCGATCCCTTGGGACGGAATGATAGGATATGTGTATCCTCCAGCGCCGTTAATTCAGCAAGTATTGCTAAAGATAAAACAATCTCAATGCAAGATTCTGTTGGTAGCATCTCTGTCTCCACAGAGACCGTGGATAAATCTACTCAGGTGTCTGTTGTGGGACCTACCGCGAAAGCTTCCTCCACGGGAGGATCTTCTTTCGCAGGGGAAATCGCGTCAACTCCATCACAACCCGCAAGGTCTCAACCTTCACGTTTTTCCGTTGTGCGATCCTTCTTGCATGGCAAGCAATTTACAGGACGAGCAGTGGACGCGATTTCTAACTGTAGGAGGACCTCCTCTTCGCTAAACTATGTGGCTAAGTGGAAGGTTTTTCGTCGTTGGTGTAGAGATCATTCGGTAGATATTTTCGATCCCTCCATACCAGACATTGCAAACTTTCTAGTATACTTGTTTGACGAAATCAAACTGCAGCCTGTTACTATTAAGGGTTATAGGTCTATGTTATCTGATACCTATGCACAGCATGATAGTTTACAAATTGGATCTAATGTCTCTTTATCTAAGTTGGTTAGAAACTTCTCGATAAATAGACCCAGAACTCTTAGGTTAATTCCTAAATGGAATTTAGCTTGGGTTCTTCTTAAATTGAAGGAAAAGCCATTTGAACCTCTTGGGACAGTAGATTTCAAATTCTTATCTTATAAGACAGCTTTTCTCTTAGCTTTCTCTTCTGCTAGAAGAGTCAGTGAGCTTCATGCACTGTCGGTGGATGATTCTCACTATCGTAGTGTGGGGAACACTATCACCTTCACTACTAATGTGGGTTTTTTAGCTAAGAATCAGGCTCCTAATAAATATCCGGAACCTATTGTTATTAAGGCTCTTCCGTCTTCAGATGGGCGTAGGCCTTTACTCTGTCCTGTTAGAGCGTTACGTATCTATAAACAGAGATCTCAGTTTATCAGAAAGGTACGGAAACGTTTCTTTCTGTCTTTGATGCCTAATAGAAAGGACATTTTGGTCCATTCTATTGCTAGATGGATTCAATTAACTATCCGTACTGCTTATGAGAGTTTATCTTCTTCTCAGCAGTCTGTGCTTAAGATTTCCGCTCATGAAGTAAGAGCTCTTGCTACTTCTTGGGCTTATGCTAATAGTATTGCTATTACAGATTTAATGAAGGCTGCTTATTGGTCTCAGCCATCCACATTCACGAATTTTTATCTCAGAAATATTGAGTCCATTTCTGGAGACCTGCATTGTTTAGGTCCGTTATCTGTTGCTCAGAATGTCGTCCACTAAACAGTTGCAACTATAGTTATGCAGGCTTTCTGTTCCGGCAGTGACTCCGTCCGACTGCCCTCTTCGCTCTGGGCTATTTCACCCAGGGCAAGGGGGGGAGAGGGTGTTCCCTTAGGTCACCTGCTTTATAGTGAAAAGCAAGGGAATGCCTCCTCCAAAGTCAGTATTTCTGAGTCGCTTCCGGGATGGTTTTAAAGTGTAATATTAATGTTAAAATTCATTCATGTCATATTTTTAAAGTGTAGCTCGGTGTGAAGCATTTGTATATGTCAAGTGTCAAACGGGCTTTAATATACAATACTCGGACACTTTTAAAAGATTATAAAGAGTCTCAATTCTCTGGACTAACTTTATTTATTGGCTTACTTTAAAAATAATTAGTATAAGGGTTATACTGGATGTTAATAGAGAACATGAATGTTATTGTGCTCAATTATAAAGGGTATTGTATCTTTCTAATTTAATATTAAATAAGAAAGATACATGTAAAGCCTAATACTCCTTTTCTCCTTAAGGGGTTGCCTCTATATTATATAGCTGAGCTTATTGGATTTTCCTCTATGTCCTAGGCCCTCCAGCCTTTTTACTATTCTGGGTCATTGGTACAGTATAAAAATGTTAAAAAATTTATAGTAATTTATATATTTTTTATACTTACCAATGACCCAGACGGGGATGGCCCTCCCAGGAGTTGGGAACTCTTGCCTCCCCGCTGAGTACATAGCGCTGACCAGGCACTGCCAGTAAGAATGATAATTGGCGCCAATTTCGGAACGTCCTTGACACTGCGCATGCGCAGTAGGCGCGAAGTATGGAGGTCCTATAGGACATGATTTCTTTTGGTTTTGGATGCAAATTTTGGGGATTGGGGGCAAAATTTGTGTTTGGCCCTGGTTTTGTTAGAGTTAGCACCAGCTAAGTCTGGGTCATTGGTAAGTATAAAAAATATATAAATTACTATAAATTTTTTAACTTTGGTGTAATTTTTTTGTATTTTTTCTCACTTTTATATCCTACCACCTCTATCTTTGAGAGTGATAACTTGAACATATATTAACAGATTTAGGATATGAGACTTTCTTAACAATGTCTTGAAGTGTTTGAAAACTTGTGCAGTTTGATCATACTGAACAGAGTTGAATTTTATTATTATTATTGGAGTTAGGTGTCAATGAGGGACTGTATGGACAGGATTTCTTAACTCTGTTGAGTGCTGAATTTCTGTTTTTTAGGTCCTTGTCGGCCGTCTGGGTTCTGTCATGTACCCACCGGTTATTTTTTCTGCCACCTTCCCTCGTAGTTGGGGGTGTTCTTCTACTTTATGTATCTGTAGAGTTAACCTTTTTCTTCTACTGCTCTCACCTTTAGGGCAATTCCTTTTGCCCTCGCTTTTGGTGCATTCTCGTGGCTGTTCCTCCCACACCTGCAGGGGGGGGGGGGGGGGGGCACTGTCGTTTCTGTACCTCCCGACAAGTCCACATCTGGTGAGAGTTACACCCCCTCTGTGGGGGATATGCAGCTCCTCCCACACCCACGGGGGTGAGTAATGCTGTCGTTTTGCAGCCCTCCATGGGGGATGTGCAGCTCCTCCTGCACCCACGGGGGTGGGGAACGCTGTCGTTTTGGGGCCTCCTGACATGGCCACATCTGGTGAGAGTTATTCCCCACCCGTGGGGGATGTGCAGTTTCTTTTACTGTGGTGGATATTGTGTTAGCTGTTGGATTTCTGGTGAAGAGATGCCTGGTTCCAGGACTATGCGCCCTCTCCAGTCGACATCTGAGGCTGTCACTAGGGTTGTGACTCCTCCTTTGGAGGCCGAGCTAGGTTGCTCTCTCCCCTTTTCTGCCAGTTTCAACAGCTCCCATCGTATCTGCTGCTACTGCTGTTCCGTCTACACTGTCATCGGTCAACGTTTTAGCTGGCCTCAGCTTAACCCTGCAGGGGTCTGCAGTGATGTCTGTAGTGTGGTTGTGGGGTATCGGCCTCAGCCTTCCCTGACTTCAACTCGGCGAAGTCGGAAGTGGCTACCGACTGAACCCCCTGCTGTGTCCCCTCAGCCGTTGGGCACAAAAGTTTTATCCTTGTAGGGGTCTGCAGAGGTGTCTGGTAGTGTTGACGTGGGGTATCGGCCTCAGCCTTCCCTGACTTCAACTCGGCGAAGTCGGAAGTGGCTGCCGACCGAACCCCCTGCTGTGTCCTCTCGGTCGTTGAGCGCAGCAGTTTTCTCCCTGTAGGGGTCTGCAACGGTGTCTGGTGGTGTAGACGTGGGGTATCGGCCTCAGCCTTCTCTGCCTTCAACTCGGCGAAGTCGGAAGTGGCTGCCGACCGTGCCCCCATGCTATGTCCTCTCAGCCGTTGAGCACAGCAGTTTTATCCCTGCAGGGATCTGCAGGGATGTCTGGTAGTGTAGACGTCGGGTATTGGCCTCAGCCTTCCCTGAATTCAACATGCCGAAGTTGGAAGGGGCTGACGGCCGAACCCTCTACTGTGGTCTCTCAGTCGTCGAGTACCTCAGTTTTTCTCATTGGATTAGGATGTTCATGGTGGGGTCACCATGAGCTCCGTGGCATTTCCGTCCACGCACTCTGGTCCCATGGCCAGTTTTGTGTGACCAACGCTTTTTGTGCAGGCTGGACCTTCTGTTCCGCAGAGGTCCGCGGCGACTCTCCTGAGTTTCCGCTCTGTTGATCCTCGGGGTATGTGATACCCCACTACACATCTGCCTTCAGATATTTTCGGCTGCAGCCCATCGCCCCGTGTCAGGTGTATTTGAGGATTGTGACCCTTCGCTGGTAAATGGGTCAGGAGTGAAGCCACTTTGTCGGTTCGTTCCCATGTCTTTCCGTTCCGACAGTCAGTGAGCTTAAGGAGGCCCTCTCCTTGCTCACTTAGGTTCTGTCCAAGAGCCTTTTCCGTTGCTTCCAGCAAGGCTACGAGTGGTTTCTGGGCACCCCCTTTGGCGCGGCCTCCGGGGATTGGAAACAGGCCGCTTTCTGATCCCTTGTGTCTTCCGAGTCATGGGATGAGACATTCCTGACGTCGAGAGCCAACAGTCTTCTGACTTGGGGGCAGCTCTTGACTTTGTGTTTGGGTTCCTTCCAGGTCTCAAACCGTCAAACCAGCCGGCAGTGTCAGCCCGGCTGCGATCATCGATCACACGCCTACAGCCTGTGGAGCAACATGCTTCTGGGCACCTTGGACCGTGCCTGTCGGTACAAGTGGTCGAAGCATTTACCGCTTTGGGCTCTAAGCTGAGTTCCAAGGCTATGAAGACATCATTCTTCATCAAGGTTGACACTTTTTGCCTCTGGTGTGTTATCGTTCCTACGATTTTGCCAATCCGTCAATCTGCCAGACTTTGACGGTCTTGGATCAGGACTCCAACTCCTCAGCATTATGGAGACTCTGGAGTCCAGGTTGGGCTTATCGGGAGGGATGCTGGAATGCATTCTCTCTTCAATTACGTCATCTCTGCTTTGCTGGTTATCTGCTCACAGATGAGTTTGACGACAAACAGGTTTTGTTTTGTGTGTGCTGTTCAAGACGCTCATGCATCTTCTCACACACATGCCTGTAACGTGGCTAGCTTGGAATTAGTTCGCAGGTACGCTGTGCTGGACACAAGAGGTCCCCTTCTTGAGGGGCAGTGCGCTGCTCTTCAATCTGCCTCTTTCGGCAGGTCCGTGACTATTCCATGGTTCCGTGGCGACGGTCCGGGATGGCTCCCTTTGTCATTCCATTGATCTGCTGCTGCTTAGTCAGCTTGATCGGCCTTCTGTTGGAGGCAGGCGCCATCCAAAGCCTAAGAAGTACCCTTCTGCTTCCTCTGCGAAGCTGAGGGCTGATCCTCCCGCCACTTCTACTCACTCACAGAGTGGGGTAGGCATCGGCAGTAGTCACCTCGATTTTGTCCCAGGTTGAGGCACTCCACTGAGTAGAGAGGGCCTCTTCCAACATGAGTCCCTTTCAGTGTTACACGTTGGGCACTTTTGACCACGGAGATAGGCTATTTCCTGTTGAGGTCATCAAGAACTTTCTTTCGGTGGGATTTTGTTCCCGCATGTTGTTGGTGCCGAAGAAGGACGGCCGACTCAGATAGGTTATCGATCTGAGTATTCTGGCGCAGTCTATCATTGCTCCTCAGTTCAGCATGGAGGCTTTCAGATCAGTTCGCCGCTCCATTCCCCAGGATGTTTTCCAGTTCAAGGCCATTCCCTTTGGCCTCGGCCTGGATCCTTGGGCCTTCACCTGTCTGATGTCGCATGTGTTCATCTTACATCGTACACAGTCCAAGGTGTCTTCTTCGGCTTGTCTAGTTGATATCCTCCAGAGGCAATCCAATGCTGCTTTTCTGGAGTCTGATGTCGTCACTCTGTTGAGCCTACTCAAGTCACTAGGGTTCAGAGTCAATGGAGAGAAGTCAGACCTGGTCCCTTCTCCGTCTTGTCATCTGGGATGGACTTCATCAGCTCAGAGTATTCCCCGACTGCTTGGTCTCTGCGTTTCGGTGACAGATCTCATTCCTCTAGGTCAGCTGCATGTCTTACCTCTCCAACACTTTTTGCTCAGTCATTGGAGGCCGAATGTCGATCCTCTGGTTCTGATGCTTCTGTCACCTTCTCCCCTGACAGATGTTCAGTGGATTATGCAGGGAGTTCCGTTGGACTTCCCCACGTCCGATCGTGTTCTGACGGTAATTGCCAGCGATCTCAGATGGGGTGTGACGTTGGATCCTCTAGGTCTTTTCTTTCATGGGTCATGGGACCAGGATCTAGCAGCTCTTCATGTCAACCAGAAGGAGCTTCTTGCTCTTCTTCTGTGTTTCCGACAGTGGTTCCCCCGCTTTTCGAATTGTCAGGTCCTTCTGTGGTCTGACAATTCTACGGTGGTTGTTTACATTCGGAACCAGGGCGGAATGCACTATGTTCCCATGTACGTTTTGGTTTGGGATCTTCTTCTGCTCGCTCAGGATGTCAATGCCAGAGTGGTGGTTCGTCCCATTCCCGGTCGTCTGGATGTCCTAGCCGACTCCCTGTCCCGACGGGGCAGGTTCTTTTCCACCGAGTGGATGCTCCACATGACGGTGTTCCAGTCTCTTTGCGATCTCTGAGGTCATCCCAACATCAATCTCTTTGTGACTCATTGGAACCATGGAACTTTCGTGTCCCCGTGTCCAGATGCTCTGGCTTTTGCCGTGGACCTCTGTCCCTCCTTTGCGATGGTCTTGTCAGCTACGCCTTCCTGCCGGTTCCGATTCTGCTTCAGTTTCTAGCCCAGATATGAACCTGCAGTTGTCAAATCCTTTCGATCACACCCCTGTCGCCTCGGTGGGTGTGGATCAATCTGCTCCGCTCTCTGTTAGTGGTGGTTCTGGCATGTCTCCCTCTACGTCGCAACTTTCTTTGCCAAAGTCACCCGAGGAGGTTTCAGGTCGACCCGACTTCATTGTGCCTTCGCACATGTCTTTTATCGGGTCCTGTCTCCTCCGTAGTGGTTTTTAGAGATGAGCAGTGGAGCTGCTTTTTTTCTTTAAGGAGGCACTCACTCCACTGGTTTAGCCCCTGTGGCTAAGTAGAAGGTTCTTCTGTCGATGGTGTGCAATCACTCTGTTGCTTCTGTCACTCCTTCAATCACACCGATTGCAGAGTTTCTGGAATATGTTTTTTCTGAGAGTCTCCAGCAATGGGTACAAGTCCATGCTGTGGAGACCTTTTTCATATGTGGTACCGCATCATTTCGGCACTCATCCTTGCCTCTCCAAGCTTGTTCAGCTCTTTTCCTTGAAAAGGCCTAAGACTTTGCAGTTTACTCCAAGATGGACACTTTCTTGGGAGCTGCTCTGCTTGGGGGGGGGGGGGGGGGGGGAGGGGGGCATTTGTGCCTTTATCCCAGGTGGATATGCATTTTCTCACATGCCAGATCTCTCCTGAATCCATTTCTCGATGGATTTCTCTATTCGTGCAGCTTCCGCTCGTCTAGCTACTGGCGATTATATTATCAATCGTTTTTCTGCCACGAGGTGCGTGCATTATCTTCCTCTTGGGGCTTATACTAACTGTTGTCGGATGTTATGCTGGCAGCCTACTGGAGAAATGCTACCTTCTCCACTTATCTGTGGCAGTTACAGGAGCAGACAGAGGACCTTTGTTCTACGGGCCCTCTTTCTTCTGCTCAGGCTGTTGTCTATCCCAGTCATTCAGCTTCTTACAGGGTCAGTTCCAGCTCCGTGCTGTTACTGCCCTTTCTGTCTGTGCGTCGCACATCACCATACGCTTCATCTTTCATTGTCTTTTACTTATATTTGTGATGCTATGGTTTGATAGGACTAGGGATCTCTTCCTCTGTCCACGGTTCATGAGTTATGTGTGGGTTGGTTATGTGATTCCCTCCATCCTATTTTCTATTCAGCCTGTAGTAAGCAATTGCAAGGTAGGTTGATAAGAAATATAAATTTATAGTAAATTTCCTTTCTTATTGTACCTACCGCAATTGTTTACATGGAGGCCCTCCCGTCTTCTTCTTCGGGTAAGAATCCTTCCTCCCCGCTGATCACATAACTCCTAGGTTGGCGGACTCAAAAGAATGATGAATTAATGACTGCACTGCTCATTGGTTAATGGAAGTCGTGGATTTGTACTAAGGGAAGAGCATCCCATACTGGGTGTGCGCCGATGGCGCTCGGCCCAGTTTTAGGGGTTTTTTTTCGTGGTGTTTTTTTACACTACTTTTCTTTCCCACATCTCTTGGGAAAGATTAAAATAGAGAGTATTTTATCCGAGTTAGGGTCTTCCACTGTAGTGCAAGGCTGAAGTAAACAATTGCGGTAGGTATTATAAGAAAGGAAATTTACTATTAAATTTATATTTCCACACTTCTCGACCATCTAAGTGTGATAAAATGCAGGTCAAGTTTGATTTCTGCTTCTGTACTTCAACTAGTTTGAGTTATGACCCTTGAATTACGAACAAAATTATAAAATTAATGTTTTTCTTCTGTTTCTGTCAAATAAAATTTGCTTCAAGTGACCAATTTTCTTTCTCAGACTTCTCTGACATGTGAATCTTCATGGAATATTATATGCAGACCAGTTTACTGCTACATTGGACCACTTTCCCATCTTTAAGACCTCCCTTTGTTTACCATATTGTTGGAGACAGGGAGCTGTTGGGGTTAAGGTTCAGTCAGGGAGATTATCTTGTACTTAATGATTTTACTTGTGGTAATCTCTCCATAGATTCAAATCTCTGGATGACTGGTTCAGGTTAACAGGGCATGATCATGAACCAGTGCTGACTGTGACTGCATCTGGTATTCTTCTGTCCAGAATTAAGATGTAAATGTCCATTTTTCCTAAAAGAGTGATGCTTATGAACTCATGGACTTGCCAGCCTGTATATTCGAAATATTACCGAAATGACCCAGTCATTTGCAAAACAGTGTTGCTAAGAGTTAAACCTATATGACACTTTTCCATCTGTGTCTATATGGAGTTGAAAAAACAGCCTGGTCTCACTATTTCAGATTGGTCTTCCACGACTTACAGTACTTTCATTTTATTATAATGACAAGCCTTACAGGTGCAAAATAAACTTGACCCCTTTTGTAACCCTTGTTCTTTTCATATTTATTTATTTTTTCTATATCACAACCTGTTGCTCAGAGATATTTTGATGCTACACTTTCAATCTTTCTGCATTCATCAGACACTAGTCCACAATTTGGTGATTCCCTCTCCCCCATCTGTGGGGGACTATTGTCTGATTGCTGGTGATTGGCGGTGCACTTGTTGAAAAAATAATCTTGAAATATGTTGATAAATTATCCTGACAGTCACTGAATTCTTTTTGTTTATAAACGTATTAGGCTTCAGCACATGCTTTTAATCGATTGCAACATGTCAGGGTCTAGGAGTGATGACACAATCTCGGATGGCATGGATAAAACTAGAAACAGGCCCAAAACACACTCAACAATCGCAGTGTGTATGTCAAAAGACAACAGAGCCTAACACTGCTGAACAGCTACAATAATGTCCAGTCACCAGAGAAATCTATATATGCTGGCACTGACACAGTGTGACAGTGAACAAAATTTTCATGATTAAGAATGCTAATTAGTCGAGTGGTCCCAAGTTCTGTGGTAGAGTATATTCGAAAAGTCGACAGTAGCCTGTGATATTCTTCAACCAACCAAGTTGCGAATAATAAGTTCAAGCGATTTCTCACTCATACAGGCATCGATGATGGCTTGCCTGTGGCTGTATCAACAGCTGTTTATAATATTATTCTGTTATTAATAACACTGTGCGATGATTATACACTAAGCTTATTCTCCCAAGTTCCAACGCCTCATTATGACAATGAGATCAGTAGCTCAAATGTATCTCCGCTAATCTCTTTATATATTTTCATCAAGCTTGAATCCCTCGTTCTCGTGTCTTTGAAATATGGCTCACAACATAGCTGAACTGTAGAATCTGTAGAATTTCTTTGCCAGTAGAAGAATTTCTTAGATGTGTGTTAGTATATCGCCTTCGATGTGTATCCACCATTAGTTTCGATATGGACTGTACAGTGACCAGCGATCAGCAAAGTTGATAAGTTGCCAAGCCGAAAAGTTATCAATCTGAGAACTGGCCCACTACAAATCTGGTTTCTATGCTACTGTGTTGTTGGTTATTTCATTCAATACCTTATCCATTCATTGAGTATTTAAACAATTTAGATTGATTATGGCAGATTCTAATCGTACAAGGGAGTCTGAGTCTGGAGAGACCACCTCCGTGAACGAGGCTGATATAAATCAGAACAGAGACAAGAGGAACCTGTCGGCTATTAGTTTGACCCCTCCCCCTACAGAAGTTAAAAAAAGTAAGACATTGGATGAATCTCAGAATTCAGAGGAGGAGTTTGATATAACCTTTTCTTCGGAATCTGATAATCCCGGTGGCCACTCCACCCAACTGAGTACTGATGATCGGATGGCAGCTGCATTTCTGAGGGCTCTACATAATCCATCAGTCAAAGGGTTCCTGAGATCAATTGTTTTTGAGGCTGCTAACGAGAGAATTACCCATTTAGAAGCGGCAGTAGAAACTCTTACGAATGAACTTGAATCAAAAAGTAGGCAAATAGAGGAACTGACGGAGAAGATCGATGATCTCGAGCAGTATGGGTGGCGGACCAACTTGCGCATATCTGGAATCCCTGAAAAACCCGGCGAAGACACTGATAAAATTATACTGGACGTGGCCAGTAAAATCGGGGTTAACATCACGGTAGACGACATTTCAAGGAGCCACCGAGTGGGACCCAAAGTTGTAAGAGGCGAGCCTGTAGAGTCACGCCCTATCATCTTTCGTGTTGGCAGCTACCGTCTGCGTAACAAGTTGTACCGATCACGTACAAAACTGAAAGCCAATTCCAACCAACCCGGGCGAAACGATCCAGCCATTTTCATTAACGAAGACCTGACTAAAACTCGTGCCTTCTTAGCTCGCCGCGCTCGCACCCTTGTCCGTGAAAAGAAGGCCCAGGACACTTGGACCTTTGATGGGGTCATTTTTTTGAAGCAAAAGGATGGCTCCATTCAAAGGATCACGAGTCCAGGGCATATGGACAAGCTGGAAAACAAGTTCAAAATTGTTCAAAGAATAAATTTGAATACGTCACAGTCATTCATTATAAATTAATTATGTATTAACCTGTTAACAGTTTAACTAGCTCATCAATTAGTTTGTTAAGTAACTACTATATCCAACACAATTTTCTAAAATATTCCAATTATAGATGCCTCAGTAATTTAATAATTAATCCTAGTGGAGCCATGCGTGAGTTGTCAACAATGGAACTGGTTTGATGATACGGTCCCCGTGTTGAGAACGTGCTCTTGGTCCCATGAGAAACGCCCGACCCACTCCTGCCCTTGACACACCCAATCCGCTTTTCTAACAGTAGTGACAAAGGTTATATAGCATATTATCAATTCATACCCGACAAAATTTCCCATTAAAATTTTGAATATTTGACTTCAAATGAAATTTAATAGATACATATTGGTGGAACGATGCATGCATGGTCATCAATGGGCCTGAGAAACGTCCGACCCACTCCTGCCCTTGTCACACCCAATCCGTTTTTTCTATCAGTAGCGTCAAAGGTTATATAGCTTATTGTTAATTCATACTTAACAAAATTTCCCAACAAAATTTTAACTATTTGACCTCAAATGAAATTTAATAGGCACATATTAGTGGAATGATGCATGCATGGTCATCAATGGGTCTGGATCGACGAGCTGGCCCCCTTGATGTTCGCGCGAGCATGGATTCATCGAGAAAGTACTGATTTATTCTAGTTTGTCTCACGCTCAAGCCATTTCCTTTCCAGTAGACGTGACACGGTTTATATGACCTGTTCTTGCCCTATACCAAACACAATTATTCACAAATTTAAATATTTGATTTCACCTGAGTTTTAAAGGTAAATCTTAGTGGAGCCATGTACATTTGATCATCACTGTCTTGACGAGCCGGTTCCCTTGATAGGAACGTGTGCATGGTCTGATGGAGAAACTTCTGACCAAATTGGGTCAATTTCATACCTAACCCGCTTTTCTAACAGTAGCGACTTAGGAAACATGGCTTGTACATACCCCAAAGCAAATTTTTTTTTATTATGTGTTAGTCGTCGTTTATCGTTTGTTGAAAGTTCCATCCATTACTGTTGCAGACTTTGCGTTGCTTGTTTTGATTTTGAAGTCAGGTGATAACACAGTGACGTAGCAAATGAGACCCATTGTTGGAAAATTATCACGGCGCGAAGGCTTGCAACACTGTGTTGGTGAGAAATATCCCCCTTATGACCACATGTCAGTACGAACTTGGTATATCCCCTTGTATATGACGCTAGTAGCAGACGACACACGTAAAAAATTCTCATATAACTAAAAATGTCATTTTGTGCTTCCAGGGCATACGTTGTGACCCCTCATTGGAGAAAGCGTGAGACATTCGTTCCAATGAGGGATCTTTGACCTATGTTTTGGAAGTAAGAGATGAAATTATTTAAAAATAAATGGCGATTCTCGTGTATGGCGCTGACTGGCCTTTCTCGTGTATGGCGCTGACTGGCTTTGGCCGTCACGTTGGGTAGAGAAATACTTAATGTGGTGATTGATTACGACATTGCCCACACTCATCTAACTTCTACCGGGCTTCTCTATCATGCAGGCTGAATAGGCTGTGGAGTTTCCATCGGATCGCGATCTCGCGATTCGGTCGAAACTTCAGCCCCGATTTTGATCGTGGTGCCATTGTAGTCCCACATCAGTATTGGACCAGTTCGCTCATACTATCCCAACTCATCGTTCGAAAATTACCGTGGCCCCTCTAAAATGTGATCGTGAGAGATATTTGTACGATATGCACGACTGTTCTGACATGTTCTAGCTTAATACATGTCAAATTTACTATCAAGATTCCCCTCACTTAACACAATCTTACCATTGTCCGCTGATATGGTATCAAAAACGATAATGAAGTTTTGCACGGTTCGCGACTATGTTGTGATCCGATCGGGTTTCAGTTGTAGTGTTGCAGTATACCCATACGGGTATTGGACCAGACCGATCCTGTTATCCCAACTTGTTGTTCCTTAACCAGCATGGCATAACTGCGACGCAGTGGTTTGAAATACCCAAAATGCGGTCAGATGATTGTGTGTTAGTGGTGAAATTCACGCTGAGAAATATCGCTTTTACTGCCAGATGAATGTCTGGTGTGATGTAACATGTTCGATTTCATACCTAGACTACACACTTTTTTCATACTCATAACAATTCTCGTTCTTTGTAGTCACAAAATGTAGACATGGAATCTCGATCGTATCCTGATTATGTGGTGTGCCGACCAAAATTAAAACTGCTCTCCCACGAACCCCAAATGCCAGTAATATGCTTTACTCGCAGTTTGTCAACATCCATTTTAATTTGGATGACAGTGATGACTATATTAGAGCAACTCCATTAATACTTACACCCCTCCCCCCCCCCTGCCCACATATACACATATCCACTTGATAAATACACTTCTGTTAAGATTGACCCCACCCTCCTATATGCTGTTGCGTGCTTGCAAAATCAGACAAATTCCGTAGATCGGATATGACATCTTGATCGGTTCGCGATTCAGTCGTGTGCCGATCGAGATCTCATCTCCGATATTCTCCCTAATACATTACGATGCTTGGTTGGTGTGATGGTGTTTTCTTCTCCATGGGAAATGAAGTGTGACTTAATTTCACGTCCCTGAATTTCAATCTAATATGTGGCCTTCTCTTGGAATTAACGTGTTTTACAACATTACTCCAACAGTTATATGTATATATGTGAAATCGTTTATGGTGTGTCCCTGCGACTGGTTTAATATTATGTTGTGAAAACTGTCATGATTTTTACACTTGTTAGCTGATGAATTTTAGTTGTATATCTGAGATTCGATTAGTTAAGGTACTCTGGTTAGAACTGTTCCCCACCCACCACATGCTATGATGTGCTACCAAGACCGAACAACGAAACATAATATTAATTCATCGCTACGCGGAAAGTTATCTCGCCCACATTGATGTTTTATTGCAGGTGATACCTCCTTTGTATTGTGATTTGAGTGGTGCGCGTCAAAATTAAACCTGCCCCCCCCCCCCCCCCCCAACCGCAAACGCCCCTAATGAGTTTTGCCTCATGGCTTCTCAATATGCATGCAATTTGGGGTGTCACTTGGACGACTACACACAGAGCAACCCCATTAATATTCGCCACGCTCTCCCCCTTTCACACACAGTCACATCCACTTGATGGGACACTTTACTAAGAATATGCCGTGTGCTTTTAAAAACCAGAAAAAAACCTACAAATTGGGTATGGAGTCTCGATCGGATTACCACTCAGTCGTGCGTCGAATGAGACTTCGTCTCCAATTTTCTCCCTGATGCCCTTGTGATGTTTGGGCGGTGCGGTTGTCTAGCAATATAAAAATATGCTTTTCTCTATGGAAAATAGGTGAGACTTAACCTCACGTAAACGATATCCAAAACCAGCTTTACGCCAATCAGAAACTATACTCCCAAGAGTGGTGTGTATATATGGGAAATAGTATCAGATATAGTATATACTTACGAGCTGATTTAATATATGTTGTACAAATGTATCATAATATCTACTTGCCAGTTGATGAATCACAATTGTTGCACATCTGTGACCTGACTTGATAAGGCTCGCAGATTAAGAATGTTACCCATCAACCCAGTTGCTATGACGTGCGTCCAGGACCGAATAATGAAAAAGTAATCTCGACTCTTCGTTATTTGGAAAGTTATCTCGTCTGTATTGATGCCTACTCGAGAGATAAACCCTCTTCTTGTCCCAACCCACCAATTTCCAATGTTATCATTGGAAATTAGGACATAATGTCTCGATCGAGTCGTGACCGCGTCGTGACATGATCGAAATTTTGTCTTATTTTTTTCTCTCTAAATTCTGTTCATGGCGCCATGTTGTTACCTCATAATATCCCGCGACGATAGTGTAACAGGGACCGCTATTGCGTCGCCTGGGTGCTAGAATGTTCTATGTCCCTCCGGGACATCGAACATTCTGGCACCCAGGCGACGTTTGGTAAATGTAATTGAAAACACTAAATGCTTGATGAACCACATCTAATTTTTTATGTAGGTTGCGCTTGCGCTGGATTCATCAACCACAGGTGAGGCGCCCTTTATTCCCTCTTGCAAATGCATTTTTTTTTCTCTCTCTCCTTGTCATTCGTTTCCATGTAAGCTCATTTGTTGCAAGATGGATCTATTACTAGGGATTGTGTCCACCTCTTTCGTGCCATTGTAATATAAAATACAAATGCAACAGCACTTTCTTCCTGCCAACTTTCGACACTTTCGTGGCAGGAAGGAAGGGCTTGACTTTCGTCTTGTCAATGCCATGGTTTTGTAACAATGGTACATAATTCCTGATGAAACTTGCGCAACTCGCACTTCCCACGAACAGTCCTATTATCATGAGAAAACGTTGAAGCCCATTCCATGTACAAAGGCGAAAGTGTACTCCCAAACATTAGCTGTGTGAGTCCAAGCCAAAGAGTAATCTTATACCGACAATTCACTAGTGTAAAGAGAATATTTTTGACTTTGCTTAAGGTGTCCATAAACCTTACCCCTATACAAACACTCAAGTTACTTTGTATATATTTTATTACCTTCACTTCCTTTCTAGTGTATTCTGTGTCATTTAGTTCCAAGTCTAGAACCCAACGACTTCTTACTGTCGGTTACATCTCTTATTTTATTCCAGCTTAAATACATTTTGCTACTGATACTTCAATTATATTCCATGTGCTCACTTGAATTATACCGTGTCCGGATAGGAAATTTCAATCTTGCAGTTTATTCTAGCAGTTCAAAGCACTGTCTGACGAAAGATAGATCTGCATGTATCCTAATATACTTGCTCTTGCGTCTCAGTGGTGCTGAGCTGCATGAAAGCTTCTCCATCATGTTTGCTTTGTACATTGGGCAAGCAAATGTTCTTATTACCCCTCACTCAGTTAATTTTACCAAACCAGTTCCACGTCGCTACAGTCGTTTGAATGTCTCAAAGGCTACCCCATTATTCAACGTATTAACTACATCTTTTATATCAACGTCCTTTTTATTCTTTTCAGTTATAAGCTTATTATTATCAGGTGATATTGAAAGCAACCCCAGTCCAAATTCTTTTAATTCTGATCACAGCCAAAAAACTCTGAAAATTGTTCATCTTAACATTCAAAGCGTCAAACCTAAACTGGATATTATTCAATGTGAATTTGCACCTTTTGATATTGTGGCCTTGAGTGAGACATGGCTTCACAGCATCGATACCTCATCCGATGTCCAACTTCATGGGTTCCATGAACCATTGCGATTCGATCGCTCGTCAAGGGGAGGTGGGGTAGCCATTTATATCAAAGAGGGTATCCCGTTTCGACACAGACCGGATCTCGATACAGCGAATACGGAATGCCTATGGGCTGAAATATTTACAAAACGGAGTAGATCGTTATTATTAGGAGTATTCTACCGTCCACCCAATAGTCCTCCAGATACATGGGATGCCATATCAGCATCCATCGAAAAAGCTAGAGACACGTCAGTCAGTGACTTAATTATCACCGGTGATTTCAACAATAACCAAATGGGTTCCCCAAGAAATGGCTTTTCTGAAATTACCAATTACTTTAATCTCAGACAGCTTGTGGATGAACCAACTTGTTTTACTGAGACATCCGCTTCCTTGTTAGATCTCTTTGCTGTTAGTGACACAATCAATGTGAAAACATATGAAGTTCTCGAACCGATTATTCCAGACATGACCCGCTATCACTGCCCAATTTCAATCGAAGTCGAATTTTTTAAACCAAGCCCTCCTTCTTTCAGGAGGAAGGTATGGCTTTATTCTCAAGGTAACTATGATGTACTGAACGAGGCTTTCTCTAATACCGACTGGGACCTTATCTTTGATACTCAATGTTTAGATACTCTAGTTACAAATATTACCGAAAAAATACTCGATACTGCATGCAAACATATACCTAACAAATTTATAACAGTGAGAATGGATCAACCGAAATGGATGCATAATGAAATAAGACTCATAATGAGACACAGAAAACGCCTGTATCGCATTGCTAAACGTACCGATTCCCCTCACGCCTGGGCCAAGTACAAACTTAAACGGAATGAGGTTGTATCGGCCATCAGGAAAGCCAATGCCCAGCACCTTTCAAAAATCCAGTCTACATTGAGAAGCAACGAAACCCCAGCGTCACTGTGGTGGAAGACCCTAAAAACACTAATTGGTAGTTGTAACACAACAGAAATTCCCACCCTGACTCATCTAAACAAAATGTATTTTTCTAGTGCACAGAAAGCTGAAGTGTTTAATGAATACTTCTGTTCTATCTCAACAGTTGATGATACTAATGCTTCCTTACCAGATCCACCAACACATGTTTTCCAACGCATTGATAGTATCACCCTGCATTGCAACGAAGTATATGCGGCAATGAAGTCCATAAAGGTGTCCAAGGCGTCTGGTCCCGATCAAATAAACCCGCGTCTCCTAAAAGAATGTAAATCCTCTCTTTGCGAACCACTCTCAATTTTATTCAACATATTACTGAATAATTCGTACTTTCCTTCATTATGGAAAAAAGCAAATGTCACCCCAATCTTAAAAAAACAACCCTCAAACTCAGTTAGTAATTATTGACCGATATCGCTGATCAGCTGTGTTGGTAAATTGTTTGAAAAATGTGTCTTTAAACGCTTGTGGCAGTTCCTGAGTGAAAACAATGTCCTTAGTCAATTTCAGTCAGGTTTCACGCCAGGAGACTCAACCGTCCTCCAGCTGACTGACATTTATGACGAATTCTGTCGCGCACTTGACGAAGGCAAAGAGGTCAGGGTAGTTTTCTGTGATGTCAGCAAAGCGTTTGACAAGGTATGGCATTCTGGGCTTATCCACAAGCTAGAGAGTATTGGTGTTTCAGGAGAACTTCTTCTATTTCTAAAATCGTATCTTGCGGATAGGTCACAGCGAGTTGTGATAGCCTCAGAATCGTCGTCATGGAGACCCATCAATGCTGGTGTACCCCAGGGATCTATACTTGGACCTTTACTGTTTTTGATATACATAAATGATATAACCAATAACTTACTCAGCAGTATTCGTCTCTTTGCAGATGATACGTCCTTGTATCTAATTATTGAAAACCCAGAGCAAGCCGCGGTAATAATTAATAACGATTTGGCTACAATCGAGCATTGGGCAAAAACATGGTTGGTTGAGTTCAATCCGAACAAAACTGAAAGTATGTGTATATCACGTAAAAGAAATCCTAACTCTCACCCACCCTTATATTTAGGTGACTCTCAGATAACAGAAGTTTCTGACCACAAACATTTGGGTCTCATACTAAATAGTGCATGTACATGGAACAATCACATCGACCATATTTGCTCCAAAGCCTGGTCTCGTTTAGACATTCTGAGGAAGCATAAATTTGACCTCGATCGCAGTGTCCTGGAAAAAATATATTTTGCCTTCATTAGGCCTCTTCTCGAATACGCCGACACTGTCTGGGATAATTGTTCTGTGACCAAGAAAGAATACAAATTGCAGCAGCAAGAATCATCACCGGAGCAACCATAAGTGCCAGTAAATCTTTGTTATATTCGGAAACACGGTGGGAATCCTTGCAAGATAGACGCCACAAACACAAACTAATTCAGTTCTTCAAAATGTAAAATCACATGTCACCCCCATACATCTCCAACAAAGTTCCACCGCTTGTCTCCTCGGCAAATTCATCACGTACATGCAATCTCCGATCTAGTCAAAACCACCGCGTTCCTTTTTATCGTACGCAATTGTATCAGTCTTCATTTGTACCCAGTGTTACTGACCAGTGGAACAAGTTGCCGTTACCTGTTCGCGAGAACTCATCATTGATTAATTTCAAAACATTTCTCAGTAATGGTAACCTAAGACCACCTAGGTTCTATAGTAACGCGAAATCTCGTAGGGCTCAAATATACCATTGTCGGCTGCGGTTGGGTTGTAGTAATCTTAATTCACACCTTTTTGACAATCATTTATCACCCAGTCCCTTCTGTCAGTGTGGTGAACGCGAAACAACTGATCACTTTTTCTTTCATTGTCCCTTGTTTTTAAACGCTCGTAATTATACGATTCATTTACTCCCATATGTAGTAGATACATCCATACTTCTATTTGGTTCTGAATTTTTAAATTACGAGGACAACCACCTTATTTCCGAAGTTGTACATGACTTCATTTTATCAAGCAAACGATTTCAATAAGTTGAAACTTAATACTACGCCCCCACCCCCACTCCTCTTGTAAAAGTTAACATTGAAATAGCGATTGTGCATTGTATCAAACAGACTTTGATTACCTGTAACAATAGAACCCATTGACCAATGCCTGTCGTGGAATACCCCTTCACGCCTTCAAACTTGTAACACCCCCTAGGTTTATTTATGACTGATTCGCAATTAAATGAACAAAAGTTGTCCACCTACGATTCTCATGAGTGCTAATTTTAAACAACTTATATTCAACATGTGCTTTGCCTGTTTGAGCTCTGACTTATTCTCAAGTTATTGTTTGATAATCATATTATTACCAACTGTGAGTATGTGCAGTGTACGTATGGGCACCGTGGGGGTGTCTGTCGTGGGCTTGCTCCGGTTTCTAGGGTGAGATCTTGATTTGTCTTTGACTCGTCGTGAGCTGTCCTTGGAGACCCGAGCGTGATCTCGATAATGCCCATGGTGATATTTTCTAAGTGTCATGTATTCAGGCTGGTTTCATCTTACTAGTTTATCTTTTCTTCTCCTTTCTATTTATTAGTACCCATGTTTTTTCTTCTTTCTTTCCTTTGATTTTACCTTGAAGTTTAAACAATCCCGCATGTTGTTGACTGGCGGCCGATGCGACTTCGTATGCTCGGTATCTACTTATGTGACGCCTAAACGAACCCTCTCCCCATCTCCAGGCGTAGCAACTAGCTTGTAATACAATGCCCAACCGAGTGAGAGTCTCGGCTGTCATGTGACGACGTGTGGGATCTTCCGCTGATTTATACCACCTGCAGGTGTAAGTTATACATTGCCAGGGAGACGACTTATATAAGCTCTAGCTTTCTGTTGAATCCCTGTCCCACATAATCTGCTTTCCTTGTTCTGTGTATACCACTGTATTTAGTGTTGTTCATACTTGTTTTTTAACTTTATAGTTATTGTAAAATGTATACACATGTCAAATACTAAATAAATACTGTTTAAACTAAATGTATCTCCGGGACTAATATTGATATCCAAATCAGCCTGCTGGTATATTTGGAAAGTAAAAGCTCCCCAACTAACTGTGTACTAGAATTACGAGGTATGAAGTCATTCTTTAACTCTTTTACCTAACATGAAAAGCAGACGACACTTGCAAACAAAAATTCTTGAATAACTAATTTTTTTCAGTTTTTGTCTCAAAAACATAGGTTATGACCCCTCATTGGAACGAACTTGATGAGTTCGTTCCAAAGAGGGGTCATAACCTATGTTTTTGAGACAAAATTTGAAAAAAATGATGAAAATTAATTGGCGACTTTTGTGAATAGCGCTGGCCGGTTTTGGCCGTTACGTTAGGTAAAGGGTTATGGCCAACAACCAGTAAAAGTAAATTTAGATACTTTAATTATGTATGATATTAATGATTAGATATATACAATGACAATACAAAATTCATTCTAGTGTAAATTCTGTAATACTTAATAATAATACTGATTCTTCTATATAAATTTACGCTAAAGCTCCCCTCTCAACCCGTATCTACAGAATGATTATGTGATAACTATAAATGCCTGATCCTATGTGAGTGTCCGCAAGTTTATGCACTCAATCAAAACAGCTGCAATACACAAGTGCAAATCTATACTATAATTTACAACAGTATTTTCCCCTCTGTGCCAAGTCCACTCTGACAATAAATTGTTAATAAGCAAATATCAAGATGCAGCTCTGATACAAAGTTTACACCCACATATTCACCGTGATTTGTTCCAACTTTGTAGTATTAATAGTTTTATTTAGTACCTTTGCAAATGATAATTAGCTGAATTCTTCCAGTTAAAAAATTGTTTACAGACGACACCGGTAGTGTGAAGCGTATACGGCGAATAACAAACCAAAGAATCCCTGCCCACATGACGTACAGAGCTTTTATACTAGATGTGCAAATGTTTACCCCCTGGTCAGAATATGGTTAGAATCTGACTATATGGTCGACCAAAATGTCTTGCGAGGGGCTTTCCGAACTCAAGACTGACAGTTTATGTCACTACAGAAAGAATCAGTGACGTTATACACAAACAGAAAATGAAAACACACGCTTGAAATTACATTACGAATATACAGTTGAGAATTTTATAATAAAAATACCACATTTGTTCGACTTCACCTAGGGATTACACATACATGGATACCCATAGCCCACTGATGAAGTGAAACAAATAATAGGATCACAGGCATTCATGGTAAACAAGTAATTGATGTGAAGTTTCCCTGATTTGTGACCCCGGCATTGTGCAGTCACAAATCCTAGCCTAAAAAAAACAACGTATAAGAAATAAGCATATTTAATTAAATACATTGGACACCAACAAGCTTAAAATGTCCTTAAAAGCTTAAAATGTCCTTATTTTAAAAATTACCATTCAGTTAATAACTTCTCTAATATTCTCCACCACAAAATGAAGGTTTCTCAACAAACTGTATTCAAAATGTGAAGGTAAATACCACAACCGTCACACTATTATATCTTGTTCAATAGAGCTCCATGATCTCTGTTAACCCTTTACCGAATGCAGACGATATCAAAATTTATTATTTTAAATAACATTTTTTTTTAATTTTTCAAAGAATTTCAACAAAACCATATAATGTGACCCCTCATTGAAACGAGCTTGATTAGCTTGTTCCAAAGAGGGGTCACATCATATGGTTTTGCTGAAATTTTTTGAAAAATAGTATTTTTTCTGCTGCTGAATTTGCATATTATGCGGCGGCTGTGGCCGATTAGTTGGGTAAAGGGTTAAACATGATATTATAGAATAAAAGCTCAGTCTATCTCATGAATGCAAGAAAGTGAACAAATCTTTGTTAATTGAATGCTCCTGTTAATTAAAAAAATTTCGCTGGCAAAGAAGCTATTTTGCCAACAGAGTGCCACTGTACTATCTTTCAGTTTTCTTGTATTTTACAGGCAAACAGTGGCAAAGATACTAATGGCTGCCAATTTTTTATTACATGTGCCAAATGCGACTTTTTGGACAATAAACATGTTGTATTTGGTGAGTAATATTTTCAGTACCTCGACATTGTCATTAGTTGAATGGAAGCAATCTTCTTTCATTTTTACCAATCAGTTAAAGCTGTTGGCATATAAAACTAATCTCTCCTGATGTGGGTGTTGACTAGGGCCTGAATCTTTTTAGGGTGGCATAAGCAGATGATAGATTCTTGTAGTTGATGAAGATTCAACAGTAGAAAATGCCAACATGCAGCATTCTTCCTGCTTGAAAAATAATGTCATTGCCCAAATCTTAATGGTGCTGGTGTATTTGGGGTGTAGCTGTGTTGGGAGAGTTAGTGGTTGGTAAAGACCGAAGAGTATGCTTGAATCATTGAAGTAGCCCTGCACATTCATACTTCTAAAATTTTGAAAAATAAAGTCATTGCCAGGAATTTTGCTATTTACCAGTACTTAAATTGGGCTGTGTTATAGCCACCCTTCTCTTCCTGGAAACCCTGGCTTATAGGCCTCTAATTAAAAGATACGTAGAAAAGTATGATCCTTAACACCTTCCTTTGAAAAGTGTTGTGTCTCCAGTATCAGGTTGTCTGATTCCCCTCTTTTGTGCTTAGTTTCATGTCTCTTATTTGAATACAGCATATATGTATCCAGCTTCAGTACTGACACATGTACTTCATTTTTTTGGTTGTTATATTGGCATATAATGTTCTATCTATGTGATATTATGCTGCATTCAATGTATTTGTGTATAAATATATGCATGTGCTGCAAATAAACTAAAATATGATTGGTCATTACACTTTACCCTGTGAACAATGCAAAGAGCAGATTTTGATCTTATAATATTAACTTGTTGAGTGCTAGAAGCCACTATCATGACTCTACTGAAAAGTGCAGAAAGTCACATGTTATATGCACAGTAGTAGAAAAGAATGTTCATATAAAATTGTTTTGTTATAATTTATTGGAGAGTGCCAACCGGCACTCTCCCCTAAATAGTAACAAAATAATTATTTATGAACAAAATCTTGCTAAATCAAGATCGCCCACCACCCCCATCCCCCTTACTGGTAGCATTATATCTTTGAAAAAAACCTCATGTCACAAATCACCTTTGAAATGTAATTTAGCACTCTACCAGTAAAACTGTTGTCAAAAAGGTAATTTTAATAACATAAATACATTTCGGTTTTTATTTCTCTTATTTTTGTGTTTCACATTAGTCATGAAAAAGCATACTGTGGTATTTAGAGGCTATGGGCTCAACCTACTATAGTACAAGTGCATGAACTTCTGAGTTAGGAAAGGCCACTAGCTGCTCCTGAGGCAGACATTTCACTCAAATTAGGTCAGTGTTTCATGCCTGAGATGTAAACAATTACCCGGTACTAAGTCATTGACTGAATCTTGGGATCTGGTACATACTCAAGCACAAATGTGTTTGCTTCCTGTCCATATCTCTGTCAGTATTTGTAGACTTGTGTGTCTCTTGCATGAATTCACAAAGAATTGGCATCTAAATAAATCAAAGCACTCAATCAGTACCCTTTCCTCTGACAGAACTGCCTGTATGTAGTACTATGCACAAAGCATTCACTCATGTATAATAATAATTTGTTTCTGAAAATCAGTTTTGGATCTCTGTCAAAGTTTGAGGGTGATGATCTTAAATCTTGCGAAAGTTTCGATCACCTTATCTAATAACTTAACCCTTTACCTAACATGAAAAGCAGACGACACTTGCAAAAAAAATCTTGAATAACTAATTTCTTTAATTTTTTTGTCTCAAAAACATAGATTATGACCCCTCATTGGAACGAGCTCATTCCAATGAGGGATCAAAACCTATGTTTTTGAGACAAAAAATGAAAAAAATAATGAAAATTAATTGACGATTTTTGAGAATATCAGGCACGAATGTAGGTGAGCATTGGGATGACATTATCAAGCGCGAATGTAGGTGAGCGTTGGGATGTAACATCCCTCTTGTTTCTGTTGTAGCCACTGGGAGCTATTGCAGTGGAACCCTGTTAATTGAATAGCCACTTTGCCAATGCAAATTATTAAATTAACAGGAGTATTTAAATAACAGGGATTGTGTCACTTTTCTGTATTCTAGAGATAAACTTAGCATTTATTCTATTATATCTAGTTTGACAGAGCTCCATGAGCTCTGTCAAACAAGATATAATAGATTAAATGCCTGTTTTGGATGGACCGAGGCCAAATAGGTCTATAAACAAAGGAAAACTGGGGAGAGTCCAGGTAATTTCTTGACTGGTTACAATATTTTTTATTCAATTAACAGGAGTTTACTCTATAACCCATATTCAATTAACAGGTATGGTAAATGGTTTTGTGTTGGGAAATTATATTCAATTAACAGGGTTATGCAGTTCAGAGATACCCAATTAAGTGGGCTCCACTGTATTCATCAAATTACTTTATCCAACTTTGTCGAACCCTAGGGTCTCAGAATAGGTTCTTTAACATACAAACGAGAAGATCTCCCGTGGACATTAGTCAAATTACCTAGAGGCAGCAAGGCTTGGCTAAAAAACATTGCTGCAAGACTCTTAAGGTGGGGGTGTGTAGTACAAATTATGGAAAATTACACCCAGATCAACAAGAATTAAAAGACTCATCTTTTTTCCATGAGATTTATTAGTTGAAAATCAAGATTTGCAAGTCGTTACATGTCAAGGTTAATGCATTTTTTTTAATTGGGGTTTAATGACACTTTTGACAGTCAGTGTCACATCGTGTTGAAGTTTTACAGGTGGAGGAAGCCAGAGTACCCAGAGAGAATAGTGGCAACTATCAGACCCTCAACATACTAATTCCACTCACCGGGGTTAGCATTGGTTGAGGACAAGTGCACCATTGACATGCAGTATGCCTTGGTACGCAGCACCACCGTGCCCCCACATCAGGCCTGGCATTCTGAAAAATGCAGGAGGGCAAAAAATCCCTCTCCTCAATCAGCTTAGGAGAGCAATTACCTTTACACAGCATTTTAAGTATCCAATTGAACGAACTCATTGAAACTGAAACCAACAGACTATTACATCAGTGATTTTATTAACTTTACTAAGGTAAAGTGAAATCTCTTAGACATCTAGATGTCTCACTCAACAACCGAACACACACTTGACAAGACCTGTGTTTGTACACAGACCTGTTGTCCAAGAAAGTCATACGCCTACCACTACCACCTTCAATACCCCAAGGAGGTTGAAGGTGGTAGTGGTAGGCGTATGACTTTGTTGGACAACAGGTCTGCTTGAATTTACAGTCACATCCTGGTGCAAGTGCTTCAAGTGACAGGATAGTAGTAATGGTAGTATATTATAGTGTCAATATTCCTTGAATAATTACCCCTCAAACTGTGATGTCAGTTGTTGAACTTGAAACTGACAGAAAAAAAAATATTGCTGTGACCCATTTTGCTTCAAATGATTGCAACTGTGTTTGGGTATGGTTGCAGCCATTACCTTTTACCACTAAACCACTTTCAAAATGAAATTACGTGATGTTATGCGACTTCGAAGTTAAATTACATTTTTGCTTTACAACAAAAATTTAATGTGAGCATAATACATGTAATCTCAATCATCCCGGACCAAAATATTTAGGAGGGCAATTTTTCGCTCTCCTTAATTCTTTCAGGAGGGCAGTAAGGAGAGCTAAAAAATCGCTCTCCTGAAATTGCCAAGCCTGCCACATGGGCAATCAGGACTAGGTGCCTTGCTCAAAGACACAATACAGTTACTGCTGGTGTGGATCGAAACCCATGTACCTTTCTGTTTGAAATCTAATGCTGTAATCACTGAGCCACCACACTTCCTTGCATTTTTTTTAAGTCGGCACTTGGAGAAAGTGAACGCAACAGAATTTACCGAGAAGCGATCCACCGATGTATACACATGTAAATGCTCACATGTGAATGGATTATTTTGTTTGTTTGTTTTCACAATGGGAGTTATGAATACTGAGGGCACCTTTTCTCTTATGTGAGTAATACAAAACACAGTTCAAATATTTTTTTAATAAACACAATTCAAAATGGAACTGTAACGACTGAACAAACATGTTTCCAGGGGAAAATAAATTGACCACGTGCGTTTTTGACCTCATTTGTTATTGACATTTTGTTGATATTTCATGCCGATTTTGTTGATTTTTTTGCTCGTCAACGTTAGTTGTGTGAGCCTATGGCATAGCCCTCATGTTGGCGTCGGCGTCCGCTGTCAAATATTTTGAACTTTTGTGTACAGTTTTTGATTTTTTGGCTTTTAAAAATTTTGTTTAGTTTCTGCATATTGCTATGGTGGTTCGCTATAACATTTAACTCTTTTCCAGGGTATTTTGTCTTAATTTTAACCCTTTGAATCAAATTTTAGACTTATTTTGATGTTTGCGTGCAGGTTTTGATGTTTTTTTTTTCCTTTCTTCCAAGTGGAGATTTACCTTGCAGCATATGGCCATGCTTTCTATTGTATGTAAACATGCATCTTAGGGCTAAGTTTGTATTATTTAACCCTTTTCCCGCTGAATTACTTCAATTTTGGACTTTTATGTACAGGTTTTGGACTTAGGCTTACAGCTTTTTACTTTTATGTACAGGTTGTGATAAAAAAAAAAATTTAATTGAGGTTGACCTCACTGCATATTGCAGTGGTGGTTACTATAACATTGATATCTTTCCAGTGCATTTTTAAAAAAAAATTAACCCTTTCAACCGATTTTTATTAGACATATTTTGACGTTTGTGTGCAGGTTTTGATGCTTTTTCTTTTCCTTTCTTCCAAGTGGAGATTTACCTTGTAGCATATGTCCATGCTTTCTATTGTATGTAAACATGCATCTTAGGGCTATGTTTGTATTATTTAACCCTTTTCCTGCTGAATTACTTCAATTTTGGACTTTTATGTACAGCTTTTGGACTTAGGCTTACAGCTTCTTACTTTTATGAACAGGTTGTGATAAAAAAAAACAATTTCAAGTGAGGTTGACCTCACTGCATATTGCAGTGGTGGTTATTATAACATTGATATCTTTCCAGTGCATTTTTAAAATTTTTTTTAACCCTTTGAATAGATTTTTAGACTAATTTTGACGTTTGCGTGCAGGTTTTCATGTTGTTTTTTTTTTCCCTTTCTTCCAAGTGTAGATTTACCTTGTAGCATATGTCCATGCTTTCTATTGTATGTAAACATGCATCTTAGGGCTATGTTGTATTCTTTAACCCTTTTCCTGCTTAATTACTTCAATTTTGGACTTCTTTTGTTTACAGGTTTGGATTTTTGTGCTTTTTAAAAAAAAATTTTCTTCTTTGCATATTGCTATGGGGGTTCACGATAACATTTAACTCTTTTCCAGGGTATTTCGTCTTAATTTTAACCCTTTGAATCAAATTTTGGATTTATTTTACTTTTATGTGCAGGTTTTGAGGTTTGTCTTTCTTTTCTTCCAAGTGGCGACTTACCTTGTAGCATATTGCCATGGTTCCTATTTTATGTTAGGATGCTTCTTGGGGCTATTATTGTATTATTTAACCCTTTAGCTGCTTATTTACTTTAATTTTGGACTTTTGTGAGCAGGTTTTGGACTTTTGTGTGCAGGTTTTGATATTTTTTTAAGTGCAGTTTTACCTCACTGGCATATTGCCATGGTGGTTATTGTAACATTTTCAGGGTATTTTTCTAAATTTTAACCCTTTGAAACAAATGTGATACTTTTTTGACTTGTAGGTGCAGGTTTTGAGGTTTTTCTTTCTTTTCTTCCAAGTGGATATTTTTCATGTAGGGTTTCACCTTACTGGCATATTGCCATGGTGGTCAATGTGACATTATCAGGGTATTTTTCTCAAGTTTAACCCATTGAAACAAATGTGATACTTTTTTTTTTACTTTTATGTGCAGGTTTTGAGGTTTGTCTTTCTTTTCTTCAAACTGGAGACTTACCCTGTAGCATATTGCCATGGTTCCTATTTTATGTTAGCATGCTTCTTAGGGGTTATTATTATATTATTTAACCCTTTAGCTGCTTATTTTCTTCAATTTTGGACTTTTGTGTGCAGGTTTTGAACTTTTTTTTACTCCAGCCACCCCTTTACATTGGCCACCTGTTGGTGAGCCACGGGGTACTGATACCCCCTCTAGTTTTTTTTTAAATGCATTTTTGAATGATTGATCATTCCGATGGAAAAAAAATGAATAAAACAAACACTTAAAACTTTATGTACATTATTAATTTATTTAATATCAATGGGAACACAACATACACCGACAAGAACAACTGTCCTGTACACAGATCATTCCTGGCTGGTCAACTTTTCATTTTAATTTTACATTCGGTCTCATTCGTGGATAAGCTCACCCGTATTTTTTTATCCATTTTTTTCACGTGCCCCCTGGGCTTACTGATGGGTCGGTATGGTACCTAACATGAAAAGCAGATGACAGTTGCAAATAAAATTCTTGAATAACTAATTTTTTTCATTTTTTGGCGCAAAAACCTAGGTTATGATCCCTCACTGGAACGAGCTCGACGTTTTTGAAAAAAAAATTTTTTCAACTGCCCAATTTGCAAATAAGTTGGCAGATGCATCAAATTCATTAGTAAATTAATTATGTGCTTCAGATTTACTGATAAATTTGATGCTATTTTGTTCATGTGGAATTGTTTTATTACACTACATGGAGGAGTACCAAACAGCACTCTTCAATAAATTGTAACAAAATATTTGTCAAAAATTCTGACATCAAAATATTTGAATTCCTTACCTACCTTTTGTTTTTTTTTTTGTCGGAGTGAAATACTCCATCTTCAGGCCTGAATGTAAGCCGTCTGACATTTGCCGAATGATGTCCCCAGAGGGTGAATTTGATGATGCTATCCCATACAGTTGTCCAGTTTATCCTCTGGGTACCTCTTTCTGTTCTGTTTTGAGACCCTGATTCAGATTGAGGTTCACAGAGTGTAAATTTAGTGATGCTACCCTGCTGTGCAGGGTAGCATTACTAAATTCACCCTCTGGGGACCTCATTTTGCAGATGACATTCTGCTTGTTTTCTGACTTGTCCATCTTGACTTATATTTTTTATGTTTATTTGTAAATTTTTGTTTTTTAGGTAAGGTAATTGATGGACATCTAGTTCTAAGGAAAATAGAAAATGTTCCTGTTGGACCAAATAATAAACCCAAAATTCCAGTGACAATATCACAGTGTGGAGAGTTGTGACAGATCCTTTCATTTTACATAGCCAAACAACCTTATGATCAAGACATCTTCACATGACTTTTGATATCAGTTATATATCACTGCTGCAAATTACATAGTGCTTCATTTCTGAGAGGGGGCGGGGGGGGGGGGGGGGGGGGGGCTCAGTGGTTACAGCATTATACTTCAAACCAAAAGGTCCACAGTCTGATCCCCACCAGGATTAACTGATAACAGGGGTCCTTGGGCAAGGCACTTCATCCTGATTGCCCACGTGAGGACACAGTGGCACTGTGTACTAAGGCATACTGCACGTAGATGGTGCACTTGTCTTCAACCAATGTTAACCCTGCTTGTGTGGAGTTAGTATGTTGGGGAGTCTGACAGTTGCTTGCCATTGCTTAGTGGTTCTGTCCAGGTACTCTGGCTTCCTCCACCACTGTCTGACACAAGGTGACCCTGGCTGTTGAGAGTGTCATTAAATCCCAATAAATAAATAAATTTATGAGGTGTGCTATGGTGTGAGCACATCTATGCCACATCTCTCATACCCTAAAATATCCGAAGTTGAATCTGTCTAATAATTTCTTTACCACACCTTAGGCCTCCCTGGGTTTAGAGCATGGGTAGGCCTGAGGCGAAGTAATTATCTGATAGAGCATCTAATAATGTTGATATTTCATGAATGTGAGAACAGGTAGGCCTGAGATGACGCACAGCTTCTGATAGAGAAGCTAATCAGTAAACCAGGCCTTTAGATTACCCCAATTTCACACCGTTTACAGGTGTGCCCAAATTAGAGAAGGTGTGAAGACATCAAGAAAAATATATAAATTCTCTCTGCCTCTTCTACATTTAACCCTTTAAACCCTGGTGGTATCTTCCATGTAAGTCCAATGGCAGGAATTGGAAGAGTCCATATTCATTATTTGGGGAAGACCAATTAATATTTTCAACATGCAGCCATGGGGCTGCACATTGAAAATATAAATTGGTCTACCTCATAAATTCACTCAGCAGCCATCCTACTTAATGAAATTATGACGTATCATGTTCGCAGGCCAGAGAAAGGGCCTCTCAAGTTCAAAGGACTAGGAATAACTTGTATCATAATATGACCATAGAAACACAAAGAAAGCCATGGCATTAAAACATAAGAGGATAAGACTGTTATTTCTGGTTTTAATGTTCCCAAATTAGGGCAAATCGGTGTGCCCTAAATAAATTAATTTAAAGTCCTGGGTAAACTATTTTGAATCATACGGCCTGTTCTATTCAATTTTCAGATACCTGACCATTGAATACTGAAATTGAATATCCCGATGATATCAAGGAAACTTGTGTCCTTTCTTTTTGCATATATCATTATATGTGGTCATTATGTCTCACCATCAAGAATAGTACGGTTAACTGGACAGTCAGAGCTGCAGCCTGTCGAGTGGTTGCTATTTTTAAAGTCAGTAGCCTGACACAAATTAAATTATAAGGGGCAACTGAGCAGATGTTATGTCAGAATGTAAACACGGTTCAACAGTGCATGAACTTCAAATTTTTTCTTTTGGTACTGTAGAAACTTTACTTTGGAATTGATGTTTGTTTTTCGGCCTTGGGTGTGAAAATCCTTCCAGAGCCTACACACACATTAATTAGTGGAGTCTTCAGTTCAAAGTATCTGAAAGATGCTGGAGAGTTTTAAATTTGTTTTTTTAAAATTTGTTTAACCCTTTACCTAAAAACGGTCAGGAAATTAACCAGGATAAGCCTACCACAGCCTAAAATATCTCGGAAGTTTCTGAATAAAACCACAGAAATATGGATATCATTAGAACTAGCTCATCGAGCTGGTTCTAATGATATCCATATTTGTATGGTTTTATTGAAAATTGTGATATTTGTTTTCGAAAAATGTGAATTTTTATCTATTTTTTAAAATACTGTGTTAAGTAAAGGGTTAAATGAATGATTTTGCAATCATCTGACTGTTCTTATATGTGCAGTGTGTGGCGGTTATTTTTGCTTATTTGTTACTTAGTGGAATTGTATCGACATTCAGTAAAGTTGTTTTCTCAAACGAACCTTTGTTTGCATAAACGTGGACAGTATTGACAACAAATTCATTCTGGCCATGCATTCCATATTATTATACAACTTCCTCTTCCATCCCGATCTGTAGGAACTTACCATGTTATCTGTATCAAAAAATCTCATTGTCTTCCCCATAAATCTGATTATTTCGAATCATTTCAGCTACATATGAAAATCTTTGACCACATTTACCAACTGAATGTTTGTTCGACCTTGAACACTTGGTTCGATTCGATTGGAGGTTGATCAGTTCTCAGCAGGGCCCTACAATAAACATATGAAGAAAATAACACAACTTTCAAACCACTCCCCTTGAGGTGACAATTTTTGTCCTTTCATCTCACCTTAATAAATTCAGGAGCGCTATCTTTCACTCGCATTGTGTTGACAGAAATGAAGCACTGAAAACATGAACTTCTATCATCTCTTTTTGCATTGATCGCATCATCATCTTTGATTGAGAATGTGCTACACATTTTTATCATATGACTCGTCCATTTTGTTCATTTAAAACATTTGATATTTTGTTTTCATATTAATCAGTGATAAATAAAGCCTTCCATCAATTTCATTGGTCAATTTCAAAATTGGACAATTTGATTGGCTAAACAAAATGCAACTGGGTCACATTTGCATAATTTCAGTAGGGATAATTTACGTTATCTGTCCTATTTAGGGTGGCTTATATTGTATTAATCTTTTACCTACAAGAAAAACGCCATTCATTTTTTTTTTATATTTTCACTTTTTGCTTCCAAAACATAGGTTATGATCCCTCATTGGAACGAGCTCGATGAGCTCGTTCCAATGAGGGGTCATAACCTATGTTTTGGAAGCAAAAAATGAACATTTTTAGTTAGACGAGGATGTTTTTTTCAAGTGCCGTCTGCAACTCAACTTAGGTGATGGGTTAAAAGTCATACTAAGTGGCTAATTTGTGCGTATGTGTGTCATATGATAAATAGAATATGAAATGAGTGTTTTTCTCATATATTATTTATGAAACTCGTCCGAATTTTCCGTTGAGGCTCGCCACAACGGAAAATTCTTAGACTCGTTTCATAAATATTATATGAGAAAAAAACTCATTCCATATCCTCTATGTATAAATTTATTCATCAGTTAACTAAACCATTAAATTAGACAAGCAAAAGTTCCATTACACTTCATATTTCGTTTCACTCAAATCGATGTTTCTAATGTAATAAGTAAACTAGAAAATGACTGTACGTGTTAAATTAAAACATTTTTTGAGCTTTGATTTTTATAATGAGGTTACCAGTCTTGACAGTTTGTTTCAATTTTTTTGGAAAAGGAAAACAAAACAAAACCATTGTCATCACAGAAACAGAAATGGGGGATAGTGTCTGAAAAATCAGCTATTCTTTTCCAGAAAACTGGTCTCTTTCACTAACTATTATGTCTTTACTAACCATGTCTTTTCAATAGATCCCTGACAGGTTTTAAACTCTGCAGTTTTGTTAACCCTCTGCATATTGATGCAAAAAATACCAAAATTTGAAGCAGCAAATTTTTCCCATAATACAACTACGAATTTACCCAATTCAGTCTTGTTTGACAGTGCTCATTGAGCACTGTCAAACTAGATTTAATTGGGTAATTTGGGTCATTTCCTAGTTACAGTATGCAAAAAAAATGCTGCTTGAAATTACTATATTTTGACATCAGTGTGCAAAGAGTTAACCAGATATGTCTTGTTTGGCCAGGCAGGCTTGTATTTTAGAAATTACCTCTGTGCAACTAATACTCTCCTGAAATCATAGCTGGGTGGGTGGTGGGGTGGGGGTGGATTTCTTCCATAATTCAGTAAATATTGTTCTGATAGAACCCCTGTACTGTATCCCTTTTAAAACATTTCTTGGAACTGTTAAAAGAGACTGCATTTCCATCCGATTTATGATACAGATGAGGAATTCAGAAGCTGTTTTACATTTTATCTTACAATAGATATGGGAGTGTGTTGGCTCATTGGTTAGAGCATTGGACTTCAGATTGAAAGGTTAAAGTTTTGATCCTGACCCACACCATCTGTGTTGTGTCCTTAGACAATATATTTAATCCCAGTTGCCCATGTGGGAGCACTGTGGTGCATTGTGCTGTGGTGTTAATAGTACATATATCTTCGATGCCAGCTACCCCGGCTTTTGTGGAGTTTGTAAGTTGGAGAGTCTGAAAGTTACTTGCCATTGCTTGGTGGTTCTCTTCAGATACTCCAGCTCCCTCCACCTGTAAAATGGTGTGATGCTATATGATCCTGGCTGTTGAAAGTGTCATTAAACCATAATAAACAAATAAAATAAATATGTACTGAGTCCATAATTATCTGAATACATCGTGTATTGGGAGTTCCTGATACAAATTAGGTATCCTGTAACGACAGTATGGACATCCTTAATTACGATTTCTCTGCATTACTATTTACAGAACATTATACAAACTTTCGAAAGGTATTTGTGAGAGACTGTGTATGTTTCTGTTGATGAAGGAATAAAAAATGGTTCCCAAAAGTACAATTATTATGCCCCCTACTTGAAAGGTCGAAGGGGTATCTAGTAGAGACCTCCATCCCCCCATTCGTCAATCCGTCCTTTTATCCATACATCCATACCAACATTTTCCTTTGTATCATAGCCACTGCTACTCCAATTTGAATGGTACTTTGTGTTGTGATAGAGCATCACAGGGGAACAGTGTCTGTGTAGTGTGAGTTTCTTCGACACATTTTTTTCAGAATTATGGAACTTTTTCACTCTTTCGACTTAAAAATTTTTTGCAGTCGGGGGCATTAGCAGTGCTTTGCGATGCAGGCCTCTTGTTAAATTATGAAACCACATTGCTTTTTATGTTTCTCTAACTGAATCACTGAAAGTATTCAAGATGAAAGAATATGCAATTACAGTGCACAGTCTTTTCAGAATGTTGAACGAATGTACTCATTAAATTTATCTACAGATTGGGAAAGTTCAAGGCAGCCACATACAATTTTGACTGATTTGACCACATTTTATTGGTCTTAAAATGAAATCTGAATTTAAATGCTAGTTAATCAGGTTATTTGCACTACAGTAAAGAATTGTAAGATAAATTTATCATCACCATTAATTTTATGTACAAAATGTATCAGAGTCTCACTCATGTTTCTAAGGCATTATTTTGACTCGTCAAGATATGACCTTAGAAACAAGAGTGTGACTCTGATAAAACATTTTATATATTTGTATATGGCCATAATGATAATAATATATGTTTATCACAGATCTCTCAGGTGATTATTCAGAGCTCTCCCTATTTTATAATCAGACTGGGTGCATAGAGTAAAGGCAGTTGCCTGCCTTAAAACTACAAGCCTGCATTGACAAAGCTCGGTAAGCTCAATTAATCCTTCACCTAACATGAAAAGTAGACAACACTTGCAAACAAAATTATTAAATAAGTTTTTGCATATTTTTATACTGTACCAATAACCCAGACATAGCTGGTGCTAACTCTTAAAAATCTAGGGCCAAACACAAATTTTGCCCCCCAATCCCCAAAATTTGCATCTAAAACCAAAGAAATCATGTCCTGAATGGCCCTCCATACTTTGCCTCTACTGCGCATGCGCAGTGTCAAGGAGGTCCCGAAATTGGCGCCATTTATCATTCTTTGTTTGGCCCTTCATCAGTTCACATCTGACTGATCTTTGTGCTTGTAAATCTCAGTTTAAATGATGCCAGACACATAAATATTAGAGAAATGGTGGATCTAAGAGGAAATAGAAGGAGGAGAGGAAAAATGAGTGACAGAAAATAATCAGGGCTGTAACTTAAATTTTTTTAATGAAATTATGTTAAGTTACCTATTTTCGAGGCATGGGCCTGTTGTGGTCATTCCTGCTATAAAGTTACACTGCTTGTTCAGTGTTTTCCTCTCTCCCTTTCCTTTAAGTCCCCCCTTGCTATTCTCCCATGCTTTTGGCATATTTTCTGTAATATTATTACTAAAATTTCTTGGGAGTTTTAGCTGGGTAACAGAATGAATTCTGTTCCTTTCCCCATGTTTACGTCCTCACCCATGGGTGTTTAGGCGTAGTGTTCTGCATCTACCATCTGATGTTCTGCAGTTTCTTCCCTGGAAGTCTCTGTTTTGCATCAGATAGTGTATTATTGGTAACTGATTTCGGGCCATGGTTACCAGTGCCTGGAGTCATGTTTCTGGTGTTTTTACACTTCTTGTTTACATTGACAACAGTCTCTGTGGAGGGGGATTTCTTGTCTTTCTGTTAGTTTAATCATTACAAGATACATTATTATTATTCGTAAGTGTTGCATTAATTTTTAAAAATAGTTTTAAAATTTTTGTCCACACTTAGGCTTGGGATCCATTGGGGCTCAATGTTACTTTTCAGAAACTTGGGCTTTTCTGAAAAAAAAAAAATTTCAAAAAATCTTTTTTGATTTCAATTATTTTGTCTATGTTAATGAATCATGTTATTATGTATCTTTGTTTTCAGGGGTTGGTGCGAGTATTAGGACTTTTTGTATTCTTTTCACAATGAAAGGATATTGTTTAATTGTAATAAGAGGAAATCTTCCTCTGACTTTCATAATCATTGTATTAATTGTAGTCAGTGTACTCGCACTAACTCATGTTCAGTATGTGTCAATTGGGATGACAACATGGGAAGCGTGTGTCACGGTATGTTAGCGGGGAAATGGCCATGCCGGTCCTTTCTCCGCAGGGTCACTCTAGTTTATCAATCTCTATTTCAGACGAACAAGAACAGGGTGATGTATCCGTGATGTCTTCCAAAAGTGTGCCTCCGTTGTCACAATTAAATGAAGAGCTAGCGTCAAAGTACTCATGGAAATACGTCAATTGCCTAAGAGGTCCCTAGTAGGATCGACGACCTTTGACATCCGCTAGCTCGCCTGGTGTAGCGTCCATTCATCGAATGGTTCGGCAGCCGGGTTCGTCCGTTGCGGTCCAGAAAGGAGTTTTGGGTGATGCAAGCACTATAAATCAACTAAGTGCACACCCAGTGACGGCGGATCAGAGGAGAGAACGGAGGAAGCCTATTAGTCCGGTTCCTAGCTCGTCCAGGTCCATCCAGGCTTCGAGCGAGAGAGGCCCCTCTCTCGTACAACAACATCTGGGACCAGATGTTGTGGTACAAAATGTTTCGCATTCGGAGCATACGTCCGCCGCTCGGGACGCTCCGTTATATAGACAGTCCGGAGAGACTGTCAATAAGGCTTCCTCATCCTCACGGCAGTGCACATGACCGCACCTTGGCTATGTGACCTCGGATATCCAGCCAGCTTCGCCAATCAGAGAATCCACGGCGACCAGGTCACGCCATCCGGTAGCCAGGGACACGAGGCATGTAGACTCCGGACGTTCGCATAAGAAAAGTATGCAGGAGTCAACGTATATGGAGCTTCCAGCGGCAAAGCATCGTAAGACCACTACTCCACGGGCCTCAGTGACAGACGTGCTATCCCAAATAGCACAACTTATCGCAGCATCCCAGCAATGACAGAATCTCTGTCGGATCAGGTAATATCCGACATCGCTGGGTCGGTTCGCTCCGCTGAAGCATCAGGTACGGACGTCCGAAAACTTCATAGGGTCCGACAGGATGGCGAAAGGGTTTCGGAGGATTTCGAGCTTTCGGAACAACATAAGCTACTGTACATTTCGTCCGGCTTTATCTTCTAGAGGTTGCTTCGTCGGACCAGAATGCTCCGGTGCCGGATAAGAGACTGATAGCGTCTGTGGACACAAGATTTTTTTTGATCAGTTCAGGGACATCGTCCCTGAGTTTCTGACACAGTCCAGTAATGTCACAGGAACTTTCGAATTACTGAACGACGCTATATATATGCTTGCTATTAAACAAGCAAGCCTGGTTTCTTGTTCGCAAAAGTTACCGTGATGTCTTCCAAAAGTGTGCCTCTGTCGTCATAGTTAAATGAAGAGCTAGCGGCAATAAGTGCTCATGGAAATACGTCAATCGCCTAAGAGGTCCCTAGTAGGATCGACGGCGTTGACATCCGCTAGCTCGCCCGGTGTAGCGTCCATTCATTGAATGGCTCGGCAGCCGGGTTCGTCCGTTGCGGTCCAGGAAGGAGATTTGGGTGATGCGAGCACTATAATAAGACAAAAGTACACACCCAGTGACGACGGATCAGAGGAGAGATCGGTGGAAGCCTATTAGTCCGGTTCCTAGCTCATCCAGGTCCATCCGGGCTGTGAGCGAGAGAGGTCCCTCTCTCGTACAACAACATCTGGGACCAGATGTTGAGGTACAATCGTTTCGCATTCGGAGCATATGTCCGCCACTCGGGACGCTCTGTTATATAGACAGTCCGAGAGACTGTCGATAAGGCTTCCTCATCCTCACGGCAGCGCACACGACCGCACCTTGGCTACGTGACCTCGAATATCCTGCCAGCTTTGCCAATCAGGAATTCCACGGCGAACAGGTCACGCCATCCGGTAGCCAAGGGACACGAGGCCTGTAGACTCTGGACGCTCGCATAATAGAAGTATGCACGGGGCAACGTACACGGAGCTTCCAGCGGCAAAGCAACGTAAGACCGCTTCTCCACAGGCCTCAGTGACGGACGTGCTATCCAAAATAGCACAACTTATCGCAGCATCCCAGCAAACGACAGAATCTCTGTCGGATCAGGAATAATCCGACGACGCTGGGTCGGTTCGCTCCGCTGAAACATCAGGTACGGACGACCGAGCACTTCAAAGGGTCCGACAAGATGGCGAAAGGGATTTGGAGGATTTCAAGCTTTCCCTTTCGGAACAACAGAAGCTGCCATAGATTTCTTCCGGCATTATCTTCCAGAGGTTGTTCCATCGGACTAGAATGCTGCGATGCTGGATAAGAGACTAATAGCGTCATTGGACACAGAGTTTTTGATCGGTTCAGGGACATCGTCCCTGAGTTGCCGACACAGTCCAATAATGTCACAAGAACATTCGAATTATTGAACGACGCTATATATAAGCTTGCTACCAAAACAGGCAAGTCTAGTTTCTTGTCTGCAAATGCTCTAAATCTGCCTTTCATCAATTCAAGGAATAAATTTGAAATGGCAGGACAGGGCATACCGAGAGTTCCTCTGCGTCTAGACGACGAGGCTAAAGACTGGGAATTGTCTATATCGCCGTCTATGTCAATTCCAACCACGACGTTGGAAACGACAATAATGTCTAACAGACTTAACTTAGACACTTTATCATACGCAGACCACCTTACTAAGGCGTTATCATTACGTCTTCAAGGGAAAGAATTCCAGGATATGATCCTCAATGAGATTTCTTTCAAGGGCAGTAGCTTTTCCACGTATAACTCCACCCTTCAGTGGCAAATCTGGAGTTGGTTAGATGTGACGCAGCCCTAGCTACATCCACGCGTGTGGATAGTAAGGTGAAGAACTCTCTCAGTGTCGCTTCGATCTCGGAGAAGCTTCTTTTCAATGGCAACCTTTCAGCAATCTATGAATTGCTCGATATAGACGTTCTCTTGTCAATCAAGTGTAACAAGAGATTCAGACTTGGGCAAACATTCAGTGGTTGACTCAGGCAGTTCCACTGCAGTTGCCGGATCCGAGTTTTACGATTATGACGGATGCCAGTCAAACAGGTTGGGGTACAACATTGATCCCAATGGATTCGAAGTGCCAGGGTCTTTGGGTTCCGCAGTTTCTAGGCAAGCACATAAACATCCAAGAAATGATGTCAATTTGGCTTGCACTACGTCATTGGATGAACATTATTCAGAAAGCGCATGTCCAAATCCTGTCCGACAATACGACAGTAGTTGCGTATATCCGGAACCAGGGAGGCACTCATTCCGTTCCGTTATTCAATTTAACGGAAAGAATCCTTCTGTTTGTTCTAGAACACCAAGTTCTGCTTCGTTCCGTCATATTCCGGGTCGTCTGAATGTATTAGCAGACTCCCTTTCACGGAAGGGTCGCTTGTTGCCATCAGAATGGACTCTCAACAAACAGGTATTCAATCAGATTTGCTACCAATGGGAGCAGCCAATGATAGACTTATTTGCGACACAACTCAACAATCAATTGCAGACGTATGTGTCACCATGTCCGGATCCCCGAGCATATGCAGTAAACGCTCTATCGATCTCGTGGGACGGAATAATAGGATATGCGTATCCTCCAGCGCCGTTGATTCAGCAAATATTGCTAAGATAAAACAATCACAATACAATTCTGTTGGTAGCATCTCTGTCTCCACAGAGACCGTGGATAAATTTACTCAGGTGTCTGCGGTGGGACTTACCGCGAAAACTTCCTCCACTAGAGGATCTTCTTTCGCTGGGGAAATCGTGTCAACTTCATCACAACCCGCAAGGTCTCAACCTTCACGTATTCCGTTGTGCGGTCCTTTTTGCACGGCAAGCATTGTACAGGACGAGCAGTGGACGCGATTTCTAACTGTAGGAGGACCTCCTCTTCGCTATACTATGCGGCTAAAGTGGAAGGTCTTTCATCGTTGGTGTAGAGATCATTATGTTGATATTTTTTATCCCTCCATACCAGACATTGCAAACTTTTTAGTATACTTGTTTGACGAGATCAACTGCAGCCTGTTACTATTAAAGGTTACAGGTCTATGTTATCTGATACCTATGCACACCATGATAGTTTACAACTGGATCTAATGTCTCTTTATCTAAATTAGTTAGAAACTTTTCGATAAATAGACCTAGAACCCTTAGATTAATTCCTAAATGGAATTTAGCTTGGGTTCTTCTTAAACTAAAAGAAAACCATTTGAGCCTCTTGAGACAGTAGATTTCAAATTCTGGTCTTGTAAGACAGCATTTCTCTTAGCTTTCTCTTCTGCTGAAGAGTCAGTGAGCTTCATGCACTATCGGTGGACGATTCTCACTTTCGTAGTATCGGGAACACTATTACCTTTACTACTAATGTTGGATTTTTGGCTAAGAATCAAGCTCCTAATAAATATCCGGAACCTATTGTTATTAAGGCCCTTCCATCTTCAGACAGGCATAGGCCTTTACTCTGTCCGGTTAGAGCTTTATGTATTTATAAACAAGATCTCAGTTTATCAGAAAGGACGTAAAAGCTTCTTCTGTCTCTGATGCCTAATAGAAAGGACATTACGGTCCATTCTATTGCTAGATGGATTCAATTAACTATCTGTACTGCTTATGATAATCTATCTTTAACTCAGCAGTCTGTGCTTAAGATTTCGGCTCATGAAGTAATAGCTCTTTCTACATCTTGGGCTTCTGCAAGTAGTGTTGCTATTACAGATTTAATGAAGGCTGCATATTGGTCTCAGCCATCCACATTCACAAATTTTTATCTCAGAAATATTGAGTCCATTTCTGGAGACCTGCATTGTTTAGGTCCATTATCTGCTGCTCAGAATGTCGTTCACTAAACAGTTGCAACTATAGTTATGTAAGCTTTCTGTTCAGACAGTGACTCTGTCCTGTTGCCCTCTTTGCTCTGGGCTATTTGACCCAGGGCAAGGGGAAGGGGGGGGGGGGAGGGTGTTCCCTTGGGTCACCTGTTTTATAGTCAGTAATTCTGAGCTGTTACTGGGATGGTTTTAAAGTGAAAAGTTAATGTTTAAAAAATTCATTCATGTCATATTTTTAAAGTGTAGCATTTGAATATGTCACGTATCAAACGGGCGTTAATATACAATCCTCGGACACTTTTGAAAGAGTATAAAGAGTCTCAATTCTCTGGACTAACTTTATTTATTGGCTTACTTTAAAAATAATTGGTATAAGGATTATACTGGTTGTTAATAGAGAACATGAATGTTATGATGCTCAATTATGGAGGGTGTTGTGTCTTTCTAATTTATCATAAATAAGAAAGATACATGTAAAGCCTAATACTCCTTTTCTCCTCGAGGGGATGACTCTATTTTATATAGTTGAGCTTATTGGATTTTCCTCTATGTCCTAGGCCCTCCAGCCTTTTTACTATTCAGCTATGTCAGGGTCATTGGTACAGTATAAAAATGTTAAAAAATTTATAGTAATTTATATATTTTTTATACTTACCAATGACCCAGACGGGGATGGCCCTCCAAGGAGTTGGGAACTCATACCTCCCCGCTGAGTACATAGCGCTGGCCAGGCACTGATTGTAAGAATGATAAATGGCGCCAATTTCGGGACCTCCTTGACACTGCGCATGCGCAGTAGAGGCGAAGTATGGAGGGTCATTCAGGACATGATTTCTTTGGTTTTAGATGCAAATTTTGGGGATTGGGGGGCAAAATTTGTGTTTGGCCCTAGATTTTTAAGAGTTAGCACCAGCTATGTCTGGGTCATTGGTAAGTATAAAAAATATATAAATTACTATAAATTTTTTAACTTTTTGCATCAAAAACATAGCTTTTGACCCCTTTTTGGAACGAACTGATATTGAGCTCGTTCCAATGAGAGGTCATGCGCTATGTTTTTGAGTCAGAAATTGAAAAAAATAATGAAAATTGAATGGCAACTTTTTTGAATAGCGCTGGCCAGTTTTGGCTATTATGTTGGGTAAATGGTTAAACAAGATAAAATGGGTTAAGTCGTTGGTTTTGTATTCTGGTACTCCACGAGTGTTGGAGGTTGGCCCTTTACCAAAGGAATTGGCCACATCCGTGCACATAATATACAAATGCTTCAGTTGAAAAAAATTGAATTTTCAAAAATTTCAACAAACCATATGTAAGCCATGTCATGTGATATCATTTTGCTGAAACTTGAAAATTTAAAAAAATAATATTTCAAATAATAAATTTTGATATAGTCTGCATTGCATAAAGGGTTAATGATTGACTATTATCAAGCGTTTTCAGCAAGTCTAGTTTTTAAAATCAGTTTTACCTCATAAATTGAGGTGTACATTCCTTTATAAAGCAGATATATCCTTTTGAAATACCTGTGCATTTTGTTTTATAGAACATGAATAAAAATGCATTGATAGATTCAGCTGTTTCTTCTCTTAATAATAGTAATGCATTGGGAAATGGTCAGCATTTCTAGAAAGCTTCATTTATTTGGAAAACTTCTGCTGCCTGCTAGTCAAAAAGTGAATCCCATTGAATTCTTTTCACTCTCCAGAACTGAACACATCCAACACACAGATTTCAACGAATCATTCTGAAAAATCATGTCAGTTCTAAATGCCTCATCAATGATACATTTAATGAAGCTGTGAAACATATTGTTGGTGAGTGCCTGCCCTCTTTTGGTGGAAACATAATGAGGTGTCAGAATAACATGATCAAATTATTTTGTAATCAACTTCTTCATTTTTGAGGTTATGACTCGAGAGGTCCATCCCTGGCGCAACCCAGATCATATCCATCATGAAAAATGAAGTTGTTAACTGGTAGAGTACCGGAAACCCATATTTGGGCTTTATTCTGAAGTGCAGGTGCCGCAACTTAATTGCTTCATATTCTGTGGATGTGCTTCATATTATGTTTGAATTTAAATGATTTAGTCTGTGATGATTTGCCTTGTTACAGTTTATGGGAGAGTGCCTAGTGGCCACTAGGCACTCTCCCATAAATTGTAACAAGGCAAAGAGACATGGCCAAATTTGGATGACCAAAAATAGTTTAACACTCTACAAGTTAAGCAGTTGTGGAACAGGTCCATGTGTAAGGGATGATTGGAAAAAATAGGAATAATAAGTGCTAAATGTGTATCTTTTGTGTACAGGAGATGCTGGAATATTTTATCTTTGAATGTCCAAACTATCTGTCAAATAAAATACAAGGCATGTTTCGTTTGTGAGTATGATGGAGTAATGGCTCTGGATAGAAAGATGAAGGCTAGATGGGCAAGAGGACATGAGACAGATGTCCTACATGCTTCCAAAGGGTATGAAGTGGGAGACAGTAAGGGACGTCATTAAACATTGTGTTTCTGAATGTCGAGAAAAGAGGGCAGGGAATAGGTAATGGGGCAGAGAGGTGATGGAAGATTTTTCTAAGAACTGCAACAAATGCCGGTGTGACTCATTGAAAATATATTAGCAATGTTTCTTGCATCACATGTAGTGTGCAATGGCCTTCACGAACAGGAGGAATCAACTTCTAATCACAATTGTCTTGACTTTCAAGATCATACCATTAAACTGATTATCTGCAGTTATGTGATGCCTTGTTGGAAAGGGACCTGAAATAGTGTGTAATATTATATCTCACGTGACTTCCTTGCATTCTGATTGGCTGAAAGTTGATACCCTATTTCGTGTAGTTTGCATCCACAGAACTGACCAAGCACTACACCCAGGCACTACAGGTTTTTCATGACTGATTAGAGCTTATGGGTGATCATATAGAACATTCTCCAACACAAATGTAGACAGAGGATCAACCCCCACTCAGGATCAAAAGATTTCAGTGATGAAATGCATAGTAACAAACCTGCATGCACGGTAAGTCAATGTTTATGCGAGGTACCCTTACTTACAATACTTCTTGAATGAAAAACCTTGTTAACTGAATAAAATTTCCAAACACCAAACTATTTAAACTCTTGCCCTGTTAACTGCATTTTGGTTCTTGTGTAAGCTGTTAATTCAATAATAAATACTGTACTCTTATGAAGATTTACTCTTACTAAATCCACCAAATTTCTAGGCCTATTTGGTCTCTATACATTCAATGTAAGAATATAATCTATAATATCTTGTTTGACAGAGCTCCATGTCATACATATAATAAAATAAAAGCTCAGTTTAGCAGAAAAATACAGAAAAATGACCAAACTCCTGTCAAGTGAATGCTCCTGTTACAGGGCTTATATTTCATTAAAAATTTGGGAGAATCCATTTGGATTCTCACGAAACTGGTTGCGAGAATCTATACCTGCTATGAGTGTTCCAGGATCCCTGGAGGCCACCATAGTTGAACCCCTGTTATTTACTGATAACACATGCTAACCCTTTACCCAATACAGCTTTTTAATTTTTAAAACATGAACTGAATTGGTCATGTTCTCCAAGTCTTTGAGAAGGTCAACAAATTCACCCACGAGTCATCTAGAGAGGCGCTTTCTAATATTTTTCTATTCCTGTGTGAAACCCTGGAGGCAGAGGAGGAAGAAGTCTTCTGTTCTCTGGTATATCCTTGTGAGAACTACAATTGGAACAGTGCGTGTTTACTGTAGTGACTGGTTAAGTAGGACCCACTAAACAATTCCTGGGGTGTGAATCCCCTGAAGCTAGCTGCATAGGTATAAGCAATTGGCTAAACTTGATGACTATACTTGTTTTGCAGTCATGATTTATCCACAGATGCAGAAAATGATCTTAAACACCAAACAATAAATAAATTTTAAAATGGTATAATTTGACATACCATGGTTACCAATTCTGGGTTGTGAATTGTATCAGTTGGCAGCATTTGTACAGCCCATAGATACGCTTTCCTTTCTTGTGCTTTGCTGTTTATGCGATTTCATCTACAGCATATAGAAAGTGGGTTATTAGCTCGCCTGATTTTCAGTCAGGGGAGCTATAGTGATCACTCATCGGCCGTCTTCTCCTACAAAACCTCTGAACCGATTTAAGTGAAATTTGAGATAACAGTTTGTTATGACATCGTAATTTGATTTTGTTCAAATCAAGTTGAGTCGCCCCTCGGTAGGGCCACGCCAAAAAGTGTGCTTAAATCTTAAAAAATCTCATGAACCAGCAGTAACAGAGACTTGGTATTTGGTGTACAGCTTCCTTTTGAGGTGCAGACTCAGATTTGTTCAGGAGAAGTTCGATGAGCCATATTTGCCATCGTTATGGGAGGGACAAGATTTTTTTTTTTTAAATTTTCCAAACCGAGAGGCTGATTTGAACCAAATTTGATATGAGGGCTTACTTGGTCATAAGTACTTAATTTATGCCCCCCAAAATATTCAAGTCGCCCCATGGGAACTGCAGGAGCTCAAAATTGAAAACATTTAAAACGCCCATATCTCCATAACTACATGGCACTGAGAATTGTTATTTGGTGTAAAGCTTCCTTAAGACCAACAGAATGGAATGGTAAAAAAAAATTGCTATCGCTTTTATCATTGACTACTTCAGGACTTTGAAAAAGTGCAGAGTCAGCATTTTTTAACACTGGGTAATGGGAAAAACATTTAAGACTACTCTTCTTCCAAACCACTGCTCCAAAAGCTTTCAAATTTCACATATAACATCTTTGGAAGATTGTTTCACATGTTTATTGAAATCAAATTCATGGGTCCATATTTGGGCTCTCTATGGGAGCCCAAATGTTTAGATTAGTGCAGTATGAGGAATATTCTTTAAAAATCTTCTTCAGATGCACCAATCAGAATCTTTTGATATATGGTATGCAGCATCCTTTGGGGAGGGGGGAGGGGAGATTCAGGTTTGTTCAAGCCAAGTCCCTGGGTTCATATTTGGGCTCACTGTGGGAGCCCAAATTATAATTAAGTTCAAAACGAGGAATTTTCTTAAAAAATCTTTTTCTTGAGATCCAGCAGTTGGAATGTTTTGATATTATGCAGCATTATTAGGGGGGGGGGGGGGGGGGGGGGGGGGGAGGGGAAGGGGGCCTTAAGATTCAAGTTTGTTCAAGCCAAGTCCCTGGGTTCATATTTGGGCTCACTGTGGGAGCCTGAATTATAACTTGGTTCGAAATGAGGAATTTTCTTTAAAAATCTTCTTTTTCAGATACAGCAGTCGGAATGTTTTAATATTTATATGCAACATCCTTAGGGGGATGAGATTCAAGTTTGTTCAAGCCAATTCCCTGGGTTCATATTTGGGCTTCCTGTGGGAGCCCGAATTATAACTTAGTTCAATATGAAGAATATTCTTTAAAAATATTCTTCTTTAGATCCAGTAGTCAGATTTTTTTGATATTTGGTATACAGCATCCTTACAAATGTGAGATTCAAGTGTGTTCAAGCCAAGTCCCTGGGTTCACATTTGGGCTCCCTGTGGGAGCTCAAATTATTACTTAGTTCAATATGAGGAATATTCTTTAAAAATCTTTTTATGTGTACCCATACTATGTATGGTACACATAATGCCGGCATCCGGGGTGACCATCCGTCGTTCGTCCATCCTTTGTCCGTCCTGCATCCATATCCATTTCTTTGGCATGCGATAACTTGAAAAATATTGCTTGGATTGTCAAGTTACTTTATATTTGTGTTCAGGTTACTGATGTGCCGAGCTGTATAGTTTTTGGTCTAAATCGGATAATTTGATCCTGAGATATTAACCCTTTATCCTTCAAATTGAAAATTCCTCCAATCCCTTTGGCATTCGATAACTTGAAAAATATTGCTTGGATTGTCTAGTTACTTTATTTTTGTGTTCAGGTTACTGATTTGCTGAGCTTATAGTTTTTGATGTAAATCTGATGATTTGATCCCCGAGATATTAACCCTTTATCCTTCAAATTGAAAATTTCTCCAATCCCTTTGGCATTCGATAACTTGAAAAATATTGCTTGGATTGTCAAGTTACTTTATATTTGTGTTCAGGTTACTGATGTGCCGAGCTGTGTAGTTTTTGGTGTAAATCTGATAATTTAATCCCGAGATATTAACCCTTTATCCTTCAAATTGAAAATTCCTGCAATCGCTTTGGCATTCGATAACTTGAAAAATATTGCTTGGATTGTCTAGTTACTTTATTTTTGTGTTCAGGTTACTGATTTGCTGAGCTTATAGTTTTTGATGTAAATCTGATGATTTGATCCCCGAGATATTAACCCTTTATCCTTCAAATTGAAAATTTCTCCAATCCCTTTGGCATTCGATAACTTGAAAAATATTGCTTGGATTGTCAAGTTACTTTATATTTGTGTTCAGTTTACTGATGTACCTAGCTGTATAGTTTTTGGTGTAAATCTGATGATTTGATCCCGAGATATTAACCCTTTATCCTTCAAATTGAAAATTCCTCCAATCCCTTTGGCATTCGATAACTTGAAAAATATTGCTTGGATTGTCAAGTTACTTTATAATTGTGTTCAGGTTACTGATGTGCTGAGCTGTATAGTTTTTGGTGTAAATCTGATAATTTGATCATGAGATATTGACCCCCTTTATCCTTCCAACTGAAAATTCCTCCAATCCCTTTGGCATGAGATAACTCAAAAAATATCAATCTGATTGTCATGTTACTTTATATATTTATTCAGGTTACTGATGTGCTGTGCTGTATAGTTTTTTATGTAAATCTGATAATTTGCTCCGGAGATATTAACCCTTTATCCATCAAAATAGACACTCCTCCAATCCATTTCTATATGTACCCATACCTTGTATGGTGTACATAATGTCGGCATCCGTGGTGGCCCTCCGTCATACAGCTTTCTACTAGTTGCGTGTATGGGTACACATCTAACGATTTCATCAGCCAATTTTTTTTTTTTAAATCCACTGGTCAGAATCTTTGGATATTTGGTATAAGCTTTTCTTAGGAGGGGCAGATTGTTCAAATCAATTCCCTGGGTTGATATTTAGGCTACCATGTCAGGTGAGCACCCTCAGCCCCCTGGGGCCTCTTGTTTTTGTTAGCTCACTGAAGGGAGCTTAACTTATCACTTGCTGTCGTGAACTTTACATTATCGACTTCTCCTCACAAACTCATGTACCAAATTGAACCAAATTTGGTGTGCATGTTCCTTATCATGTTCCATTCAAGTTTGTTCAAATAAACTTGCCACGCCCACAGGGGTCACCACAAAGGGGCATAACTCTGATAGCACTCATAAATGTTTTTTAAAAATTAAAAAAAACCTTCTTCTCCAGATCCATCAATTAGAATCTTTAGATATTTGGTATATAACATCTCTAGAGGGGTCAGATTCAAGTTTGTTCAAATCGAGTCTCTGAGTTAATAATTGGGCTCCCTGTGGGAGCCCGAATTTTAACATAGTGAAATATGAGGAAATTTCTTTAAAAATATTTTTCTTCAGATCCACTCCACCAGTCAGAAAGCTTTCATATTTGGTATACAACATCTCTAGGTGGGTCAGATTCAAGTTTGTTTTGTTCAGATCAGGTCCCTGAGTTAGTATTTGGGCTCCCTATTGAGCCCAAAGTTTAACTTGGAGCAATTTGAGGAAATTTCTTTAAAAATCTTCTTTTTCAGATGCACCAGTCAGAATCCTTTCATGTTTGGTATACAACTTGTATGGGGAGGGGGGGGGGGGTTGAGAGGGGAGGGGTCAGATTCAAGTTTGTTCAAATAGAGTCCCTGGGTTTATAATTAGTGCAATATGAGCGAATTTTTTTAAACATCTTATTCTTCAGATCCACCAGTTAGAATGCTTTCATATTTGGTATGCAATATCTCTTGGGAGGTGAGATTCAAGTTTGTTGAGGGAATTTCTTTAAAAATCTTCTTCAGATTCCCCATTCAGAATCCTTTCATATTTGGTATACAACATCTCGAGATGCGTCAGTTTCAAGTTTGTTCAAATTGGTTACCTGGGTAAATATTTGGGCTCCCTGTGGGAACCCAAATATCGACTTAGTGCAATATGAGGATTTTTAAATAGAAATCTTCTTCTATAGACCCTGTAGTCAGAAATGAAATAAAATAAAATGAAATGAAATGAAATGAAATTTATTCGCAGTATACAAATATTTTTACAATAATAGTGCATAACAGAATTTTTTTTAAAAAGTGTTTATATGTATACTGCTGGGAAATGACATAGTCTAGTGACTGTCTTCCCGTCATTCCCAGGGTAAAATATGTACATATATACAATATTGAAACATGCAGAGAAAATGGTATATGGTGAAATATTAAGATAAAATAAATATTAAGGTAAATAGATAAAACCTGAAAGAAGAGAAAAAAAAAATAAATAAAAATAAAAATGAATTATTTTATTTTATTTGATCCTTATCTTATTTTATTTATTTATTCATTTCTTCTTTTTTTTTGAACAGCAGAATCCGATTTTACAGAATTTTATTTTTAGTATTCTTTTTTATTGTTGTATTTTTTTTAAAGATTATTTCTCTTTTTAATTGTATTTGTATATTTATATTGTTTATTTACTTTTTATTTCTTGACCCCTTTTTTTGTTTTGTTTTGTTTTGTTTTTTGGGTTTTTTTTTTCCCCACATATGTTACCAGATTTGAATGCAAAGCAGCAATTGAGGTTTGCCCCATTAGGAATTCCGAAATTAAGATATCTTTACGAACGAAGTGAGTGTACGCAAAAACGATCAGAAAGATAATGATAATCATTACGGGAAAGATGGGGCACTTGTGTTAGGAAAGTAGGTAGATGATAGTGATCCAGAATTAGCCAAGCAGTCAATGCAAGATGGATTAGTACAGTGGATAGTGGATTGGTATGAATCAAGATATTTCTTTGTTTGTATCTTAAATGCTGACCGGGTAAGGGCTTTTGTGAACGAGTCGAGTTCGTTCCACATTTTCGGAAAGGTGAAATGTGGCAAGGCCATTGAAAATTGGGTTCGTGGTTTATGTATTGCTAGATTTCCGGTTTGTCTGGTTACCCTTCCAGAAGGGTTTGTATGAATCTGGAACCAGTCGTCGAAACTTCTTGGTAAGTTATTGCTCGACCAGTTATACATGAATAAGAGGGAATATAACTTGTACAAGTCGTGTATTTTCAAAATTTCTAACCGTTTGAAAAGTGGGTCAGTGTGAGAATTAAATTGTTTGTTGGTTATAATCCGTATAGCCTTTTTTGAAGATTTAATAGCCTATTGGTAGAAGACGAATTGCCCCAGATTTGGACAGAATGCTTTCATATTTGGTATACAACATCTCTAGGAGGGTCAGATTCAAGTTTATTCAAACCTAGTCCCTGGGTTGATATTTGGTCTCCCTGTGGGATAACACGTATAAGCGATTAGGAATATTTCAGCCAGTGGGCCTTCGAGATTAGCCCTTCATCTCAAGTAATGACCAAAAACCAAGCAGTGCCATTCACAAAAATTGCCATTTCAGTTTTATTAAAGTTTACCCTAAAAGACATATGAATCCTCGGTGGAACGACCTCGATGAACTCATTCCCTTGAGGTATGACAATTATGCTTTTGAGGCAAAAATGAATTTTTTTAGTTATTCAAGAATTGTTGGTACAAGTGCCCCCTGCTTATCGTGGTAAGTAAAGTGTTAACCCAAAGGCATAATCAACTGGCTGAAACACTTAGTTCTCTATTTGGTTTTTCACAGAATTTGATGCTTATTTTCTAGGTGTTTTAGAGGTCGCCCTCCCCATTCAAACGAAGAAGTGCTTGTTTTTGCGGTAAACAGTTTCGGTTTCACTGATAAAATGGATCCGGCAATCAATGTATGTGGTAAAAGTCCTCTGCGGTATCTCGGTATCAATGATTGATTAAAGCTGTATTTACACATCTATTCCGGTCACGATGTAGCCATAGATGCATGAAGTGACTTTAGACAAGTAAATAAATAAATGTACCCCCTGTGCAAACACCAAGAAGTGGAGCGGTGCTTATTTATGGCGGTAATCAAGTTCTGCTTTATTGGCAAAATAGGGGCAAGACACTTAATCCCGATTGCCCAAGTGGTGGCACGGTGGCATTGTGTACTAAAGCGTACTGCACGTCGATGAGACACTTGTCTTCAACCAATGCTAACCCTGCATGTGTGAATTCAGTACGTTGGGGAGCCTGACAGTTGTTCGGTGGTTCTCGCCGGGCACTCCGCTTCCTCCACCCGTAAATATGTCCGACACGAGGCGAACCTGGCAAAATAGGTCCTGGAACAGCCTGTTCCAGGAACAGCGCAGTGGGCAGCATAGGTATAAGTGATTTGCTAAACTGGACTTCAAGCCTATCTTGCAGTCATGCTACAGCTAAAGATGCAGAAAGTGGCATTAAACACTCAAATAAATATAGTCGTTTCTTCGCGAACTATACTCGACGAGTACCATCTTTCTGTTGTATAGAAATTATGTTATGCGTGTCCTGCTATCAGACATTAGGTATGACAGTTCTAAATATTTGAATTAAAGTTTCCCGCCTTGAAAACTTGTACTTGGAAATGATGCAATCTGCAAAACTGAGCAGCCTTAAAAAAGTATTGATTTAAAAAACCTTTGAAGCATTGTCCGGAAATCTTACATCATTGCTGGAGATTCTAGAGAAAGAAGAGGGGTGATTTGATGAATTTGTGTGGCCTAAAAATACAATTGACTATTGGTGTGTTTTTGTTGGAAAATCTCCGAAACAAATATGCCCCTGACCAGGGGCGGGGGGGGGGGGGGGGGGGGGTCGCAAAAAAAAAATGTCAGGATACAAGGTCCCGGTGGGTGGGTTTGCCCGAGCCCCAAAGTGCAGTTATTGTCAGTGTCATGCAATTTTTTGCCAAAGATCATTTTACAGACAAGTAATTACAACCTAAGTGAATTCAAGTGCTTCGATTCATAACTTACAACAGAATAGAGCATTGATAATGCGTTGGGAGCTCCATGATAGAATTTTTTCCCCATGTTTTACACTTGATTTGGGGGTGGGTCCTGTTCTGGGTCTGACAAAAATTTGTAAAACAAAAAAGTGATTCCCAGCTATTTGGTCATGATTTTCACTCCTTTATATTTCTTCTAAGGCAGTTTGCCTCTTATTAGTGCTTTATAGCTCCTATTATTTGATTCTTCTGTAAGCCTCAGGGTGCCTCATGCCATTGGTCTAGTGTGCTTCCATGTATGGAATAATTGGAAAGATCGATAGAATAAAAATCTTGATTGTGGAAAACGTGTATAATTTCAAGGTAAATAAGATTCTAGTGACACTAACATAAAAAAATAAATAAGAGGCAATTCATCTCAGACAAGCCATCCTGGCATGGGTCAAAGAACTTCAGTATTAGGTCTCTCTCAGACCAGCTGTACAAACTAAACATTTAACCGAAAAGTAATGAAATGAAAAACAACTATTTCTTGTGGACAGTTGAAGATATCTAGGTGGGAGCAATACATTTTGGGCAGGGCTTCTTGGTGGTGGGATTCGACTGGTGTCTGAACAGCATAAACATGTTGCACATCGGGGTGAGGGTTGTGTTGTTTGGAACATGAATGGGTGTATATCTGCAATTCAGTTGGTGGAGGCGGGTTCCAGTGGTTACCTGGGGGTCTGATGCTGCATTTCCATTGTGGCTTTATATGCAGAGAGATCGTTTTGGGGCCATCTGTGGCTAGGGATGCCTTGGATGCCCAAGAGCAGGGCTGGGATATCGGACAAGATGGTTTGCGACACCTTTCATGTTTGGGAAAAGTATTTATTTATTTTTTTGATTTAGGTAATTTGAATACTTCGTTAAACAGATTTTATAAATTTGGGGTGGGTCCCCAATTGTCTTTGAGGAAAAAACTGTGCGGGAGGGGTGGGTGTCCAAGACATGACTGGCAAAAAATTGCATTCCGGGGGTGGTGTGTCCCAAAAATTGAAACTGTAAAAATTTCCACCTTGTATCCGTAATTTTTTGCCTGCCCCCACCCTGACCGGTAGTTTCCTTCCTGTCAACTTTTCTATCTTATTTGTTGCATGACCCAAAGTTTTGAGGCCTGAAAAAGTTGTCCGAAGGGCTATTCTTGACAAAGATATTTGAGTGCCCAAATTAAAATAATGCGATCATATCTTTTTCATACGAACGCTATAATGGTCCGCCTGTGGGAAAATATTTAGTACTCGTGTACCAATGATCTTGAGAATTGGAGCAGTACTTAATTTCTGTGGTAAACAATTTATTTTGCTGGTCTAACAGGACCACAGTAAAAACAAAATTTTAAGTACAGAATATTCTTGAATCTCAATACTTCAAAAGCCGCCTCACTCTTCCTTTACTTGCAAGCACATGGTGAACAGAGGGTATACCGTTTCAAACGATTACATACCAGATGGACGCTGTTCAAACCGGTGTTATGCCAGGTATAGGGCCACTGTTCTAATGGACACTTTCCAGATAGACTGTCTCAGATAGAAGCTTCCCAGATATCCGACACGATGTCATCCTGGCTTCGAAAGTGTGGTTAAACCCCAATCAGGAAAGAACCCAAATGCCTGGGATCCGCCTATCAAGGGGGCGTAGCTCTTTGAGCCGTCTCTTTGGAAGCGTCCAATTGAACAGCGTCCACCTATCTGGGATGACAACTTTCAAATGGTTGAATATCGCGCTGATCAGCTTTCCTGGGCGCTAGCCATCGGCGACTCCAAAGTATTTATTGCACTAAAAGAACAGGTCGTTTTTCTTCTAGAATATTCTTCGATTTTGTGGGAAATATACACCAGAAAATGTTTTTCAAGTGGTAGCATACATTCTGTAGATGTAGATTTTCAAGCATCAGAAGTTGTAGTTCTTTATCTTTTTGTGTATTTAACGAAAAATTGAGGGCATTCTGATGTAAACCGAGGGATTTACCGAGTAAGCCGTAGCTTGAATGGAAACTCGCCATCGCTATTTTTGGATTCCTCACTCTTTCGTGGAGTTCAAGTCCCCCCACTCCCGCCCTTAACACCGTAGGACGTCGCACATCAGAATATATATATTTTCTCTTCATTATCATTGCCTTCTTCTTAATTCCGCGCTTGTGTGGGGTTTATTGTTGTGTGTTAAATTATCCCGCCATTTTGTCAAGAACATAATTTGACATCAGGCAGTCCACCTGTTGGTGATGCAAGTATGTACAATCAGAAATGTACACCAATGCTGAATATGATATGCGTGATATTACAAAATATTAAACTGAATAATGCAAGATATAACCCAGAAATTTTAGCTTTTAATCGCGCATGATGGTTTACACGTATTATTACAGTGCACACTGTGATTCTGTCCAGTCTATATTCCTACTCGCTTCTTCCGTAGGACCCCCCCCCCCCCCCCCCCCCCGGGAAGTGGAGCAACGCTTGTTTACTGTTGCAAATAAGTCCTGCTTTACTGGTAAACGGGGCCCGGAACTAATACCTGGGGTTCAAGTCCTCTAAAGTCAGCAACGTAGGTATCAACGATTGAGTAAATTTGACTTCATACCAATGTTGCAGCCATGATATAGCCAAAGATGGTAAAGGCAATTTGTTTTTAGAGACCACCGGTTAGTCTTTCCGGTGGTCGGCGCACAGCAAATTTGTTTGTTGGGTCTACTTTCAGTTACATTTGATATCCGCTGCACCTCTCTTATCTGCACTTTAATATCGGAAATCTAACATTTTCAGTAGAAAGATTTTCCCATCACACAGCCAGGAATTGAACCAACTGTCTGTTGTTTGACAGATCTTGGTGAGCTCTGTCAAATAAGATATAATTGATACAATATCTATTCCTACAAGTGCAGAATGTTATTGTAAACAGTTCTATTCAATTATTTATTTATTTATTTATTTATTTATTTATTTATCTATTACTGTTCAACGACTCATTAACAGCCAAGGTCATATCGTGCTGGTGACAGTTTTACGGGTGGAGGAAGCCGGAGTTCCCGGAGAGAAACACCGAGCAACGACGAGTAGCTGCCAGCTCCCCAACATCGTAACTCAGCACTGCAGCACAGGCAGGGTTAGATTGTTTGAAGACATGCGCACCATCGACGTGCAGTACGCCCTAGTACACCGTGTCATCGTGCCCCTATGGGGACAATCTGCTGGTTAAGTGCCTTGCCCAAGGACACAACGCGGGAGTTCGAATCGATCGCTCAGACGGTCACCCATCCAAGGACTAACCGGGCTCGACGTTGCTTAACTTCGGTGATCTGACGAGAACCGGTTACCGCAACGCCACCGCGCCCCCTTCTATTCAATTACCAGTGTGTTTGGGGGATAGCGGGCATTTATGTGTCTAGTTGACCTTTGCAACACGTGTAAAATTACAAACTCGGAACATCCCATGCTTACTCTATATATACTGAGTCAAAAAAAGAAAGTATAATAAACTTTGAGGAGCAATTTTTTTAGTATTATCGACTTTAATCCCAAACAAATTAGTGTAAATTCATATTTCGAGTCTAGCTGTATGAATTTACATAATTTCATGTTCTTGTTGTTGCCAGCGTCACGTCAGGACGTCGCAATTCAGTCATGGGGTGAAATGAAAGTTCACACATGCAGTCAATAGCGTGTATATCCACCGTTTGCCTCTTGGATGGCAATACATCGACGGCGCATGGACCTGATAAGTCTCTGGATGTCACCTTGTGGTATTGCGCTCCACTCCTGCCTAAGAACATTACGTAAATCGTCTAACGTCTGAAGATCATGAAGTCGTACCCTACGGTCCAATTGGTCCCAAATATGCTCGATTGGCGACAAATCTGTCGAAAGTGGGGCCAGGGAAGAAGTTCGATGCTCTGCTCCTCAAGAAAGTCACGACAGATACGCGCTACGTGACATCGGGCATTGTCTTGCTGGAATAACTGCAATACGACGTTAGCGTTGGACAACGGGACAACAACAGCGTTAAGAATTTCGTCCCTATATCGCTGTCCATTCAAATTATCATCGATGAAGATCAATTGCGTTCGATGGTGAAAGGGAATTCCTGCCCCAACCATTACACTACCCCCGCCGAAACGGTCGCATTTCCGCACGCAAGCACCAGAAATCCGTTCTCCTCGTCGGCGATACACTCTTGCCCTACTATCAGTGCGCCGTTGACAAAATCGTGAATCATCACTAAAAAGAACTGTGCTCCAACGCTGCTGAGTCCAGCGAACACGCTGACGTACCCATTCCATTCTGATGGTACGATGACGTTGGGTAAGGATTGGTCCGTGGTATGAACGCCTAATTCGGATGCCGTTTTCAGCGAGTCTGTTGCGGACAGTTTGTGCACTAATTCTATTGATAGTTCTACCAGGAGTAATTGCTGCTGTCCTAGTCCCCGGAAGGAAACAATCCCGCAAGTGAGACGTCCTGATGTGTCGGTCTTGTGCAGGAGCCGCAACTCTTGTTCGACCGGAACGAGGTCGGTCGGCAGTAGATCCAGTGGTTCTATACCTTCCAATGAGACGGTAAATAGTGGCCACAGTGACTCCGAACTCAGAGGCGAGACCATCTGGAGGTATCCCAGACTCATACATACCATTGGCACGTAGCCTCTGATTTTCGGCTAACCTTAGTATTTTTCAAAATGTCGGAAGACAAAAATTAGCATGTTTTCTTAATAACCCAGGCTCTCTGGCACAAAGAAAATCGTCGGTCACCCATTCAATTTGACATTCTTGAGTAGCACGTGCTATTTTGAAATCCGTAGCAAAATTGTATACGGTTGGGTGGACAACAACAACATGTCATTAAACTCTTTGCACGACTTCTTGTCCACAAACATGCAACATTAGAACTATTATATTTCATCCTTTATGCTATTTTTTCACATTTCTTTCTATTATACTTTCTTTTTTGACTCAGTATATGAAAACAAGTATACTTTATTTTATGTATTTGAGAACGGGCGATTGAATTTTAACATCGACAACCTGCCGCATTTTCCAATTGAATCTGTAAAAAGGAATGGGTCGCTATCAGATTCAGTCAGATACCACTTCGGTAAACTGGCTCGAAATGGCTATCCAGCTAGTCTTGTAATCTATCTGATGATGTAACTATACAGTGCTTCATTACTTCAGTAGTTTAACCCTTTGAGCACGAGCGGCCGCTTAGCCGGTCAGGAACATGATACGTTATAACGACATTATATAGGATAGCTGTTAAGTAGATATGTGGGGTAGACCAATCAATATTTTCACCGTGCAACCCCGAAGCTACACTTTGAAAATATTGATAGGTCTATCCCCGAATAATGAATATGGAATCTTCTAATTGCTGCCATTGAACTGGCATGGAATATACCACCAGTGTTCAAAGGGTTAACAGCTACGGGAGAATGAACGGTCACGGCTTCAGAACGATAGTTTTATCGAAAAGCGATTATACGGGTTCGATTTTAAATAATCCGACAGGTGGTATTTAAATGTGCACCAAAGGCCAATACTTTCCGTGACTCAAATCTCAGTTACATACAAGGATAGCACAGCAATATGACTCTCTATTGTTTCCACATTTTACAACTGTAAACCAAATTTGTATGCAACAGGTTTGATGAACCTCGCCTATTGTGAACCTTTTCTCATCACCCACTGTTCGAACATTCATTATTCACGGCTTGATTTCTTGAGAACTGAACATACATACAGCGTTAAGATAAAGATTACTTATTGCACGTGTGAAATTAATCAGCTGTTTGCCTAAAGATTTGAATTTCAAACTACAGGTAAGATATAGTTAATATTTGATTTGTGGATTCACACCAGAAAACGATTTATTTCTAGAAAGGATATATACACCTATAATGTGGACATTATATATAATGGTCTATGGTCCCAGCTTTTAAACGCAGGAATTTCAATTAATGGAAGATCTGTGAAGATGCAACTGCCCGAATTTTGCCCAGGCATGGCCTGGGGCCGAGCCGCTGAACTGAGAACTGTAAAGTTTTTCGGAAGAAAAACTTTACAGTTTTCAGTTCAGTGGCTCGGATCCAGAACTTAGTCTATGCGGGTGAAATTCCCGTTGCATCTCCTCAACACAACACAAACACATACTCAGTATCAAATAGGTCTACCGCCAACCACTATGCGCAATACAAACAGATATATGCGAAATAAAACCACGACAGGCAGTTCGACGTTATCGAACAGGGTTGCATTTGGAAATAATAGTTTTTTATGAATCCGATAGTTGTGTAAGATTGATCATGGGAAGGGTTGACCCAGGAGAAGTTTGAAACTCGTCGATAATATCAGCATATTTGCAATTGTTCGTTTCTTGGGGCTAAATAATATTTTCAACTGCCATGATAAAGTTGTTGCGGGAGGTTTATAAGCATAGGGATTCACTTTTCAGTGGCTTAGTTATTGACAAGTTTCAGTGGCTTAGTTGTGTACGCCTTAGTACACAACGCAATCGTGCCCCAAAGTGGGCAATTGGGATTACGTGTATTGCCCAAGGACACAACGCGGACCTCTGGGCTTGCAGGTGAGACTCCACGAAAGTGCATAGCATAAACGACTGGATAAACTTGACTTAGAGCTGTTTCCGCAAATGTAACCGACCTTCTGCGAGGCGCGGTGCCTCAGTGTTTACGACATTGGACTTAAAACCGAATGGTCCAGGGTTCCCCGCTAGGTGGACCTGCGTTGTATTCTTGGGTAAGGCACTCAATCGTAATTACCAACGTGGGGACACGGTGGCGTTGAGTACCAAGGCATACTGCACGTCGATTGCTCATTTACATTCAACCAATGTAACCCTGCTTGTGTGGAGTTAGTACGTTGTGGAGTCTGACAGTTGCTCGCCGCTGCTCCGTGGTCCTTTCCGGGTACTCCGTCTTCTTTCACCCGTAAAACTGTCCAACACGACGTGATCCTGGCTGTGGGAAGTGTCGTTAAGCCTCAATAAAAAAAATCGATGTTCTGGTCTTCTCCGTGCGACAGTTCATATATATTTCAAGATTAGCCTAAACAGTATTTTATTGAACATACTTTGTGAATACACTCAACAGGTACAGTTTACATGATTACACAAGCAATAAACGTTACATGGATTGAATTTTGCTAATGAGTAATAACGGAATTTCACATCAAGCTAGGAACTTAATGTAAGTTGTCTTCCAAACTGATGAAATAAAGCAATATAGATTCGGTATGATTTTATTTAATTATATATTTGTTGGGGCTTAACGACACTTTCGACAGCCAGGGTCACCTCGTGCCGGACAGTTTTACGGGTGGAGGAAGCTGGTGTACTCGGAGAGAACCACAGAGCAACGACAAGCAACTTTCGGACTCCCCAACATACAAGCAGGGTTAGCATTGGTTGAAGACAAGTGCACCATCGACGTGCAGTACGCCTTAGTACACAACGCCATCGTGCTCCCACGTGGGCAATTGGGATTAAGTGTATTGCCCAAGGACACAACACGGACCTCTCGCCTTGCAGCCTGCATCTCTACCTACTGAGCCACCTTGATCCCATTCGGTGTGATACAACAGATATGGGTTTTCGGGTTGACAGAAAAAATCAGAACTTCGATTGAGTAAGATTTGTAATGAAAGTACAAGGAATGAATGGAGCAGTTTGTGTTATGGAACGATCAGATGTCAGAATGCTGTAAAACTATTTGTGCCTACGTCGATGAAAAATCACGCTCATATAATGGGAGGCTCGAGCGTTTGCCTGTAACCTCATTGATTTAAGAATAAGAAACGTCCCCAATTGGTACGTCTCGTGCTGTTGCTCGTGTTTTAATTATTTGTACTTCAAAAACTTGTCAAATTTAAGAAAGCTTCCTCAAATTCTTGACCTTTGATTATTCAATGGGAAACACTCTCCGCGAGGACTCTCCAACAGATGATAACAGGGTAGGATTTCAATCGGATTTTTGCAAGCAGTTATAATGCGGTTCATTTACATTTAATTGGAGTTTATGCGAAAATAAAAAAAAAGTTGTAAGGCCATTTTAACTTATCGACAAAAACTCTAGACTATACAGGATTCACCAGCTAGTTGTAGCTATATAATCCACATAGGCTTCACTATCATCATGACCTTCTATCACTCACTGGGAGGCTTTCCTGTAACTAACAGAAGGGAATGACATTGGATCGTTTTGCACAATAATAATGTGGACAATTCACATTTAACCACGAATTTTAAGAGGAATAAGAGACAAGGTGAATTTCAATGAAAGACAAACCATTATTTACACAATAGAGTATCTATATTTAATGATAAGTACCAACATACTATCCAAATGTTCCGTTTGATGCAATTTTATTTCCAAATCGCCCCCTGAGTTCCAATGTGTTCTATGTGCCAGTAGGCACATAGAACACATTGGAACTCAGGGGGCGAAATCGGAAATAAGCGAACCACATCCATATTTTGGTTCTCAAACAGTGGTGAAGTAGAGTAGTCCGGTATAGAACTAACCCTCACATAACATAATTTTTCAACTGATTATCTTGCTCAGTTGACACCCAAATGAAAAAAATGAGCATGTAATTGAAATATTAAAAAAACAAATTCGGCTGATTCCAACATTGGGTAGAAATTAAAAAAAAAATGTGGAATTCTTTACCAGGTCTCGGGCGATAAACGTGGCCAAATTTCATGACTTCTGGCCACAGGGGAAGTGCCTGAACTCGCGTGTAAGGAAAAAATGGCCCGCAATCGCAACATATCATTTCGACTTAATCGAATGGTACAATTATCGAGAACATGTTAATGGTCTATATTTCAACATCTCCCGAGCGGAAAACGTAGAAAATCGGTGTCACTTCAGACATGTGATCTCTGCGTATGACGATTTAAAAACTTTTGAACTTTAATCGTAAATAGCTTTATGGACTTTTCCCTCTTGTTATATTTTAATTTAAGAACTGTTGTTTAGAGGCATGGGAAATAAAGTATTTCCACAGGCCGCTTTGACGAGAGGAAATCCCCATTTCTTGCGCATACTCGTGAGTCAATCGTTGTTTTTAAGAAGAAAAAAAACCCCGCCAAATACTCTATATTGTTTCTACAGAGTTGTGGTATTTTAATCACTGTCAGGAGGCATTGTAACGGTACTACCGCCTAGCGATTATTCCCACAGACATCACAACTATCCGAGCGATATCTAACACATCTTCACGCTGTCATTAACGATTATTTGTCAAATATTGAAATTGCTCTCTTTGTTTATTGATTCGTGCAGACTTTAACAGCAGATTACTGGAAGCTACCACGTGCTTTAAGGTATTGGGGCTGCGTGCGACCTAAAATGTGTACGGATATATACAGAACGACACGCGTGTGTGAATGGGTTAATCGATATGGCACAAGTGCCATCGCGGAAGGATAGAACGAGAGGCCGCACCACACATGCGTGTCGTTCTATGTTGATTACACGCCATCACGTCTATAAAAACAATTATTAGAAGGACACTCAGCAGCAGTTGATTTGACAACTATCAACAAAAACAACACATTTTATCGGCAACCAAATTTGCGAGGGGAACCCGTGTTACTATTTCGTCTCCTGAGTTCCAATATGTTCTATGTGCCTTCTGGCAGCCTACTGGCACATAAAACACATTGGAACACAGGTGACGATTTTTAGCTATCGCTAGCGATTCAAATTGTAATTGCGTTGCCAGATTTGTTGCCCGAAAATTCCAGTGAAATTTCGCTTCTATTTCAAAATAGTTCGTCAATGATTTCCGTTCCACACTTGTGTGTGGAACAGATTCTCCTTTTCTGCATGGTTTGATGTTGCTGTAGATAGCGATTACATAGAACAGGCGTGTAATTAAAAACTGAGAAGATCGACTGTTTATCCGTTAGCGACCAATGCAAAGTGAGGAAACTGGATGCGGTATTTTGTCCCGTGGACTCATTTGACATATTATTAATCTTTTCTATCACGCAAAAATGAAATATGCTGGTTATATCAAATAACATGAAAATACTCGTGGAAACAGCTGTCAGTTTTTCAATTAATATTTTCTCGTAAATACATTCGTGATGTATTTTATTAATTTGTACGAGTTGTTCAGTAGATAAATGAAGTGTAGTCGGCAGAACTCAAGATATATATTTTACTCTGTATAACATTAATATGTCCAAACCCACACTCTAACCACACACACAAGAAATGGGTGATGCAGCAACCATGTGCATTGACAGGGGCAGGTAAGTGATGAACTGCAACAATAATTTAGATGTGTTTACCTTAAATAGTTAACCCATTCAACAAGTTATGCATACACTTCTACATGATGAAATACTTGGAACAGCACGAGCAGAAAAGAGTGATGGCCGAGTGGATAAGTGCGCTGGGCTCTTATGCCCGAGGTCTCGGGATCGATCTCGGTCGGGGAAAGTTCTCTAGGTGTCCAAACACTCTCTGTCAGCATCTGAGGTTGATGCTGTCACAGCGTACCGTCCTATCGGGTGGGGACGTAAAGTGGCTGTCCTCTGCGCGGAGAGAGACACACTCTGTGCAGGCTAATGATCCCTTCGTGGTATTCGAGAAGAGCGAGGTCAGGAAGTTGCCGCTACGAAGGTCATCCTGCACATCTGCGCCATTGGGCGTTAATATAAGTTGCATAACTTGTTCGCCAATCTTTTTAAAACAAATAAGATTAAATTAGCAGAAGACACAATGGATAATACATCAGTATAGTGAGGATAAATAATAATTTAATCCAACAGCTCTCTAGGGAGTAGTGGGATTAAATTATTACCGACCCTCCCTATAAGTGCTGAACGGGCCCATTTCGCCGCAGAGAGAAGTCTACAGGGTTCACTCTGATCCTCGAAAAAATAGAAAGTCCTTGGATTTTGAAAAATTCGTTTCCAGGTCCTTAAAAGTGCTCGCAATTCGTAAAGGTTCATTAAAAGTTCTTGAATTTCAGTTGCATCTCAGATATTGATCCACTTTTCGTGTTTGGAACATGTATTATTAACTGGTAGAGTGCTGGAAGCCCATATTTGGGCTTTACTCTGAGGTGAAGGTACTGCAACTTGACGGCTTCATACTCAGTGGATGTGGTTCATATTATCTTTGAAGTGATATTATTTAGTCTGTAGGGACTTGTCTTGTTACAATTTATGGGAGAGTGCCTGCAAATCATTTCCAGGGTTAATGACCAATGGAGGGAACTCTTGAAACGTATTTGAAAAGTATTTAGATCTCGTTTGAACAGCTTCTTGAAAGTTCTTGAACTTGTTTCGTTATAGAGGCAATGAGCTCCGATTGTATGAGGCGATAACATCCATGGTGTCAATGCTGAAGGTGTTAACTTCCAATAAAGACTTTAGAAGAGGTAAATCGCAAAAGGGTTGGGAGTTCAAGGATCTTCCTCTAACTTGCCTCTTTGGCCAGAACATTCCTTGGCCACAGGTTCGAATACCCCTGAGCTGCTAATCATAGCTACCATTTGAATAGGGATTGGTTTTGTCGATGCAATCCAAATTTTTCCACCGGCATTGTTTAAACGTATATATATATACGTTTAAACAATGTCGGTGGAAACATTTGCATTGCATCGACATAAATATATATATATATATATATATATATATATATATATATATATATATATATATATATATATATATATATATATATATATATATATATATATATCAGAAAAAATTATTAAAGTTCAAAACAAATAAAACGACATTACTGAATATATTCCTGCTAGCGGTTTCACCGCTCTCTCTGCGGATCTTCAGGCATTTTTTGCCTGAAGATCCGCAGAGAGAGCGGTGAAAGCGCTAGCAGGAATATATTCAGTAATGTCGTTGTATTTGTTTTGAACTTTAATAATTTTTTCTTATAACTACCAGCACAAGGATTTGTTTATAAATTTCTGATATAGTTCTTACAAGTGCGTTAGCGTCGTTTTTTAGTATGTGAATCACTGAGATTGTGAACCCTCACGTTATTTACGTCGTTCAACTATAAGAATATTTTATTAACAGTTAACTGAGATGAACCATTTTACTGACCATCATCATCATGTCCAAACCTCCAGTTTCTTTTTTTATTTTATCAACTTAATGACTGGTAACTTTTGGCTTACAAAAATCATGACAACAGCAAGACAAATGTAAATTGTTTGCATGTCCACCAAGCCATGTCTGACAATTTTCGTCATTGGGAGACATTTTCAGGAAAGTAACTGCCCCTGATTTTTTTTAAATCTGTCAATAAATTTACCACTTAGAGTATGGGAATTTCATATAAAAAAATGAAATTTCGAAATGTTAGCGAATCATCGATGTGCGCGTCATTTCACAAACTCCAGGCATTTTCCTGTTGTGTATATGAAAATACAGAAGCTGACTTTTTACATTTTTCTCCCAATCAGTTTGAATATTTGACTATTATTCTCGGCTGAAACCCACTTAACTCTTTACTCAACGCAGACGATATCAAAATTCATAATTTGAAATGTCATTTTTTTCAAATTTTTCAAAAAATTTCAACAAAACCATATCATGTGACCCCTCGTTGGAAAGAGCTCGACGAGCTCGTTCCAACGAGGTGTCACATGATATGGTTTTGTTGAAATTTTTTGAACAATAATATTTTTTCAACTGCTGAATTTGCATATTACGCTGGCGTTTGCGGGCGATTCGTTGGGTAAAGGGTTAAAAATAAGAAAACGGCGCTTTCGCCACCTTTTAGTGTTCTTTTACTTTTTTGTTATATCGGGGAGCGCGGCGGCTCAGTAGGTAGAGGTGCAGGCTGCAAGCCGAGAGGTCTTCGGTTCGAATCCCACCTGCGGCAACCGCGTTGTGTCCTTGGGCAAGACACTTCATCTCCATTGCCCGCGTGGGGGCACGATGACGCCGTGTACTAAGGCGTACTGCACGTCGATGGTACGCATGTCTTCAACCAATCTAACCCTGCCTGTGCTGCAGTGCGGAGTTACGATGTTGGGGAGCTGGCAGCTGCTCGTCGTTGCTCGGTGGTTCTCTCCGGGTACTCCGGCTTCCTCCACCCGTAAAACTGTCACGGTCATGATTAGCCATTGTGCATAAAAATGTGACCTTAAACATCAATAAATGAATAAATGTTCGTTATATCAACAGTGTGCACATCGTGGCATGCTATACAGACACCGCGACCGGGACAACCCGCGTTGTGTCCTTGGGCAAGGCACTTTATCCCGGCTGCCAACATGGGGGCACGATGACGCCGTGTACTAAGGCGTACTGCACGTCAATGGTGCACATGTCTTCAACCGCCGTAACCCTGCTTGGGCGGAGCTTGAACAGAGTTAGAATGATGAGGAGCTGACAGTTGCTCGTCGATGCTCGGTGGTTCTCTCCGGGTACTCCGGCTCCCTCCACCCGTAAAACTGTCACGGTCACGATTACCCATTGTGCATAAATATGTGACCTTAAACACCAATAAATAAATATAATACAGACATCGTCCTTTCCATAAATCGGCCCTATGCTATATCTCCTGTATACACAACCACTTGGTGACATTATCAGGAGCCATAGAGTTGGGTGCCACATGTACGCAGACGACACACAGTTATATGACCATGATACAGTTAGCCGATCCGCCCAGCTTGTTTCAAACGTCGAGGAATGTTTGTCATCGGTGAAGTCTTGGATGTTGGCAAACCAACTCAAACTCAACGATGACAAAACCGAAGCGATGTGGTGCGCAAAACAATCCATCGCAAATTCCATCACAATTCAGCACATTTCCGTAGGCGAGAACTTGATCCATTTCACCGATAGTGCGAAAAATCTCGAAGTTCATTTGGACACCACTCTTTCAATGTCCTATCAAATATCAAACATATGTAAGTCAGTATATTTTGAAATTAGAAGGCTAGGTCATATCCGAAAATATTTAAGTTTAGACGCCACAAAAAAGCTGATTCCATCATTCATCTTGAGTCGAATAGATTACTGTAATGCACTGCTTTTCGACGTCCCGGACAACCAGCTCCAATGTTTACAGAGGCTGATCAACGTTGCTGCATGCTAGGATTGCTCTACGGACGAAGAAAAGGGAACACATCTCACCCGCCTTTGCCAAGCTGCACTACACCCCAGTTAAAGACCGCATAACATATAAACTAGCAATACTCACCTACCAGAGAAATTCGGCTGACTTCCCAGGCTACCTTAGCGAACTCCTCATACCATACAAGCCGCAGCGATCATTGCGATCCAGCGACGAAGGGCTTTTAACTCAGTTCGCGGGGAATTTGAAGACTAGGTGACAGGGCTTTCAGGGTCAGCGCGCCCCGTGTGTGGAACTCGTTACCCAAAACCTTACGAAATGCACCATCTCTTGAAAGTTTTAAAAAGGGACTAAAAACCTACTTATACCAGAGGAACTTCCCAGGCTATCCCTTCGCTGACACACAAACCGGGTGACTTTATTGATTTTTATCTATCTTATTCGTGATTTCTTTTGTAAAGCGCTTAGGGCTTTTATTAGGATAGGCGCTATATAAGTGATATATTATTATTATTATTATAAATATAAAAGTCCAGGAGATAAGATTTGCCAGTTATTTTCCTCGAAAGAATAAAAACTTTCAAATTACTGTAAAAACATATTCGCTAAACAAAGAGTTGAAGTGGACATTTGTGTTGGTAGCTGTGATACCAATAATTATCTTACAATCAAAATGTATTTGGTCTGTATTAACTCCGCGACTGCAGTGTATCCGACCGACCCCCTGATACAGATGTTTGTATCAGGGGGTCGGATACATGCACGTTCCTTTCCATTTTTTTTGTTCATCCGTACGAATAAATATATATATATATAGTTCGTTATATATTCGTCTACATTCTTGACTTATCCCCAATATATTGTAAGATAAAATGATTATTACCATTATGTGGATGTACAAAATGTGTATCTGAGTCGACCTTCGGGTTCTATGGGCAGATAACGACGAGTCGAAGACGAGTCGTGATCTACCCTTAGAACCCGGAGCTCGACTCGAATACATATTTTGTACATCCACATAATAGTAATAATCTCGATATATTCTTATTGACGGATTAGCTCCGAGAGCTGTCTGTTATTTTCGTTTATTAAAAGTAACAAAGGGAATCTTGGCTTTATTTTTTACTGATGTCATAGGTGTTTTCTCTACAATTACTTGCTTCTTTAGTGAATCTTCCTCGCCCGACTAATAATTTCAAGGGAGATAACTATCGGAAGTCGATTTTCATGTCGTTAGAAGACAGAGATGCAAACAATGGTGCTGAAAGGTTAGGGAATGCTGTTACCGATTTACCGCTCAGTTATAACTATTTTGTTACCGACTAACCGACCTTTACCCAAGAACAGAGGACATGCGTGTATTAGGATGTTGGGCCGCTATCATGTGGTCAAGGCCAAGCTGAAAATATTTCGTAATGGCGGATTCAGACAATTACAAGAGTTTCAAAAGTGATCTTGCAAATCTTGTCTGAAAATAAATCGCGGCTGACAGAATACAACTTATGCAAATATCGCGTAAATAATCAAGGCCGTCGCTACCTGGGTGGGGGGAGTGTGTGCACCCCCAGTCGGGTTTGTGTGTGTGGGTGGGGGAGGGGGGGTGTCATTAGGTCAAATTATTTTTGCATGAATCAACCAAATCAATATCAAAGTATCGTAAACGCTTGCAGTAACACTTATTTATCAGTTCTGCTGTGATTCGCTCACCCGGAATATCCGTACTCCTACCTTCTAGAACCCCATAGATAGGCTATCTGTCTTTTTACCTGCTACAGAAGTCAAAATGTGTACCAGCCTAAACTTTCATCGGACTGTCCGGACACTTAACACTTTCGCTGCCGAAAGCGACTATTGTCATCTATTTTATGGTGTGCGCAGATCATATCTACCATCTGATTAATTGTTGGAAAGGGCTCAAAGAGCCCTTTCCAACAATTAATCAGATGATAGAGTTTCAAGTACGCCATAAAGTTTTATTAAACATCCTCGCATACAGGCGTACATAAAGGTTCTCCATATGTGGATAAAGTGGGCGTGGCAGTGAAAGGGTTAAGAGACAGACTGTTCAAGTGTCCTTGTACCACTGAGAAATTTCCCAGTGGGCCATCTCTCTTGGGAATCACCTAGGGCCCCTCAAGGTAAACCCAATTGAAATATTCTCGATATAAGACACCAGCCTGTGCGTCGACAAATGTCTCAGATGCGACGATTTTTCATTCTTAAGGTCCCGAAAATCTAATTTTTTCTCCACGGTGCCAAACCATGTTCAGCCTCATGGGTTCGACACCATTAGAATTCACTTGTTATAACACTCAACTCGAAGCATGTCACAGATACAAGGATTGGGCGTTGTTTCGGTTCTGAAAATTAACTCAACACTCCGAACGTTCGTAAATGCATCAGATGCGAGGATTGTATCTCTTTTCAGGCCCGAATGTTAGAATTTCCTGCTGCGGGGCCGCTGAGAGTAGTGACTATGAATTAGGCAGCGGTGCAATTCTTTCTTTATCCCTTTGAACCCTAAAGGTCGGTTTTCCGGCAAGGTAACATTATAAGTCATACTTTCATAAAGTAGGATGGCTCCAAAGTTAAAGTGTTGGGTAGACCATTCAATATTTTCAGCTTGCAGCCCCGAGAAAATATTAATTGTTCTACCCCCAAATAATGAATATGGACTCTCCCAATTGCAACATTGGACTGACATGGAAAATACCTCCAGTGTTTAAAGGGTTATTACGCACTAATCATATGCCACAGATGCGAGGATTTTGCATCTGGAAAATCAAAATTTTCTCTCGAGCGGCTGAAGCATGGTCGATCTCGTGGGTTGGCTACCATTTTGGGTACCATTGAAATCATCTCGTCATAACACTCAACTTGGGGCATCGAAAGATGTTTCTGATGCAAGGATTAGTCGTCTTTTTGGTTCGAATACTGATACCCCCGGGCGTCGATAAATGCCTAAGATGTGACGAAATTGTATCTATTTGAGTCCAAACCCTAACAGGCCGCGTGGATTGTGCAACAAGGCAATTCTTTCGTTATTTCGCACAACCCAAATCATCAGACACAAGGATTTTGCGTCTTTTCTGTGCCAAAAATCAAAATTTTATAACAAGCTGCCAAACCATGGTTGGCCTTGTAAGTTCGATAGCATTGAAATTAGCTCGTTATGATACAGAACTCGGGGATTCGACAAATGTCTAATGCAAGACTTAGGCGTCTGTACGACCCCGAAAATTACACTCTGATGAGGGCATCAATCAATACCTCAGATGCGAGGTTTTTTTCAGGCCTGAAAATCAGAATTTCCTTTCACGAGGCCAAATGATGGGCAGCTCAGTGGATGAAGCACCTGTGCATTTCCTTCGTTATTACGCATTGCCCGGAGAATCGGTTGTTGCGAGGATTTTGCGTCTTCTCGGGAGTAAAAAAAAGTTATTTCTTCCACAGTGCCCAACCGTGGTCGGCATTGTGGGTCGGATAACATCGAAAGTATCTCGTTATAGCACGGTTTTGGCCGTTACGTTGGGTAAATGGCTAACATGGGCTCCTCTTGATCAAATCTCTTCTCCCAGTCCGTTCCGGGGACATTTGACACAACACGTAACTGTTAACTGAAAACCAGATCAACTTGGGGAATATCACCCCGGTTAACCGCTTGAAGGAATCATATCTGGAAAGAGCATGTAATCCACCGGTTAATCAATTAATATGCGCAACACTACCAGTCATTGTACTTTTGGTGTGATTTTCTCTTTCAACTGAATTTCATGGTATGTTTACTATTCGGCTTAGCTCCTTTCTCCTCCCTTTACACTTTCGTCATTTTTGTAAACATTGCACCATGAATCAGATCGATAGAGCCAGAAGACTCAGGTGACACGTTGCACTCATTCACACATACTTTTTCAAGTATGAGAATCTATTGTTGCACTTTTCGCCTTCAACAATGGAATTTGATTGCTTGAGACTGGAGGTTGAATTATGAATAAGAGCGGACGTCCGTTCATCTGCTGTTTTGAGTTCCTCTGACTCTGCTGAAGAGTCACAGAATGAGTTAACACTACAAATATACCTCCGGTCCCATCAGGATATGGTGACTTAACTTTTGACCCGCCTCCACCGCCTCTAATCAGAAATATCTAAATTGTGGGCATTGAAAAATCGAGCTGGAAAACATCCACTTATCTGCTCACTGGTTGTTCGTACGGCGCATCTCTTGAACGATATGTTCCAAAAGTCAATATGCGAGAGTGTGCGGAGGAATGCCGAATGGGATTGAAAATCAAGCCAGAAAATAAGCAGATTATCATCTGCAAAATGAGGTCCCCAGAGGGTGAATTTGGTGATGCTACTCTGCGCAGCGGGGGTAGCATCAATAAACTTACCCTCTGTGAACCTCAATCTGAATCGAGGCCTCAAACATAACAGAAGGAGGAACCCAGAGGATAAATCGGCCCACTTTATGGGATAGCATCAGCAAATTCACCCTCTGGTGACCTCATTCTGGAAATGAGATATTGCTTATTTTCAGGCTTGTTGAAAATAGCCACTTGCACTAATACAAACTAGCTTTCTCTGGAAAATGTCCCCTGCAGTGCCAGCTGGGCTGATACTTGATCGAGGGGTGTGATGCGGTTAGAATCTTGTTTTTCCCACCACTGTACTATACCAGCATAAAAAGTAATATATTTATTATCTTTTCTGATAAATATAAGGCTACACATACTCGCAATACTTTGGGGTATATTGTTGAGTTTAACCGAAATAATAACTCTTAACTCTTTACCTATCTTAACGCATGAAAGCGACCGGTGTTATTCACAAAAATTGCCATTTAAATATTATAATTTTTCAACGTTTGCTTCAAAAACATACCTGAGGACCCCTCATTGGAACGAGCTTGTTCTAATAAGGGATCATAAGCTATGTTTCCGAGACAAATGAAAGTGTCAATGAAACTGTAGCTTAACTTGACTGTGTGTAGTGTTTGATGAAAAGAATAATGTTCAATGTTTATGAAATGATTATGAAATAAGACAAGAATTGTGATAATTAAGAATATGTTAATTTCTGTTCCCTGTATGCTATGTTTTCAATAAAAATAAGTTGAGGTGTAGACTAGACTAAAGAACGGAGGAGTGGGTTAATGGGGCCTTCACATTTAATGTATGACAAGCAAAGTTACCAAGTTACAGTAAAATCATTCCAAAACGAGTCACTCTACCAAGTTACAATGGAATCCCTTCATAAAAAAACTCGTATACTTTGCTAAAGGAATCTAGGTTATGTGACGGTTCGGCGGTCACGGTTGACCGATCATGACGGAAATAGGAGAGTCTCATCTAGATATCATACCAAGTTCTCCTACCAACTTACAATGACATCCCTTCATAAAACGACCTGTAGACAGTGCTAAAGGAATCTAAGTCACGTGGCCAGGCGGCGGTAACGACTGACCAATATAAAACAGTCTCATGTAGTTATCATGCCGAGTTATCCTTACAAGTAACAATGAAATCGTTTCATAACTACAACCTGTAGATGCTAAACAAATCTAGGTCACGTGCCTTCACGGTCTACACTTTATATTGAGTCATCCTACAAATTTGCAATGAAATCTCATCATAAATGCAAGTTGTAGACTGGGTCAAAGGAATATGGGTTACATGCCCCTGCAGCCGCCACGGTTGACTGAACCCGAGAAAAATAAAATCGAATGTTCTTATCTAGACGACATTATACAGAGTCACCCTACGAAGTTACAATAAAATCCCTTCATAAATACGACCTGTAGACTGTGCTAAATGTTTTCGGGTTTCGGAACCGCGCAGCCGTCACGGTTGATCGATCGCGACCAAAAGGGGACGTTGTCATCTAGATATTATACGGAGTCATCCTACCATGTTACAATGAAATCCATTTATAAATGTGACCTGCCAACTGTACTAAAGGTTTTCGGGTTTCGGGCTCGCGTAGCCGTCACGGTTGACTGATAGCGACCAAAAGGGGACGTTCTCATCTAGACATTATGCGGAGTCATTCAACCAAGTTACAATGAACTCCCTCCATATTAAATATGACCTGTAGACTGTGCTAAATGTTTTTGGGGTTCGGGCTTGGGCAGCCGTCTCGGTTGACAAATCATGACCAAAAAGGGGACGTTCTGATCTAGATATTATACAGACTCATCCTACCAAGTTACCATGACATCCCCTCATAAATACAACCTGTAGACTGTGCTAGAGGTTTTTGGGTTTCAGGCCCGCGTAGCAAGCACGGTTGACCGATCGCGTCCAAAAGGGGACGTGCCCATCTAGACATGACCTCGAACCTGCATGTGGATTTTCGTGGTGATCTGACAAGAAGTACCGGGTGTAGCCTGTGCTCACGAAAATGCCAACAGACTCACAGACAGACTCACAGACTTTAGCACGCGTGATGGCAATAGCTTATCTTGACTTTGTCAATGTCAAGTTAAGCTACAAACGAAAAATTTAAGTTCTCGTGAAATTCTTTTTGTAAGTGTCTTCTGTTCTTCGTGTTTAGTAAGGAGTTAATTTTTATGAAAGCCTGGGACATAAATAAAGGTTCGGTCAGCTCGAACCGGAGATCTATATATTGACCGAATCTTCTTTGCATGTGTCTTTTTTTAAAGAATATCAGTTTTTGTCTGGTGGAAACCTCAGTTCGCATGTGTTTTTGTAACAATTCACCCTCCAGGCACCATATCTACCGTTCGTATATCTGTAATGTCATAATGTTGAACAGACTCTGTGTGATCATATATATACATATACGTCAATGGGGATTTTTCGGTCGTTAGGTTCAGTTCATACACACAATAGCTTGCGCACATGTCTAGATATATATTGTAGTCGTATCACAACACGCGTTACATATGGAAACAATTTCAAAACATGTTTCCATTCTAAATATTTGTATTGTATTAGAACAGAAAGACGTTTGTTTGAAATCCCATGACAAGTGGATTGGACATCATACTCAAACTGTAAGTTTCGTTTCTGTATTCGCACTTTAGCAATATGACCCAGCCAGTCAGGGTATGTTAGAAGGCACCCTCTACTGAGAAACGGGTGGATTTACCACTTATAGAGAGTCAGCCTTCCCGAGAAAAAACACGGGAACCTCAAGTAAACTTTCAGATCAAGGAACATTGGGTGGTACCCGATGGTCCGTGAGCTGAAATTTTACTAGTGCTTCTAGTGCTTCCCATGCTTTGACTCAGAATTGGTGAAATTATGTGGGATACAAAATTAAGCCCTTTTAGGTGTAATCCAACTTGAATACCCCCTTCTGTATTTATTCTTTATAAAGCCTTCCACGTATTCCTCAGATCTATATCGTTATGCAACTTTTACGAAAGAGTATCAAAATAAATAAATAAATAAATAAATAAATAAATAAATAAATAAATAAATAAATAAATTTTCAAATAATACAATGATAAGAACAAGGACACATAAATATACAGAGCTTGAAGAATTAAATTAAGCTGAAGGGAAGAAGTGAAGGTGTTCTGCTCCCTCACTGATAATTTGAAGACCTGACATTGGCTGACATAGGTGTGCTTTATAGAACTAATTGTCAGCCCGATTCAACGAATGGGGAGATCGGAATTACTTGTTTCGTCCGGTATTTTATAAATTCAAAAAAGTAGACATTTGTCTAGCAGAAAAATGAAATCGAGTGATTTGCCTGACTGAAGCATATAATGGAAATATTGTCCCCCACAGTGCAAGGTTATTTTCTGCTCAAGCCCTTGCCTCTCCGTAGTGCAGGGTTATTTACAATCTGCCCAAGCCCTTGTCTCCCACACTGTAGGGTTATTTACAATTTGTATTTACAAAATAGTTCGGAAATATAAAGTTTGATAACAGATACGAGATCGTGTAAAATTATTCACCCGAGGCTGTGCCTCCGGATGTTCCTGTTTCACCCGACATATCTCCATTTAGTAGTTTGTATTCAAGTTTGTACGTGCTCTTTGCAAACAAACATTTGACAAACTTCGGGAGCCACAGGAGAAACAGCCGAAAATTCAAGGGCTAATAACATTTTTACGATGTCAGTTACAAACAGAATATTAGGAAACAAACTTTTATGCGATTTAACACAAAATATCCAAGCAGTGTGGGCAGGGGCATTAATTCGAGGGGTGGGGGAACACGTCCTCCACCAAAAAATTTCTTGACTCGTCGGGAGGTAGTCCGGTGGAGTACTTAGGTAGAACTCCTCAGCTTAAGCGACACGTTTATCTTAATTGGAGCAGGTGGGTACCGTAACAAACCCGAAGTTAGAAACATAGTCCTAAATAGTCACACGGAATACACAACTGACCAGAGTAACCCATATTATTAACCCTTTAATCACCAGATTAACTTAATATTACCATGTATGAATGCACACAGTGGCAGATGACGTAACAGTGCTTCTACATCATTGATGGCTGGCTACACAGGCAGCCAACAATCATGTAAAAGCATTGCTAGCCCTTTACCCAACGAATCGCCCGCATCCGCCCGCGTAATATGCAAATTCAGCAGTTGAAAAAATATTATTTTTCAAAAAATCTCAACAAAACCATATCATGTGACCCCTCGTTGGAACGAGCTCGTCGAGCTCGTTCCAACGAGGGGTCACATGATATGGTATTGTTGAAATTTTTTGAAAAATTTGAAAAAAATGATATTTAAAATAATAAATTTTGATATCGTCTGCGTTGGGTAAAGGGCTAGATAAATGCAGACTACTGATTGAGTTCACAGGGAACAATGCACTTGGAAACAATTTCCTCAAAGCATTATGAGTGCGAGAGTTTTGAGGTGTATGAGGGCATAATGAGCTAAAAGAAAGTAGTAGCTGTGCTCTTTTGATTGCATATCACCATTAGAGAGAGTGGTAGTTGGGTGATATGTGAGTCAGCCCAGCCCTTGAAATTGACAATTATGATGCCGCGATAAAGCCATGGTAATCTGTGCCACCTTTCGGACCGCTTGCCGATTGTTTTGAATAATTTCGAGGTTTGTTGAAATTGACAATTATAATGCCGCGTGAAAGCCGTGGTAATCTGTGATACCTTTCGACACGGCTTGCCGATTGTTTTGAATAATTTCGAGGTTTGTAGACGCCTTGCCTGAAAAGTTCGTCAAAAACATAGGAACAACAGGGACAATCTGACAACTTCATGTCATGGTTTGCTAAACATGGGGCCCGTATCATCACCGCAAATATCTGAAAATAGTTACGGGTCTGAATATTAGTGCCATGCTGGAGAATGACGTAGATCTAAGTCAAGTTGAAACTTTTTACTAATCAGTCAAATTTATGATTCTCATTTTCTCCCGATACAAAGCGCTAGCACTTACTTCCTTATATATGGATCAAAACCTTGAACATGGAAACATGCGCAAACACGATCTATATACCTCTTAATACATTGTACCCACAAGAGAGGTAGGGACATGTTAACCCCAAGTTACTCTACACATTCAAGGACGCTGTAGATTATACTCCGGTTGGGTGGTGGAACATTTATCTTGGAAAAAATTTGTCTTCGGATCCCCAAATTGTGCATATTACACACTTCAAAAGCTCCCTTCTCCATAAATTTTATCGTGGCTATTATAAAGATTGAGTCATGCGCATTTTGGATACCTTTATCTCGAGTGCATGGGAAATTACACAGATGCACCAGAAGAAGGTACCATTATTTGATAACCACTGTTTTGTACACGTGGTGCATATCATTTGCGCACGTAAGACATCTACCCTTTGGGTTCCGCTCTACAGTTCAGTACTACTGCGCAGGGGTGAAATTATAAACTAAGGGCATATGCTGAAACTAATGTCAATTGGAGATGTATTTTTAGTATCAGATATATGATTGCATTAGGCTATTTGTTGGACAAGAAAATTTGAAGTTTTGGTCACAGAGTTGGAGTCTGATGCATAGGGGGTAAATTACCAGAGGAATTATGGGAAACAGTGACCTCGAAAAGCTGACTACTTTTTTAAAATGTCATTTCAGTTTTACACGGAGATGTTTCCAGACATATAACTAAAAATGGGACGGAAACATATTATTTTTTCATATTTTAGAAACAGGGGATGATATGCTCCTAGGATAGGTAAGTGGTAGTAATGGGAAACGTCTGCTTTTGAGGCTGCTGGGTGCGGATACTGACTGGTTTCGGGATTTTGTCATGCAATTTTTCAGGTGGAAGTCTTGCATTTGGCAGTGAATTATTTTACCCACATTCAGATGATTTATTTTTACTTATTCAGATAGTGTTTATATGTTTTTAGTTGATTTGGAAAATGCAGTACATGTTATGGGTTAGATAACTAAGTTTTGGGATATTCGCATTTAAAGAGAGTGTATGGCATGTCATTTTGGAAATGCCTGGAAATCTGTGGAGCGGAACCTTGATAGCTTTACCCCTGGGGATCAATACACAACCTTTAAAACCACCTGTAAGCTAGAAACACATCCCAACCAAGTTTGCGATTTAAGTTTTTCATTACTTTAGTTCAATCCTCTGCACACTGATGCCGAAATACTGACATTTCAACCAACCAAATTTTCTTATTATACAACTAGAAATTGAATCAATTTAATCTTGTTTGACAGAGCTTATTAAGCCCTGCCAAACAGTGCTCAAACGACTAGTGAATTCCAAAGTCGACTAGTCAATACCCAAAAGTCAAGTCGACTTCGACTAGTCATTAGTGATAACCTGCCTCCTTATAAGAGTGTTGGTGTTCCGGTAGAGTGCTGAAGGTCCAAATTTGGCTTCACTTGGGCATTCATATACAGCAACTTACTGGAACATTATTCTGTTAATGTGCTTCTAATTATGCTAAGAGTGAAATTATATAGTCTTATTTAATTTGCCTTGATGCGATTTATGGGAGAGTGCCTCTAGGCACTCTCCCATAAATTGCAACAAGGCAAATTAATAACATATCCCGATAGCCCAAAATATTTCAGCACTCTACTAGTACCAGTTAAAACAAACTGCTGTCACTACTATTAGATGGCAATAGATGTATACATTGATTGCCCAATATTGCTGTTCAAACTGTCTGACAGTGGCACAGAAGGGATACTATTTACCTAAAAGCTTGAACTCCTCCGACTAGTCGACTGCACAATTGAGAGTCGACTACTGGTTTGCCCAGTGTCGACATCGACTAGTCGACTAATCATTTGAGTACTACTGCCAAACAAGAATGAATTGGTGCATTATGACATAAACTGCTTCTTGAAATTTCTTTATTTTGACACCAATGTTTCGAAGGATAAAGGCACTATTGTGTGATGTTAGTGGAGATGGGCAGTATACCGTAAATACCGTTTGGTATCGGTATCGAGTTGCAGTTCTACTAGCTACTCTCAAGTATCCATACTAGTAGATCTTTCTATCAAAGATTAATGCGCAGAGCACGAAGTCAGTGTTGGAGTTGAATGTATTACGGGAGTGACAGGTAGACAGCCAATCTGGCTATGTCATCTCCCAACGGTATAGACTGAATATCATTTTCTAGTTATCTATTTGTATTTTATAGTCAAATATGTAACTGCCTGTAAACTATATCGGTAAATAAAAAAACAAATACCGATTTACCGTACCTAGGGAATCTCAAAATACTGAAATTTTGGTGTTGAAAAATATATCCAACAAAAGTTGGTAAATGAAATTGCAAACAACAGAATATTACGCAAAATTCATGACAAGAAGAGACCATGGACTTTGTATTTCTAAAGGCAGTCACAACCGGTTATTTGATGTAACAAAAAAGCTGAGAGAGAATACCCAGTGAGGTATTTTCTCTCAGCTTCTTTGTTACATCAGTATGACCAATGCCGAGCGGCCGTTTTCTTCCAACATTCTGACAATTCGTTGGATTTGTCTGCTGTAAAACGGGGATCTACACCTGGGTTCTAGAGCTGAAACGGTTAACCGATTAATCGATTAATCAATGAGCAACATCTTGGTCGATTAAAAAAGTAATTGATCGATTAACCGTTACTTTTAAACTACTGTTTTATATGGGTTAACAAAGGAACAAATTTGCTCCAAAACAGGCAAACATTGTCACACTGACTCACACCAATTATATGAGACAGAGTAAAGCATGCAAGTTACTTGCTGACATACTTGTTTACTTGCATGATCACCATACTAAATCAGTATCTGGAAATGGTCATTCTTAACCCTTTACCCATTGCGGGTAGCAGATGATACTTACAAAATAAATTCATGAATTACTAAAATGTTTCAATTTTTGTCTCAAAAACATAGCTTATGACCCCTCGTTGGAACGAGCTCCACGAGATCGTTCCAATGAGGGGTCATAAGCTATGTTTTTGAGACAAAAATTGAAAACATAATAAACTTGAATGGAGATTTTTGTATATAGGCCAAGTCAGTTTTGTTTGTTACGTTGGGTAAAGGATTCATGCTGTAAATTATCAACGGTATGGCAATTATTCAGATATCTATTTGGACAAGTCATGAATCAGTTAACCAAGGTTAATCCACGTGATTAATCGATCAAGAAAACCGCTTAACTGTTTCAGCTTTACTGGGTAGTGTATCAAAAAATACAATTTAATATTGGTATTTGTGTGAGTACATGTATATTGTTAACTCGGAATACCATGCCGATAACGAGGTAAATCATTATAAAAATACCGATACCGAAACCGAACGTGACATTTTACATACCGCCCAGCTCTAGATGTCAGGTTACTTTTTTGGTGGTGGTGGTGGTGTTGGTGGATGGGGATGGTGCTGGTGTGCTCACCGTTCCCACCTAGGATTAGAGTAAATCCTTTATTTTATTAATTGTTTTTTATCTTACAACAAGAACGTATTTCCTCCAATACAAGTAAAAACGTCTTGACAAAATACAAATTTGTATTCAGGGTAGCAACCGCACGTGCGATCATTCGAATAAGAAAGCGAACGTTCTTTACCTGCACTTATCAAGAACTGGTTACACATGTCCAGGTCACTGTTTTGGTGAAAGTAATTAAATAATCCCGTCTGGGACGACCCGCGTTGTGTCCTTGGGCAAGGCACTTTATCCATGGGGGCACGATGGCACCGTGTATTAAGGCGTACTGCACGTCGATGGTGCACATGTCTTCAACCGCTGTAACCCTGCTTGAGCGGAGCTTGAACAGAGTTAGAATATTGAGGAGCTGACAGTTGCTCGTCGATGCTCGGTGGTTCTCTCCGGGTACTCCGGCTTCCTCCATCCGTAAAACTGCCACGGTCATGATTAGCCATTGTGCATAAAGTATGTGACCTTAAACACCAATAAATAAATAAAAAAATAAATAAATTAAATGATCGATAATTTACCAACCAAGCGAAGTAAATTAGACTAGATTATTTTTACCATGATGATATTTTTACATAGCCCTATCATGCGTGAAAAATAAAAGAAAGAAATAGACAGCTGAAACACTTATAAACTTCGGCGGTTATAGTACAAGAAGAACAATGAATGGGGATTGCGTCATGCACAGCTCAAGAACGTAATACCATGACGTCATGATTTTCATTCATACAAAATTAATTCATAGACGCTGAATGATGGCTAAAATATATCCCAGCAAGTCCAAAAGGGGGAATAATATAAGATAAATTGGTTATTAACCACCAAGTGGGTTTCTGAAATGGTTATTGAAGTCTCGACCTCGACTTTGGATCAAATATTGACTGGTCCGAACGGATTCGTCGATATGTGCCCAGAGACGAGGTCTCGACTTCAGTACACATCTTGGAAATCCACATGGTGGTAATAACCTATATTTTTATCAACGAACTATTTTCAAAACGAACTTGTGAAAGGGCATGAGAAAAGACACCTATATACTAAATACGGGATATATCATTCATAAATTTATGTTGCACGTTTGACAGATTCGACTGCAAGCATGGCAGTATAATAGTCCAAGACTGTTTATCACCATGGATAATTGCTGTCTTTGTTGCAATGGCCGCTAATAAATAATTTAAGATAACCTTTAGAATAAATATCTGGCGAACCGTTTCTCACGCAAAATTTGTTAACAAATTTATTGTTACAATTCATCTGGGGGCACGTGAAGGCATTTTAACACTACTGTCCTCAGCAGCGTTAACGCACAAATGCGGCCACCCACGAGACTCCCATCTACTGCAGTAAACATGACCAGAACCGCTTGTATGTGTTCAAACTATTTTGGTTTGGCCAACTCGACTCTATCGACTACAGTACATAGATGTTTTATTTTATTTTCTTTTATTTTATTTTTTGGGGGGGAGGGGGGTTATTGCTGTTCAATGTGGCACCAAAATCACTAGAGATGAGCGGTGAATTCAAGAAACGCGTTGAAAGAGGGTGCCAAATGTGCAGCTTAGGAGTAACGGACACACTGAAACATTTCATTTTAGATTACCCCAAATACATGTATAGTAGAATGAAACTGTGAAGCCAATGGAAGAATGGGTAAAAACATGAGAGATAAGAGGACGCGGAAGGGCATGAGAGAAAGGGTCATTATTCTAATCTGGGAGATAGAGAAAGCTTCAATGGGGATATTATAAAATATGATTGAGTCTGAATGCTGTACTCTAAAATCAGTTGGGTTAAAATTAATCCAAATAAAATGGGTTGAGTGAATATGAACCCAAATGGGTTCATATTCACTAAACCCAGTTGATTTAGGCTGATTTTTAATCCAACTAATTTTAGAGTGTGGGAGATTAGGAAGGAGATGGTGGGAGGAAAAACCCCCGTGAGGTAGGTTGACTTTGGCCTCCTCCTGAGAGGATCGCGGCAAATCAGCGAATGACCAAAGCAATATCTTTATGTACCATAAACGGGTTGTAAAAGTATCGTTGATGAACACACATAGAATTGTTCTAACGCTATAAGGTATTTTTCTAGATTTGACATCAGTATTTCTCACAAATATATAAACAGTTCAAACGTATTTTATTTGCACTGCAAACTGAATTGTAGTATATATGTAAACCACTTAGAAATATATATACTACTCCCTGTGCACATATTGATCTACTTGAATGTTTTGCTTTAGGGAAAATGTCTTACAGTGGTATTTACTAACAATGTCAGGGAACCAGTGTGAAACTTAAAATTATTTTTTTTCATTTGTAAAGCGCAAATGAGACAAAGTAATCTCCTGCAGTACAAAATGAAAATAAAAGAGATTATTCTTTAACGAATACCCCCAAGCTGTTATTTACAGGCGCCAATTACTCATAATTACTACAATTATCCTCTGGAAACACATTTTGGCCGGTTGTGGTCTACTGAGGTGGTAGCTGGACAGGTTGTGGTCGAATATTGTTTTCGACCCCAAATCCTTTCAGTTGCCAGAAATTAATCTTTCCTTTCATTTAAAACCATCTTTTGAAATAATTATAGGTTAAAAGAGAGAACTATTGTAATGTTGGGGAAATTTGCCAATCCTTGTTGTGCTAATGGTTACAGTCATTTCCAATCGGCGAAGGAATGTTTGGTTGCGCCAAATATAAGTATGATAATTAGCCCGTTTTATATGGTGCATTACACTCTCCGATGTTGGTTGGGCTTCATTTGCTGCCCGCATGCCACAAACGTGTCCATACCGGGCACCATTGGCACCAAGTGTGGAAGAATTTGTTGTGAAAAGTGCCACACACTTCAGCTGCTCAGATGGTATTTCGAGTGTTGTGCCAAACTTTGCAAAGGGTTTGAATTTATTTTGATCTTTCTTGACCAGTTTCTGTAGTTTAACCCTTTGAAACGGAGAGGCCGCGCTCTTTTCCTGTCCAGGAACATGATACGTCATATTTTCGTTAAGTGGGATGGGTGCGAAGTGAATGTGTGGGGTAGACCAATCAGTATTTTCAACGTGCTGCCCCAAGGCTGCACGTTGAAAATATTGATTGTTCCACCCCCAAATAATGAATGTGAACTCTTCCAATTGTTTCCAACGAACTGACATGGAAGAAACCACCACCGTTCAAGGGGTGAACGTTCCAATTCGAGCAAGACTGCTTGTTGAATTACATCCAGAGTTAAAGTGTGAAATTTGTATTGACAAATTTGCTGGCCAAGTTCAGTTGCTAAAGTACAGGTAGGAATAACCTTATTTATCCATAACCTTGTTCAGGGTTGTGGGATTAAATTATTACTGGAACTTCCATAGAATACAAAACACTCATTTTGTTGAAAATATTTTGTTGGACCATTCCGGAACTCAGTTGAAAGTTTCAATCTTTAATCATTTATAAATAAAGCCCAGAGAAGAATGTCTTACATGGCTTGAAAGTGCGAATCAAATTCATCGACCGAAATAATATTGAAAAAGATGTATTCACCAAGGGCCTAAATGTGTTGATCAAGGGGAGAAGAAACATCTCTGAAAGAGAACACGTGCTTCACCCTCAAATCTGGTCTGTCCATCTAGAAAGGGTTACCTATTTTTTTGCAAGTGCCATGTCTGTCCACGTTTGACTGGATTTGTTTCAGTCAGGCAGATGTGCATGGTATCTCGGCACAATCCGGTCATGGACACGAGGAGCACCATCTGGAAAAAGCTTCATACAACTCACGTAAAGTGATACCCAACTAGCATCATTCGTCAGAATCAAGAAACAAAGGAAGCTGTCACAGCTGCAAGCTGCGCGTCCCTTTTACTTTCGCATTCTGCTCTGATTATTTATTTATTTATTGGTGTTTAAGGTCACATACTTATGCACAATGGCTAATCATGACCGTGACAGTTTTACGGGTGGGGGAAGCCGGAGTACCCGGAGAGAACCACCGAGCAACGACGAGCAGCTGTCAGCTCCCCAACATCGTAACTCTGAACTCTGCACCGCAGCACAGGCAGGGTTAGATTGGTTGAAGACATGCGCACCAGCGACGTGCAGTACGCCTCAGTACACAGCGTCATCGTGCCCCCATGTAGGCAATCGGGGTGAAGTGTCCTGCCCAAGGACACAACGCGGTTGCCGCAGGTGGGATTCGAACCGAGGACCTCTCGGCTTGCAGCCTGCACCTCTACCAACTGAGCCACCGCGCCCCCTTCTGCTCTGATAAATTTTAATAAAATATATAGCATTGCAATGTAATCGTTTCAAAATGCAAATGTTTGGGAAGTCTTGATTGGTGGTACAGAATTGGTTGAAAGAGTCATCTTCATCTGTGAGGGCATCACTAAGTTCAGACAGTGCTGTTAGTTATAAAATTTGTTTCGTCCCTGTTTGTTATTGCTGTTTGACACTGTTCTAGTTTCTTGCAAATAAGATCTCCATCGAAATCTATGCCATTATTTTCATCCTTGCAGAGGCTTCGCGAAGATGACGGTTGGGGGCGGCGTGTAAGCCTGATTTGTCCCAACTCTGGTGGCTTAAGTCCCAACTGACTAATATAACAACTACATCATCAAGGCATGCCTTCGTTCAAGGCATGCCTTGATAATGCAGTTGGAATATTAGTCAGTCAGGATTATAGGTAAAAACTCCAGACATCTTGGAAATTTATTTATTTATCTACTGGAGTTTAACAGCACCTTCGACATCCAGGGTCACCTCGTGTCGGACAATCTTACGGGTGGAGAAAGCCGGAGTACCCGCAGAGAGCCACCGTGCAACGACGAGCAACTGTCAGACTCCACAACGTACTGATTCCACACAGGCAGGGCTAGTATTGGTTGAAGACAAGTGCTCCATCGACGTGCAGGACGCCTTAATACACAGCCCCGCGTGGGCAATCGGGATTAAGTGCCTTGCACAAGGACACAACGCAGTTACCCCTGACAGGGTTCGAACCATTGGCCTCTCAGTTTGAAGTTCAATGACGGAACCACTGAGCCACCGCGCTCCCCGGAAATCTGTTAGTGAATAAACAAAATACACATGCAGTATTCGTGACTCAACTTCTTATTCAGTTAACACGTGGTGTACCTGTACACCAAATTGGTTATGCTGGGCCTCTGACAGCCCGATTCGGGTATGACAGACCTCCATTTGTATAACCAACTATGACACAAGTCAAGGTGTCAAATCTAGTCTTTTAAGAAAGTACATGATTACTAGCAAGAGGGAATTAATATCTTAGACCCTTATCCTGACGAAAATGTCCCGACTGGAAAATTATTTGGTGGGGGGGGGGGGGTACATCCCCTACACCAGCCCCTAGTTACGCCCCTAGATCCATGTTCTAAATGCTTGCAGTCGAATCGTGTCTGAACAAAGTCTCTATAACAAGTCTGCGGGCCTTCACTCCACGGCTGTACGATTTACCCTGCAACAAATGGTTTGTTTTATTATTATTAGACACGATTCTACCAGAATGCTTTCCGAACCGCTTGATCGTAGTTCTTCCCAACTGTAGCCATGGATGTCTGCGCTATATGCAATCCACCCATTCGCCACACTATTCGGGAATTCGTCAAAGCACTTCCATCGAATCACCTTTGCCTTGCAATAAATAGCTTCATCAAATGTTAGAACGCCTTATTCTTGCCCAAGAGATCTAGATATTGTGCAGACATCTTTCATTACTGTGTAAAACGTGCCCCATTCAGTAGGGGAAGGCTGGAATCATTGGACAGTACCGAGCAGATGGAGGCGTCAGTGCAGTGAATGAGATAATGGCATTGGACGGAACTTGCAGACTGCTCATTTTCTCTAAACCTAACTCAAATAGCTTCGCGGGACAGAATCGTACAATCTACCATTGAAAGTCCAAGTTTGCTGCTTTTTCACAAGCTCCTACATCGGTATACCATGACTCTTTCACTTATTCACTTTAGCCCAAAATTGTGGACTTTGACGTCTGTCGTTTGGGTTGGAACTTGATAATTGACTGACGTGTTTCAGAGGTTACCTAACATGAAAAGCAGACGACACTTGCAAAAAAAATTCTTGAATAACTTTTTTTTTTCATTTTTTGTCTCAAAAACATAGGTTAGGACCCCTCATTGGAACGAGCTCGACGAGCTCGTTCCAATGAGGGGTCATAACCTATGTTTTTGAGACAAAAAATGAAAAAAATAAATAAAATTAATAGGCGATTTTTGAGAATAGCGCTGGCCGGTTTTGGCCGTTACGTTGGGTAAAGGGTTCTCCGTGGTACTATGATTTCCTTTTTCAGATGACTTATGCCCTGATATGATACAGGAGATTAGCGGTGATTTAGTGGTGTTTAACGACACTTTCGACAGCCAGGGTCACCTCATTCGAGTTGATAAACCACCATAGTTATTGGATGAGTTGGGTGCTTTCGATCAAGTGTTTCTTCGTCTATCATTGTTGTCGGCTGCAAGTTGAACAAAGTCTCCATGATTTATATTTGTTGGAATTAGAATTCTGAACCAACAGACATGTGATACGCCCAATATATATCGAGGTTCATTTAGAAAGTTTATCAATCGGGTCATACCCTATTGATAGAATCTGCCTCTGGAATGTTTCGCTTGTTGTTGTCAGTGTGCTGTCATCTGAGATTGTCACCAAGGCCCCTTTGTAATACCAATTTTAGAATCTGCAGACATTGTTGGTTTTCATACTTAACCGTGTGATTTTCAAATTCTGTAGTTCCATACAAGAGTTTCCCCATACTGTAACTTGGAATTTAACCAACTCAGTCTTGTTTGACAGAGCTCAATGAGCTCTGTCAAACAAGATTTGAATTGAATTCTTAATTCCATCAACTGAAAAAAGCCGAATAAATTTGACATCAGTGTGCAGAGTTTAATGCTCACTCAGATTGTTCGACTCAAAAGTTACTGTCCACTGGATTGACACCCACACGCGGACACATTAAGTTCACTACACAAAACTTGTGCAGCTTTGAACAATTTATACAGAGCTGACAGTTAATCGGGATTTTCTCCAGTATAAGGATCTTGCTTCAAATAAAAGTTTTGAATGAAACTGCGAAGCTTTATTTATTTGTTACATCTTGCAGATTAGCATCACTCTCACATACAAACTCTGGTTTACTGCTGTAGCTGGAAAACAATTTTTTCACCAAAATAATTCTTAGGTCTCTGTTTAACTTTTCACTGCCAGGAATTTTATATTCCAGAATTGTACGGTATCTTTGCCACAAAGAAATCAAAGGCAAAGCATTTTTGTTTTCATTTTCAGAAATCAGTAAATTAAAAGTCGCTTTTTCGAAAGTCTTTTCACCCGTCTGATCAGAGAGAATGAATAAATGAACCAGTGGTTCGTTTACACATGTTGGAATATGACTGTGTTTGTGATATTCGACTTCATAAGCGATTAAGTCTGAACCAGCTACTCGCTATAACCCTTTACCTAGCATGAAAAGCAGACGACACTCGCCAAAAAAATTCTTGAATAACTATTTTTTTTTTATTTTTTGTCTCAAAAACATAGGTTATGACCCCTCATTGGAACGAGCTCGACGAGCTCGTTCCAATGAGTGGGCATAACCTATGTTTTTGAAAAATTAAAATATAATGAAAATTAATTGGCGATTTTTGAGAATAGCGCTGGCCGGTTTTGGCCGTTACGTTGGGTAAGGGGTTAAAATGATATTATCGTTTCTTCTTTCAGGTGCATTACGCAAAATTTTTTGGGCATTAAAACCCTTTACCCAACGAATCGCCCGCGTAATATGCAAATTCAGCAGCTGAAAAAATATTATTTTAAAAATATTTCAACAAAACCATATCATGTGACCCCTTTTTGGAATGAGCTCGTCGAGCTCGTTCCAAAGAGGGGTCACATGAGATGGTTTTGTTGAATTTTTTTTTAAAAATTTAAAAAATGATATTTAAAATAATAAATTTTGAAATCGTCTGCGTTGGGTAAAGGGTTAAAAGAGGGAATCTTTGACAGATTTTTGTTTTTTTGTGATACACTCTTTGGCATACAAAAATCAGGCACGTAGCGACAGGGGGTTGGAGAGGAGGTGGGGCGGGGTGTCTCGCCCCCAATAGCCATCATAATTTTTCAATAGTTGGAAATTTGAAGATAAAAATTCCAATAGTTGGCGTTTCATGGAAATCAATTTCCTTCATGTTTAAAACTTTTCCGACCAGTCCATTTGAATTTTCAACCCGTGATCATAGTTTTTCTGACTGTGATCACCGATCGGTTATCGGCAAAGCCAAAGCGATTTTCCAGTTTTCGATCAAATTCTCTGACTTTTCTAATCAGCTGACATTTTTTTCCGAAATTACGACTCGAATCTGTGACTGGTCCGGTTTTTCGAATTCATCGCCCCGTTTCCCTTACAATGACCAGGCTTCGCAAGGACTATAGACTGACAGCTGTTTAGTCAATACCAACTCCTTCCAACTGACTGGAAGCTATTCAGACAATACCTGGGGTCTTGCTATAGTTGGAAAACTGGCAGTCAGTTGGAAGAAGCAGGTATTGACTGAATAATTGTCAGTCTATAGTCCTCGTGTAATTCATCACACACCCTCCGCACCATTAAAACCCTCTAGCCACGTTCTTGATAAAACTACACAAATCGCAGGTTACCTTCTCTCGAATCAATCGACGTCACTCAAAGCCAGAGCACTGACCGCTGTCGCTTAAATAACTTAACCTTGGTGCACATTAATACTGTGGAAAGAACACAGCATGAGGCTGTCCCACAACCTTTAAAACGTTTGAAGTTTGTTTTACTAGTGCACGGCTGGTAACACCTTGCATGGTAAAGTACGGCAGACAAAGCAGATAATGATACCATTCGAATGACGTCAATCGCTGCTACACGTCGTTTTTACGAACAAAGCAGGCATTGCAGAATGCCTTCATTCCTTCACAGGTTTTAGTGATGTCGTTCGACAGATAATGCATTTACACCACTCAATGGTCCCGAGAGGTTTTTTATAGTGGGTTTGAGTGTCACGTAAGTGCCTTCTTCCATTTTCTACAGTCTAATATTTCTTCAGCTGAAATGATAAATTTAAACTATTCTTTTAACACTAAATAGTACATTGCATTGAGAGAAAACAACACTTTGGAAACAAAACCTTGAAGCACAGCTTTACCTGTACTTTTGAAATCGTTAAAGTGAAAATAATTGATAAGAAGTTAACATGAATTTTCTGATTTTCTGAAAAGAACATATTTGAGAATCTGGAAGATGTGAGAAAGTAACGCCTATACTACCTGGAGGGACTACCGGAGAAAACCGCATTTAACTTAAAAAGGTTGCTAAGACTTCCGACCTTCATACGAAAGTTTTAACAAACGGTTTCTGCACGGGGATTGCATCATTATTTCGGCATGGTTTTCCCAGTTGGTCATTACGCTGAGACATTGTGTCTTGCCATTTTATTTACAAAGCTTTCCTCGTATGTGTACCTTATTGATACTTGAAGAATAATTGACCAGGATATTCAGTTCCACTCACACATAGGAATGTCTCGAAGATGGCTGATTCGAAGTGATGGGGCGGGGGTGAAAACCTCACTTATTTCGACTGTAATAGCTCAAGTCCAGACTGGTGATCAGTTAATGATGTAGTTGGAATATTTGTCAGTCAAGATTAAGTATTTAACCCTTTACCCAACGTAACGGACAAAACCGGCCAGCGCTATTCTCAAAAATCTCAAATTAATTTTCATTATTTTTTCATTTTTTGTCTCAAAAACATAGGTTATGACCCCTCGTTGGAACGAGCTCGTCGAGCTCGTTCCAACGAGGGGTCATAACCTACGTTTTTGAGACAAAAAATGAAAAAAATTAGTTATTCAAGAATTTTGTTTGCAAGTGTCGTCTGCTTTCATGTTAAGTAAAGGGTTAAAAACCCGAGAAATTTATTTGTGGATAAATACATATTCTAGTTGCGATGCATGGACTTCCATCTTCTTATTTAATGATCATGTTCGTTTCTCATGCTGGAATCGAAACAACCCTCCATTTGTATGGCCGGTCAGCGTGTATGACAAAAGCCCAAGTATATCAAGGTATATCAAAGCTGATCTCGTAAGAACGTATACATGGTAATTAGCAAGAGTGAATCTACTCTAAGACACCAGACCAGAAGAAATTGTCCCGACTGGAATTACTTAGGAGGGGGAGGGGGGGGGGGGTGATAAATGGGGTCCAAATGTAGTTGTTCGGTTTGTAGGAGCTACTTTATCCATGATCAACATCTATCATCTAATAGCTCATTTGTTTACTCCGAGAACATATCTTTCAACACTGATTTTAAGGTTCGATAACAAACCCCCGATAATGATTCACAGCGTGTACCCTCTAAAATCAGTTGGGTTAAAAATGAATCCAAATCAACTGGGCTGAGTGAATATGAACCCAGCTGGGTTCATATTCACTCAACCCAGTTGATTTGGGTTCATTTTTAACCCAACTGATTTTAGAGTGTATAGCCTGTATTATCGTCGAATGATTTTCTGAAAAATTCCAAACCTTCTGTAATACCTTTAACGTAAAAAAGAAACAGAATAGTTTTGTGCTGGGCGATCAAGAACACCAGATAGAGCCCTTTGCCCAAAGCGTCCGATCCATAAGCCCAAAGGAACCCGTCGCCCCTCCCGCCATTAACCAAGAGCGCAAAACGTGCAGGAAATGTTCTTCGACGGCAAACTCTCTAGGAGAGGAGTTAGGACAACTGGAGAAACGTTGAACTGCCCGCAGTTTTTGTAATGTTAGTCCTCACTCCACTAGGTTTTGATAATAATTGTACCCGCCATCAGATCGCAGAATAACACCCGCATGTTCATCATGCACATGACCAGCATGTTCTGGCTGATTAGTAAGTTGCATCGATTTTCTGCTTTCACCGATATGTCGACAAAGGATGTCACACATGCTGAATGATTTGCAAATCAAAACAACATCGTTTCACATATAATTGAAGGTTGGAAACAGTCGGAACTCTCATTCTCCTTCACTTATGATGTTGGTCCTACATACTGAAACAGTGTATCAGTCCGGACTGTCAGTACATTTGTGAGTCTTTTCGAGAAAGGTCATTCGTTTATTCGAATAGATTAAAAAGAGTTTATTTCGACTAAGACAAAGGTCTATTTTTTCAAACGGGTCACATCGAACGGATAAGAATGGAACTGTTTGGTAGAAATTCTTGAGGGCCTATGAGTCTCATGACAAGCCAGAAGTGTACTGTAGTCATGAGAAATCACTGTTAGTTGTTACAGTAAATGGGATATATCGACCATCAAGTTCGGGGGTACAGGAAGCATTTCGAACTTGGTGGGTGGGGTGGGGACACGGTCATACAGGGGCAGCCCACACTGATGTATATTAGTGATGGCCCAGGTGCCTCAGAGGCATTGTAGAAATACAATACACGAAGCTAAGTTTGGGACGAAGGCGGGATGGTTCTCATTTAAGACGCACGAACTGTAAAAATATATATGTGTGTGCGTTTACATATATGTATATTTATATGTCATAAATAGTCCATGCGTCTTACATGACGACCACCCCCTAACACACCTCTACACTGAGAAAAATGCACAAATTTGTGACTCCAAATTTAACAATTTTGTTAAGTTTGTTAAATATGGAGCCACAAATGTCCATTTTCCTCCAGTTTAAAGGCCCTGGAAGGGGAAGAAGCAAATCAAACAGGGACGTGACAACCTTTACTTATTCCCAGTTCCTTATTCGAGATTCGTTATCAACCAACAAAATCAGTTGATAAGGAATGCCGAATAAGGAACTGGGAATAAGTAACAGTTGCCACGTCCATAGATAAACCTGAGGAATCTTCAGCCACATATTAAGAGTAAACAGTCTGTTCTAAGTTCCTGATTAAGTTAGTAATATAACTCACTATTTTGTTCAACAATATTGTCAATTGTACATATACCCACCAAGTAAATCTGTCGTCCATGGACCATGAGTATATATTTTTGTGCAAATCACACCGTGTGTAGTGTACAAATTCAGCGACTTTCTGTGATTAACCCTTTATCTAACGCTACAAGACAAGGAAACTTGCATAGGCATTGTCCTGAATAACTGAATATTTTCATTTGAGCTCAAATGCAGCTATAAAACTTCATAAGCTATGTTTTAGAGGAAAAAGAGAGAAGAGAATATTAAACTTTTAATGGCGATTTTTTGTGAATAGCGCTGGCTGGATAATGCCGTTACGTCCGGTTACGTCATGTAATTAGATAGGACGCAACGGGGGGCGAGTACGGGGGACAGTAATTGAAGTGTCGTTTTCCCTGTATTTGCGCGAGGTAAAAGAAAAACTCTACCAAGGTTCGTTGATTCCTGTCCCCGAACTCAACCTGAGTTGTGTTCTGTAGTGCTGTATTTATACCGTAATTAAGGTGTTATATAAGTAATGGAATTTTGTTTATTTTTAAATTCTCACCTCTGATATTCCTTAAATTCAGATTAAATATATACAAATTATACATCAAAATTAAGGTTTGAATGTATAGAACATGAAACACACATGTAATCAACTCGTAGAGTTGACAGCAGGCACCCCCTGGTTCCTGGAAGTCTGCTACCGTATTCCTACCAGAACTGATCATAAAATAATATTTCGCGAGAACAACTCGTAGCCAAATGTGCTTCACATATCCAAGAACAAAGATATGCATTCAAAACACTTTCGAGCGTAGCGATAGGACTGCATTTGGGAAAACGACAACACTGACTGCATTTTTTATTGAGGATGGTTTCCATGTTCGACAGACAAGCGCAAATCACTCGATACCACGAATTTCCATCGAAAAACAAAATCGTAATTCTAAGAAATTTCCCCAGGTATCATGATACCTTGCATTGAATATGGCAACTGTGCAGTCTCTGTATAATAATAGTATTCTGTATTAAGGCGATCATTCTCATTATTTGATTTTAGACGGCGTTGTTTTTCGATGCTTTTTCCGTCCGATGACGTCAACCGGAAATCGAAAGTAAATTTATATGTAAAAAAGCGATGGTTTTGAAAATTACCCCCATGCAGCTCTGTCGCTGTGTTTTGAAGAATTTTGATACCCAAGCTTTGTTCTTGGATATGTAAGGCACATTTGGCCACAAGTTATTCTCGTAAAATATTATTCAATTATTATTTCTGGTACGAATACGGTAGCAGACTTCCAGGAACCAGTGGTGCCTACGGTCGACTCTATGAGTTGATTACACATGTGTTTCGTCTTCTATACATCTCAATCTTCATTTTGATGTACAATTTATGTATCTTTAATTTGAATTTAAGGAATATCAGAGGTGAGAATTTTCAAAATCAACAAAATTCCGTTACTGATATAGTACCTTGAACTTGAATAAAGTGAATGAAGCTGATTTTAGGTCAAATGTCACCGTCGGCGGTCTGATAATTTTCTTGCTTGACACTGTTTTGTGTCGAAGCATTTCATTAACCCTTTACCTAACCTGAAAAGCAGACGACACTTGCAAAAATAATTCTTGAATAACTATTATTTTTCATTTTTTGTATCAAAAAGATAGGTTATGATCCCTCGTTGGAACGAGCTCGTTCCAACGAGGGGTCATAACTTATGTTTTTGAGACAAAAAATGAAAAAAATAATGAAAATTAATTGGCGATTTTTGAGAATAGCGTTGGCCGGTTTTTGCCGTTACGTTAGGTAAAGGGTTAACATCATAACGTTACTCAGACGAGTAACTTCCAATCAGATTCGTTCCTGCGTGACGTTCTTATGCGTAATCTAGATTCTACATGTGATGTATCTAGCACATTTCTCCAATGCTTGCGTTGTATCGCGTGATATTGAACACACACGGCAACCGTGGTTTAAAAACTTTAACCCTTTACCCAACGTGACGGCCAAAACCGGCCAGCGCTATTCATAAAAGCGCCAATTAATTTTCATTATTTTTTTTTCATTTTTTGTCTCAAAAACATAGGTTATGACCCCTCTTTGGAACTTTGTTTGCAAGTGTCGTCTGCTTTGCATTTAGGTAAAAAGGGTTAAACTACTTTCCTCAGCTCAGCAGTTACCACTGTTTTACTCTCTTGTCACCACACATAGATAACTCAGTATCATGATATCATGGTATCATGATACTAAGCTAAAACGTGAGATAAAACCTGTCTTTTTCGTGTGTAGCTTCGCAGTAATATATCACGTACCACACCTCGTCGTTGCTCGGTGGTTCTTTCCGGGTACTCCGGCTTCCCCCCCCCCCCGCCCCCCCCCCCCCCCCCGTGAAACTGTCACGGTCATGATTAGCCATTATGCATAAGTATGTGACCTTAAACATCAATAAATAAATATTAAATATATCACGTACCAGACCTTGCCTCATTTAGGGGATCTCATTGGGAGATCTTATGTGACGTGACCTAGTGATGGCAATTGAGTTGTCATGGGGGCCCGCTTGAGCGGCCATATTGTAACGTCATAACAATGGTGTGGCGTGGTGTCAGAGCGCATGCGCAGCGCGTGTTGTTAGGGTGACACGTGTTTTCGTTGTCCAATTTGATGTCGCCATTTTGGTTTCTATGATGGCATGTTGATGATGTGAACCTGGGAGGCTTCTTATAGGACCAATAGGCCTCTAACAGGCATGTTTGGGTGAACTGGACTACCTTTTCCGGTTTGATTCTATTAGAATGAATCTAATTTCACAAATAGACCTGAGAAATACTCCAAATCACCCAAAAATGACTTTAGTTAGTTCTGATTCAGGTAGAATCCTCCATAAAGGAGTAGCACGTAGTGCAATAAGATGTGCTGCTTTGTTTAAGCGTAAGTATAGTTACCCCAAAAGACCCAACAACTATTTACCAAGTTCGTATTCCCAAAAATCCTCGTCTTCTACTTATTACGGATCATGTTCTGATATCCAAGTAGTCTGTCAAGTTCTAGCTATGTCTGGTTCCGACCTCTGCTCTCCAAAAATCAGATCGTGTC